>CM077623.1:5039717-6239717 GCA_039566895.2 Turritopsis rubra
GACTTGCAGTTAAGGAAAATATGTAATCAAGCAATTACCATGAAACAATACAACGCATCAAAACGAGGTGGGCGTAGCGGGGGTAGGATAGTTTGACAAAATATTGGCGTCTAAACTGAAATTCGGAAAAGACCTTACTAACGCAACGATCATTTGTTTTTTCAAAACCTTTCATACATCTGCATGAGTATTTACTGTTGATGCAGTCAAAGTTTGCCCCACAGTATGTGCTGCAGAGGTCTAGAAAAGAGATTATTATGAAAATAATATTTACTAATGAGTAGTACCATTTCTTGCTTTGAATAAAGATACTCAATACAAAAGCCAGTAATGTTCTTAGGGACTTTTCTTATTTAGTCATAATTTTCATGTGAACCAAACCATTTTGAATTTTTACCAGTTTTGCATATATATGTCACCCAATTTGCATTACATGGTAAATCAAGCAACTTGTTGTCACTGCGATCGATAGCAGCGCAATTCTCAAACTTTTTTCCGTTTGGTTCTTTTGCTTTCCATATGCCTTTATATCCAACAGGAGAGTCGTCCGACCATCGCCAAACTCCTTCGTTGATGCGGTCACTCATACCAATCCACAATGGTAGATAATCTCTTTTACTAAGTTTTGTTATGATGTAGTTGTATTCCAGTTTTGAATGGATATCAACTAAATATGTGCTTTTTGATATATTTTTGCAACTGCTTAATGCTAATGTCCAAGACTTACGAGCTTGAAAGATTGTGTATTTAAATCTCAATGGATTGAAATCGGGAACTAAAGTAAGGATAGATAATAGAACAATATATAATATAAATGTCAGAGGCGGTTCTAGAACCTATTCTAAATTTATGGTGGAGAGCACGGTCATTAAGCGTATAGAAGAAAAACGTGCAAATAACCTAATCAAAACTTATGTTTTTACAGAAAATTCATGACTCTGTACTCCTCCACTTTCTTTGACTAACTCTAGATCCGCCGCTGAATAAATCATTTACTATTATTTTGAGTATACTAAATATGTATGCAGCTGTCTATAAATTTTTTCCATGATTTTCAAAGCAATTTTAGTGAAACAATCACAAAAAATTATGTTGCATACCAGACAAAATTGGTGTTTGGTAGATTATCACCAGCAGATATCGTCAGATATACTCATAAGAAGTATATATAGCGCATTTTCGGCGAGTATACACTATACTAACTGTTAGTTAACCTAACTTTCAAACCGATTTATCTAAAAACGATCAACCGATTCCTCTTTTGAAAGCCAAACGACTTCATTATTAGAAATTAATTTACTTTCACATTCAAAACCATTTCCAACAAATCCTGGTTTGCAAACACACTTGTGCGAGTCACCTTTCAATCGGATGCATTCTGCTTGAGCACTGCAATTGTTGTGAGCACTTTCGCACGGATGAATAACTATAAAATAATATTTCTTTCTGTTTCTTCTACTGACAGTAAATGATAGGAATTGAAATAATTGATGATTTGTTCAAAATTTCTGATTCAAAATCCTTGTCTTTTCTACGGGACCTATTTGACTGATAATGCTACACATTTGAGCTTAATAGAACGGTGCAGGAAGAAGACACTGAAGATGAACATTGATTATACAGTAAAATTTATAACTATCTTATCAATCCTTATTTATATCTATCGACTACCTTATGAGCCCTTTTTACGCCTCTCCATAATAACCTTAATTGTCATGACATGGCGTTAAGAGGGCCCGCATTAGAAGTTATCTATGAGAGTTTAACCGAGGAATTTCAAAAGTAAGGTAAAAAGGGCGTTAAGAGGGCCAATAAGGTGCAACTTTTTAAAATATAAGCTGAAAATTTGAACGCTTAATGATCGAAAATTAGCCTACCTCGTTTGCAAATATAGCGCACCCAGGTAGCTTCACGACAATTCATGTCCAGCAATTTTTTGTCGCGATCTAAAGCCACACAATTTTCATATCTACCACCGTTTGGCTCATTCTTTTTCCATTCCCCTTCATACTCTGCAACAGTTTCATCAGTCCATGCCCAGACTGATTCATTTTTAATATCATTCAAACCAATCCAAAAAGGATCTAAATTACCTGCTCCACCAACAAGGTCAGTTTCATTTTTAGGTAGAAGACTAACTACGTGGTTAAATTCTGCTTTCGTAGAATAGTACAGAAGTCGACTATTGCTCATGGATTGGCATTCCAATTTAGCTGCTGCCCAAAGTTTTCGATCTTTTGAAAATGTGTAAATGGATAGAGAGGCATCAAACGGTTTTACTGAAATATCATGAAAAAGGTTCCTTACTCATTATGTCGAAGATATTTCTATTTGAATCAAACATATAAGCCATTGCATGTTGTTTCACTGTCCCCCATGAGCGGCGGATCCAGGGTATATCACCATAATTTCTGTTTTCAGTCCGTATCACCAATGGACTTATTTGCACGTATTTCTTTTATTCTTGAATAGCTAATATTCTCCTCCACAAATTTCGTCTACCCTCTAGATCCGCCGCTGCTCCCTTATTGTTTACATTATTATACAGACTAATGGCAACCTCCATCGTGTAAGGACAACCCCCGAAAGCTAAGAAAGGTAACCAAAGGCTTAAACACAAACCGTCGTTAATCTATGGGTCTTTGTGATATGGATTACAAATGATTACAAATAACTACGGGTCTTTCTTTAAGCAGTGATAAAGACAAAGTAGTTACTTCCTTAATACGTCAATCATTTACACCTAGTGGACTTGAAGACGAATTATGAGAGAATGCAGCCAAGCCTACCTTGTTTGCAAATAAATCTTGCTGTGCTGTTGTTATTACAATTCAGTGCAGATAAGGTTTTGTCACGGTTCAAAACTGCGCAGTCTTTCGCATCATTTGTATCAGATGAAATTTTCTTCCATTTTGCTTTGTAAGTAGGCTTTGTGTTGTCCTCCCAATGCCAGTCAGTTTCATTTAAATGGCTTTTTTTATTCAAACCAATCCAAAATGGGTCGGAATTTTTTGTTCGGCCACTGAGATCTACTTCGTTACGTGGCATTATGTTGAATATGTGGTGAAACTCTATTTCGGAGGAATAGTAAAGAAGATGCCCCTGAAATTGTTCACATTTAGCTTTTGCTTCAAACCACGTGACTCGGCCTTTGCCAAATGAGTATAAAAATTCCGATGGGTTGAAACAAGTGACTAAAATAAAAATAGATGAATTGGCGAATTTTGAGAAAATAGTATTAGTCGGGGTTTCTTTTCGGGGAAGGATAATTTGGACATTACCCTCTTAAATTGGTCATTTATCCCCGATTTTGTTTTTCCCGATAACGTATGCCTTACCTGTAGAGTGGATTTAAATATTACAAAGTTTTGACAATTTCAACACATAGGCATCGCAGACGTGAAAGACACATTTCCATATCACTTTTCTGTTAAATCATTATACTTTCATCAGTTTTACTGTTCACTAATAACTTGATAGCCCTTTAACGAATGTTTTCTACTTTCAACAGAGATTTTGGTTTAGAAAACTGCCAAATTACAGGGCAATTTTGGTGTATATGCTAAACAGTATTAATAGCTTTTAAGTATTTTCGTTCAATTAATAGTAATGGCGTTTTCAACGTACAACATGATGACGTATGCGTTATTTATATGGTGTCTAGGGAGAATTAAGGAATTGATCATCGAAGCTTCATAACATATTTCTATGTTTTTATCAAAAAGCAATAAGGAAGAAAAGATAGAATAGAATAGAATAGAACTAAAACTTGATGTTCTATCTCTTTTCGTATTTCTATGTTCATAATGATCATTTCGGTATTTTCTAAGCATAACACAAACAAAAGTGTGTACGTTTGAATGTACGTTCCATACGTACGTGTACGTTTTTCATCTGTGTACTGGTTTCGCATAAAGGTACTGGCAACAGATAGCTTGTATTAAACCCAATGCTTGCCAACAAAGCAAAGCAAGATTTTAAAAGTGTTGTTTTTTGATCTTGTCGAACTGTTTATCATATCAAGCTTATTGCGAATTATACTACACACCACCACACTACTGTGAATGGATGGAACGTTAAAATGTTTTCATTAATAAAACATCTATTTTAAGACCAAAATGTTGAGGCTGCAGAGTTTACTTTCATAATGATATATTTTGGTTTATTTGTGTTGCCATTAAAATAAAAGAAGAAAAGATGGAAGCCAAGTGATGGGTTACATGTGAATGATGTTTTCAACACGATAACAAAGTAATGCCTTAAGGTATACAACTGAAGTGACAACTCATAACAGTCAAGTTCTTGATGCCACTTATACTTTTGCAAAAAGTGTAAAGAAATATGCAATAGTATTAGCAAACTGTAAAACAAATTGTTCTGAAATAAAAGAAGATGTTCATGAATGAAGAACTTGTAACGGGTTTTTGTCAATCACTGAAGCACGAAGACTACCTTATTTCCAGGAATAAACACCCCTGCGTTTATTTCCTAATTTGGAAATTTTGCCCTGCGTTTATTCAAGACCATCTATACTTCATGTCAAGATTGGGCTGTTTTTTGTCAGAATTGAAACACGTGATTATTGATTTCAGTTATAAAATACTGCAACTCATTAGTCTATGCTGTTAGTGTATATAGGATACTAGTAGTTCACGAAATCAAATCCATACAAAAATTGAACCACTAGCTTTGATGTTATGTGCCGGTAACATCACTTCAACAGTGATTCAGAGTTTCTCTTATTTTGCACGGATTTATTTTTGTGAAATATCTTTTGGACAAAATGGTGAATAACTGTGTATTTGTTTTTACCGATTTCAACACTTACTCTTGCAAATCCTGCTGAAGAAGTTAAAAGTAATTATGAATATTGAAAACATTTTGATCAGGCTGTATGATTTATTCATGCCAGTTTATAGAGCAAGTATGTGGTCTCAGTTTATCAAGCAAGATAATATCAGTACGGCCATTTTTCTACTGTTCAGATTTTTGGAAAAAAGAGGATAAAAATGGGGAAATATAGTCGCATCTTATGCGAATCTTGTTGATTTTAAGTTGTATCACATACCACCATTTTCCTGAACAATCAAAATAAACAAACAGCTGATCAATCGTCGAAGCTTTCTTCTGTCGTAGGATTTCATCTCTCTTTTCTCTTGGAGTTTCGGTTCCTTTTACGAAACGAGAAATATGTCGTTTGATGTAAATTGTATTTTAATATCGAAATTCTAATTAAACATTACATCGTTACATAGTTAGAATGTCTTTATCTAATTATTACGGTATAGAAGCGAAGCGAAAATACCGTCTTAAAATACCCTGAGTGTTACTACTACTGTCCGTGAAAATTACATTTTCGTCGTGGTTAAAAATTACGGAGGTAATAGAACTGGCGCGACATTTTGGAGGTCCAAGCAAACAACTCTCAAACAGCTCTGCAGTATCACACATTTAAACGATTACGGAGATGAAAATGGTTAGTTGGTATAAAAATTTTCATAACAAATACAAACCAATAGATACAAACTCATACAAGTTTTAAACTTTGTTAGCCTAAGTTACAATGACATTAATACCATTTTATGTTTAAAAAGGATTTGTTAGTGTAAATAAGGTTTAATAAACTAATATTGCTTAAAACAAAAGAAATATACATGCGTGAGCTGTAACCATGGATACGTATCTTATGTTTAGACGTTTTATCATTATGACCTTGATTAAAGTATCATGTATTTCAATCATATTTTTTAATAATATAATTGCAGGCACTGTGGATATCATTTTATTGTTTATTAAGCTTGAAACTCCTGTTTTACTTCCTTTCTGAGAAACTTCAAGATTCAACAAATGAAAAAAGAAATTTGAGCTTCCATGGATAATAATACGCACCAAATAAAGACTTCCTTTTAGTGTGCGAAAATTACTATATACGTGCAAAAATTTTTTATTTCCTGTGTGCGAGAATTTGTACAAATAAGGTAGCATCTGACCTTAACTCCCTGAACGTGCTCTCAATTAATACTGCACATTTAGGTTAATATTGTTAATCCTGCATATTTAAGTGAAGACTGCCATGGTTATATTCTCAAACTTACCAGAGTGAAAAGTTCACCATCCAAAGTTTGTTCCTTCAATGCTATTCTATATGATGGTACTGCAGAACATTCAATTGTATCCTACAACTCAGAATTTTTAGTGTATCTGTCACGTACGTTTCAATTTGTAGTAGTATTCCAATCTCTTATTTTTATCTTTTTAGGTTGAAGATACCTGAATCTTGTTTATCGGACTTGTCCGATTCATCTGATTAACCTGATTTACCAGACTTCCAGACATCAGAATTATTTATACAAAGCTTTAGGCTAAAGCAGTCCTTCAGGTTCCTCAGTGCTCATGAAATTTGACTCGTTCAATGAAGCAGAAAATTACGCTAAACATTTTTATCTGGATCAATTCCAAAATGAATTTGTATTCTATGGAATTCAATATATCAAGGGCGGTAATAACGGAAGTTTCACTATCTGACCTGAAAGAAATTTCGAAAAGAAAAGGCCTCTGATTTAAAACGAAAGCAGCGTGTTGTTGTTAACCCCAAACCCAAAAGAATAAAATTAAGAATTGAAAATGATGTCCAATGAAGCGCGTAAAAAAACGATATATAAGGATCGTCTTGGATAACATAATGGATAACAACGAAGTAGTAAGAGTTGCTCTTAAAAAGAAAATTAGCTTTAAATCTAATGTTTACTTTGAGCCCGTTCGCCTCAATTTTGACAATGAGGTGTTAATGTACCTAAAACCTTAAACCCTTTATATGCCAATATTCAAATCAATATCGAAAATATACCGAGTTACTGGATTAATGCCATTAACAATACTGAAGATGATGATCATACTGAGATCCACTTTGTAAATGAGGCAGATATTAGTGAAGTTAAAGAAGGACTTAAAGAAGAAGATTCTAATCCACTGGATGACTTTCGGGTAGGAGCCTATGAAACAGCATATGTCCCGGAGTTATCGTTTAATGTAGAAGATGATTCTAACGTAACAATTGCTCTTGGTGAAAATAGAGAACCTTAACCTGTGATTTGTGATGAATATTGTAAAACGCTTGCTCATCCTTATCTGTTTCCTACGGGCCAATTTGGATATACACACGAGAGAAGTGTTAAGTTAAGTCCTTGTAAATATTTCAATCAGAGGCTTCTCAATTATACACAGAAAGTTGCGACCGATCCTGATTATCTTTTTTATGCACAGTCAGTCAGTTAAATCTCAATAGCTGTATCAATACTGCCGTGAAAAAATCAGGGCAGAAGGTTTAACGGCTGGTCGCCTATCACAAAGTTTTAAGGAAGCTATTAGCGGTCTCATCGCAACTGAATGCTTTAAACTTTATGAATAACTTGAAAGGGACTCCAGCATATTGGAAAAAATTTCTTTTTGAGGTCCTTGCAATGGTAAAGCAACTTGGTTTACCAACTTACTTCATGACTCTCTCATGTCCCTATGTCATGTCTCGTGTGCTGATTTGCGTTGGGATGAATTAGTTGAGATCATTCAAAAACTTAACGGAAAAAAAGTATTGAAAAAAGAATTGGAAAGCATGAACTATATGGAGAGAACAAAAATTCTTCAATCCAATCCTGTTCTGCTAGCAAGGCATTTTCAATATCTTGTAGAAAACGTTTTTAAATATATTGTCAATATTGGGACTCTAGGTAAAGTGCTACATTATGCAATTCGAGTAGAATTCCAAGTACGTGGTAATATACACTCCTTACTTTGGGTTGAGAATGCACCAAAACTTTCTGCGGACACAAAAGAAGATTATGTTACACTTGTAGATAGTGTTGTTAAATGTGAACTCCTTGACAAGGAAACTGACGAATTACATGACTTAGTTAATTAAAACCTTTCAGACTCATTGTCACTCCAAATCGTGTCGGAAATACAAAAATATTGATTGTAGATATTCATTTGGTAATTTATTTTGTGAAAGAACAGTTGTTGCAGAGCCGTTAGTAGACATTTCTCAAGAAAACAAAACTAAAATTATAAAGGAAAAGAAAGAACTTCTTGGTAAAGTAAAGCAATATATTGATGACAACTTAGATCCCAAACATAATCATATCAATGATCCAACAAAAAGGATTATCAAGAACCAAAATCGATTGACACTATCTTAACTGGATTGAAGAATATCGACAAAGAAATGTATTATAAGCACCTATCAAATTCACTTTAAATGTTCACCAAAATCGTGTTTTACTAATAATTATTTTGAAGAGGGATTGCTTGCTTGGGAAGCTAATCTAGATATTCAACCTGTGCTAGATTTCTATAAGGCAGTTGCTTATATGTGTGCATGTCTTTCGAAATCAGAAGATGAATTATCAGAAGCGATGAAACAGGCAGCTAAAGAAGCTTATGAATCCGGAAAAACTGCTCAAGAAAGGATGAAATCTATTTCTAAAGCATATCGAACCCACAGAGATATGTCTATTTAAGAGGCAGTTTCCATCGTATTTCCAGAAATTTGGTTACAGAAAACATCACCTGGAGTAATATTTGGTAATAGCAACCTGCCTGAACATCGATATTGAGTATGTAAAACTGAAGAGGAAGTTATGAACATGCCAGAACCGGAGACAAATATTTTTAAATAGAATATGTTAGATCGCTATTTAGAGCGTCCAAATCAATCTTATAAAAAAGGGAAATACGCTGTACTGGATTCTTTGTGTTATGCTCAATTTCTATCAAACTATTATCTTGACTCCATAAAGAAAAACAATGAAGAAAATGATTCTCAACCAGAATCCTTGAGGAACTTATTCCTGAAAATGATAATTCTACACTACCAAAGTGAGTTCCCCTGATGTCCAGTAAGGAATATGTTAAGTTGAGAAAAACGAAATGTGTTTTACGCTACCATGTTCCAAATAGAATAAAAAAGCCAGAAGCTTATGTACACCACGTAATATTTATGTTTTATCTGTTTCGAAATGAAGAAGAACTTAAAAGCATGACACTAAGAACTTACTCAGAGAAATTACTAGAACCAGGGGTGCTGGAAATAATTAATAACAATAAGAAATTCTGTGAGCCAAGGTGGTTAATGAAGCATTTGTTCGGTTTAACGAAAATGCTAATGGTCTAGATCCTTACGGAGAACAAGAAAACAATGAAGTTCGAGAAAGAAATGCCGAAAACGAGCAAAGTGAGGATGATGAGGAAGATAATGAAGATGGATATAATGGTGGAGCTACAACTCAAACTCTAACAGCTATGATATCAGATGATGATCTAAACGAAAGAATTCGATCTTTAAATGAAAAACAAAAGGACATTTTTAATGCTATTTTGAAGTGGACATGTAGTACAATACAATTATCTAAAAAGGATCCACCATCAAAGCCAGAGCCATTCCATATATTTCTTACCGGAAGTGCAGGATTTGGGAAATCTCATCTGTTGACTACAATAAAATATTACTTGCAAAAATCACTTACATATGGAATGAGGGATACAAAGAAAGAAAGAATGCTTATGCTTGCCCCAACAGGAGTGGCAGCAGTAAACATGGTTCGACAATTCATTCTACTTTAGGTATTCTACCAGATCGATCGTCAGGAAAATGTGTTGCTAAACTTAGTGATAAAAAAAGAAGTTCACTCAGACAAAGATTTTCTGATCTTATGATTATCATAATTGACGAAATTTCGATGGTTTCCAATAAACTTCTGCTTTACATACATCAAAGACTTTGCGAAATATTTGGTAGCATTGATGCTGTTCCATTCGCTGGTATATCCATAATTGCTTTTGGTGACTTCTATCAATTGCCTCCAATTCAACAGCGACCAGTTTACGCCCAATTTAGTGATCAAATGTTGAATATAGGACATTGTTGGAGATATTTTAAAATTGCGGAACTAACAGATGTAATGAGACAAAGAGGGGATCAAATACTTATTGGTCTGTTGAATAACATAAGGAAGGGGAAACTATAACATAATGACGCAGAAATTTTAAAAACACGAATCTTAAATCCAGACGACCCAATTTATCCACATAACGCTATTCATATATGGGCAGAAAACGCTTTTAGTCAACGATCATAACAAGCGTAAATTAGAAGAACTTCCTGGTAACGAAATAGAAATAGTAGCTCATGAGAAGGTACCACCAAATATAACGGATGCCGTATTAGATAGAATATATCAACGAAATCAAATGGATACTGGTGGACTAGCCTATAAACTGATTTTTAAATTAAATGCTAACGTAATGTTAACTGCCAATATAGATGAAGATAAATTATGTAATGGACAAATTGGAACGATACAACATATCAAATATGATCATAGAGGGGTTGTTAAAAAATATATCTAAAGATGGAAGAGGAAGGTGAAGGTTTAAAAGCAATGAACTCAGATAGTTTTAGTCGTGCAAATAAAGTAGTACCGATTGAAAGAGTGGAAAAGGAAATAAATATAAAAAAGAATAGATCTTCGTCACTCTGTATCAAACGACTGCAGTTTCCTTTAGTTCTTTCATGGGCCTGTACTGTTCACAAAGTACGAGGAAAGATCTTTCCAAAAATTGTGTTTAATTTTAATCTTTTGAAACAGAAACGCTTCAACAACGGTCAGGTATATGTTGCTTTAAGTCGGGTTACTTCATTGCAAGGACTTTACCTTAGTGGAATTACTGGAACACTTAATACAAATTCTGTCATATTTGATCAGCGAGCTGCAGACGAATACGATTACATGAGAGAAAATGTGACATTGCAGCCTGTTTAAGAAAATGATCAATTAGACAATAAATCTTTGATTTTCTGTCTTCTTAATATACGATCACTTGCAAAACATGCAATCGATATAAAATGTGATAAATTTTTGATTGAAAGCAGTTTGTTATTTTTGACAGAAACACAGTTAACATTAGAATCAGACACATTATCTATTGGAGAAACGCTAAACTCATTTTCTTTTATTGTGAATTCATCAAACAGCCGTAGGTATTCAAATATAGCAATGGCTCATCGGGATGACTATCATAAACACGGATGATATTCCCGGCAGTTCGTTATTTTTGTTATCAAAGTCTTGCATTTTAGATATTCCTCTAAACCGCATCCTATTATATCGTCAGAATCGACTACAACGTTATGATCTTATGATTGATCATCTGCGAAGTAAAGTTGATTTGGTCCATATAATTCTAGGTGATTTTAATATTGATTTTTTTAAGGATGATAGTAATTTTTTGCGCCAGTTTCTTGCTGCTTATGAAATGGTAGTGAATGCTTCCACTCATATCTCCGGTTCCTTGATTGACCATATATACGTCCATAAAAGTTTAAGCAACAGAATTATATCAGCGTTATAATACACAGTCTTTACTTTTCTGATCATGAAGCAATCAAGGTAAAGCTAATCCCGAATCTTTAGTTTCATTTATCATTAATATAAAAATTCGATTGTATCGTTAAATTTGTTTCCATGCGTAAATAAAGATCCATATTAAGAATGTGCGGAGAAGTGTGATAAGGGAGGGCGGTTGGCTGTGGGGGGATGGGTGTCATCATGATGATTAAGTGGGTAAATTACAACCCAAAAATCTGAATGACAAACCCAATTATATAAGCTTTCAGAAATTAGCGATCAGATCGCTAGTATTTCATGCAATGGATTTTGCGATAAATGATTCTGAGATCATATTTATACACACATTTCTCTTTTTCGCCTCGTTTTGATGTTAGAAGATAATTACCATTAAATAACCCTCCTATATTACGAAGCAAGGAACAATAAAAAATTTCCAACTAATTTATTAATGATAATTAAGAAAGGAGGCCAGAGGGGGAATTGAGTTCAAGTAAGACCTTTGAACATAAAGTGGCGTCCTCCTTCAAATTAACACAAATCCATAGTGCGCTGACCTTCACGCCCTAAGGCGTCTTGTTTTATATTAAAGACAATCTTCCTCTCTATAATTATCCTATTCTCTGTTTGTTTGTTTGTCTGTCACGCAAAATGGTAGACAAAAAAGTGAACGGTGGCTTTACGCGCTAAACATAAAAAACGACGGTTCATCGGTAAGTTTTGAGAAACTATGATACTTCATCATGGCGATCAGACACTGACAGTGATCAGAATGGGACCAAACAACGCATTTCTACGTTATCGTTATATCAAAAGTAGTGTTTATCAAAAAGATTTACATGATCATGTTGCGATCATGTTGCGTGTTATGCAAAAATGTTAATTGGTAATTTAATGGTCTACCGACGACGATTAAATATAAATGCTTAAATTAAAAATCGGACGAAGGTACGTTCGCAAATTACATGCATTACTCATGAGAATCTTCATGCCAAAAAGTTTCAACTACCGCCGAATCTACTATAAGAATAACTTTATTCTGTTATTGCTAAAACTTCGGGAAAACAAGCATCGTCCCGCAAATACACCATAAAAAGCCATTATTATCTGAGTGTGCGAAGCGAACGCAGATATTGCTTTCGTCAACCGTCCGTCCGTCGACAATGAAAATCGTGATATTTCACACGAAGTCGTCTTGTAATCCGATCATCAAGAAGAAATCGAACAATTTTTCCCCTGTGGTTTAATGTTATTTTTGATTCGGCAATTCGGTAAAATTTCAATTTTCATAAGAATTTGCATTGCGTAGAACAATTGAATGATGCAGCTGATTTTGAATTTGAAACTTGTTCGATATTTTGACCCAAACATGGCGATTTTGGTCACAAATTTGGACAAAATCTGGTGTGAGGGAAGAATAAAAATACCCAACAATAATCACGTTTTCATCATCAATAGTGTTTATTGTTAATAATCAAGGCGAATTGACTTAGTTATTTCACTCTCCTGACCTATCGATAAATGGGAGGTGCACAATAATGACATGTGAGATTTGGCTATTAGGCTATTAAACTTCAAAGAGAAAATAATGCATTTCGCGGGTACAAAATTTCGCGAAACGCAAAAATTATTGTATTTCGCGAGTACTTAATTTTGCGATTTTTTCAAAAAAACGCAAAATTTAATACCCGCGGAATTTAATACCTTTATAAGGTAATGGCGGAAACTGTTACAGCCTGAAGGCTCCTAGTTTCATTTAAGCAGTCATTCGAAGATTCCCTAGCTGGAAATCTATTATTTAGTAACTTATTTTCTCTTTTTCAACAATAGGCAATATTTTGTTTTGCTCACTTTTCGATCACATGACAAGTTCAACTTCCAACCAATATCCACAGTAGTTACTACTTACCATCACGTGATCAAAAAGCGTGTAAAACAAACTACAGTGTAACCTGTGTACTAATTTAATTTAACTTAGTACTCTACTTTCTGTTTTCGCTGACGTCAGCAAAAAAGGCGCCGAAGAAGATTGAATAGACTACTATCCCACATTGATTCCGTCTCGGCGCAGGAAAAAACATGTGCTGGAGTTTTGTAGACCACAAGCAGCTTTTCGCACTTAGATCTTTTTTCGGTTTAAAACATTTGCTTTGGTTTGTTGATGTGAAAACTGTGAATTTTCCAACTTAATGCGCGCAGATTTCAAGACCTTTCTAGTTTCAATTGCACACGGTCTCAGTGATCCTAAAGCGTGGTTCACACCAGTGAGATAAAGAACTGTCTCAATCAATTTTGCATACGATTATTTTTAATCTCACTGGTCGGTGAACTGGTAAGAAATGAAAAAAAATATATGTGCACTTTAAAATTCTTGTTATCCAATATACGCACTAACCTAAAAATATTAAAATTATGTGAAGAAAATAACAATGTGATGAGGGAAACTAATAAACGCAATTTAGATGAAGATGAACTCCTGAGGTGAAAAAGTGAAACTAACGAAGACATGAAAACGTTGACCAACAAACATACTTGAGATAATTATCTGTGTTTGGGAGTCTTATTTCTTGAGTCGAGTTATGAAAAAATTTCACGTACCCATCATATGCGCCTTTCCTTGGATAAGGGTTGTCAATTTCCGCGCACGAAATAAAACTAAATAGCAGACTTCGTCGTCAGAATGACTTTACTTCCATTTTTAAATTAAACTGGAGTTTGTAATCTTGTCTCACTGATATAAACTGAAAATCGTCAGAATAACTTCATCTCACTGGTGTGAACCACACTTAAAGGTTCTGCATTATAGTATGGATTGACGAACTATGTTGTCACGCAAGGGAGCGTAATTCTTTTTGTATTTCTGCGAAAGGAAGGAATACATTACAACCGGCTTTCTTTTTCTTACTGTCCAAACTACTGTTCAAGAGTTTCGGTTTCGTGCGTTCCTTTACATGAATCGCGCTGTTCAGTTTACCTACTTTAAAAGATTTAGGAAGAACGTTTCTGTTTTAAATAAGGAAATCACTTCAAAAACATAGAAAAAACGTACCTTTAAAGAATGTAAATACTTTTAAAAGGTAAATTGTTATTTCAAAAAAAAAAATTGATTTGAAACGAGACTGTCTTTCTGTACCAACACCCGCGAGTCCTGTCACATGTCAAGAGGAGAATCAACAATAAATAAATGATAAATATCTACACTATACATATATATATACAGGCGACTCTTGTTCTTGTATCAGAATCTATTTTCAATAGGATGAAGATACAAACTTCAAGATTTTAAGTTTTGTTCATAAACAGTCAACAGCATACTCACCAACATACCAACAAATAAAGATAACCAACGTGTAGAATGGTGACAGATGACTTTCTTTCTATGGAAATGTGTAGAAAGTAAAAAAATATTTTCTGTGTTTCGGATTTTGCCGCATAGATATTTATGCGAGCCATCTATTATTTTATCCCCATTAGTTTCATAACATCCTCTGTTTTTCCTTCCATTCAACTGTTAAGACTTTTTTTTGCGGATCAACATTACATTTAGGAGTTGAAGATTTTAGCACGAGTCGGTATCATACAGTTTCTGATCTCATAAACTTCTATAAGTCTCTAAAATAAGATCACAAAATATTGGTTAAAATAATTAAAATAACATCCTGTTTGTAAGCAAAAATTGTTGGTGAAGGTAAGCAAAGTTGATTTACAATGCAGATTGCAAGGTAGATATTAGCTCTACATCAGACATACGCAGACAAGCCTCTGTGATATAGATTGCAAACAGGTCAGACCAATGATCTAAAAATAACACTGGATCGAGTTTCTTTTTGTTTAAAAAATGGAAATATAATGGCCAAGCTATGGGTCTTAGCATAGCCGCCGCCCCACCGTCATTCTTTGTGTTTTTTCCAACAAAAAGGAGTATAAATGCAGTTCTAAGGATTTTACTGCAAGAATTTCAGACCAGACCTGGAACAAACCGCAAATCAGAAAGATAATACACGCTTTAATAAACCACCTTTATAATCATCATAGGCTCAAATTCACTAAAAAGATAAGCATTATCAGTCCTCCCCTCTTTAAGTTAAGGTACAGGTGGTTTTGGAAGTTCTGAGGATATAATAATCTGATTTCTTGAGCAAATCTGGATCTTCTTATACTAAGACTTGTTTGTTTCTGTAATTTCCAATTCACGGATACGTAGTGGGTCTTAAAAAATTGAGCTCCGAAACAATAGGATGTTTGATCCAGTATTATTTTTAGATCAGTTGGTCAGACGAAAAGATTCAAAGAGAGTTGGGAATTATCAAAAATTGGTGACATCACCATTTAACTATTGCTTCACTGTGTAGTCTTATAAAATACCATATTGGTGTTTATTTTGATGACTGGCGTTAAAAGGCCGTTAGATGCTTGTCTGTGAGAATTTGACCGTGCACTTTTCAAAAATAACGCTAATAAAGACTGGTATTAAATTTGGGCCGGTGTGAAAAGGACCAATAAGGTATAGTGAAAGTCATTGCGCATCCTCGCACTCGACTAGAGGTGACATCTACGCAGAACGGGATGCGTTTCGCACTTATATACGTTATGCAACACATGACATATTGACTTATATCTCTTATATCTCGAATAAGCGCCTCCATCCCCAACCCTTCAACGCCCCGGCGGTTAATTCAGATAAATACGGTATACCTGCCATTCTTTCACAGTAAGTGGTAGCACTACTTGTTTCCGTGGTACACCTTCACGATCTTCATCCTCCCTGTATTGTTGATGAAGATCTGAAAACATTGATTTACATAAGTTATCGTAGTCAACTATAAGACAACCATAAGCTAAGAGAACAGATTACATGTCAAAAGTCTGTAAAAATAAAGTTTGAAAGAACGAGGAACATCTCTCCAAATTTATTTTCTTTAAAACCAAACAAGATTAACTTTCCTACCAAAGAACTTTCAAATTTTAAGTTTTGCTTATAGTAAAGGCTGCAAATTAGAGTTTTGGACCGTGGGAACCAGTGCAGGTCAGCATTATAGATTTGCGAAAGAGAGAGCATGAAATACATTTTAGCAAAAGGTGAAAATCAGCGTATTTAATGAAAATATCCATTAATGTGCTTAAAAACATCACAATGCCATGACTCAAAAAGTAAAATTTGTACATGATTTGTAAATAACTGGCTAGTAATTCACCTAGACTGAACTCAGTAAACCGTGACTAAAGAACAACATGAAGGAATATTGAAGAGCACTCACTCACAAACGGCAAGTCATTATCGTCGAGGTCAACCACAACTCGACCATCCTGAAGGAAAAAAACCCACACAAAAACCCCGTAAAAATCATACTCAAACCCTAATTCATCAATCGCAATTGTCAGAAGCTCATTTCTGCAGCAACGTTTCGTTCTCAATATTTTGTGGGTTTTAATTTCGGATAATTCAATACTTTTTTTTTAAATAAACTAATTCCAAAGATAATAGCCACTGGTGCCAAGAAAATGGTGCCTAACAATTATTTTACCATATAAGAAAAAACCGTGGATTCTCCCCTCTGTACCAAAATAAATTCATATCATATATACTCTATATACGAGTTCACTGCTCCAATTAAATTACAAAAACATGTATTCTTGTCAGACTTTATTCACTTTATGTATGTGTTGTTTCCTGGAGAGAATTATTATTTTTTACTAAAGGTTTACCCAGTCTCTTTAAAACTGTTATCAACGAGGATCCTGTGCTGGATATATATACACATTTAAGGCCTTTTTCATTTGGGCTATGGAAGTCGCAAGTTCACTTCAATTGATTAACTAGACAACCACCTCTATCCAGCTGTCAAGCTGAGTGCTATAAAGCTGAGTGGATTGACAGCCAGGTTTTGAACTGTGACCTCCTGCTGTGGAGATGACCACTTTACCACTATCTAAATTATTTGCACATGAATGGAATTTGGTTCTTAGTTTCAGCCACAGTTCCTCAATACACAATAAATAATACCATCTCTTCACTACATGACAAAGACTCTACTGGTGATCAAACCAGGAAAATGTGCAGACACACTGTTGTAAAGAGATTTAGATATTTAGTTTAAAAACACCTGAAAAATAAACACAAGCAAAATGAAAAAAAAACAAAAAACACACACACACACACACACCTTGATCAAAAATGACAAGTGAAATAAATTTTCCACAGTTTGGGCAAATGAGTGCGGATTGACGATAAACTGAAAGAAGCAAACGTTGTTCTTGCCACTGTTAGTAACTTTCTTCAATATCTTCAAAATACGCTCAACTTCTTTTGTGGTGGCCTCTTCTTGTTGTTGCTCAGTGACAACCTACAATAGATTCATACTTCATCAACTTTCTACATGGAAAATATTGAAATAACATTTTCTTTCTAGCCAAATATTTTACCATATACCGTAAATGACCAAATAACCGCCCAGGCCACCTAAATTTTCGACCCTGACACTGGGGCGCTTTTATTCGACAGGGGGAGCTTATTAAATTTTGTTTGGTACAGACAACAAAAACGATTTAATTGGTTTTCCTTTTAACCTTTACCCAAATCATAAATAAATATTTGTAATATTTACGGTAATATTACAAGTACCATAATTTGTGTCACTCAAATGTTTTGCAGTTACCAATAAAATCAAGACAGCAAGGATTGATGTCAAGCAAAAACAAACTAAAGCTTTTTGAACAAATTTGTACATTGTCATATATAACAGGAGAACTTCTTATTTATAAGGGTGATTCATGAAAATAAATCCACACAAAAATTTGTCTTCTGAGATACGATAAAATGCAAATGCTTTCAGATCTTCATATTTTAAAACCCTTTAAACAACTATTTTTAATTTTTTTACAATACAAGATTAAGTTCCCACTACTGTTTACCATTAGCCAAAATTTCCTGAAAAATAATTGATGACGAAAGCATGTTTTTAGGTATGTCATAACTTTTCATTACATCACTCTTTTGAACTTCTTCTTTCACTTCTTGTGAAGCATTGAATTTATCTTTTAACAATAGCCTTTTTCATAAGGACCTGATGAAAAACTATGGACTTCCCGAGTTTAGAACAAACAAACAAACAAAAAAATTCAGATTTTTGAAAGCCTAGCATAAACATTTTCTATACTCCTCTTTCAAAGATTTTCCCAATTTCCAAATGATCGTCTGAATTAAGTGAAAGGATGAAAAAACAACCGAAAACAGTGCAATATACCAGGGCGTTGTTATAAAAGCCATGTTCATCAAATGCAGGTGATTTATGAGGGTTTTCTGTTAATCAACTTTCAGGGGACCAGAGAAATAAGTTTGATATATTGAGACATTCGTTATAGTGTTCGTTATATATATAGTTATATTGTAATAAACATGTCACTTGATCTCAGTTTGATGGTAATACAATACCTGCTTTAATTTGACAAGTTCGCCTTCTGCACCCTTCTTTCGAGCCTCTGCTCTTCTGACAGGCTTTTCTTTAATTACAACTTCTAAAACCAATGGTCCCAGTCTAACAGTAGTAAGATATGTGCCAATATTAGAAATCGGATATGTTTAAATACAAAGGAATTGACCAGTGAAAACAATTGTGACATGCAATGAATAATAAAAAATATTCATTAGTTCTGAAACTCACAGAAAATCAATCTTTGGAACATTTGCAAAACAGCAGCATGCCATATCACCAAGCTTTTTCCACTGTACTAGATTCAAGTTCACAACACTCTCGTCCCCATCTGCATCAATCCGATGTCCACCTACATATGTTATCTAAGAAAAGGAAAAAAGAATTATAAATAAAACATAGTTGCAAATTTGAAAAAAAAACAAGAAAAACACAACAACTGATTTTCCTTTTGCTATGCTAATGTGGGGTATATAGAAAATTGAAGTACTTAAAAAAATTTCGCTCAAGAAATACTTACTAATTTCTCTGCGAAGGTTGGGTTATCAAATGATACAACATCACTTTTCAGTTGTTGAGCTTGTTCTCTACATTTTTTTGTTATCGTAAGCAACACAGCAGAATCTTGAACAGCTTCTCGAGGATGTCGAGCTAAATAAGTGGTGCAAGAAAAATGATCAGAAATTGAAACAAAAGGAAAATGCAACAATTTTTATTTATAAAATTGCTTTCACCTTTTTCGAAATACTTTTCTAATTTTTCTACACCTTCATGCAAAACAGTTGAACCAGGGTTGGTGGCATCTTCACTTTTTTCTGCAAAAAAAATTAATCAGATAAGAAAAATAAATTATTACTTTCTAATCTTAAGTTCCTAAGTTTTTCAGAGTTGCTGAGAAAGTATATTATATACAAATGATTATTAAATAATCCATTACAACCTTGAAGGTCATTTTCTAATGATCGGTAGCTGGCTCGTAATTGACGGCGTACTTTAGGGTCATCCAGCTCAGAATATCTTGTCAAATCAAACTGACTCTTACTACCTTCAACCATTTTTGAGGTGACTAATAATCTAGAAAAGAGAAAATATCAATAAAGAACCTTGACGGTTTGTTATTCAAGTTGTTGCAGACTGTTTTAAGGCTGTAACAAACTTGTTGCTTAAACAAAACAAACATTTTTGGATTCAAAGATAAAAGCCCACAAATTCATTCAAGTTTTTTTTAGAGGTAACTACTTGGTGTATCATCACTAGGGAGTTACTACGACAACATGGATACTCCATACTTGAAGTCGTACTGAAAGCAAAGACACAAGGACAAGAGCAGATTAGGTTTCTCTTGTATTTGTTATAATCTTGTTTCAAAAGCATTTCTTTTTTCTTAGTTCATCAATGAATAATTTTGTTACTACAATACAGACCAGTTCTTGAAACTTCCAATGCTTTAGCTAGGAAACCTGACTCTACCAGAACTTTCCCCTGATTATTATTTAGCTCTGACATGATTCATGGGAATTTTTTTAGATATCACAGCAGTAATATTGAGAGAAATAGACAGGGGATCCTAGCTTATATTGCTTTTGATTCATATATTCCAGAATATTTGTGGATCATTCTCATGCAGTCGTCCTCGTTGCCATCGCAGTTCATTAAACTCCCTACTAGAAAGACTGCAAGCTATTTTTGGTTTAAAATTAGGGTTTAGGGTAGCCTAAGTTCCTACAAATAACAGCAACATATCCAGAGTGTATTTGCTACCGGTTGACCGGAATGAGATCCCAAATTCTCATCCCAAAAAAACAAAAAGTCAAAAATCAATTAGTTGAAAAAACCTTGATTTTGTTTGCAAGAACGTTTGCTAGTTGGTTCACACTTCTGACATGATGAAAACAAGTTATATATATTTCTTTGATTTTAATTCGGGATAGCATGAAATCACAATCAATTGTTTTATTTGTTTTCGGTTTGTTACCTGTGTGAATGGTTGGAATTACATTTTCCAGCGATCTGAAAAAACGCCAATCATCCCCTTGGCGCTAACCATGGTGGAGCCTGCGTCAGAACACAAATCTAAGCAAATGGTAAAGTAAGCAAACAGTATCCACAAAAAATATCTGGATACGTCACTGAATAAGAACAAGAAAGAGGTCAAGAGATGAGGTGATCGTATTATAGAGGTCTGGTAATAGTCATAGATCAAAACCACATGTACAACAGTAGGAGCAAGTAAAGTAAGTTAATTAAACGAAATTTATGTTGAGATGCTATATTTTATTTTAAAATGACATCTTAGTACACATCTATCGAGAGAAAAAATGATTGACACTGTTGTGTACATGCCGATTTCAATAAAATTTGACACTTCAGTCTATGTTAAAGTATTTTGAGTTAAAAGATCATTTTAACCAATGAGAACACGAGGATAAACCATATTTGTCATGGAAACTACCTTATTACACAAAATGTGTCATGTACTTTGGTATCAAAACAGATTCAATCATGTGGTTTGAAAGAACATCAGATATGTTGGTAGTAGTATGTTTTTTTAAACACAAAGCAAAAATTAACGCTGGTAAAATTAACGCGGATCAGAAATTAACATCGGTTAAATTAACGCGACACATAAATTAAGGGGTGTTTTTATTACCCACCCGCTTACATTTCATGTAATAAGGTAATTTTCCATGTGCTTTCTCTAAGTACCGTTACTGTATAATCCAGTCTTGCCAACTACTTCAGTCAAGTTGTAGAGACAAGTGTGCCAGTAATAACTGTGGAACTCAATTGAGTCAATTCTTTTCTTAATATCTGTTCCAGGAAGTGAAAAGTCCGCTGTTTTGTCAAAAGTAAAAAAACAAAAACAAAACAAAACAAAAGTAACAAAGCGAAAAAAAATAAACGGTAGCAACAACAACTTCGGGTTTTGAAGTATAACACCAACATAAAAATACCAATTCGGAATTGCACCCAAACAAGCCCTACTCATCAAAGAGCCAAACGGCAAATTGCGCCAATCAACACAAACAGAAACCCTAGTTATATATGCTTATTTGCTTCTGGAATGCTTGTGGTGAATAGAGGGCAAGCAACACACGCAGATCATGTGGAAATTGTTTTGAAACGTTGCAGGGGCGTTAAACACAAACTCTCGCATCTCACTTTCTTACGTTTTTTGTTTACATTTTCAAAAGATTTCACGTGGAACGTAATATAGACTGAAGTGTCAAATTCTATTGAAATCGGCATGTTTACAATAGTGTCGATCAGAGACAATTTTGTTCAATCATTTCAAAATAAAATATAGCATTTCAATGTGAATTCTGTTAGAAGCAAATGAGATATATAAAAACAAGAGAAAAGTGTCCATGAGGGCAAATAGAATGAGTTAATGGGTTAACTCTAATTCAACTTGTTAAACACAAAAAGTTGAATAGGCAAATGGATTGATGAATTAGCGTTGACACATCTCAATCTACTGACTTATCACTGAAAAACTGTACAAAGTTTTATTATGCAGTTTTTCTATAAAGATCTTAGCCACAATAGCCATTAAATTTTATGCTTAAATACCAGTACTGGTTGCTTATTTGAAGGAGTGAGAAAATACAAGCTTCAAAATGAATATATCAAACTGGAAGAAGAGAGAAGAATGAAATGCATTTTAGGAATGAGTCGCTATATTGAGTAGCACCATTAGAATACTAATTCTCTAACCATGAAAGAACCACCCAAAAAAGCTTATGGATATTGCGGTGTAGTACTATCTTCCTTTAGCACATTCTGTTTTTTCGCTGTTATATATTCCAAACGTTCTAAGGAGCTGATATAAAAAATTACTTTCCTGAGGGCGAGGGATGGTTTAATGCGAGGGATATGTATAGATTTGTTATAGTAAATGATCATTATCTATACAGAATTCTTGGAAATTTAGACTTTCATCACTGTACCCTAAGAAAATTTCCTGTTTGCATAGGAATGAATTTTTACATGAAAAGATTTTTGTGTATAATAACAGTTTAAACAGTGCATATATACAGATTGAAAGCTGTTTAAATTAAAGTGGTTCAAAATTATTTTTTTAGTACAAAAGACACCCAACTCTTTGTGAATGTTAATTAGAGTATGGGGTACAAATAATGCAAAAAAATGTGTTAGATATTACCAGAAATTAGTGTCAGTCAGCCCGAAATAAACTTTACACATTTGAAAAGGAATGAATTTTTACATAAAACATAAAAGATTTCCATGTAGCTACAGTTTAATGCAGACACATAGTTTCTTTTAGGCTGCAAGTTGTATCAACCTGATACATTAGTATCATAATAATGATGCTAATGTGAAAATGATTCACCCATTTATACTTAATGGAAATCCGGCACATAAATGGATATTAAAGAGATATGAACTTGTAAAATGATTATTAGAAATAGGACTGAGTTGAGATATCACAACAAAAGTGCCAGAAACCAATAACACTACAATCATCTATCAGTCTGGTACATGTGGGCTGTCACCTTAAAATCTGGGGTATTCATTCCTGGATGATGAAGGCCCACATCAGTGAATTACTTAAACGTTCCCTGAGCAACCTGCTTCGATAAAATGAATTCAAAAAAAAATATAATAAACTGAAAAAAACATGCTGTTTGTTTTCCCCTAACAAGAATTACCCTTGCTAACGTAAAGCTAGCCGTACCTAACAGCCGTACCTTAGCCGTACTTAAGAAAATTGTTAATTTGAGAGTCTGTGTGATATAAACCTGCTTCTAACAGTTTGAAAGGAGTAGTGTAGTGATAGAGTAATTAAGTGATAGAGTACAATTAACTTTTCTTTCGTCTTTTAGGTAGAACTTCGATGGTACTAAAAGCTGTACTCCATCGTCGAAGTTTTGAAGGGAATCCCCCTTTAAATTTAACCAGCTAAGTTCGTGGTGTAAACCTTGTTAAATTTATCTGGGTTAGTGTGCGTAAAATATAGGTATGCCTTGTTTATTCAGACGAGTCTTTAACTACAAAAAGTTTAGGTAACCAAATTAAGCTACGGCTTAAGTCTATTATGTAAGGCTGACTCGAAAATTAGGTACAGCTGGTGAAAATTAGGAAGGGCTAACCAAATTAAGGTGCGGCTTGTGTATATTATGTAAGACTGACTCGAAAATTAGGTACGGCTGGCGAAAATTAGGTACGGCTGAAGAAAGTTAGGTACGGCTAACCGAATTAAGGTACGGCTTGTGTTCATTATGTAAGGCTGACTCGAAAATTAGGTACGGCTGTCGAAAATTATGTAGGGCTAACTAAATTAAGGTGCGACTTGAATTTATTATGTACGGCTGACTCGAAAATTAGGTACAGCTTGTGAAAATTAGGTAGGGCTAACCAAATTAAGGAGCGGCTTGTGTATATTATGTATGGCTGACTCGAAAATTAGGTACGGCTAGCGAAAGTTAGGTACGGCTGGCGAAAATTAGGTACGGCTGAAGAAAGTTAGGTACGGCTAAGGTCGAAAAGTTTTCCCGCTTATCGAGGTAATTTGTATCCATATGAACAGCCTCTTAATGGCATTTATTAGCATGTGTATGCAGTTCAAGTATATAAAGAAGCTGCTGATGAGGTGGATAAAGGAGAGGTAGAAGCATGTGTGAATACATTGGGGTTATGTCTGGAAGATTTGACATCCGACGTTATTGAAAGTGGCCATCTCAAGCATTTGTCTGATGTGTTGTATGGGAAATCGTTTACACCGAAAATGATTTCAATACTTTTAAACCAAATGTTCTCGAATCTCGGTTTACGCTGCTGTGTGTTATTCTTCAATTCAAAAAAAGTTTTGATGATCAAACTTTGGAATCTATGTTAACTGAGACAGCGATAAAAGACAAGTCGAGCTCCAGATTTAATATCGTAGTTCCGGTAATTCCACATGGTTTTACGATTATTGATTTAAACGAAAATAAAATATATAACGTGAGGAACGAAATGTTTCTCATTTCTGGTAAGTTCTGGCATTATGTTTTTTCGTGCGTATGTGTGTTTTTTTAAATTCCACAAAAATTTCAAATTTTGACATATAAGAACCTCGCGTCCAGGTTTCTTTACACTTTTTGATATACAAAATTTTCATTCAGGCACAACATTTGCAAAGGTACATCATTTCGCAAATGTTCTTTACGTGCAAAGGACAGGGTTATTTCCGAAAACAGCATTTTCTATCGTGAAAATGAGAAAATTCGGAAGTGAAGGTACTCCTTCTTATGAAACACACGACATTTGTTGCGAGGTGCTGTTCGGTCTCTATAGGAAAGTCATGCAGATATACCCATCCAATATTAGACAACTCCACTTTGTAGCACAATTTTTTACTTCCATTGAGTTAAAAGAAGTGAAGAAGTACCTGCGGGAGATAAGAGACGCCCTGCATGCTCGTTACATGTACTTGAATGTGGTCACGCTGGATCTTTATTCGAACTTGACATGTTTCATTGCATCAGACGGACAGCTGTTTGCGAAGAACATAGACAAAAAATGGTTATTAAAAAAATGAGGCATGTCTATAACAGTAAGGTGTCGTGTGAAGCTCCAGAT
This sequence comes from Turritopsis rubra, assembly GCA_039566895.2. Lineage (NCBI taxonomy): Eukaryota > Metazoa > Cnidaria > Hydrozoa > Anthoathecata > Oceaniidae > Turritopsis > Turritopsis rubra. The sequence goes on from CM077623.1 coordinate 5,065,132, forward strand.
TCACTATGTTTACACATATTAAAATTTATTTCGTCTGAAGCTTCCTTTATACGTAAGCATTGTTGTGCGACAAGTCCTAACGAAAGTATCAAGCGTGTCCTGGAAAGTCGAAAATGCCACAAAGTAATGGGAAGAATAGATTTAGCTGTTTCAAAGAAACAAGCTTTGACCAAATTTCTTCCCACAACGTTTTTAAATGTCTTGGTTGCAGGATTAAAAGTCATACTGACTGATTCAACACACAACTGGCCTGTACATATTCCTGTTATCTCCGGTTCGTTATTTACCACATTCGATTACATCGACATCTTTCTTCTGGAATTATGTGCATTGCGATACATATCTTTAACATCGGATATGTCTTTTGCTGATTTGGTGGGACAGTTGGAAACGATATACAATGCTGACAAGTCCGACGAAGATATTTAAAATAGTGACGATACCGAACATCCGAATTTTTACTTAAATACACCTTTTAATACACCCTTCTCGAACTTTTTTAAATGTTGATATTTTCCCTTACCCCATCAGTTTTGTTTATTTTGAATTCAACCGTTCTTATTTTAAATACCGGTCCTTAATTTTTCGGTTGATGCTAGCCGTACTTAATTTTTGGGTTTAACTGAAGGAATACTGCCCAGCCGTCCTTTATTTTACCTAGCCGTACTTTATTTTCGCTAGCCCTACTTAATTTTTGGGTTTAACTTAAGGAATACTCCCCAGCCGTCCTTTATTTTACCTAGCCGTACCTTATTTTCGCTAGCCGTACTTAATTTTTCGATTTAACCTAAGGAATACTGCCCAGCCGTCTTTTATTTTACCTAGCCGTACCTTATCCTGACTAGCCGTACTTAATTTTTTGGTTGATCCTACTGACTATTGTCCATATGCTGTTTGTTTTGAGTTAGCTTTATTTTGATATGTAGAATATTGACAAACCAAACTGTTGTCTGTTTTTTTTAACTGAAATATCTTATTTTTTTATTTCTTAATATGTTGTCTTGTTCTTCTTGATGATCAACGTACCTATTACATTATTGAGTCATCACTACCAGCTAGCCGTACTTAAAACCCTCAGATAGGCTGTACTTATATCCATGGTCAGTCATACTTAATTTCCATTAAACCATAAGGGGATTCCCTAGCCGGCTCTTCCTCGTTGTTGTTACCTGAAGTTAATTGTACTTATTGTTTTTTTTGTATTTATCAGTGGCGTTGCTGGTTAACAAACTGAAATAATGTGTCAGGACATCTTCATTATCTGGAATTATTTACTTGTTTTGCAACAAATACACTCATCTATTGTAAATACGCATATCTAGTAAGGTACAGCTAAGGTACGGCTAAGGTACGACTGTTAGGTACGGCTAGCTTTACGTAAGCATTACCCTTATTCCTAAAGCCATATGACTTTCCGACCAGAAGAATTGGACTATTGCCGCATATTATAGCTATTATAAACAATCTGTGTGTGCGTCAAATAAAGTATTCTCCCATGCAAACACTACAATCAGCAAAGTATTCTTTCTACTTGCATAAAAATTTGAAACACAACAAAAACGTATTTAACGCATTGGGTTCGAAACAATTCGCGCAATTCTGAGAAAAAGTTTTTCCGCTGAGTTTTTGTTTTTTAATTTTCCCTGATCACCAAAAACAGATTTTTGGCTCCTTCAATTTCCCGCGTAACTCTTTGCGAGAGTTCGTGATATAACTTTATGCAACAAAAGCAGCATATTTTTGCATGATAAAACAAAACTGTTCGAATTATAAAAATACTGCCATAATCATGCATCAGATAACTGATTAAAAAAAGTATGGAACTGATATTTTGCGGCAATATCGCGCAAAAGAAAAAGAAAAAATGTAGACGGTTTCAATGTTTACGTTTTAGATAGCGACACGTGCATGCTCTAAAACTCGGCGGCAAAACATTGCGATTCAGTCGTAAAGAAAACAGTGAAGATAGAAAGTTCCAAAAGACCAGAACTGACCTTCTACTTCTAAGTTGGAACGATATAAAAAGCAAGAAAAAAGAAGACAGGAGACAAGAAGACAGGAGACATCAACCTCCACTGTATTTGTATTACCTGACATAGAAGAAGTGGCTGAAGAAGAGCAATCACAAGATGTTACTGAGAGTGGTCAGTATATTATATATTCAGTTTTTGTATTTTGATTTTACATATCAGTAACTTACCTTCCATAATTTGGATGTACTCTATTTTATGTCCAACATCAGCATTCCATAATGCATCATAACATAGAAAGGATTTCTTATATTACTTGTTTTATTCTTATATAACTTGTTTTATTCTTATATTACTTGTTTTATGTGTTTTTACATAGATTCTGAAAAAATGGAAAGACTTGTAAATGAGAATGCACATGTTACTAAAGAGATGTGTGAACTTAAAGATCAGTTGAAAGCAGCGAAAGAGTTATTGAGAAAAACTCAAAATGATTGCCTGCATCGAATGAACGAGACAATGGTGTTGAAGAATGAAATTTGTGATCTTAAAAGAATTCAATTTCGTTATAGTTACATTAAAAAAAGAAAAGACATGCATCTTTTCTACACTGTTTTTTTCCCATTTTTTCCCATATTTTGTTTCCTTAGTATCAAAACTTTTGTTGTAATGCATGATAGATTTAATAGTTGACTCAGCAGGGTTGTCAATATTTAATATGAAAGCTTTTTTTGCAATTTGATGCAGTGATTCTTCCTGCTCTATAAAGCATCCACTTGTCTGATAAACTTTGAGTTATTGTTAACTTAGTGAGATTTTCATATTATGTCTTGGTAGACGATTTTAAATTGTGTTCATAAAGTGTAGTGGCGATATTTTGTACCTCTGTGTTTGTATTGTTTATTGCACTAGGATCAAAAAACGATGTTAATAGTTCTGGTATAGTGTTTGTGTCTGTTTCGTCTGCACTATCAGTGCTGCTACCTTCCGATTGCTCATCCCACAAACTTATGCTAGTGAATAAAACTGCTTCTGGTGCAACCTTTCTCAAGGATAAAAGCATTTTTTTTGGTTTCTCTGTTGTGAATTTTATCGGATCAGGTGTCGAGTATCCAGACAGTGAACCTGTAAATGGGGCATCTACTTTTGGAAGGTTATCATCCTTTTTTGGGCGTTTAAAACAAATATTTCTTAACGGAGCAGGATGTGCCCGTTTCCTTGATTTTTCCATGCACACAGCTTGCTTGTACAAGTCACTTTGTTGAGTTCAAGTTGTGTACATGCTTGGAGTTTAAACAGCAATCCTGCCACGTGACTGCACACCGATCAAGTCTAAAAAATAGGTGCATTTTAATAGGTAGGTTCTTGTTGCTTTTCTTACTAAAGAATAATGTTGACAAAAACTTACCCTGCCATACAAGTGCAGTTACCACAATATCCATCCCTCCATGTGTATTACGACCCAAACATCATAAAGTGACTGGGTTTGTCCTTGCCTTTGGCTCGGCAATACAGACGTTTTAACACAGCAGAATTTGCTTAGGTTTTTAATATCACATATATAAATATCTTGAACTTGACCAGATATAAAGAAGTTATAAGCCTCTAATGACTTATATATATGCCTTTAATTTGTCTTTCGTAAACTCGCTAGGTGTTTCGATAAGGTAATTGTATATGTCTGGCCAAGTAACGTCCGGCAATCGAGCAACATCAGAAACCCAACCTTCTAAAATGTTGTATGGGTCTGGAAGTAGTTCATCATTGCTGAGGGTCAATTTCTTAACATACTATGCTTTATCACCATTTTCCAAACTTTTATAATATGCGGAGTACGTTTCCCACACCACTTTTGTCGTACAAACTTTGGCGAGCAGAAACTTTCGCGATTTTCGCGAATTTTGGCCCAATTCGCGAAAGTTAATGTCTTCAAAAATTCTCGACTAAGCGATTCGCGAAAGTTTATGCTCGGGAAATAAATGTTTTTCCTTGATTCACGAAAGTTTATGCCCGCGATAAAAAATTAAAAAAGCTCATTTTTTTCAAGGTTTCAGAAGAATTTTCAGATACTGTATGTATTCTTCAAAACGAAACGTCTCAATATAAACAAATTTACACTAATGTAGTCTATTTGAATAACATCAGCAACTTTCTCTGTATCGTTCGCGCGATTTTGGTTTCGGGGTCTTGGTAAAGCAGGACCAAACATAGTTCTGATATCCGTTTGTTTTGCACGTTTTTTGGAGGAACCTTGTTCTTTGGAGGATTCTTGTTTTTTTGAGGATTCCTAATTTCTTCTTGCTCGATATCAAGAAAATCTTAAGAGTCAAGCCTCAAACATTTTTCTGCCTCATTCGCGAAAGTTTATGCCAAAAATTTCGCGAGTTTTGACACTCGCGAAACTTTCTGCTCGCGAAAGTTTGTACGACTAAAGGATTTTAGTGAATATTGAAAAAGAACCCACGTGTTTGGAAATGGAAAATTTTCAATTTTTTTAATCACGCTTTCAAAACATGATTGAAAAACATTGCAAAGCTTTTGTGATGTTCACGTGTTGTTTAGTTATACTTAAATCTGATTGGGAGAATTAAAAATTTTTTCTCGATCAACTATATTTTTCAAATTGAATATATTTATATTGTTTGTCAGTCTAGTATTCATAATATATAATTAGAGTTTATCATGTCATAGACCGGTTGTTTTTGTTTGCGACGTTTCGGCAGTTACTACTGTCATCATCGGGCGTTTGTAAATGAATGATGTAAAGTTTATATATGTTTTCAGTAGGATCGAAATTAGGATCGAAATTATTTCGGACTTGGAAGGAAGCAATGTCAATATTTCGGACCTGGAAGGAAGCAATGTCAATAATTTGTTTTGCGTAGAGCTGGAAACCATATCGCAGGAACATTATACGATGTACTATTAATACTGGTATTGTTTTTGACACTGTATATAGTCTCTTTGACTTTTCGAGCAGCCCATCCTTTTTCTTTGTCAAGGATCTTTCTATTCTCCCAATCAAACTTGTGGTCATTAGTCCAACAGTGGTCAGCAATTTCGTTTTTGGTTACATCGCCATTCCGTACGGCTCGCATATGTTCTTTGATGCGTTGCTCAAATGTTCTTTTTGTTTCTCCTATATAAACTGATTCACAATCACTACATGGAATTTGGTATATCACGTTATTTGTGTCGTTCATTGAGATCTTGTCTTTCGGATGAGATAATATGTTACGAAGAGTTTCCGTTGATCGAAATCTGCATTTGATGTTGTGTGTACGGAATATTCTTTGTAAAGAATTACTGATACCAGATACATAAGGAATACTAATAGTGGTCACCGGTTCTTGTTCTGTTGATTCTTCGGTGTTTGAAGTTCGAGTATTGTTTATTCTATTTTCAACTCTTCTAACAATCGTCCTGTCATATCCATTTGCTTGGAGAACCGATTTGATATGTTTCATTTCTTCAACACGATCATCACTATATTTTTATGAATGCCAAATTTTTTTCGTAGCAGAGTTTTTTTCGAGAGCAACAAAAACAACATTTTACTTAACGCTTTGTTGCTCTTACAATTTCAAAAAACAAAGATGGCTGAGTTTTATGTGTATATTTAGAGGTTTATATGATTATATTTTAGTATTTCTCATACACTTTCCGTGTTTATTAATGTTTTCTGCCTCCAGAACCGCGCATGAGACTGGGAACGACAACATGATACGTCATACGAAACCCGCCTTAACACGCTTGTACACCCTGTTGAACTTTGAACATTCGTTTGAGGGGTTATAAAAAGTGGTTTTATAAGGATACCTCCATCGTAGATGATAGATTATCAGGAATATAAATTTTAACCGTTTTAATTCATTAAGAAACGTCAAAAAGCAAACACATAGATATGTTGAACATAATTATTGTATTTGAAAATTATAAATAAATATAGTCTGCCGTAAAATAGAAAAGTAAGAATATCCCTACGTGGGAGTTTCGTTTCGTCTCGAGTGTGTCTCGATTGTGAATAATCAAAATTGTCTTCTTTTTGCATTGTGCAATATCGTGGCTGCACAGTGTATCAGAGGTGCAAGCTGCACCTGCTTTTACATTTGCTTAATCCGGGTGAATAACAACCAGTAACTTAGGCTGAAACATCATATGGAAAATAAATATTTCTTTGGTAAGAGAATTTGTTATTTTTGTTGAAAACGCCCCCTTTTCTTCTGCTTTGTTGATCAAGAATTCGGTTTTCATTGCATCTGCAGCAAGACTAATCATAGAAGGAGGGACTAATTAAAATGGAGGCTGCCTTCAGAAAACGTTCTTTGAAAGATATGATGCAGAGTTGATGGTGTGTCAGGAAATTTCAGAGGGAGAATGTTAAATTGCACCAGAAGGAAATAATTTTGACGACCATCTATTGTTTTTTTGTAGCAAAAATTCTTCTAGATTTTGGTCTTGTTCTATTTTTTTTACCCAGTTTTTTAAATTAAAGAATGTAAGCACTCTTTAAATTTGAAATTTCCAATGGATATTGTCATTTTTGTTTTTGTTTTGCATGAAAAGCATGTTTTCAGCTTTAGATTGGAAGTATTGCCGCTTCTTATACTAAAATTTTTTAAATTCTAAAAAATGCCTAAAGACATATTGGTTATATTTTTCTCTGCTTGGTTTATACACTCTTTTAAATTTATGTTCCTTGTTGAATTCAGATCAAATTTTTAATGGGTTAATTTATACATACTTTTTGTGTATACGGATTTTCCCCTTCATAGACACAGAATAAAGCATTTGAAACCATGGTACTTCAAGGACTTGTCAATTACTACAATTATATTTTGGAATCTGGAGATGCTCGTTCTCAAGGTTTCCTATTGGTCAGGAATCCTATATACGTGCTCAGTGCATCATTTCTGTATCTGATCATGGTGGTTTGGGGACCAAGGTTTATGGAAAAACGAAGCCCATTGCAATTGCGAAATGTTCTGATTGGTTACAATTTTTTTTCTGTTGGATTGTCAGTGTGGATGATGTATGAGGTAAGTATAATGTGATACCTATTTTTCAAGTGCATCAAGCATGTGATATATCATACACATTTCATTAATTTTCATTCTTTTTTTTCTTAGTTTTTTGTTTGTTCGTTCTTGAATCCAGCCTTCAATTTGTTTTGTGAAGATATTGTTGAAACAGACACTTCACCTTTCACAATGAGAGTAAGTATTTATATACTTAGTATTTGTGTTGAATGAAGAAACTGATCAGAGCAACTCTATTTTCTGAAAGGTCAGCAAACTGTATTGAGAGCAGCATTACCTTTTTTCTTCAAAATGTCAACAGTCAGGGGGTAATACAGATCGAATTTCATAGTGGTAACTGCCATATTCAAGGAAAGTCCAAGATAAATAGATTTTCCTTAAACATCTATTATGCGATAAGAGTTTTCACCCTGATCAAGAGTCCTAAGTAAAAAAAAACAACGAATTAAAGTCAAATTTGTTTAGAGACTAATGTGGCAATGTTTTTTTTTGTCTGTATTAGTAAATGTATTTTTTTTTTCATTAATATTTACACAGAATAACCTAACCAGTTACAAAATAGCACTGTTATCTAATAGGGTCCTGTAGGGGGAAACCCTTGCATTGCGTCAAATGCTTACATTTCCATTTGTTGACGAAGTAATAATAAAAAGAAATTAATCCGGGGAGCTATTATTTTATATTTCAAGGAATAAAATATGTGAACTACAAAGACGAAACCAGCAAAAACAGCAGCAAAACTACCACCCAAATGAAATTCCTTTATTACCCCCTTGATAGGATTTTTCTCTTGTTTCTTTTTATTGATTTATCTCATTAATTCCCTGTATATTTGTTTTTTATTCATTTCAGCTGATAAGAGCTCATTGGGTTTATTTCCTTTCAAAATTGATTGAGTTTGCTGATACGGTAAGTACAGTGGAGACAATTTAAAAGAGTAATAACTGCATGATTAAAATCTTAGATCCATTCAGATTTGAACAATTAAGAGGGACAAAAAATTTATTCAATGTGTATGCTGCACCTTTCTCTTTTAAGCAATAATTATGATATTTTGAATACTAAAAAAACCCTACAATTTCAATGTAAGAACCAGTGCATTTCGCACAGATTTCAAAGTTTCTTTCTTTGTATACCAGGCCTTGCCATGAGTGAAATATCTCTTGAGCTCTAAAATGCTCACATGAAAATTGTCACGCCACTTCTTAAAATCTTTTCATCATGTGTCAGTCAAGCTTATTATTTTTCTGGAAACTCGGTGCAATTTAAAGCCAATTTTTTCCTGTTCAAAGACAACATGGTCATCCTCGTTAATTGAAGGAGAAGCAAACATGCATTTTTAATCACTTACCATTAAAAAAGAATGCATATTTTGTGAATTAAAAATGGCACTTGAAGCTGTTTCTTAAGTTTGTTTTTTAACATACATCCAAGAATTACAAACCGTATATTGGAATCTCAAAGCCAGACTTCACCCCCCACTGCATTAGTAATAATTAGCTTTTGTGATTTGAACTAATGACTTAAATGTGTTAGGGTATAGTTCTCATGAAAGGTCATTTCATTGTGTTAATTTGATTGAGCACAAATTTAAAAACATTTTTTAAATTTCTTAAAATAATATAATTAATTTGAATTAACTGTCAATCTATTTGGCGTGTTCATTCCCTCCATTATATTAAATTTTTTACTTTCATTTTAGATGTTCTTTGTAGTTCGGAAAAAGAATAACCAAATTTCATTCTTGCACTGTTATCATCATATATCCATGCTAATATTACAGTGGTGTCTTGTGAAATTTGTTCCTGGCGGTGTATGTAAGTATCCTTAGTGGTTATATGTTCAAAAGGCATAGCATTGTGATCTGTTTGTAAAGCCTTTTGATGAAAATTGCTTAATTTTTCATCTTTTAATGGTTAGCTTACTTTGGTCCTTTGTTGAATTGCTTCATTCATGCATTGATGTACAGTTACTACATGTTAGCAGCTTTTGGACCACACATGCAAAAGTATCTTTGGTGGAAGAAATACTTGACACGAATGCAAATGGTAAGTGCACATTTGTTCTTTTGAGGCCAAAAAAATAGTGATCATCAGAGTGGATTGTGAATTTCATACACAATAGAAGAGTTTTGTGGTTCTGAATATATTGTATTAAAGGTGGCCCCTTATATAAAACCACCACCTGTAAACAGCAACCACTTATCCAAGGTCCCCAGAGTGGATATTATACACAGGTTTCACTGTACATCAAACATGACAAGACCAAAGAATAACTTAACATAAACAAACTTGTTTGTTATATGTGAAAGAGTAAACCCAGAGTGGTTTTGTTGTAGAGTTTTGGACAATTCTCATGTGCACCTTGTGAGTTCTATATTCAGAGTTTTACGATTCCTTATTAGGTTGTCTTATGTGTGAAGGGTTTTATCTTGTGACATTTAGACATTTTGTATTAAGATTTCTTTATTTATTGTTGTGATGTCATGCTATGTGAGTGTTGGTAACTCATTTCAGCCTGCATGGTTCCTCAAACATGTTTAATGTTTTTGTGTATTTCAGTTAAAAAAAGTCCCCTCCATTTTTGTTAATTAAGAATTTCTGTTTGAAGTCACGAAAACTATCGGACTTCTAAATTAACACTGAATAAATTTTTAGTACAATGATAAATTAACGTTAATTGAATAACATTTACCGTTTCTCAAAATTCCCTGGAATGTCACATACAGCTTACCAAATCTTTATGTGAGTGTGTGGTGTAATAAAAGATCGCTTCAGTGTCATGTTTTTTTCTTCATTTTTGTGGAACTCATTAAAATGCCAAAATTTTGCTAGGAAACTATCACAATTAGTATCGAATACTTGCTGTTATAAAGAACTTTGAAAACTTTTAAACTTTTTTGTTTGCAAACAAATATAAAGTCATTGCAGTATTTTATAAAGTCATTGCAGTATGTGTTTTGGTTATGTTTTCTTTGTTTTGTTTAGTATCAATTTGTGCTGATATTCTTATATTGTTCAAATTCAATGACATACAAATTTGAGGGCAATCCTAGACAAGATGTGATAATTGGTTTCTTTTGGCTGCATTGGTTTTACATGATCTCTCTATTCTGGCTTTTCAATCATTTTTATCAATGCGCTTACAATGCCAAGAAGAAAACTGAAAGTGATTCCAAACTTGAAAAATTGAAAGACAATTAGGAATATACGTTGTTTATTGTATTAGGGATCACTGTGGGGTATTTTTGTGATGAATATATGGCATTTGGATGGTAACACTTCAAAATAATCACTTCAATCTTGATCTATTTGTCGTCTCTGTTATTACTGTCTTTTTTATTAATTTTTTCTGATCATACAACTATAAACTTGTATATTATTAGATAGAAAGAAAGACAACATAAACACAGACTTTTTTATATATATTTTTTTGGTATTTCTGTATGTGTGACATAATGGGATTTATCTACCTTAATGGTACTAATTTTGTTTAATCTGCGAAAATTAATACCTGCGAAAAAACTGAAAATGAACTTCTAAGAATTTTCCACCCTTATGTCAATAACAACTTAGGGACAAAAAATATAAATTCATTTAGTAACAATATTATACTGTTATTTTCTTCATCTTTTAATTAATCGATTACAATGACTTCTCTTCTCGAATCTTGACGAGGGTTTTATCAGAATGGGAATGCGACAATGACATAACTGATGGTGCCAATGGAGACGTTTCTAAAGCGGATGACGATGGCACGCGCAACGTGTTTGATTTATTTGAGTAGTTATATTGTAACATTTCACTTAAAATTTTGAAGCAAGTGAATAGGTAGTTTAATGTTGATCAAAAGCTCTTTTGTTTTTAATTTTTCGATTTTGGAACTGACTGAAACCTTCAAAAAAAATTACTTCATTTTTGACGATTCGCAAAAATTAATACACGCGAAAAATCTTCAAACGAGCCATTCGCGAAAATTAATACCTGCGAAATGCAATTTTTTTAGATTTTTAAGGTATGCATAGTTTCATCAAGTAAGAAAGACCTTTAGTTAAAAACATTGAAAAAGAAGCCGGGGAATCAATAAACACGAACTTAGAAATCCAGAAACGAAGCCTCCAACAGGACTTATAAACAATTAACAGTATTGTCTTGATAAATTTTGCATACAAAGGTGATTTTATATGTAGGAAACAATGTGACATATTGTCGTAGGATATGAGGGAAGTCAAAAACTAATCCAAGTTAGGACAAATATTATCAATTGAATGTTTTGTTATTTTACCAGGTTCCTCCTTCAGAACAGACAAGGATGTTGCAAAATGTTTCCCCCTGAAACTTCAAAATATTATTGCATGTCAAGTTAATTGTTAGCTTTTAATCTATGTAGTAAATGCCAACCATGATAATTTGTTTATCAAATGTTAATGTACTTTTTTGACAAGTTACATATCAGAAAGGTCCATATCACATTTTTATTAATTTTGTTTGCTTGTTTATTTTTATTTTTTGTCCTTAGATTCAGTTTGTATTAGTAATGGTATACGTGGTTATTGTCCTGGTAGTAGATTGCAATCATTGGAAAGGCATCTTTAAATTTCACGTATTTTACCTTGGGTCATTATTATTTTTGTTTGGCCGTTTTTATGTTTTGTCATATAAAGAAGTAGCCAGAAAACCAGCTAAATTGGAATAATACCTTGTTGGTGAATAGTGATGAGATTTTACCTAGGGAAGCAGTTTTCACCACTCAATGCATCTTACTTTTGATGATCCTACTTGATGACGTATGTTAAAACTTTGCGCTGTTTCTTTGTATTAATTCTAAAATGTTTCTTTTGAGAGACACAATTTCATGTTTATGACAAAACGAAAACTTCAAACCGACGATATGTAAGTATATCCAACCAACAAGGTAAATCCGTAGTCATTGGGGATTTTATAATGGCTATGGTAAATCCTTTGGGAGAAAAACATTTTGGAAAATGATCATTACGTAATGGGTTTTTAGTATAATTTTGTATTTATAATATTTTTAGGAGAATTGTGTTTAAAAACTTAGGGAAAATGTACTTTCCAATCTCCATAATTTTTGATGAACTATTTTAAATCTAACTGTCACGCGCTCTATTAAAGGGAAATAAATAAATTAAACCATTTTCTCGACGCGCCTCAAAATTAAAGTTGATTTTCCTTGTGTTATCACATAAAAATGTTTTCGAAAAAGAAAACTTTAAGAAATGAAACAACGGAGAACAAACGGTTATGTTACACAGGTTTCAGTATTTTTGTTGGAGATGTGCTTTGTAATCCCCACATTCTCAGGTACACACTAAATACAATTTAGTAGTACACAAATCTGAAGGTAAATAGCCATCCGAACGAAATCAAGATTTTGCTCACTGTTATTCGTAATTAAATAAAAAAAATTATGTAATTTGGTTGTACCATTCTGTGCACAATTTTTTTTTTTAAACTATACATGTCAATATAATTTCTCATTTTGAGGCTCATTTTTGTGTTTATGTTAGATTTAACAAGAGCGTTGTGAAACATTTAGTACGAGACTAAAAAAATCGTGAGCAATAAAAATTACAGCATGTATTTATATTTAAAAAGCGGACACTATTCGAACGTTCGTCATCAGTGTAATAACTTCATCTGCTTTTCTTGCATAAATACAGTGTGTTTTTTTTATTTCTTACGATTGAATTACAGGAGACTTAAACTTTACCGGAAAACCTATTATTAATTTTGACAAAACCCAACAGAACTGAAAATAGTGATATTGTAACCGGAATAAGGTTTCTTTTTCAGATTCAATTTATCATCGTTATAACACACATATCAATCGCTATACAAGACAAAGGTTGTAGTATTTCTAGGCCTTGGATGTGGACGTTATGGTTCTACATGATCTCATTGTTCATACTGTTTTCACATTTTTACCAAAACGCTTATCACGGAAAACCTAAGAAAACCAAGTAAAACGTGCTTCTTCCATCAAGAGTTTGTTTCCAAAGTCGAACTTTAAAATTGTAAATTTGCTCTTAAAAGTGATATATAGATTTTATTTCGGAAAAAGGTTATAAAGATTTGGTAAAAAAGATATATAATTATGTTCCTACGAAACGTTTTAAGTGAACGAAATAATAGGGTTTTTTTCGTAACGTTACGTACGTTTCTTGGAATTTAAACAGTCTCGTACGAATGGTATCACCACTTTTTTTTTCGGTGGTATTATTCGAAGGTTTTTTAAAGAATATCATTTTGTGTTAGTATACTTTATATGCTAGGACTTTTATCGATCTATTGTATATATGATATGCGTAGAGTGAACTTCACGAAGATATACCTCAAATAGCAAAGTTTCGTATGTATTTTGTTACTCCCGTTACAATGGTTATTTTTCCCTGTCTAAGTCTCATTCGGAATTTATTGAGTCTCATTAAAAGAAATGTCATATATGTATGGTGGGAAACGAGATATCAGCTCTTGTTGATCTAGTGATCACATAAAAAGCTGGATATTTTTGTGTGCGTAAGCGAGATGCTTTGCAGCTGGAGCTCATTTGGCAAGATCAAGTATAAATTACGTCATAGAAATTTGTATATACCAGGACAGTTTTTTTTTAAATAGACGCGGATCAAAATCGGCACAAAAAACGTTTTGTGCCGATTTTGATCCGCGTCGATGTCCCAAATATTATTTATCCCTACAATTTCTATCAGTTTTTTCTTTATCTATATATTTGATCTTGCCAAATGACCTCCAGCTGCAAAGCATCTCGCTACTTTTTGCTTTACTTTTGTGAAAAGTACTAAAAATGTTGTAAAAACTACTAAAAATGTCGGAGAAAATACTAAAAATCTTTAAGAAAACGACATGAATATCTCGGTTGACGTAAACTTAGTATGCGCGCGCATAGTGCCAGTGGGGCGTGCACGTGAAAAAGATAAGCTCGAACATTTGTATAGCTAGTTGCTTCCTGGCCCAGAATGTAACTGACCTGGACTATTTGTTATTCTATCTTGAATTATCTAAAAGTTATTATAGACTGGCTGACGTTGTGAAGAGTTTTTACAGGTCCCTGTTTGTATCATCCCAGCCCTGAAGAGTTGTTTTGTTTTCCTGATGGTTTCGGTAGTGAAGACTGCATTCAAAAATTCTTCACAGCATGATTTAAACGATATTGAAAGTGGCAACATAATGGAGAATGCAGCAAGGTTTTTTTTAATTATCTTATTTCCTGGTTTAATCAATCAATGCCGGAAAATTGGAGCGAGACAAGTTCATTGTACAATTGGTAAATGTCTCATTTATGAAAGGTTTGCTGTATCAAATTCAAAACAGCATAAAGATTGTACTGAAAATCTTTTCCTTTATTCTCCTCCCTAACAATTTCTAACAAAACTAACCGAACTGTAGATAATAATAAAACTGATATTCTAACCGGAATAAGGTATCCCCTGGTAACGAAGATTGAACACTAAGATTTCCGTCCTAAACCTCCGGGATTTATTTAAGAACTGCCGGAGTACCAAACACATTGCAGTTGTATAGTTTTGGAAAGCTGACATTGCCTCGCGTTGAATATTACCAGCACTGAAATCCCTCTTTGCCGTAACCACCATACGGAGTAAACACAAGGGGCGAGAAGGAGCCATGCTATTCTTCCAATACTCTTCTAGCATACATATGTTTCCTTCTTTTCATTTTTATTTGTTCTAAAAGTACGCTCAAGGGTTTGTTTGCGGCGGGACGGTGCGAATGGATTAAAGATCCTTACATCAAAAAATGCAGACCACGAATGCTGACACCTTCCATCATTTTTCGACCCATTCATACGCTCACCAGTGAGTTCTTGTAGATGGGGTTCTGTTTCTATATCTGAAAAGGATTTCTATTGAGTTGTAAAAAGGGCCAATAGGTAATCACGACCAAGATATTTTGTGCAGAGAAATCTGGTTGTAAACCTAATAGGGAAGCCAAAAAAAATTTCTCAAATTGTAAGGGTTTCTGGAATGCCTGCAAGCCTTATTTTTTCGATAAGGGTCAGAAGAATGGCAGAAAGATTTTTCTGGTCGAAAATGGCCATGTGATATCTGACGATTATGAAATTGCTAGTATTTTTAATAATTATTTTGCCAACATTACAGCCTCATTGAAAACACCTAAGTGATATTTAACCTTTCTACCCACTAGTGGTGATTCCAACAAGGAAATGATGGAAAGGCTAAAATCTCGCCCAAGTATTTTAGCTATAGAAGAACGCTTCGCCACTGCCGAAAAATTTGAGTTTTGTCATGTGATATTTCTGTTAGTATGCTTAAATCTACCATTACTCCATTTTTAAATACCATTCCTCCATTTTCAACACGCTGCTTCAATGAAAGTTGGAAAGTTGTACCTTCCCAAAGAGCTGAAAAAGGCTGATATAACTCCTGTACATAAAAAGAATGCTTCCACAGATAAATCAAACTATTGTCCTATTAGTCTTCTGCCTGTGGTGTCAAAAGTGTTTGAGAAACCTTTGTGCAGCCACCTTCTAAAGTTTATCCAGCGTAAACTCTCAAAATAATATACACAACACGCTCTCATTAACTTAATACACAACTGGCAAAAACATCTTTAGAAGGCGAATAAAATTGGAACAGTGCTTATGGATTTATCTAAAGCATTCGATTGGTTGCCGCATCATTTCCTTCTGGTAAAACTGAGAGCTTATGGGTTAGGACACAGAAGTTTGTCATACATAGCTAGCTACCTTTCGGATTGAAAATTGGTTCAATTTTTAGTGAATGGCTTGAAACCAATATTGGCGTTCCTCAGGGTTCTATATTGGGGCCATTATTGTTAAACATATTCCTGAATGATTTATTCTTTTGCAATTTGGACTCTGATATTTGTAATTTTGCAGATGACAACACAATCTACGCTTGTGACACATCCTTGAATGCTGTCATTGAAAAGTAAGCCAGAGACATTCCCAAAGGTCTCACATTGGTTCACGTCAAATGAGATGGTTGTCAACTCGGAGAAATTCCAGGTTTTGTTCTTAGGTTGCAAAAATGAAAATTTGAAATTTTAGTATCGGTTCTCACACTATCGAAAACCCGAAAAGTGTCAAACTATTGGGTGTGGTACCCGATAACAAGTTGACATTCAATGAGTGTGTTGATAATATGTGTCGCAATGTGAATAATAAACAAGATTCGCATAAGATGCAACTATATTTCCCCATTTTTATCCTCTTTTTTCGAAAAATCTGAACAGTAGAAAAGTGGCAATGACCGTACTGACATTATCTTGCTTGATAAACACATACTTTCTCTATAAACTGGCATGAATAAATCATACGGCCTGATGAAGAAGTTTTCAGTATTCGTAATTACTTTTAACTTCTTCACCGGGGAATTGCTAGAGTAAGTGTTGAAATCGGCTAAGACAAATACATAATTATTCAGTAGTTGAATTCCAAACTAACCCTACAGGGAATCTGAGATAGCAATAGAGATAATAAAGAGATATAAATACAATTTAATTTCGATAAAAACTATACTTTCTACATTCTACACAATTAAATAATATTGGCTTAGGGCAGTTCTTCTAGCACTTTTTACAAAACCTAACAATGTCCACAGAATAAACTGAAAGATAGAAATAATTGAAAAATGAGGTGTTTGTATGATTCGCTGAGTAGTTTTTACATTCACTTGTAGTTAGATCAACACCAAATTAAAGGCTGTTCATATGGAAGATGGGCCGGGACATTGACAGGACAGAATGGAAATGAATATGATTGTATCTCTCCTTTACATGAAAAATACAGCCGGGTTGGGACAACATTTTTAAACTTTTAATTGTTAAAAAAATTCAATTGTTTGCAGCTGTTTCAATTTTTTTTAGAAATCGTCCCGATTTATATGAGAAAAACAACAATAACAGCTGAAGGGACGGGAGGAAATCGTCCCGGGACAGTAATACTTCATTATAAACACAGCAGTAATTTTTAGGGAAATGTTAAGTGAAGCCGGACCTCATATTTTGTCCCATCCTGGCAATCATCTCCGCAATTTGTCTCACACCGTTTTGTCCAATAAGATATTCCACAAAAATAAATTCGTGCAAAATACGAGAATCTCTGAATCACTGCTGAAGTGATGTTACCGGCACATAACATCAAAGCTAGTGGTACGATTTTTTTATGGATTTGATTTCGTAGATAACTAATGAGTTGCAGTATTATATAACTGAAATCAATAATCACTTTTGTGTTTCAATCCTGACAAAAGAACAGTCGCTTCTTGACATGAAGTATATACAGAGTGCCTGCTCCCCTTACCGCTATGTGCCACTTGCCGCTAACTGCAACTTTGATCATTTCTTTCGTTCATTTAAAGATAACAAATCAAACAAAACTTAATGTTATCTGAAAGTACAGACATTCAGCTATCACTATCATAATTATGAGCATGCACATGGGACTAATTTTATGAACCTAATTTCATGTTTCCTTGGATGACGAGTCTATGAGTGATTACCACCTCGGGATTTGACGCTAATTGGACGTCTGTGAGAAAGATTTAACTGTATGAATAATCAAGCTGAAATCAATGCTAACAAGAACAATTTTTGTTGCTATAGCGGAGAAAGGACACGTGGTTACGAAATTACCTTACTGGATACTTTTGGTGATTTACTCGCGTACACAATAAATACAGGAAAACTGTTTGTGTAGATAAAATCTCATATGTTGGTAGTATTCAAAACAGCAGATGAATATCTATGAATCTATTTATTCTGTTATTTACGACACTGTATTTTCAAGCATTTATTTTTCGGAGTCGCCATTATTTTTTCACGATGGTCTCGACCCGATGTTAAAGTTTTTGCTAGAAATCAGTAAGTATTAGTTGATTCACTCTGTAACTTTCCATAATGATAGCTGAATGTCTATACGTTCAGATAACATTAAGTTTTGTTTGATTTGTTATCTTTAAATGAACGAAAGAAATGATCAAAGTTGCAGTTAGCGGCAAGTGGCACATAGCGGTAAGGGGAGCAGACACTCTACCCATCTCCTCGAGAAAATACACGAACCTCCAAATATACGATGGTCTTGAATAAACACAGGGCAAAATTTCCAAATTAGGAAATAAACGCAGAGGTTTTTATTCCTGGAAATAAGGTAGTTTTTATGCTTCATTGACCAAAAACCGTTACAAGTTCTTCATTCGCGGACATCTTCTTTTATTTCAGAACAATTTGTTTTACAGTTTGCTAATACTCTTGCATATTTCTTTAAACTTTTTGCAAAAATATAATTGACATCAAGAACTTTACTGTTATGAGTTGTCACTTCAGTTTATATCCTAAGGCGTTACTTTGTTATCGTCGTGTTGAAAACATCATTCACATGTACCCCCACTTGGCTTCTATCTCTTCTTCTTTTAATTTAATTGCAACACAAATAAACCAAAATATATCATTATGAAAGTACACTCTGCAGCCTCAACATTTTGGTCTTAAAATACATGTTTTATTAATGAAAACATTTTAACGTTCCATCATAGTTAAAAGAATTGAGATGGTTAGGAGATTCGGCATATATCAAAGGTATATCTTAAGGTCGGTTTCCATTCAGCAGTTTCGCCCGCTCTCTCGGAAAAAACAACGCTACTGACGTCAACGCATGCGCAATGGAGCTGGAATTATGTTTGAGCAGGCGGATGCAGTCGGAAAAATCAACGCTCGTGCACATCTAAAATTTTTGATCTCGTTTTTTCCGCCTGTCTATATCAACCAATCAAATTTTAGAAAACTCTGTATTAATTTATTTATTTCTGAACAACAATAACTTCTTTTTATTTTGACAAGAGAAAAGATTTTTGAAAAGACATTGAAAGATTTTTTAATGCGCACGCTTTTAAAATTAAAATTAAAATATACGCTCGATTGATGCACGATCGGTGACAAACAGTCGCTCGCTCGGACGATATCGGTGAATGGAAACTGACCTTTATTATGCATTAATTTCGTTGCGACCGTGCACACTTCATTTGAAGCATGCTTTTTTACAATGAAAACATAAAAATAATTTTAGTATTTTTATACTTATTTCTCTCTTTTAAAATAACTACTAAAACATATAAGAGGGATTTAAAATGAATAAACATGTAAACTCTGTAAATAGAACCACAAGCATACAGAAAATCTAAAACAAAATATTTTTTTTAAAACAGAAACGAAAATGAATGAGACGGGGAGATAGGTAACGAAAATAATAATTGAAATAAAATTTGTAATCACTATTTGTAATCGAAATGCCTGGCGATAATTGCTCAATAGTTGGTTGCGGGTCGTCTCGAAGGACACAGGGCATTGAAATTTTCAAAATACCTTCCGTAAAGGTCGATAAGGAATGGCGAAAAAACATTCTTAATGTAATTTGTAGAACACGCGTAGTGGACAAGCAAAAACAGATTTTTAAAGTGTCTGGATGATTGGAATCAAGAAGTTAATAATCGTCCTGGTGAGTTCAATCAAAGTGATAGAGGAAAAATCTTTATGTTTTGGCGAACCTACTCTGGAAGTTGTAAAGTGTTTGCTAAGTGAAGTCATGCCAGATGTACTTACTGAGCGCTTTAATCAGGATTTTCTTGAAAACTACGAATTCAAAGACATATTTCACGTACATCTGGAAATACGAGAGGAAAGTATGACAAGAAAAAAAACATGGCAAGAAGTGACGGATACAAAACTCAGAGAAAAAAATAACTTTAACTGGATATGTATATAGGTGCTGTACCATCTAAAACATGTCTAATAACCTTCATGGTATACTTATAAGTGACAAAGTGCTTAGGTATATATATATATGATATTAACTTTCTCAAAATTTTAATACATTATATACAGGTTGTAAACAGTTAACAACCTGAAATTGATAAAATTTCAATGAGAGAGATTACTTAAATTCCTTTTCTTTGCAGATTTACAGAAAGACTTAAAAACTGTATATTCACCTGCGTACACACTGTTTCTGTACTATACCATAATATCATTATATACCATTATATAAATACAACTGTTCAGATGCACTGATTTCTATCCTCTGTGATTTTGTTTTACCAATTTTTATGTTCAGTTTATGTCTTTCAACAATATCCTTGGCAAATGAAAATGTTCGAATTTTGCAATAACCTTCTAAAATTGACAGAAGCATATTATCAATTATTTCATCTGAAGGCTTTATGTCAGATTTTAAAGCAATGGCTTCAAAAAGTTCTTTAACATAAGAAAACGTTGATAATTTATGAGCAATGCCACTGACATCAATTTCTCGAACTTTTTCCTTTTGAATCTCTAACGATAATTTTTTTTGCAATAATAAAGATCTTTCGCAAATCTTCAGAGACAAACAATAATCCTCCTCGATTTAGAGCTGAAACTAATTTTATATTTTTCATTTCTGTCTCATTGGCTTTGCCAGCTAATGTTATCGACATGGCTTGTTGATTCTGTTCATTGCTGTAACTTTTTGAGTTTATAAATGTTTCGCATAACGTACACAGACCAATACTGTAATCCATGAAGCTCTTTTTCAGAAATATTTCTGGTAACAATCTCTAATTCCTCTAATGTCTTCAGATGTTTCCAGCATTTTCCACAAGATCAAAAAGCTTCATAGCATATATATTTAAATTCGATTCTGGAAATCGTTCTGGAAAATATTTTTTTGCATTTAATAATATACTTCCATAATATGCTGTGTAAAACGTTTTTGATTTTACAAGGAGGGAAATCTGAACATAGTTTATGAAAGTTTAGAAATTTTGTGATATCCTCCCCTTTTCCAATATTTCAAAATACTGCCTAAAATTCTGCAAGTATTCACAAGCATACAATCCTTTCTCCAGAATCTTGGTAATTGTCTTCTTAACCAGAACAAATAAGTCTTCTATTCCTAACTGGTCCGAACTTCCACAAATTCCACTTTGGAGTGTTTCTTTGACTTTGTAATATGTAGTTTGAGACCTCCTCTGCTTTTACAAATTTTATAAGGTTCCATGATCAAGCTTGAGATGAAAAAAACATTATCATTAATTATATTCTACTGATGACTATGCTATTTTAAACAGGTTGTGTGTGTTTGTGTGGTGTAGTGGTGTGCTAGCTACCCTACCTCGCCAAAATATGTATAATGTGCGCGTTGTTCATTACATTGCCAATAATAATAAAAAAATACTTTCATTTCTAACAACACTATTAAAAGAAGAATGATTTTCTTCAATATCTCTCAAAAGTTCTTCAAAGTTGTCGTCAACATCGAAACCTATTAAAGGATTCGAGATGTTTTCGTGTGTATTAATACTACTTTCAGCCATATTTATTTTTCTGTGCACGGTCAGAAACTTTTTTATCATTTTCAACATATCGGTTTAAACAAGGAGGAGAGTGTCTGATGTATGCCGAATCTCCTAACCATCTCAATTCTTTTAAATATGGTTCCATCCATCCACAGTTCGACAAGATAAAAAAAAAAAAACACTTTCAAAATCTTGCTCTGCTTTGTTGGCAAGCATTGAATTTAATACAAGCTATCTGTTGCCAGTACCTTTATCCAAAACCAGTAAACAGAAGAAAAATCAAAATAAATCAGGGCTCAATAGAAAGGTTTACAAAATGGTGTATACCAACACGCTACTTCAATGAACACTAGCCCCTGTTCCAACCTCTAAACTTTAATAGACAAGTTCTACTGTGGAAGTCCGGATATAAAAGTGAACGGAGAAGGAGGATGAGGAGAAGAAGGAAAACGCCGGTTTTAACATATATTTCGCCTTATGGGGAAATATATAATTAGTGCATTATTAAGAGTAAGACGAAATCTTGATCAATGCCAAACACGCCTTATAATGAATGGGTATACCATTACTGCCCATTAATCTGGATATTCTGCTCAAAGCAAGCATCAAAGAACATTGAGGCTACACAAGAAGAGCTTTGAGAGTTATAAATATGGATTTCCCCACTTCTTATGAGGATCTGATAAAAGTTCACCATAAAACCCCAATCCATATAATAGAAGTTTACAAACTCCTACACAGATTGAATCCGCAATTTATGTGGGACTTGTTTACTTATTAGACTTGTTCGAGTGTTCTTAGAGGTGGTGATCCTCTGGCACTTCCAGCAAAAGTGACTTTAGTGTTAATTCTTTTGCTTTTCCGGGAGCACTTACATGGAATAACCTTCCAGCTAAGTAAAAAGAGGCAGATAGCTTATCTGATTTTGTAAATAAAATCAGACGAACAAATAGTTTTTATTGTAAATGTAAAATATGCAAATAGAAAATCTTTCTCATTATCATTTACTATGTTGTAACTTGTCCAACTTTAAATAAAGTTTTACAGTCACTTACTTACAAACCCTTACCAGAATGTTCTCTTAAAAGTCATCCCAGCCGCCACACAACGTAGAATCAACATCGATATATACTTCAAAATAGATCACTTTGACCGTTTTTCGACGTCTAATTCACAACGTTGGTTCTATCGACTGCATTTTGAAGCCTTTTCCACGTTGCAGTAACGACGTTATAGTTTGTTTTTTTTTCAAAGATTTTACAAGTTATTTCTTTCCATTTCATTAGATATATAAACAGCTTTTCTTTTCACAGTTCAGATAAACTCTTAATTTAAACATTATCTTTAATCGGTGCTTCTAACCTTTGAAATCGCGTTGGCTAGGCGAATGTCATTTAGGTTGTGTTCAATTCTAAGCGAGCGTGAACCTCTAACACACAACAATGTTGATCTTAAAAGACAGTACGAGAGTTTTGTTCTTATAAAGTCCGTAACTCTCTGTTCTGTTTCTCCTCTCTTCTCTGCTATCATTTCTGAAAGCCGTTTATAAAATGTTTTATATTCGCGTCCCATGCCGCCACTTGTTGAAAATACCAGGGGTGTGAATGTGCCATTCTATATATTTGTCACCCGTTCGTTATAGTGCCTCTTCTTTTCACATTCGTTTCTTTTGAAGCATTTTTCAGGATCCATACCCCTGTACCTCCGAGCGTTTAGGTCAAAGACCGTTATATCAAAAAATGCTCTTTGTCCAGGAGTCCAGAATCCCGTTGCGCTGATGTCAAGTCGTACTTCTTGGCTTCTGTTAGCGCTGCGCTGTGAAAGATGTTCACCGTCCATTTCCAACATTCTTGGTTCTTTTCGAACATTCGGGCATACTTCGTCTAGCATAACGGATGTCAGATCACGGATCTCGTTATACCTTAATGTAACGAAGCCTCCTTTCTTGCATGACAGCGCATGTGTGATGTCGAATCGGCTTCCGCATACGCATTCGCTAGGTAGTCGAGGTAGTGACCAGTTGTATCTGATGCATATGGAGTCTTGAAATTGCTCTTTGTTGAGTTCGTAACCCAAATCTTTAATTGGCAAGTTTGTTAGCCAATTTGACGCTCCGACCATTGAGTTGGCTTCATTCGTTCTCTTCTGATCGTCACTCATGTCCGTTCTAATTTCTTCCAACTTTTCTTTATTTTTTTGTCGTCTTTCGTTTTCGATAGTAGCTACACTTTTCCCAATTTCTTCATCATTCATTCCTAATATCTTGTTTTCGAACTGCCGTGTCACAGCTTTAGAGTTGTCGTGCTGAATTGGGGCAATTTCGCATAGATTTTTGAGCCCAAGGCCTCCCAAACGTGGAGGCAATGCTAACAGATCACGCTCATTGTTGTTGATGGTTTTACCTCCCGTGATTGCTGGTATGAACTGATGCCGAATGATTTCTTCAATCGGTTGGAGGTAACTCTCAAAACCCGGTATTGTCCTGATGAAGTAGGAAAATTCATGTTGATAACCACATGAGTAAGCAGCTTGTGGATGTGTCACTGCTATTCTAGAAAGAAGGGACAACCCTTCCGACCATTTTTCCACCAAGCTTTTGCAATATTTTTCTTGGTATTCTTGACTTCCAATCACAGCACCAAGATGTCGTTCACCTTCAGTTGTTATTTTTATGTCTGTATCTTGAGAGACTTCTGTGGCTTTCGCTAAATGATGTTCTTTAACAATCAACCATGATTTTTTGGGTTGAGGATAGTATCCGAAATGGGAACCTACAGTTGTAATGCTATCCCACCATTCTCGTAGTGACTCACATTTCCCCGTAGCTGTTATAGTATCCGCAAATGTAGCCATCTCGTCATGATCTGCAATGACTGATATCAATTCGTCAAGGAGAGGCGTTGTTCCTGTCGCATACACTGCCATGCCGATTGGATCACCTTGCGTAGTTCCTTCTTTTGAACTCAACTCGATTCCTCCGATGACAAGCCTAGCAGGTGTTCGGTAACAATTGATGACATAATTTGCGAATACTGGGCATATCATTTTTACGTTGTGCAGAAAAGCTTGACGATTTATGTTGTTGAACGCGTTTGCTGCATCTATCAAGAGTACTGCCTCTGCTTTTTCAGTTTCGAAAACCCTCCTCATTGCGTGGATTGCAGCTTCTCCGCCTGCTTTTTGCCCGGCACACATTTGAATTCTGCTACTTGATGTGATTATATCCTTCTTAATCACTGACATAACGGTTTTCTCACAGATTCTGCGTAAGACTTCACCAACGCCGATAGGTCGAACACCGGGTTGTTTGTCTAGTGGGACAAGTCTACACGCCAGAAACCCTTCGAGCGATTTGTCGTCTACACTCTCTGTGCATAAGCTTTTAGTTATATTTGCTATCGCAAGCCTAAGATCTCTTCCACAGTCACCATACATTCTCGATGTTAAGATTTTTCTCCACCCATCAGAGTCTTGACCAGACGGTCCAGAACCACCCTTAGTTTCAAGTGCTGCCTTCATAACCAGTGATTCGTCAATTGCTTCGTACACTACCGGATTTATTCTTTCACAAGGACCTGTTGTTTTCGTCGTTCTCTCTCGCATCGGGATGTTTTTCTCTTAACAATCCAATTGTTTCGTCATTTATAGGTAGTATTTCACCACGCATATTATTTGTTAGGATTTTGATTGCACCGTTGTACGATTTTATGCGATCGGATAGCAGCTTAATAACGAACCATTCCACTCTTATTTCCATCATACTCACAGAAACTATCTCTTTGATTACTGGCTTGCTAGTTGGAGGAGCTAAAAGGAAACAAATCACCTCTAATTAAGGTCATCTGGACATGGCACACATCACTAATAACACCCAATAATGAACATGGAAACGCATTCACACTGACAAATGTAAGCCAAAGCAATATTCACCACAACCGGAGGCAGCAGTTTCATCAGAGCCATCAGCACAGTCAACTATTCCGTTACATGTCCTGGAACGACTGACACATTGGGGATTTCCACAAGTAAACTCTGTTGGCCTACACGTGTCTATTAAACACAATCATAAAACATCCATTACTAGGGTTTTCCATTACAAACAACAAATGACAAAGCGACTTGTACAAATATCCAGCACTAAACACATTAAGTTAAACCACATACCACGCCCAGCTGTCCTAAATATAGCCTCCGTTGCTTCACCAATCGTCATTGTGAGATCAATTGCGTATATCTTGTATTGGTAAAGATCATTGCGTCTCAACGAGCCCAGTTCCACGGACGTTCCAGAAATCAAGGTAGTGAAGTACTGTTTCTGCAAGTATCTGGACGATTTAATTAGCAATATTCCACTAAGTACTGCAAGGACTTTGGATCTTGACCATTAGTACGGCTTGGGGGTAACCAGGATAAGATAACAGCCGTACTTTCGCTGTAAAGCTTAGGTGCTGCGGCTACATTTCTCACAGGACTGATGGGAACTAAGATTAAGTAGCATTTTCATTAGACTCATTGAATAGCGAAATGCTTCTTAGTCGAACACCTTAACAGGAATCGGCCTCATACGAAGACCACACGACACAATGTTCACAACATATTGTTGGAAATACACATACACATACGTTCCAATTCTTTCTACAAAATCACCGAAATGTGGGTTGTGGATAATGTGGGATACAAGCTGATCGTAACAAAAGTCACAAAAAGATCCCTTAAGAAGGTTAAAACTTATCGCAGCACTATTCCAATATAACAAAAACGTACCAGCTGCCGGGGTAGTACTTTCAGTTGTTGTTGGCATTTCAGTAGTTGTAGTTGCTAAATTATTAGAGGAGGCTTTCAAAAATTCAACAGGTTATAGTAACGTCATATGTTGGTAATATTGTGGTCATGACCAGATGATCTCGTCACGGATCAAATGAGGCTATTAATATCACGTCAGTACAACGTTATACAGGCCTCTTTTTCCTACGTCATATGCTTACGTCAAAAATGAAGACGTCATTTTTTTCCAGAATTCATTTTTTGATATCCTATATGGACGTTCACGGCGAAAAAAACTAAAGGTTTCTGAATTTAGGCGTTTTGCAGAAGACTTTCGTAAAACTCGAGTAACGGACATTTTAAGAAGATTTAATGTACGTGTAACTTTCCGGCGTTTTCCAAAACAACCGACCACCGACCAACCGACCATTAAAGGCGCGACGCGGTCAAAATAAAGGCATGTGCCATAACTAATTGGGCTTTACGAAACAGCGAAATAAATTTCATTTTAATCCATTAAATGCAACATTATTTGACATTAGTTACATTAGAACATTGGCTCAGAAACATGCGTACTATGTTTCATTCTTTTGCTTCGCGCCTTGACTGTTTTACAATACATGTGCTATCCTCCACCCCGTGGCTTTCTCTTTGATTTATACAGTTAGTCACGCAAAGTGAATTTTTGTTGTTCTTAAAAAGCAAAATAAAAGTAATCAAGCCAACTGCCGTGCATGTTACTGCAGAAAGGCCTTTTCTGGGTTCTTGTCTCCTTTTATCTTACAGTACAGCTCAAAAGAAACTTGTGTCCGCATAAGATAAGCTTTCACGAAGGATTAGTGTCTTTAGAAGTTAAAGTTTGTTTATTTTACATGTTTTTTCATGTTCAGTTTAATCTTAGAAATACGAAAATCGTGTTTCTATGGTTCGATCAAGTGTCTAAACAAACTGCGTATGAACCAAACGATTATAATAATGACTTCATGTAACATTAAAACTATATTGAAATATCTCTTGTTAAAGAATGCGCGTGTTCCATTGTATTGTATATGTTTTTATATTTTTATAACCCATTCATTCTAACCATGGACGACGAGCAAGTAGCAAATTGACGTTATGTGCCAAGAAGCAATAAAATTCAAAAGATGTGTCCAGTTTCTAGGAGGTTGGGCTGAGACGGTAGGTCTGACTCCACAATCTCCTGACGATATTTTGCTTCCTCTTGCAAAAGCTGCCTATAGCTTCTTGCAACCTTAAAATCGAGCATTTGTGCAGAAGAAATAATCGCAAGCGTAATGCATGTAATGCATGTTTTGTGGGAAACACTGAAAACATGTGTTCAGAAATTAATAGGTAATAAAGATATTTGTCAAACTTTTCTTTAAAAAAACTTGAAATACTTGTACTACCAATGTTGTGCTTGAAGCGTATTTGATGTTTCTCTCCTTCTTCCATTTGCAAACCACTATGTAGCATTTTATAAATGTATATATCGTTAACCAACTTATACGTATGTATGTATGCTTTTGTGTTATTATTATTATTATTATTATTATTATTATTATTATTATTATTATTATTATTATTATTATTATTATTATTATTATTATTATTATTATTATTATTATTATTATTATTATTATTATTATTATTATTATTATTATTATTATTATTATTATTATTATTATTATTATTATTATTATTATTATTATTATTATTATTATTATTATTATTATTATTATTATTATTATTATTTCATATTTTAGGAGGTTGACTACGTCAGAAAATACAAATTTCTGTTATCAGTGTAGGACCTGCCAAAAATTATAAAATAAAATAAAATACTAGATAAGACGATTAAAAATTAGATAAAAACAGCAATTTGATGTTGATGAAAACAAGAAACTAGCATTGTGGAAAAGTAGAACGTTTAAGAGTTAGCATACAATGTGCATCCAGAAGATAATACTATGAAAAACTTGGATATGCTCAGAAGTTTGTCGGAGATAGCTATCGTATGGAAAAAGATCTAAATCATGCAGGTCCTACTGAAAAATATAAACTAAATAAA
Organism: Turritopsis rubra; assembly: GCA_039566895.2. NCBI lineage: Eukaryota > Metazoa > Cnidaria > Hydrozoa > Anthoathecata > Oceaniidae > Turritopsis > Turritopsis rubra. The sequence goes on from CM077623.1 coordinate 5,093,347, forward strand.
AAATATAACTAGAGGCAAAAAGTAACCACGAATCGAGATACGAAAGAACCTCGGTACGATGCTGTGCAAGAATATAGATTAATTAGATGCTAGAGATAGAAAATTGATGGTTTAAAATGCAGGACCTACTGAATAACTTTTAAGTAAAGAAAAACTAGGCAGAAGGTAAATAAATTCAAAATAAAAATAAACCCCAGTCCGACAAGCTATGCAAACATTGACGTAGAAATTAGGATAGGATTAGGAAATGCGAAGAAAGGTGTAGAGAAGCGTTAAAGTGCAGTATGTATCCAAAGAGTACAAAAAGTGATAAGAAAGCAGATAACAAGAAAGAAATGTTGGATAAATACTGTACTACTGTAATGAAAATAAGTTAAAAGAAGCTAAAAATTGTGTGTTCTAATAAATCGTTTAAAATTAGCTAAGTATAATTCAGATTTTGCTGCAGCTAGGAAGGTGTTGAATATAGTAGCGCCCTAATAAAATGATGATTTTTTACCAGCCTCAGATCGAATTTTTGGTAAGCGAATCAGAAAATTGTTTCCCCGTGTGTTGATGTTGTGTGAAACCATCACATACTTCGGTAGAGTAGAGTCAATTCCACGAATACATTTGAACACATCTGCTGAAATTTTACGTTTCCTTTCAGTCTCGATTGTTGGCCAAGTAGCCACTAGATCTCCGACTGTTCTCTTGGCTCGACATTGGAGCCGCTCGAAAGTGTTAGCCCAGGTTTTGCTTTGCCCAAGATAAATATTTGAGCAGTACATGAAAGTCGGTTTGATGATGGTGTTGTATATTGTTTCTGCTACTATTGGAGATACCTGATGTCTGACTTTGTTCAAGAGTTTAATTCTTGTGCTGATCTTTTTGGATGTTTTGATGCAGTGATCATTAAGGTTAAGGTGATGGTTAAGCGTTACACCCAGATATTCATAAGATGGAGGTTGGTTAATCTGAATGTTTTCTATCATGATGTTACATTTCGATTTAGCTTCTCTTGATCCGTAAAGTACAAACTCTGTCTTGCCTTTTTTCAAATTAAGTATTAGGCAATTATCATTGACCCAATGGGAGATCGTTTCAGTTTCCTTGTTAATGACAGTTTCGATGTCTTTGATGTTGTTAGGTTTATATATATTTGATGTTGTTAGGTTTATATAATCTTTGAACGAACACCTTAGGTACAAACGAATGAATGAAAAAACTTAACGCGTTGTCGGTTTCTTTTTAAAAAACCTCCAGAAGAAAAAAAGTTTACCAACCAAGCTGGTAAAAGGTTCAAACTGCAATATATGCTTCAGTGATCCAATAGAGATGAACCAAGGCTAATTTGGACAATGCAGAAAGCTATGACTAGTGTTTGGCAGTACTGTAATTCTGTAATTCACTTTTTGAAGATGTAATACGATATTGCAATTTCTGGACATCAAACAAAATATCAAAGGAAAAAGGAAACCTTCATAATGGGTATGGTGTATAAAAAGGAGATACGTTTTCCCTGCAAAAACGTAAATACCCTAAGGAGAGAATTTTTTTTGCTATTTTTAGAAATTTTGGGCAAATTCACACAGGTGAACGATTCAATGGTCCATGAGTCGCAGAACTCTGACATGTCTGCTTGGAGTTACCCAAAGGATTGATTCGCGAAAATAAATTCACATATATATATATAATTTCCATCCTCTTGTGTGAACCTGTCTAAAAAGGGTAAAAATAAAAATATTGTCCGAAATGGGTTGAATGAATAAATCAAAATGTTTATATTATTTATAAAAAAATTCCCGAAAATAAATCCTCGCAAAATAAAAAAATAAAATTTCTCTCGAAAATAAATTCATACGAAAATTTCCAAATAACTTTATAACCAGGTAACTACCAGAAAAACAAAAACTTTTAAAATTGGTAATAGCAGTTGACATAGAGAAGACATTAGCACTATATTCATAGTTACCGAAATTCCATCTTCACTAAAGTTTACATTACATTAAAGTTTAGACAATAAGCATCATGTACTCTTTGGGAGGCTTGGACCTCAGTATGGCATCTCAGTGTGGTTAACAAAGTTGTAAAATCTTGTACTTGTGAAAAAGCTATTCCAACATTTCCAGCTTTTTTAGCCCTGTTAACCACCCCGTACCTGTAAATAATATCAAAGTAATATTATTTCGAACATATTGTACGTGTATCGTCTATATTTTTTGGCATAAAAAATAATGCCATGCAAATTTTTATATAAAAAATGAGCCGATCAGGTACGGTAAGTTTAAAGTAAACATGATGGCCGACAAACAGATTTGTTAGGAGTTTCAGTTGTTTCTTTAGGAGTTGCTCTTATAGCTGAACAAAACAAACCTCAAAAAGAAAGAAGAAAAAGGAAACGTTATTGGGTTAAAGATTGGTTACTGTAACCTTCTTGTTCTTCTTGTTGTCTTTGATCAAAACTCACATATTTATCCTAAACTTTTTACAACGTCGAAAAGTTATCCTGCTTCCCGAGGTAATTTTTATCCATATGAACAGCTCCTTAAAGGAGCTACGACACGGATCACGTAACATTATGAACTATGGTGCAGCACCAAAATTCGATTTGAGGCGAGGAGAACTGAACACAGATATAAGAGAATAAAAATAGCTATATAAACAGCAGAATTGTTATTTTTCAAAACAAATTATTTTTATTGAAATAATAAAACAAATTGGTTACTCACTTTAACAAAGAAATTAACCCACACCCCATATTGTTGATATGCTTCATTTTTTTGTCTGTACTTTCATTTCATCTTGCTTGCTAAAATCAAAATTAAATAAGACCTTGGAGCTACTTCGAAATTCATCTGCAGTTCGTGCATCACGATCATTGAGCAAAGGTAAAATTTGCAAACCAGATCAAGAATTAGCAGACACGACATATGGCCAGCTATAACTTGGATAATCATAGCGGATATTAATAAATTAACCTATTCCAACTTACTTGTACTTTCGCTAGCTCACAAGCACGTTCAATTTGGTTCCTCCGGCTGGTCTACAGAGTCGATGAGTATTTTAAAATGCGATAACACTACGGCCGCCGGGGAAAAAGTAAACAAAAACACAGAAATCACATGAATCATGTCGTAGCTCCTTTAATGACTTCTTCTTTGCACTTGAAAAATGAAATTTATGTATCACAATACTCAAGTGCAAACAACCTGGAGATTCTATGGACTCGAAAAGGAGAACTGAGGAAATAACCATACGATACGATACCATACGATACCATACGATTTTTGGCAATTCTTGCTTTAGGATCATTTGGCAATCTTTTGTGATATAATCTTTAATTCCCCTATGAACTTTACAATCTTTAATTTCCCACTTTCTAGATGCGAAGCAAAAATCAGTTGGAACAAACTTGAGGGAAACTGGCGAGCCCATCTAATCAAAATTTCTACGGATGCATACGCTGGAAGATGAAGTGTCAAAAGTATTCAAGTATATTTCTCTGAAACTGAAATGTGAACAATTAACGGAGTGCTATCATAAAATGGACCTCCCAGAAGGTTGCACTGTAAGACTAAACCAGCATACCGGTATTTTGTAACTAAAACAGAATTTTTGTGTGCTTCATACAATCATCTGATATATCCTTCTGTCCAGTACTGTAGTTAATATTGAAAAACAGGTTACAGATAGTTTTTCAATAGTCAGAGGAATAAAATATATTCTTTGCTCATATTACTTTCCTTCAAAAACTGTTCTGCGTTGTTTTACTTGCTGCTTTTCTTGGTTGATTGAAGTTTTTTATATTGTAACCATCTTGACTCTTGATTGACCCTGAAGAAGTTCCTTCCCAGTGTGCACAGGGACGTTCCATGGACGTTCAGTTAGGACGTCCTGGAGACGACCCGGAGACGTCGAAAATGAAGTCTAATCCGTCCGTTGAGGAAGACGTTCAAAGGACGTCCACAATGGTACGTGGACGAGAGGTGGACGAAAGGACGTCCACGGGACGTCTGAAGGATGGCTGCGTGCCCACTGGGTACTTTTATTAAAGGTTGAGAGCGTTGCTGTTTACCCCATCAGAACCCGTTACCCGCTAGACTCCGTCTGACCCCGTGCGACCACCTTAAATTTTTTTCTTTCTTAATATGAATGGAATGTCTATCATAGAATGGTTTATATTTTATGAAAATTGATATGTGTTATGTGTTAACAAGTGTTGCAATCGTGTTCCTGCCATAAAGGCTCTTAAGAGAAGATTGTGTAAGACGTAGTTATAAATAAAAGCCACTTGAGAAAGAAATAAGTAAAAACATTGTGTGTGAATACGAAAACATTAGAGAACATGGATACGTTTGACTGTGAAATAACAGAATGGCTTATATTTTCAGAAATGTGATAATAAGTGTTGCAATCGTGTTTGTGCCAAAGGCTCTAGTTACAAATTGATTCAACAGTGTGATGTGAATGTCTTGAAACATGATCCATCAGGAGTATGAAGTTGCACAAATATATGTACTTTATGTAGCAAATATATTATGAATATCAGATCATAAATTACCTCGGTTTTAGTATTCAATCTGTGAAAGTAAGTTGGTTTACAATTCAGTATTAGTTCTCTACTGTTTACCATAAAGTTACTTATAAGTATTGTAAAGATAATTTTGATACATACATATAATCAAAGGACTTACAGTGTATTTATATTTATTTGGGTTGAATTATCTTGCTAATAAATGGCTCGCTTCTATTTAAACAAGAAATGCTTCGCATATCAACAAATCGCGTGATGTAGATAGACGCTTACACTACAGTAATATAAGTTTCTATCAAATAAATTCATGTTTATGTCATTTTTCAGGATAGGTCTATTAATGGTTGATTCACAATATACCTGATCTGAGGGGAAAATTCGGGGAAAAAATGTTTTTTCCCCGATCTATTTATTTTTTAATAGACTGATACTTTTTTGTGTATGTTGTTAGTGGACATTCAAGTCGTTCAGTCGTTTCAGATGAATACTCGTTTCAAGTGAAGGCGTTTTAGAAGTTGGATCGTTATTGATGATGAAGCGTTCTTCAAAATTTGTCGGTCTTCAAATCAAAACCGATTAAAATTTCGTGTACTGTGTATTCTGAAGTTACAATTTACAATTTTTAAAAGTTTTTCAGAATATAATTAATCTTGAACGACGGGCCTGAAAAATTAAAGAAAGAAATCCAGGATCCCAAAAGATCTTTTGCCTATTCGATAGCTTCAAACTTTCGAACTTGAAATCGTGATATATAATTTAATAGATTTTTTCATTTAAATATTTCAATATCCGAGTTAAAAACCTTGATGCCCGGCAAGAAATCTGTCCGGATAAGTCAACTCGCAATTGTTATGATAATAATATTTTTCAGAAACACACAGCAGGACGTTCTAAATACAAAGAGATGTCCTGCCAGGTGTGATTTCAGTCGGCGATTGAGAATTAATTCAATACTTGAAAATGTGGTTCGAGGTTTTCGAAAGTCGCCTGTAATTGGTAATTTTATTTCTTTAATGGTATTGTAATCTGTAGCCAATAAGAATTAAAAGCCAATTAAAATAAACACGTGATCCATGCGTGTGGATGAATTTGTAAATGTGATCCCTGCCAGTCGCTACTGAGTCAGCAGAGTACTGTCAGTCCCTACTTCCATACTCGTTTATTGCCTTTATGTAAGATAAGATTACATGGTTTATATAATGCTACAATATGTAATAAATATAAAATCATTCTGATCAGATAGATTATACACATTAAACGAATAAAACTATGCGAAAAAACTATGTGTAACACTGGAAGCTCGTAGAAGATCACGATAATCCTATCGTCGAGAACCGATGTGTTGGTACTGCGTGTAACTTTGTGTTTGTAGAAATTTTACCAAAGATTTAAAAGTTTTGAAAATCACAGAATATCAAATAACACAAAATAAGAAGGAGAGTTATTAGGAGCCCAGTGGGCAAAATCTTCAAAAAGTCTACGAGGAGGAGTGTTTTCTATAGGAATTGTAAGTCAACTGGGCTGGGCTTTTTCTCGTGCAAAAATTAATACGGTTTCTCTGTAAAAATCTATAAGATTTTAAAGTGCTCGACAATACCTTAAATTTAGATAGATTCTACATGTGTGGCCCACGATATGACAAAATTGACTTAGCTTGTTTTTACATATTGGTTTTACCAAGGCTTTTACCAAGGTTTAAGGCTCTCTTGACTTGAATAGAATTTATGAATTTATATGTTTTTCCAATCTTAAGTTACTAACTCGAAAACGAATTTATGTTTTTCCTACCTCGAGTTAGCAAACTGGAAAATAGCAATTGTGACGTCATAATTCGAAGTTTTGACATCATATCTGCTAACTCGAAGGTTCTAACTCGAAGTCGTAACTCGAAGATTATCGCTTCTTTCGGGTGGTATATTTTGTTCTGGGTTTAAGGTCGGTTTCCATTCAGCAGTTTCGCCCGCTCACTCGGAAAATACAACGCTACTGACGTCACGCATGTACAATGACGCATGTACAATGACGCATGTACATGACGTCATGCATGTACAATGGAGCTGGAATTATGCTCGAGCCGGCGGATGCAGAGTCGAACAAATCAACGCTCGTGCACATCTAAAATTTTTGATCTCGTTTTTTCCGCCTGTCTATATCAACCAATCAGTTTATAGAAAACTCTGTAATAATTAATTGATTTCTGAACAACAATAACTTTTTGTTTTGACAAGAGAAAAGAATTTTGAAAAGACACTGAAAGATTTTTTAATGTGCACGCTTTTATTAAAATTGAATGGAAATTAAAATATATGCTCGATTGATGCACGATCGGTGACAAACGGTCGCTCGCTCGTACGATACACGGTGAATGGAAACTGACCTTTAGACCTTAGCATAGGGGTCATGAAATACAGATGCATGATGCTTGTTTATTTTTACATTTGAACATAAATGTTTGAGTTTGAAAAATATCAAGTTCATAAAGCGTTATCAAGTTCAAAGAGAGAGGTTCAGTATGTACGAAGCGATCTTTGCCCTGTTTATAAGTCTTATTGCATGTTTTTCTGACGGCGAAAGATGGAAATTAGATTACTTTTTTGTGTGCTAGCTCATATTATATTTACATTGTTTAAAGTAACTATGTGCAAAAGCGTATTCAATTTTCTTAAGTAGATATTTATTTAAAATATATTTCGCTTTATATAACACTCCAATTCCCTTCGATACTTTTTAGAGTTGATAAATTGGATGTGGTTTCTCTATATTAAATTTTCGATGCTGAATACTCTAAGAAATTTTTGCCCATATCTCTCTTTATTTCTGTGTTATCTATTGATTAGCCCTGACATCTCTTCTCATCCCGGGAAAATTTTTTAAAAGCGATTGAGGAGAACTTTTCTCTTTTCTCTCTGCAGTGATAAATGTTAGCATAAGAAATATATATCCACCAGAGAAAAAGAAGAGTCAGGAGACCAGGCTCTCTATTGATAAGTTTGGAAGATTATTTGGAATATGATGTTTTTTTTCTAGATGAATGAAAAAGCGAAAATTTAGTCTTTTTAACATTTTTAATGATAATTTATTTGCCTGAAATGTAACTTATGCAAGCATGTCTTCATTCATGTACATTAAAAAGTTTCGGAATTTGAAAGGAACCTGGTTTATTAAGCTTTGATGAGAAATTCGCAAAGTCCTTCATGTAAATTAAAAACAGTAATATTGAGCCCTGATTAAGTTTATGGAGAGACTTGTTGTTAGGATAAGTAACATGCTGTTTTCAGTTACATAATTTTTTAGAATATTGTATTATTTATAATTCCATAATGCTTAAGTTTCCGAAGCAATATCTGATGATCAAACAGTGTCGGAATTCTTTCATTAAAGCATCTTTGAAATATTCTATACAATGGTATTTTGGTTACAACCTTGTAATCTCATCAATTCCAGCTGCCTTATTCCTGCTTACTCTGCTAAGGTTATTGAATGCGACTTCTAATTCATGAAACGTAACTTCGACATCTCTTAGTATTGAGTGATATCCCTTCAGGTATTCTTCAAAGTTGTGTTTGTTTTGGGAATTTTAATCTGCTAGATTATGACCTACATTGGTATAGAAGTATTAAATTCTTCTGCCTTCGTTATATCACATCATACAAAATTCCTCTATCTGTTTTTTTTGTAAGGAGTTTGATTCTGTTTTACATTTTCCGTTAAATTTCAGTAAATTTCTTTATGAAGCTTACATATAATGCATTACAATTTATTAGTTGATTGAGAAAATTCCAGTCATGTTTCGTAAGTCATCCTTAAATTGTATTTTAGACGAGGTTTTATAGAATGCGTTTTTTTATTATGATTTTATCTTAATCTTTGGAATCAGTCGCTCCTTCCAGACTTATATCTTATTGTTCAAATGAGGGATTGCAACTGCTGATTGCATCAGCATACTGCAATCAGTTCTACTTATCACTATCTTAAAACATTATTTAAATTACACAAAAGAATGACTAGGATATGGTGTACTAAAATGTTCTATATATTCGGTCATACATTCCAATGACATCATCAGAGTAAATACAATTTATATATAAGATATTATTTTTCTAAAAAATATGAGAATGATGCACTTATACAGTATAAACTGCTTGATGCTAGCATATTTGATTTTATTTGAAACACCTTGTAGAAACCAGGTTTATGAATAAAATATGTACACAAAATCTTTCAAATGCACTATGCACACTGCAAGCCTCTCTTTGTTTTGTAAAAGACAATAAAAATATTGAAAATAATGCTGTTTAGTATAACAAAGCCATTACCAAATACAAAAAAAAAGTTATTTCAAAGGGAAGATCATATAACTTGGGAAAGAAATTGTATATAGAAGAGATTTATAGCTTTGGTCCTTCAGAAGGTAGTTGGGCGGTTGTTGTGGATTGAAACATCACAAATTTATAGAAACAGAAAACTTTAAACTCAAATAACTTTTGAAATATTAGATTAAATGTCTTCAAATTTTGTACTAAGATGTATATACTTTCTAAAACTGAATCAAGTTATGTAAAAAATTTAGGTTGTAAATTTTGATGTTAATTCTTCTTTAAATACTAAATTTATAGTAAAATCAGGTTAGTACTTTCCGTTTGTATATTTTTCTCGCTTAAATTTGAATTCGTGGGACCCACTAAATTGAAATAGACCCTGGGCAGTTCAGTATGCCTTTATACACATAATTATTGTGTTAATCTTTGCCACGTTTTGGTAGCAAGAAATGGGAGAAATAAATAGTTTTTGCAACACTACATTTTAATACATATACATTGAGTTATTATCAAGTGGTTAGTATAGTGTGTAAAAACATTTTATGGGAAACCTGTTCTGTCAATTCTGTCTCCTTCTGTTTTATAGATCCATGGTATAAAATATAACACTGAGTGGTTTTGACTTCATAGAAACCGAATAAGCATTTGAAACCATGGTACTTCAAGGACTTGTCAATTACTACTATTATATTTTGGAATCTGGAGATGCTCGAACCCAAGGTTTTCCATTGGTCAATGATCCTACATGTGTGCTCTGCGCATCATTTCTGTATCTGATCATGGTGGTTTGGGGACCAAGGTTTATGGAAAAACGAAATTCATTGCAATTGCGAAATGTTCTGATTGGTTACAATTTTTTTTCTGTTGGATTGTCAGTGTGGATGATGTATGAGGTAAGTTGGGGCTTAAATTAGATTGGAATTGGGTGGGGTAACCGGATGCAATGGCCTTGATGAAAATATACGAAAATGTATTTTGATCTAAAACGGTGAAAAACACACTCTAAATAAGGGGTGGTGAGGGTTTTTTGACAGAATGGCCCCCCTCAATGTGCCTGTAATTATAAAGTGACGTATATTTTTCAACTGCGTCGCAGATTTAGGATTTTTCTCAACTGGTGCAAATTCTGGTAAATCCAAAAGTCATAGGGGCGTTTTGAGCACATCTGAGCTCTAGATGCCTGTTCCCTAAAAGCTAACACCCTTAGAATACCCATGCGAGTTAAAACAGTCTTTTTACCGCATAGTTGGGTATTGTAGATTGTCTTACAGCGTTTGCAAAGGATGTTAGATTTCTATGTTTAAAATCATAGTGCTTAGACAAAATTGCTATATGACTAAAATTGCCAATGGAAAGAAAAAATTCTATAATATGGGGCTAGTAACACTAAAAGTTGTTATAAAAAGTTGCAGCTAACAAACAGCATTTTTTTTAATCAATATTAGTGAATTTGACTTGTATAGGTTGTATAGTTAAGACTTCACCTGTTATTATTGATTCATTTGGTCATAGTTAAGCAGTGAGATACTAAATGTGGATCATGACTGTTATATTTATTTTTTCCCAGTAGTACTGGAACTACTAGTACATTAAGGACACATACAATACTGTTTAAATAGGTCAGAGTAGAACAGGATTTGTGATTATAATGGGTAACATTAAAATGTCCAAAATAGCAATTGTAATAAACTAGTTATCACATCAAAATAAACACAAATCATGAAAATAGGCTAATAGACCAATGTATAATATTATACATTGAAATAACCAAATTACACAGTCTTTCAAATTCTTTAGCAATCTTCAATGTTTGGCAGCCAGTATAAGCACTAATTTATGAATCATGTGCTGATAATTATTGATGTTTAGCTTCACACAGCCACATCTTTAGCTATATCATCATGTATTAACCATCAATGTCCCATGACTTATTTTCCAAATAACAGTGCTTGTCAAAATAACTGTTCCAACAGCCAACATACATATATATTATCTAATATGTATCGCAATTCAAGTTGCTTTCCTATGTTGGAATTTATCTAAACTTATTAATATACCATGGAACTAAATCTTGCATCTTGAATGTTACGAACAGCCCAATCTAAATCTTTTGTGCAAAGAAAAAGTGTTCTTTCATTATGATGAGTATCAGCAAACTATCAGTTTAGCTACAAAATGAATGCTCTTTACCATACATTACCATCCATGACGATAAAAATATTTAGTATATATATATACATCTGAAGAAAGTAACAAGTTTTGTATAACATACTACATCAATTAACTTTGCCAAAAATATCACAATAACTTTATCACAACTAAATTTATCCACAATTCTTTTTTAAAATATATACCAGTTTTATGCTTTTTTCAGTATGAGTAATTCACAAAATGAAAATAATAGCCATCATTATTCAAAGTATACAGCAAACTAGCTAGACAGGTGAACATTTTGTAGCTGTACACTGAATTTATAGAGAGAAAAAAATATGAACACATATTAACTTTTTATGAACCTTATTATTAATTATTTTTACCTTTTATAGGTAGGTTATACCTTTTGATGATAATAGTAAACATGGCAGAAACATCTTAGAGCTTTCCACAGCGTCAAAAATTTTATCTTCAAAAATTTACTCCTTCTATGCAACTGCAAATACACTAGACTAATGTGATCAGAGGGAGAAAGTTCAAGTTCACTCACACAGCTTTCAAACCTCTTTTTCGGGGTACCGTATGTTATGTCATTTGCACTAGTCAAGGTTGTACCAGTCAGATCAATCTTCGAAACTCCCCCAGAAACTCCGCATCTTTGCACTACTTGAGTAGTGCAAAAAGTGAAGCTGGTAACAAACCTCAGTAGTAGTTTATTTATATAACGGCACTCCATTTGAAATTTGTTATTAATGCCAAAGCTTTGCGAAAACGAAACTGGAAACAGGCCGAGTGATATGTGGAGGGTGAAAAAACGGTTTGCTGTAAATGGAATGGAGAAAACTATTCACACGCCCACATTCGAAAACTTTGAAGAATTTTGAAACTGGGGAGTTTTTAATTAATTTGTCCATGACACACGAAGTGTAATGATAAGTTATGCAGCATGATGGTCGTAAGAAAAAGATACACCTTATTTTTGGTACTGAAATTTCACTGATGCGCGTGCACCTGTGCACCACCTCTAAATTCACCCCTGCATCCAGCATCTTATACCTCACACCCAGTGCTATTCATATTAATTTTAATTCCTTTTTTTTAGGTTTTTGTTTGTTCGTTTTTGAATCCAGATTTCAATTTGCTTTGTGAAGATACAGTTGAAACCGACACTTCACCTTTAACAATGAGAGTAAGTATTTGCTTGTGTTGAATGATGAAACTGATTAAAGAAATTCAATTTTCTGAAAGGTTAGTAAACTGGAAACACTGTGTCGAGAGAAGCATTTTGATTTTTTTTTTTCAAGTTGTCAACAGGCAGGGGCTTATTAGATCAAATTTCATAATGGTAGATGAAAATTCAAGGGAAGTCCAAGTTAAATAGATATTCCTTTTAAAAAAATAGGCCTTAGTTGCAATTCAGTGCTGTAACTATTGACCCGTTCCATAAACATTTAATGGCTTCGAACTTCTTTATGTTCTGACTCGTTCTTTGCACGACAATCATTACAGGTCTGTTTATATTTTGAATGTGAAATGTAAAAGAAAAAAAATTAAGTAAAAATATTTTTTTCATAAGCAACTTAGGATTTGAGGCAAAACTGAAGTTGTTTAACTGGTTGCTTAATTTTTTCAATAACTTTTTGGCGAAGGAGAAATGATAGTATTAAAAATAACACAAAAGATGCATACAACTCACAAGAATATATATTTATTTTTAAGAAGGTATGAAACAAGAAATCTTATGAATCTACTTTCTGCAAGTGAGCTTATGGTAACCAAACTGGGAAAACATCACCATTGATTTGTTCTCAGTGCAAATTTTCATGAAAATTGAAGCACTTTCGAAATTTGGTCCAAATTGTGCCCGAATTGACCTCTTTTTAGCAAAAATATAAAAATCGATTGATAAAATTGAAACTAGCTTCATTGAATTGCTCTGCATGTTCATGAAAATTGATGCCGTTTTACTTACCGCCATTTGCAATGAATGATGAAAAAAAAGATCAGAAAAAACACCATGGTCGGTTGTAATGTCATTCTTGCTTACGCAAAAATCCAACAAGGTTCCCATCATCTGCCATTTCTCAATGGAATAGTTTATTCAATTAAATTTTCAATTAAATTTCTTAAGTTGCTTCCTAGAATAAAGCTCAGGATTGCTTGTTATTATTTTATTGCGAACCCAAGTACTGTTGCTTATAAAGATGTTTCTTTCATTCATTCATTTTTGTTGATTTATGCTATTAATTCCCTTATTGTGGAAACTTACAATTTTTTGTCATGTTGATTTATTTTATGATCTTTCCTTTTCAGCTGATAAGAGCCCAGTGGGTTTATTTCCTTTCAAAATTGATTGAGTTTGCTGATACAGTAAGTATAGTGGAGACAATTTAAACGAGTAATAATTGCATGATTAAAATATTAGATACATTCGGGTACAAACAATTAACTTTGGTAAATGACAGAATGTTTTTAAGGTTACTGTAAGGTAAAAAATAGGAAAAACTCAAAATTTCTGGTTTTTGAACATATTATGCAAATTATATTATTATATTATAATTTTCACATGCAACAATTTCTTAATCTGGAAAAAGTCTATATTAGTGGTAAAAAGTGAATATACAAGTAAAACCTGAAGGTCTGAAGGTCAGCGCGCTTGTCACAGTTTGGTGGCGTCGCATCAAGTGTCTCTTTTAGGGGAGTAAATAAAGACTGGGGAATCATGTTTTCCGGTAAATATGTAAAATCTGGTCAATTTTAACTCCCTTTTCTCTCTTACCTTTATTTTTTACCTATATTTTTACGCAGTAATAACAATTTAATACATGGTCCACAGCACTCAGGGAAAACCTGGAAAATCAGGGGAAAATCAGAAAAATTTAAAAAATCAGGGAAAACCTGGAAAACTCAGGGAAATTTTTTGAAAAATCCTAACACTCAGGGAAAACTCAGGGAAATTGTTTTTGATATGTCACTCCAGTTTTCTCTGATAAAGCACTTCTTCAGTTCAGCGATTTTAAAAGAGAATCGAGAGCACATCTAGACATTTTTTCCGCCTTTAACAGAGAAACTGATCGTCTTGATGACTTTTATTTAAAAAATTAAATGTTGGGAAGTACAAAGAACTGGCAAAAGTATTCAAAGTTGTTTTAACCTTAAGTCATGGGCAAGCTTCAGTTGAAAGAGGGTTCTGCCAGAACAAAACTATTTTAGCCCAAAATGTTAGTGAAGTTACAATCAGTTCAAGACGTTTGGTAAAAGATCACCTCCTATCTAATGGTCTCAAACACACCACTATCCACATTTCCAATGACATGATTCTAAGTGTGAAATCGGCTCATCAGAGGTACAAGGAAACGCAAAGAATAATCTCAGAATCAAAGAAAAAAGATGAAAATGAGTCAGCTAAGATCGCTATTGGAAATGAGATAAAGGATATCATAGCAAAACGAGATCAATTAAAGAAGACAAGCGAAACTTTAAATGACGATTTTATTAAATTTGTTGAAGAAGCTGAGAAGAAAGGAGATTTAACATTAGTTTCAAAAGCTAATGCCATGAAACGAAAATCAAATGAGAAAAAGGAAGAAATTAAAAAGTTGGAAGATGCACTTGGTATATTAGAACAAAAAAGAAATTTCACTGATTCGCATGCACAACATTTTCCTGAAAGAGACATTTAAAAGCTATGTGCACTCTAAAAGCACGTTCTTTTTGGATGGCTCCAAGGAACTTTTTACTGTTTTTATTTTGTTCTTTTTAAAACATGAAAATGTTTTTTTATGTTGCTTTTTATTTTCATTTTTTGCTGAAACGATGCCATGAAACATGTTCTTGAAGAGGCATTCAAATGCAAGCATTATTCTCTTGTTAGTTCTATTTGTTCGATACTTCGAGTGCTGGTTTTGACACATTTCTTAAAAAAAGTTCTTGTAGCTAGTCTAGGTTATGGAATTTTGGTGTCAACAGTATGCTTAACTTACAGGTTTCTTTTACCTTGATGTTTATCTCATTGTTTTATTAAATTTGCAAGATAAACACAATATTCACCAGCGTAATAATGGTTGTGTAACTTCCATTAAAATTTAGACTATCGCTTTATTTCGCTTTACCAAGGCAATTTGTAATCAGGGAAAAACATAGCATTTTAGCCTCTGAATTCAGGGAAAAAAGGCCTAAAAATGGGGAGAAATCAGGGAAAACTCAGGGAATTTTTTTTTGCCCAAGTGCTGTGGACCATGTAATATAATATATTGACTCCCCCACAATAAATAAGGCTTTGTCACACATTTCTGGTTTATTTTGGGAGATTATTCCAACATTTTCATTTTGAGAAAAAATCTGGTGATTTTCTGGTGAATATTTAGTTGTGCGAATTCCCTATTTCCACCAACAAAAGATTCGATTCCTTCCCTTCTAAACCTGTTGTTTCCACGCCTCAAAATTTTTGAGAAAAAAGTTAATGTTCAAACTTTTGATGTCACAGATAATTTTCGACCATAGTTAAATCAACATGGTTATTATTTATTTTTGCTTCTTCTGCCATTTTTTACGTATCAAAAATGAGTAATGAATCCCCCAGTCATTACTTACCGATACATTTTGACTGGGGAGGCATTATTTTAGGGGAGGAATTATTAACCTTTTACACCAGCTTTAAAGTAACTGTCAATGTTTTTGGAGTATTTCATATCCCAAACTCATGGTTGTGTTCACTTTCATTTTAGATGTTTTTTGTTGTTCGGAAAAAGAATAACCAAATTTCATTCTTGCACTGTTACCATCATATATCCATGTTACTATTACAATGGTGTCTTGTGAAATTTGTTCCTGGCGGTGTATGTAAGTATCCTTAGTGGTTATATGTTCAAAGGCACAGTAATCTGATTGTAAAGCCTGTTGAAAGAAATGACAATTTCTCATATTTTAATGTTTAGCTTACTTTGGTACTTTGTTGAATTGCTTCATTCATGCATTGATGTACAGTTACTACATGTTAGCAGCTTTTGGACCACACATGCAAAAGTATCTTTGGTGGAAGAAATACTTGACACGAATGCAAATGGTAAGTGCGCATTTGTTCTTTTGAAGCCAAAAAAAATAGTGATCATCAGAATGAATTGTGAATTCATACACAATAGAAGAGTTTTGTGTTTCTGAATACATTGAAACTTATGTTAATGGCCACATTTATAAAACGGCCACCTGTCTAAAGGGACCACTTTCGACCATCCCATGATGGTGTTAAAACTTCACTGTATACAGCAACCACTTATCCAAGGGAGTGGATGTTATACACAGGTTTGACTGTACATCGAACATGACAAGACCTAAGAATAACTTAACATAAACAAACTACCGTTTCTCAAAATCCTCTGGGAATGTCACATACAGTTAAATAAATCTTTATGTGGGTGTGTGGTGAAATTTTGTCTCTGGATTCTAGACTTATAAAGTCATTGCAGTATGTGTTTTGGTTATGTTTTCAATTTTCTTGTTTAGTATCAATTTGTGCTGGTATTCTTATATTGTTCAAATTCACTGACATACAAATTTGAGGGCAATCCTAGACAAGATGTGATAATTGGTTTCTTTTGGCTGCATTGGTTTTACATGATCTCTCTGTTCTGGCTTTTCAATCATTTTTATCAAAGCGCTTACAATGCCAAGAAGAAAATTGAAAATGATTTCAAGCTTGAAAAATTGAAAGACAATTAGGAACATCCGTTGTTTATTATATTAGGACTAACTAGGGGTATTTTTAGTGATGAATATATGGCATCTATGGTTTACTTCTGAATTCATAATTTACGATTATAGTTGATCTTCATATGTTTTTTTGCGTAAGCATCTTAAACATTCGATTTGTTCATGAAATTGATCATGATACAATTCGATACTGTTCTAAAAATATTTTCATCTTCGTCGAACCTGAGTAATATTTACTAGTTTTAGAAATAATGAAGAAAGGAATTCCAGAGGAATAGTATTTTCGTTTTTAGATCAGCATTTCGAACTCGTTATTTTCTTAAATTCTAATTTTCGTAAATATAAAACACAGGTGATTCACTATGAGGAAAGTAATTTTCTGTCTCATTCTTCCTTTCCCCTACTTCTCTAGGCTTTAAATATTTGGCTTAGCAACTAGCTTTTGCATATGCAAACCTTTATATAGTGATCCGTTTTGCTAACTCGAGGTAGGAAAAACAGAATTGTTAATATTGGAAAAACGTGCTAAATAAAAAAAATCGGGAAAAAAACAATTTTATTTTAGTTAGGTTTTATTACCGCGCTTTTCTTCTGAAGACGTAAGTTTACGCAAAAGATATTATATTACTTTCCTGAGCGATCTCCAGGGGAAACCATTACATTGCGACCCCAAAATTACCCAAGTTCAAAGGCAAATATCTTTATAACCATCAATGAGGAAAATTGACGTAATTTGTGGTTTCACATTTTGGTCATGGGTCTTAATATGTGGCTAAACAATTGGGGACCCGTGACGTCAGAAAATCTTTGAACGACGATATCTCGGTAACGGTTCATCGTCAACATGCGATCCCACACATTTTTTACGTCACCCTTTCGTCCAAGACGAGTGGGGTTAGTTAGATGCCTTTTTTTTCTTTTGTCATTGATCTGTTGTTCAATAAGCTAAGTAAAAGGTATCAACTGAGTTCGAAGACAAAGAAATTCAAATTATCATTATAGAGAGAACGCAATCTTTCAAGTTCGTTTATTAGGAAATCTCTCTTTGTTATAGCATTACATAATCAGCCTATTTGAATTTTTTTCTATCTTCTCGATAACTGAATCAAAACATATTCTTGGGTATGGCATATTGAAACGGCTCCTCTTGTATCTGAATGGCGTCTTTGGATGCTCAATTATCGAATGGTTTTCTTTTTCGAACAATACAGATTCACATCAAAATGTCGTTTCTCTTCTTCTGTCAACATTAACAGCAACCTGTGTCAGACCAAGTAGCCAGTTGCAAAGACTACTGAGATTATCAGAGAAATATAAAATGAATGCACTTAATTTACACCCAAAAAGTAAGGACACAAGCTTCATCTTGGTGACAGAAAGATTAAGGCAATAAATGAGTATATAAGTGTGACTGCCAGTACTCTGCTGACTCAGCGGCCACTGGCTGGGATCGCGAACCGTTACATTTTTTTCTTATTTGGGCACAGCTACATTTACAACAGTAGAATTTTCTTCTTATTTGGGCAGCTAATTGTCGATTCATCTAATTGTTGATACTTATATTCGTTTATTGCCTTAAAGTGCGTACTGACTAAACAACGGAGCCACCTGAGACGATCTGAACCGAGCTGAGACGAACTGAAACCGCAAAGAGATGAGCTGAGACGAGTTGAATTCACCACGGAGAAAAAAATCAACCCCGTTTTTTCGGCTGCCAGATGCCATCTTCTCGAGAGTGAGCTGCCCGGCTTGGACTTTCGTGCGGTCGTAAAACCACCGGAAGCTTCATTGTCACGTGACCATGAAATAAACGTTCGAAAATCATGTGATGAAGATTTTGTCACGTGGCCAAATTTTCGTCTTAAAACCACTGAAAACCTGAAACGGCATGGCTGGATCAAAGTTGACTTGTGTTAAGTAGTTAGATTTTGAGTTTATAAGACACAATTCAATCAACAGATTAAAAGATCCTTAAAATGTTTTTTTTTATATTCGGTATTATACATCTCGAATAACATATTTTTTTAAAAAATTTTTTTAAATAAATATCTTTTTGGCAAGGACGATTCCCACCGACACTCGAAACATCCGGAAGCCGAAAGGACGGGGTTGATTTTTTTTCTCCGTGATGACTTCAACTCGTCTCAGCTCATCTCTTGGTGGTTTCAGTTCGTCTCAGATCGTAGCAGATCGTCTCAGCTCGGTTCAGATCGTCTCAGGTGGTTCCGTTGTTTAGTCAGTACGGGCTGAAAACGCTTATAGTATTAATATATAGACTAGACGCCAAGGCGGCGTCGCTCGCCGCCCATAAAAACTTTCAGTGTGCGTTCTCCCAGATAAGAAAAAAATAAAATTTCGGAAAGCTATTTGAAAGTGCTACCAGCTTATAGAACTCGAAATGCTGATCAAGAAAATGTATAGAAACATATGTCTACGACGAACCGTTACAGAGATATGCTTGAACAAAGATTTTAATGACGTTACAGGATCCCGTCCCTAAATTTTGCCCAAATCTTTTTGTCACCCGATCGCCAATGTCGCAGACCCCCAAAAACGTCAGTTATTCCTATTGGTTCTCGAGATAATTTTCCCCAAATCTCGCGTTCGATTTGGGTCGCAATGCATCGGTTCCATATTGACGTCACACAAGAAAAAACAATTTATGTGTAATCTTACGTTACTGACTCCCTGATCTCTTTCACTACTCGCGTCTACCATTTTGCGTGACAGACAAACAAACAAACAGACAGACAGACAAACAGAGAGTCGGATATTAATATATAGGATATTAGTAGTTTGACGTCAGATGGTACATTGCATTGCACCTTAAATAGAACGCGATATTTATGGGCAAATATCCGGAGAACCGATGGAAATAACTGACTTCATATTGGGCCTACAATATTGGCGGTGGGGTGTCGAAACATTTAAACATAAACTTTTTGGGGAAGGCTGTGACGTCATTAGAATCTTTGATCGACGATATCTCGGTAACGGTGAGTCGTACACAGGCGATCCCATACATGTTTTTGACCAGCTTTTTTAGTTCTGCAACTTAATGATACTTATCCTTTTGGATTGCGTGAATTTATTTTTCGTCACCCTCATATTATGAGGAAGAACAGGGGGTGACAGTAACTCATGGGCCAAATGAACCTGTAAAAAATTTTTACCCGGGATACTAGTCCTATATATGAAAATAAAAACCCGTAAGATGGAGCTAGAGATTCCCCTAATGGGAGATTCCCTCTATACTAATACGGAAAAAATAAACATCCATTGACGACCTTCCCGAGAAAATTTTCCTGAAGTTCATTCTTTCAAAGTTAGGTAAGAAAAAAGCAAGATTTAGTATTAGTATAAGAAGACTAGTATCCCGGGTAAAAACATTTTACAGGTTGATTTTTTCCATTAGTTGCCGCCCCCACCACCCGTGCCCTTCCTCTTTTCCAATATAAGGGTGACGAAAAATAAAATCACAGAATCCAAAAGAATAGCTACCACTGACAATATAAACATTACATTTCTATTTATTTCCGTTTTTGCACGAAAAGCGCACCACTACATTCTGAGCGGCCCCCGCTATCATCATCCGGCATATTAAAAAAAGATGCCGAAACTAAAATCACAGAATGGTAAAGAATAAGTATCACTAAGTTGTAGAGCTCAAAAAGCTGATCAAGAAAATGTATGGGATCGCCTATTACAACGTACTGTTACGGAGATATCGTCGATCAAAGATTCTAATGACGTCACACCCGCCCCCAAAAAGTTTTAGACCCAAATTTTTTTCCTCACCACATCGCTAATATCGCGCGCCTAAAGTGACATCAGTTATTCTCATTGGTTCTCGAGATATTTTCCCTTAAAAATCGCGTTCTATTTAGGGTGCAATGCAATGTGCCCACTGACGTCGCGCTCCTCCTAGAATACTAATCGCCATTAAAGTCACAACGCAGTTACGCACGATCTAAAATTTTAATTATAACAGTCCATACAAACATTTTGATACCAGTCCTTTTATTCACACTGACAAACTAAAAGTGGGATGCACACCTCGCTATTAATAAAGAAGACCATAGTATCCCGGGTAAAAACATTTTACAGGTTGATTTTTCCCATTAGTTCCCGCTTAATATGGTGGTGACGAAAAATAAAATCACGCTATAGTACCACGCTATAGAGCTCAAAATGCTGATCAAAACTATTATATCAAAAAAAAAAAAAATGAACAGTTGTTTTTTGTCCTTATTTGGTAACAGTTATATCTATCTATTGAATTATTTTTGTAATATATATATATATAGATAAACTAGTGTAGCGTGTAAAAACATATTACAGTTTTTCTCCATAAATTGTTTTTTACACGCAATACTGCCATGATAAGTCTGTGTATGTACAAAAATTTTTGTGTTTCTCCATGTTGGAATTATATCATATTTAACACAAATATTTTGGATCGATCATTCAAAGAATGCTATTATCCCTATTTTTCAGTGCTATTATTTGGGCTATTTAGAGATTTCTAAAGTTGTAGAGTTGAACTAAAAGATTTAGAAAAGAGACAATACAACGTATACTACCTACCAATGGATACTCCTACCTAACCACGATAAAACGTCTGATATATAAGAAAATACCTTCACATTTCCCTATTAACTAAAGCTAACAAAAACAATACCTTTTCAGACGTTTTTATCTTTCAAATCTTTATTCTGCTATGAATTGTGGAAATGTTAAAACCCAAAACATCATGATATAAAAACCATGTATCTCTTCTTGTATTACATTCATCTATACTACTCAATTTTCTAATGTAAAACAAAAAGATATCAATCAAATACTATCAAAACAATATGATAATGATTTTGCTACCTTCGTAAATCCATAACATATCCGTCCATCTTATATAAATAGATTCATAAAAATTGTAAAATATCTTCAACTAGTTTTTCGTTATTGAATTCAATCTCATCACGTTTCTTTTGTTGAGCACAATATCTCATCAACTTTCGTTTCTCAAGATTTCTCATTCCGCTGACAGAGTAATTTTTCGTAATCTCATCACATCTCTCACGAATTTTCTCGTCCAAAATTCCAAGTACAGGGTCAGCAATCTCAGATTTCTTTCCCAACCTGAAGTAACCATGTGTTGTTGACAACAAAACAGAAATAAAAAGTAACTGAATAACACTGATCATTTTATATTATATAATTAGAGTTTATCATGTCATAGACCGGTTGTTTTTGTTTGCGACGTTTCGACAGTTACTACTGTCATCATCGGGCGTATGTAAATGAATGATGTAAAGTTTATATATGTTTTCAGTAGGATCGAAATTAGGATCGAAATTATTTCGGACCTGGAAGGAAGCAATGTCAATAATTTGTTTTGCGTAGAGCTGGAAACCATATCGCAGGAACATTATACGATGTACTATTAATACTGGAATTGTTTTTGACACTGTATATAGTCTCTTTGACTACGGGTTTTTATTACTTCGTGAAGTGTTGTGTCTTAAGGAAGACATCATAAAGCCACCCGGGAGGAGAACGAAATGCAATGTTTTTGCGCTCGAAAGTCCATCAAATTTTCTTGAAGTTCATTTCTTTAAACAAGAAATGAAGACGCTGTGTGTAACATTTTTTTGTTGTTGTTTTAATTATTTCATTCAACGCTTTAAGTTCAGTAATAAAGAATAATAACCTTGATAGATATCAGTAACTATTCTAACCGAGAGATAGTCGATTTAGACCTGTTATGTGTTCGTGTTATCAGTTCATCATTTTCTACCGATGTCTATTTTTTAAATGTGTTTGAACGTAGCTTTTTCGTATCAGTTAGTTTTGACTACTATTCCGAAATGTATAGCTAGCAGTTTATTTGGTATTTCATTGTAGTGTATGGATTGTTATTATTAAGGTTCGCCGTTAGGGAAACGAAGGTAGCAAGATCATTATTATATTGTTTTGATAGTAGCAGAATAAAGATTTGAAAGATGAAATAGTCTGAGAAGGTATTGTTTTTGTTAGCTTTAGTTAATAGGGAAATGTGAAGGTATTTTCTTATATTTCAGAAGTTTAATCGTGATTAGGTAGGAGTATACATTGGTTAGGTAGGAGTATACGTTGTATTATCTCTTTTCTAAATCTCTGAACATTGGAATTTTAACTTTTAGTTTAACTGTACAACTTTAGAAATCCCTAAATAGGCCAGAAAGCACTGAAAAATAGGGATAATAGCATTCTTTGAATGATCGATCCAAAATATTTATACAACAATTTTGTGTTAAATATTATATAATTCCAACATGGAGAAACACAACAACTTTTGTAAATACACAGACTTATCATGGCAGTATTGCGTATAAAAACAATTTATGGAGAAAAACTGTAAAATGCTTTTACACGCTAAACTAGTGTTATATTTAATACTGTAAGCGTTTTAAGCCCTGGTTGCGAGTCCTAAGTGAAAAAAAAAAACAAAAAACGTCAAATTTGTTTAATGTGGCAACGGTTTCCGTATTTGTATGCGTATTAGTATAGGGGAAACCATTGCATTGCGCCAAATGTTTACATATCCGTTTGTTGACGATTTTTAAGAAAAAGATATGATAACGTATGATAAAGTTAGATTAGTTAAAAGTTGTTAAAATAACTGTAAAAGAGTGATGTATCTTACAAATACACAAGGAAGTATGTTTATATTTTTGCTTCAGTTTTAAAATTAAAGATCTTTATGATACAAATTAATAAGTTCATTCCAAAAGTAGTGGCATGTAGAGGTTTTTTATTGATGAGTTCTTTTTTTAATATGCCCGGGTAAAGTACAGCCAGAAAGAAACTTTAAGCGCCTGCAAATGAATGAATTTTTACATGGAAACACAAAAGATTTTACATGAAGATAACACCAATCCTTCGTGAAAGCTAATTATCTTACGTGGGCACATAAAGTTTCTTTTGCACTGTACTGAACGAGATTTGCATCGGTAAAACGTTTTTACCCGGGCAGCTAGTCTTTGTACTAATAGCGAGGTGTGCATAACATTTTTTGTTAAGTCAGTGTGAATTAAAGGACTGGGAACGAAATGTTTGTATGGACTGTTATAATTGAAATTTTAGATCGTGCGTAACTGAGCTTTTCGAGCTCTACAACTTACTGATACTTATTCTTTTGGATTGTGTGATTTTATTTTCTGTTTTCCCTATATTTTGAAACAGGAAGAGCAAGGTGGTGTGTGAAGTAACACATGGAGAAAATGAACCTGTAAAAGGTTTTTACACGCTATACTTTAATGTGACTTTAATGGCGATTAGTATTATAGAAGTAGCACGGCGTCAGATGGCACAGTTTCACAACGCGATTTTCAGGGTTAAATATCTCGAGAATTAATGGGAATAACTGACGTCACTTTGAGTATGCGAGGTGTGTATCCCACTTTTAGTTTGGTCAGTGTGAATAAAAGGACTGGTATCAAAATGTTTGTATGGACTGTTATAATTAAAATTTTAGATCGTGCGTAACTGTGTTGTGACTTTAATGGCGATTAGTATTCTAGGAGGAGTAGCGCGATGTCAGATGGCACATTGCATTGCACCTTAAAGGTTACCTACTCAGTGAAATACATAGCCTCTAAGCTGAAACAGAATATAATAAACAACATGAATTTCAACTTTTTTTTATTGTGCTGAATTATATGTTCGTAAAACTTGAAATTTAATTTCACTTCTCCTACACTATTTTCCACCACGAACGTTCATTTTGGAAACGAAGCGCTTAAAAATTCAAAATAAATGTGGTAGATCTCCTGACGTCACGATCAGTAAAAACACAGAGCAGATCGCTAACATTATATTGAAATGCTTCCTAGCGACAACAACCCCCTGGAAAGATTTAAAAAAAAAAAAATAGAAATTAAATCATTTTTACATTTTCTCTTTATCAAAAGCATTTTCTGTACGGAAAAAGAGTTTGAATATTAAATTTCCAGAAAATGTCGTCTAGTGATTTATCCGACGTCGAAACGGTTGTTAATTCAATTAAAGGTTTTCAGTTTGAGCCTACGAACAATAAACAGGATATTGACGACGAAGGATGGGAAACGTACGATGAGGAAGAGGGTGATCGAGAAAAATTAAGAAAAACTGTAGATGTCAGTAAGTGGTGTGCATGTGGTTTTTGCGTTGAAATGCCCACCAAGATGGAATGTGTATGTTGTCGAGATTTACAGGGAATAGCTTATTTTGATATTGAAGGTAAGCTAAATTCCGTTCATTCTTGACCGTTCTCTATAGTTTTTGTCTTGTAATTATTTTTTGTACTTAGGACTAACATGTATTACGCGCCACGAGAATTTTAAAGCAATAGTGCTTTTAAAAGATAATCTGTGAACAGCTTTGGTTGGCATGCATGACAGAGAGAGCGCTTATCTGCCACCTAGAAACCAGGTACCGTCGAAATCGTATCAGTACGCAGCGTATCGGCAATTTACTTGGTGGATCCATAACCGCCTCGGTAAAAGTGAGCGAAAGGTAATTCCATCCTGTGTTGTCCAGAAAAGAGAAGTTTTCCCTTCTGTTGACGGAACTTATACCGGTTATTCGGAGGGAAAGGTGGTAGACGAACGTGAAGTTTTGTGGATATTTCGTTTGGAAGATGAAAAGCCTGAATAGTTCATATAGTGTAATATATTTGTTCGTCCTATCTGGTTAGCCTAGAAAATTTTGTCGATTTTTCGATTATAGGTCTTTCTTCGGGAACATTTCGTTCTCTTTCTTTTATCACGCAGGTCGTGTTTGTGTCGCGGTCAACTGCTCTGTAATATCCCTCTAAGGCAATATTTCGCAGGAACTGATAAGATTTCATTTTCGTGACCTTTTTGGCCACGAATCTTTTCGAATAGCAATGCCAAGATATTTTTAACTTAGGCTTGTAACTGCCTTCTCTGGATCTTTTTTTGTGTTATCCTGAAATGAAGTTTATGATTGATTATGATTTTTCGGTTTGTGAATTGATAAGCTAGTTACTTTTAGTGTTGTAAAGAACGAAAAGCTTACTTGACCTCTCCCCATGTTCAGGTTGTGGTCCAAAATAGCTAATTTGACTCCTGCCTCCATTTTTTCTTGCTCAAAAAAAATACTCTTTGGCAGGTAGCGTATTTTCAGTGCATGAAAAACCTTTGTGTGGGTAGTAAAAAGGTTCTCATTTAACATTTCCAGGTCTTTGATCAAGACTTTGTTAAGGAGAACACTTTTCAAGGCTTCATGAGCAGGCGATCCAAATTTCAGCCACGATCTTTGCACAATCTCCTCCTTCGAATACGTATCGTGTTCACACTTCTTGTAATAGGTATTACCAGGGAAAGTGTGACGATTGCAACAGTGGTGAATCGTCGACAAAAATCGTTCTACGAGTTCTTTCGAATTGCCATTAGCAGTTTTGATTGACCAATAAAGTTGGTTAATTATCGCTGGTACCCAGGGCCCCAGAGGACGAATAGCTAAACAAAATCACATTCATAACCATAATTTTATGTTTAAAGTCGTGAGTTTATGATAGACTTCTCCGATGACATACCTTCTTCTTTAGAAAGTGCGACTTACTTCTTGGAGACATTTTTTGCCAGATGCCAAGGATCAATTTGATGCTGAATGTTCTTAAACGCTTCATCAGTTCTCATCAGCCTTTTAATTTGGATGTGCCTGTCAGTTGACACAGCTCTGACACCAATGTTTTCATTTAACCGTGTGACACACCGAGCAAAGCCTTCTTTCTCCATTCCTAAACACAAATGAAACATTTTCAGTTTTAGATGATCTTTATATTTTATATTAAATAAATGAGACAGCATACCTTGGGAATTCTTGACTTCTTTTACATTGACAACTTCGACGTCAACGATTTTGTTAGAGGGGGATTGTCATAGCAGTCATTGTGCAATACGTAGCATTATGCCCAGGACTGTCACACTGGACATCTACTCCTATTTCAATCTTTTCCCCTTCGTCATACAGCATTTTCATTTCCTGCTTTTTATTCGCCAGCCAGGCTTTGTGAATTTCTGGAAACACGTACTTTCCTAAATTATACATTAACTCGGGGTTTCCCTTCAACCTACTGCTGCACATCAAGCCATTACTTATGGTGTATGGTGCTAGCAATACAAAAACGAAAGCGATTCTGGTCCGCGTTACTGATCGTGACGTCAATATGTAAATATCAACTTTGCTTTTCCGTACGAAATTTTCTGTAAATATGGCGTCGAAGGAAAGAGAAAGCAACGTTGTTAAAAAGTAAACAATTCTCAGTTTCGTCATTAATAAAGCGAATTGCAAAAAATAAATGCCGAATTATGTTATTTGATCACTAATACTTCTGATTTATTTCATATATATTTTACTGAGTAGGCAACCTTTAAATAGAACTCGATATTTTAGGGAAAATATCTCGATAGCCAATGAGAATAACTGACGTCACTTGGGGTGCGCGATATTGGCGATGGGGTGACGAAAAAATTTAGGTCTAAAATTTTTGGGGACGGGTGTGACGTCATTAGAATCTTTGATCGACGATATCTCCGTAACGGTACGTCGTACATAGGCGATCCCATACATTTTCTTGACCAGTTTTTCGAGCTCTGTAACTTAGTGAAACTTATTCTTTGCAATTCTATGATTTTATTGGTCAGCGCCGCGAGGCAGCTGATCTTTCATTTACCCGTGTCTGTCTGTCGGTCATTCACGCCCTCAACACTTTTGTGTTTCCAATTCAAATAAGAAACTTTTAAGCACGTTTCCCAATGAATAAAAGTCATCTTCTCTGCTGCCTATTGAAGATTTAAATCCTAATTTTTTAATATCAGATTAGTATTAATATTTAGAACTATATTTATTCTTTCCAATGCGCCTCTCCAGCAGTGCATTTTTAGCCTTTGTTCAAGACCACCGTTCATTGGCCTAACTAGTGCAAACGAACGATGGTCTTGAACAAAGGCTATGCATTTTGGGAACTACTTTTTACTTTCTTCACGTGCGTGAAACTGTTGTCGTTTGGTAAAATTTATAATCTATCCACCATCATCGTTATTAAATTCAAGTATAAAAGCTGGCAAGTTTCAATATACTTCTTCAAATATTTGGTTTATCTTCAGTCTCTTTTATAGTTTAATTTTTGGTTTAAATCACGAATTTTGGGGCGCTATTTTCTTTTCGCACCCCCTATTTTATTTCACTGCAATACATCCCAAACATTACAAGGAACATTCGTATAGAGGGAAAGGTCATTTTAAGTAAAATTTAAGGTTGTTACAAAATTAATTTGAAATAACAATTAGCAAAGCTTTGATATAATTAAAGCGTTTCCCAATCGCTGTATCTTCGTCCGCTCTGTTGGATTTGTTTATGCACTCTCCGTCATCGAGACTCAACTTCAGCAGTTTTTGCTGCGCCGCGCATTGTTGTCTCGTCGTTGGGTGCGAAAAGGAAATAGCGCCAATTTTGGTACCCTAAACCACAGCACCACGTAGAATACTAGTATTCTGAAAAAAAGGGCTGACCAACGGTTTCGCATTCAAGAAAGAATTAGGCGGCAAGTATATTAGTTGTTCATATTGCTGATTTTGAAAACATGTAAGGTAGGTTCGCCTATCCTCGTCTCAACAACTTTAGTATCCAATAAATGAAAAAGGAAACCTAATTTACATATTCAAAAGATATGAAATACAATATCAAAACAACATTAGTAATAAAAATATAAAAACATTTCTTTCCTTTTATGATTAGATAAACGGAGGAGAAAAGGAACAGGAGGACACATCCGTGTTCAACCATGCTCCTCATGCGAAATTTTCAAAACAATTAAGAGATAAATCGGAACAGTAGAATAACAAAGTAGATACCGTTAAAACCACGTGCTGAAATAGTCCCAAAGGAAACACTAGAGAAGATATTTCTTTTCTTTACCACTATTTTCCCTTAAAGATACTCAAGATGTCGGGATAACAGCACACGTGAATAGCAACAACTTCATTTCGGTCGTGTTTTTGGTGTTTGGATTTGTTTAAAGAGGTTTCAGACTCTTGAATTTACCCCCAATTATTAAGCGATATTTCAAATTTAAACTATAGGGTCAATAGTACTTACTGGAAGCTTCCATTTTAAATGTTTTTCAATTTTTTTCATTGGTTAACTGCTTCAATATTAACGTGTGTTGAGAATAGAAGCATGGCGAGGATATGTGAACCTACCTTATATAAATTATTATTTGTCTAAGCAGGTAAAACATAATAGTTATCGTTTTGATTGTTGGTGTTTTCATTTCATAATGAAAGAAAATATCACCAAAATGTTTCACCAGGTGGTTTTATAATAAGAAATATCATCCAGATTGTAAAATTATTAATATGTTAAAATATTTACAATTTTTTCCGAAGTTTTAAAGTTATATGTAAGGGCAGGCATGGAAATTTGTCTAGGGAAGTCTAGAGAAACTATTCATCGTTACCGCACTTTGAAACAATATAACGACTTTTCGTTCATGCAAAAAAACGATGTGTTAACGACGGTACCAATCATCTATGAACTTACTAGAAACGCTCAGAAACATTCCACGTTATACTCGTATGAAGTGTCTGTACTATAAGTGCGAATAATCTTCGAGTTATGACTTCAAGTTAGGAACTTCGATTTCTCAGTTATGACGTCACAACTGTGAGTTATGATGTTACAATTGTGATTTTTCCATTTGGCTAACTTAAAGGGATCCTACCATCTAAAACAATATTCTGTAAAACACTTCCTCAGACCATAAATAAAACATCCCCATATCTTAAAAGGTATAAAAAACCCGCAAGGGTCGATAATCAGCCAAATTATTTTTTAATATTGTACCATCTTTCCGAGAATTCGCTTCTTCCTCATCAAGACAAACTTCGGAGTAGCCCCCAGTCCCTAATGATAAACGCCAAGTTAATCTATCATACCAGAGAGTTCAGTTTGGTGAAAATAACATAGAAACAAGCGTGGCGCGTACATCAATTCAAGTCTTAATTGCTAATTTGGTTTGGGCCTTTTCATTTGACTGGTAAAGACGAAAGTTTATTTTGATTTTGCTTCTGGGAAATGACCGAAAAGTCGATTCTTGGGAAATTCGAGTAAAATGTTGTTTTGTTTGTGGAAATGGATTTGAATTTCATTACACTTCTTTGTTATTTTACCTATCTTATACTTGTGGTTGATCATGGTATAGATAAATGTGTTTAACAAGCCTTAAAAAACAAGTGGATCTCCACTAAGTGAGTAGAGTCTTTCTATATTCGTTAGTCCACTCATACGTCACACCGTGCGTGGGGACTGGACGCTATAACTGAATTTTGGATCGAAGGAGCAAAGCGAAAGTCTGTAATGGCGGCTGTATTTTGCGAACGTTTTTGCAGTTTTGCATAGCAGTGATTCACTTCTGTCAAAAAAGTCAGATGGCAATCTTGTTTTTTCCTGGTTTATAAACAAATAACAAATTTTCATTTTAGATGGTAGGATCCCTTTAAATTAGGAAAAAACTAAATTTGTTTTTGAATTAGTACTGGAGATTGGAAAGATTTAATTTCATTTTCCAGTTACTAATTCCAGATGGGAAAAACATAAATTCACTTTCGAGTTAGAGATTTAAGACGTTACATAACCACTGTCTAGACACGTCTAGTTTTTACATAACTACTGTCTAGACACATGTCTAGTTTTTATTTCTGAAAAATAACAAAAACACGTACTTATCATGACAGAGATCTACTTATGATTTGTCTTAGAATTTCTTCAACTCCGATAAGCCTTATACCAGGATTTTTGTCCAGTGGAATTAACTTACAGGCCATTAATGCTTTAATTGATCCATCTGATCCACAATATCTCTTTGAACATAGTTTTCTGGCAAGGGATGCTACGGCTTCGCATAGGTTTCTGCCGTTGTCTCCAAAATTCGAGGATGTTAACATTCTTTGCCAGCCATCAGCATCGAATTAGCAATCTATCAATGGATTCATATGATAATCACCATAGTATAACTCAAAAAATATAAAGGAGAGGAGAAAAACAGATTTTTTAACTAAAACTTTTGTAATATAGAATTTCTTGAAAACTATTATAATCAATCCATTTATCTTAGATGTAAACCATGGATGATCCTATATATACACATTTTTTATAAGAACAAAGGATTAGGAACATAAGGCTTCAAAAGTCTAAAAGTTTAGAACATCCTAAGAAAATTTGAGGAGCGTTTGTTTAAGAAAATATTTTAACATTTTCCAAGAAAAGTCATCATGATGATGTTAAACACAAGAATATCATCATCATTATGTTGGTTAAATCAATTGAGTTGAATTTCTATCAAAATTTATCTTTATATGTCAACCAAGTCCGTTGAATTTCGAATTTTGGATATTAAATAGTGTATAAATTAAAAACATATAAAGAACATTTTAAGGCTTCAAAATTGAAATGTTAAGAACGTTTGAAGGCCTCTGGAATTTTCAATATTTTTTTCCCTTTTTGGCCTTTCAGAAGGCGGAGCATCAGAGCTGAGTACTCTTACAAAAAAACGTGTATATAGGGCTTTAAAACTCTGTATATAGGGCCTTCTGCTCTGATTGTTCTTCACCAGCTTGCACCTTTTTTAGTGTTTTTTGTGAAAGTTATGACATTAATGTGTTGGAAAACACTGTTTTTACCTAATTATTGCATTTATTTTTAGGAATTCAAATACCTAGCAAAGAACCTCCACCTCTTTTGAGGGAGGGCCACTTTATTTGGTGGAAACTAAAGTTCACTGAGGTGAACAGCAAAGCTCAGCTCAAACTCGTAACACGTAGCTCAAAACTCGTAACTGAAAGCTCAAAGCTCGGAATTTAGATAAATAGTGTGATGAAAGATATTAAGTAAACGATAAACAGTCAGTTGTTTTTATTGTCTCCTTATTGTCTCCCTCCTAGTAATGAATGATCTCCATTGAACCATATTGCGTAGCAATTGGTAGTTACTGTGCTACTGAAATCTCCCAGGTTTCTAATACAAAGTTTTTTAGTAATAATGCTGGGAGCTCAAGGATGGCTTGTTCTTGCTTGTTCTGATATTTTACTTCATCAGGGTGTCCACGGAGGCTGGGAAAACTGGAAAAAGGCCTGTTTTAAGAAGTTCAACTGGAAAAACTGAAAAAAGTTTTTTTTATTATTTAGGACAAAAATATTTTTCTTCTGGTTGAGATTATGTATAAGACTGGAGACAAGTATTTGCGTCTTTATCCATATATGATGTTCTTTAATTGTTTCATTGTGCAATTCAAACCATTTAGCAAACATTTTACCTCTCCTTATAATTTAGCGTTGAAAAAACTGTATTATCGAGGCTGGATTTTTATATGAAAATTCAGGCAAGAGCTGGAAAAATGTATGCTTTTAACTTTGACGATGCTGGAAAAATACAGACTTAGATTTAGACGAAATAATTCAAAAACTTAAATGACTTCAAATAGTGGTATTTCCGCCACGAAATATGCAGATTTAAATAATTATTGTATTCCGTCCCCTCATTCACTTCAACTATCTGTTTTAGGTACCTTAATGTACAGCCGAGGGCATTTCATCCTCAAAATATTTCAACTCCTGCATGAGTAAATTTTCGAACCCAGCGGTTTATAGTTATATTTTGTACAGCTAAACTGATAGCAACACATGAAAAAAGTAATCTTTTATTCCAAAAATTACGTACATCAATAATTAATAGTACTATTTTATGAATCCGTTATATTATGCATTACATAATTTGGGTGTCTTTAACACAGGGTGGCCACCGGTTCTGGAATTCCTTGAATTGTTTTGTTTTACAGCATTTCCGGTTGCCCCCTATTGGAGATTCGTAAGAAAGTAACATTTCAGTTTGTGCAATTATTTACCCTAGCTATTTGAGTTCTTAGTTACAGTTAATGGCTGACCGAAGATGTAAAATTGTTATAAACTTCTTTCAGGTGTATGTTTGTTATTAATTTTTATCTCATGTCCAACGTCTGATAGGGCGATCCACATGTTCTCGAAGTGTTCTTGAATTTTCTTTTAAATTCTGGTGGCCACCCTGTTTAAGAGTGCGTTTACATGAGACCGTACTGAAGTCTCAAACCGCTTGAGTTCAATACGGCTCTCATGTAAACGCACTCTTCTACTGATTATTAAGTTCCGACTTTCACCAAGAAATTAATAATAATTTGAAAAGCATTCTCATTTGAAGCAATTTCTTATTATATGAAAGTAAATAAAAGTACCCGTAATAACATTCAAGTTCATCTGACGCTACAAAAACTGCTCTAAGAAACCAGCCTCGAACCCAGGGTTTCTCGCCTTGCCGATTATCAGACAGTGGTCTCTAGGTTGCCAAAAACTCATTGGTACGTGGCAGGTGCAATAGTTATGCGAAAATTATCGTTTAAACTTGACACATCTAAATGCGCTGACCGTCAAGACCCCCCCCTAGTTTTACTTCATCCCTATATTTTGAAAGAGGAAGATGGGTGGTGGGTGCAGGAACTCATGGGAGGAATATGAACATGTAAAATGTTTATAAAGGCTATACTATATATTTTTGCTTCAGTTTTATAATTAAAGATTGTCTTTATGATACAAACAAGAGGCCCTGGAGCCTGAAGGTCAGCGCGGTTGGGCATACCAAAAAAGTGGTACACATGACAAAGGACCCTATTCCCTATTATCACTATCACTAGACCCTATTAAGATAACACTCCGCATGTATTTACTAAATTTCACAGCCTTTCTCCTGCAGCGGCAAGAAGTACATTTTAGAAAGAAAATTTGAGTATCCTTAAAACTGTCGTTTCCATTTCAAAATCAGCGGTTTCCAGTTTGAGGTTAACGAACTATATGCTTTAATGATCTGCACATGCGCATTGTGAAATCAGCAATCACTGTCGGGAAAAAAGTTGAAACCCGTTTTCGTGAAGACGTCAATAAAAAGCTGTTCGAAATTTTTCTTCGCAGTGAATCTGAACGTCAACAGCAGTGTTGTTTCAAGTGTCACGGGACATACAACCTCGGCTTCAGTCATATGTCTCATTGTACTCGGTATCTTATTCATCAATAGCTAGGAAACCTGATATGATTTGAGGGAAAGAGAGATTTTTCTCTCAAAAATTTCTAATTGAAAATTACCGTGTTCAGAGAGAGAGAGAGAAATAGACAGGTTTCGCATTCAGAATTTGTATAGGTCCCACGCTTAATGTTAATTTTCGCTTGTTACGTCTGCCTTTTAAATGAAAACAAGAGACGAAAAGTTAAAAAGGTAGCGTTAGTCCGTCAGACACACTCTTCAGAAAAATACTTGCGTACGTTTGTTGTCTCGATGGGTTGAGATCATAGGTCTTGAAGTATTGGATACAATTTATTAATGTGTATTCTGAACTCAATCTATTGTTAAAGTGTTAATAATAGTACAATGTAACAAAACTGTGTCAAAGTAAAAACCGAAGATTATATATGATACTTCTCACGTGACGAAGATAGCTATGCAAAACTGAGCAATGGAAATAATTTTTTGGAAATATCTGATACATAAAATCTGGCCTAAGTTCAGATAAGCCGGGGAAGTTCAAAAAATTCGGACAAGTGATAGGTTTGACGTCTGATTAAACAGGCGAGTTCTGGCAGCAGATCAGAGGTAATACCAGAGATGATGCCACCAACAAACGATCTAACAATAAAGAGGAAATTATATATAATTGTAATCATTCTTTGAAATTATATTGTTATACGATCTCAGGTCCACTAGTGATGAATTTCAAAATTTTCACAAGTATTTTAGAAATTTTAGTGGGAAGAAAAAAAAGTTAAAAAAAAGAAGATACAATATTTGATCTTTAATCTCCCAATGATTAATGGGCAAAAATTCACAAATTTTAGGTCAAAAGGAAGCGTCGTAGAAATGTTCGGATTAGTTGCAGTTCACTCCTGGAACGATTATCTTGCCCTGCAAATATGAGCCATAATGAATCATTCTTTGGAACCATTACAGGCTTATGAAACAGGTCGATAGTTCCAGCAGTGAACTGCGACTAAGCCAAAAAGTCTCTAACCGCTATTTTAGGATCAGAAAGTGCATACCATAAGCTGATTTTCAAAAAACCTTTGCGAAAATTGCGAAAGTTTATATTCACAAAGAAACTTTGGATTAACATCCTAATTTTTGAGGTCTCGTGTCTGTTTTGATATGTGATGTCTTAAAACTAAAGAAAATGTTGGGTACAGGGTTGTTAAGTTCTAAAAAAGTTATTAATGAAAGTTATGTTCCTGAAAGTTCGATGTCGAAAGTTTCTGATCCATAGTAGCAGTTTTCGTGCAAATTAATTTCATGAATTGAGACAAACACACTTTCCCCAGGAATTTAATTTCGTGAATTTCGCAAATAATTAGTCTTCATATTTTGCGTACGTTGAAAGACTGAGGAAAAAAGTATTCCTTCAAATGAATTCAGTAAAATCTGAATTTTTACAAGAATCTAATTTTGAGAATAGGTGAAATCCATTTTTTTCCAGTGAAATTTTCTTACCACTTTATTTGGTATATGCAGTA
Source organism: Turritopsis rubra (assembly GCA_039566895.2). NCBI lineage: Eukaryota > Metazoa > Cnidaria > Hydrozoa > Anthoathecata > Oceaniidae > Turritopsis > Turritopsis rubra. The sequence goes on from CM077623.1 coordinate 5,128,668, forward strand.
CAGCCCGAAAGAAATTTACGCTGCTGCGAAGGAATGAATTTTTACATGGAAAGTTTTATCTGTTAAATGAAGTCATTGTTTTCAACACGATTTTTTTGAAATCTTCTGTTTGATAAACAAAATAAGGTCGCGAAAGCTAATAATTTTACGTGGAAATGTAAAGTTTCTTTCGGACTGTATAGTATCGATCATTGGACTATTCTTATCAAAATAAAATGAAAATTGGCTATGACGAAGTTCAATAGAAACTCCATCGCAGTGTCATATTTTTGACCATCATCAACAACAAACTTTCGACACTTACTAAAACAGCATTTTTTGAACATTTTCACCTAGCGCTTAGCTACTTTAATGTCAGAAAATTTCGCGTCCAGAAATTTTCGCGAATCGCTCCACTCGCGAATTTTTTTACATTTCGCGGGAATTAATTTTCGCGAATTGGTCAAAATGGAGTATTTCGCGGGAATTTAATTTCGCGAATTCAGCAAAGTTTTATCCATTTTTTAAGTGAAATTTTTCACAGGATCTTTATCGAATCGGTTAAATTCTGTTATTTCTCTACTCGGATCAGTCATTTAAAAGGGAAAAATAACTTGAAACCCTTATCACGATTTTAGTTTCAATCCTTAACTTCTATTTCTTACTCTCATTCCAAACCTAAAAAAAAATACATCTAGTATCCCGTGTAAAAACATTTTACGGTTCCACTCTCAAGAATCATGATAAGAAATATAAAAATGCAACCTAAAAATGTTTCTGTTACATTTTCCAACTATTGAGTGAAACCGTAAAATTGTCTTTGCACGGGATACCTGAATCAAATGTGAATCATAAAAGAATTATACCTGCTCAGGATTCAACCGAAGGGTGTTTCTACCATGAATTCATAATATGATTTATCCCAATCGCTTGTAGCATGATGTAAAAACATGATTGGCACATTCATTCTCCTTGGTCATATATTTCGTTTTACTAAATTTTCTAAATCTAAAATGAAAAAAATCGTATAGAACAGAAGCAAATACATGATCATCAGAAACCGAAAAAGATCTCTTAAAATGTAAAATAGCACTAAAAAACTAAATATCATGTGCCCTGTCATTTCTACTATAGAACCAAGATAAGCACCATAGCTTAAATTCAGCCTGAGGATTCCTAAACGACATACGTAAAGTCAGCAAACACAAACACAACCAGCGATAAATTGAAAGAAATATGATAAGATATAGATAAAGCAATGATCAATGTAGCTAAAGAGTAAAATGGAATGATCTTAATGGTCTCTCTCCCACGCTAACAAAACAAAAAACAAACAACAGATCAGCAGCATATACTTTAAGGAATAATAGCAATAAAATCATTGCTCGAAGGACAAAAGAAAATCTGAAAAAGGTTGGGATGTGTTGTGGTCAGTTATAATTTTCTTGGTATAGTAAGTGGTGTGGGTAGGGGTAGAGGACAGGGATAATCATTAAAAATTATCGATGAGCGTGAGAAGCATCACCATGTCCCATGTAAATTGATAACTGGCTGGGCACAGCAACTTGCTACTGAACACAACTTACACGATTTTCAAGCGAGTCGAGGTTGGCTGTTTAATTTCATGCGACGAAACGGTCTTTCCATTAGACGAAGAACAACTACTGGACAAACCATGCCAAAGGATGGTTTAGCAAAGATTGCAAACTTTGTTAAATTTTGTGAAAAGAAGAGAAATACATTTGGCTTCTCTCTTGGAAATATTGTCAACATGGACGAGACACCAATATGGGCTGACATGCCAAGTGAAACCACTGTCGATAAATGTGGTTTAAAGACGGTTCCAATTAAAGCCACTGGGCATGGTAAACAGCGAATAACTGTATGTTTAGCAGTCAAAGGAGATGGCCCCAAAATGAAACCGTTCGTAGTTATCCCAAGGAAAAACTCAAAAGTGAAGTTGCTACAATCAAAGGTGCAATTGTAAAACGTTCCGAAAATGGCTGGATGAATGATGAATTGACTAAAGATTGGGTCTCTCAAGTGTGGGGGAATTTAGCTTTCAACAAGAGGTTTCTTGTATGGGACTCCTTCAAGTGTCACAAGTGAAAAAATCGAACAGTCTTTGAAAAAAATGAATACAGTAATGGGTGTAATTCCAGGAGGATGCACGAAGTTTCTCCAACCTTTAGATGTTTCTATCAACAAGCCCTTCAAAGTGATTTTCCGAGTTGTATGATGAATGGTACCGAAAAGGAGAGTTCGAGTACACGAAAGGTGGGGTGGTGAAGCCACCAAACTATGCTTTACAAGTTCAGTGGGTTGTCGATGCTTGGAAGAAAATTGATCCTGAAATTGTAAAGAAATCCTTCGAAACATGCGGAATTACAACAAGTGATGTAAACAAAATTCATTGCTTGAAAGAAGGCCAGCCGACCGAAGAGGCCCGAGTTTTGTTAGGAGCATCGGATGGGAACCTCGAATTTGTAGCAATTCCAACTCTTGACGATGATGCAAATTTGGAAGTCGAGAATTTAAAAGATGTAACTGATTTAACAGATAGGGTAATTGAAGAAGGTGAAATAGAAATCTTGTCTTAAAAACACGTCGTTGTTATTCCATTCGCGGCTTTAATTTTATGCTATTAAAAAATAAATGCGGCTTCTATTCAAGAAAATACGGTACTTCTTCGCCTTCTGCTTCATCAAAGAGATCGAAGAAGTTACGGTCGTCGTCACCAAGTAAGTATAACTCACCATCCTCGCTCTCGTCATCTTCGTTCTGGTTCAGGAAAGCTTGTTGTTTTTTTTTCTTCTTGAATAACATCAAATGAAATTGCCGTATCAGAAACTTGAGGTAACAATGGGTCCAAGTCGAGAAACAGCCTCGCGTGATATTAGAACAATGTTTTGCCAAGTAACAAAAACGAAATCTACCAAACTGGCGAAGACTGTCATAGTACTGGAATAGTTTGTATTTATTCAATGTTGAAAAAAGAAAAAGAGAATAACTGTTCAATTTTGTTTGTGAAGATTTTTTTCACTTTAATATGAAATTTTGAAAAATTTCGCGAATCTGAAAAAAAATTGAATCTTTTTTTCGCGGGCATTTAACTTGGAGAATTGGAGGCCCATTTAACATCTGACCACTACCAACTCAGACACTTCTTTTCAGACGTTGTGATTTGAACACAATTTCTTCACACGTTTAGCGAACTTCCGATAGTAAGGAAAGTAAGTCTTGTATGCTAAGAAGCGTGACGAAGGCTTGACTTTATGAAGCAATCATCAATGACCATCCATCCATCAATTGGACATTGGGCAAAAATATGATAAGTGTCAAACGGTTCGAAAGTTAATGGCTAGTATTGTAATCCACATCGTTGCATCCAATTCCCTTTTCCTTGGCTTCCAAGTTCTGGGTTCTGAGTATTTTTGATGGGTCGGTGGTCGTGGTCGGTGGATTTATAAACACCCTTCCATTTTCTGAAGATAATAGTCTTGATAAAGAATTCTTAAGAGCGCTCACTTTTTGGCTAGCCTTATCACAGAGTTAGTTTATATGTTCATCGAAAGAGAGTTTGCTGTCAATACTAACTCCGAGCAGTTTTTCAGTTTTTGAACTATTCAAAAATTGGTTGCGCACTTTGATTTGGATGCCTCTGTGTCATTGTTCGTAAAGAAGTGTTACTTTGCTGGGTAAGCTTTCATTTCATCTTTCATTGAATAAAATCACGGTTATGCCTGTTACAACTAACTTATAAAGCTTTTGAGTTCTATGGTTAAAATCTTTTATGTCGGCATTCCTTTGATAAAAAGCGTGTCTCGCATTTCACTGGATTCTTGGTTTACATGGGCGGGTTTATACGAATGTTTATGTTTCACACATTGTGAAAAATCTCAGAAATTGAAGAAATGTGAATTGCATAAAAATCTTCAAAACTACTACTTAATGTTTCTAAGATGTCTGATGGGCGTTAACAGCGAATTTTAACAAGTTATGTAGTATTTAACTTGATACAAAAAATTCGCAACTTACACAGATGCCGGGAAAACGCCGCGCAATCTACGGGAAGAAGAATATCTTGTTCCTCAATTCTGAAAATTTAAAGGTTGAGGCTGTAGGAGTTCCTAAGGAATCAGAGTTTAAAAATTGGCTACAAAATGAACAGAATATCTTGAAAAACTTAGTTTGTAAAAATTTCAATAAACCGAGACGCGCTTTATTTGAATAGATCAACGAAAGTTGTAAGTCCTTCTCTTATTATACGTCCATCCTCAGATTAAAGTAAGGTATTTGATATTTTGATAGTGGATTGTTACTGAGTTATCTCTTTCAAGAAGCTCGTTAAAACTTGAGTTATCTCTTTCAAGAAGCTCGTTAAAACTTGAGATATGGTCGGTATATGCTTTTCCTAATGCTCGAAGGAAGGCGGGTTTATGCGATTGTTCATTTGACGACTGTGATTCATCCAAATTAATGGACAATAATTAAATTGCGCGAGTAAATGAACAAACTTTACATGCACTTGGCTGTTCCTCATGTAGGGTGCAATTCTACACGCAGCGGCGGATCAAGAAGCAATTTTACTGGTGTAAGAATTATGGAGAAGAGTGTTTTCAAAAGGATAATTGCAATTTAATTGTCAATTCTTTTTTAGAAAATTCTCCTCCAAATTGGCTTACACCCGTTAAATTTCTGCTAGATCCGCCACTGACATGCTCTAGGCCAAAATCGAAAAAATCTCTATGAATAACCTCATATCAGTTCGTGTTCTGGCCACCGTAAAGGTCGGATGTCGATTTAGTGAAGTGAGTGAAGAAGGAAGCAAACTATAATCATCTTATATAAACTAATAAATATTATATAAATACAATAATATTAACACGTATAATCATGCCGAATTTAAAGAATTTGAATAAAGACCAGTTGATTAAACTAGTGCAGGACTTGCAATCTGAAAACACAGAGCTGATGAACACCAACCAAGAGCTCCAAAACCAACTTGATACGATCCGAGGGGAGTTGGCAGTAACACGTAACACCTCTGAACTCTTGTCAAAGCGGATAACTAATCTGGAACGGCGTTCGTCTCAACAGGAGCAATATAGCAGACGCGAGTGTCTAGAATTTGCCAACATTCCACCCTCGGTTGGTCAGGAAGATCTGGAAGAAAAGGTGAGGTTTATCCTTAATAAAATTGACATTGACATCGAGAGTGATCATATTGAAGCGTGTCATAGGATCGGGAAAAAAGGAATAACGATTGTAAAATTTTCACGAAGAAAAGACGTTGGTAAAATCATCGCACATAAGAAAAAATTAAAAGATCTTGATTCTAATACCTTGCAAATTCCTGACGATATACGTATTTACATCAACGAGAGCTTGTGTGACACCAATCGAAGTCTTCTGTATAAATGCAAGAAATTATGGAAAAAGGGCATGGTCACTTCGTTTTGGACGAGCAATGGTGTTGTTAAAATTAAACGTAATCCACTTGGTAATGCTGAGTCCATTACCCATATCGATGATCTTTTGAATTGTTTCCCTGATGTTGATCTTGAAAATTTGTGAGTATTTGAAATACTATATTCTGGAGGTAGGCGTGACTGATTTTTTCCCGCCAATTTTTTATTATTATTATTATTATTATTATTATTATTATTATTATTATTATTATTATTATTATTATTATTATTATTATTATTGTCAGATTGTGTGACATTGAAATGAAATTTCTGTATCTTGCTCACTGGTTTCTGTATGTCTTCTCTTTCTTGAAATAACCATTAACTTTTCTAATAAAAAATAGTAGCTGTAATGTCTCTTTTTTTTAATTATTATTATTAGTTAAAAAGTGTCTGATAATATCTAATTTAATTATCCAACTGTTTAACAAAGTTTCTTTTTTTCTTTTTCTTTTTCACACTTTTTTCACATTCATGTCACAAAGCAATCTCTGTCCCATATGTAATAAAGAAGTCAAAAAGTCAGTAAAATCTCGGATTTTCTGTAATATTTGTAAAAACTGGATTCATCCAGCGTGTAATTATTTAAGTCGTCAAGATGTTGATCATTTGTGTGAGGTTTGGCATTGCACAGTCTGTAATTCAAACTTATTTCCATATTCACTCGTGAAAACAAAGAAACCTGCTATTCCTTCCAAGCACGTCAAGTTGAATTGAATTCATTATCGTCGAAAAATGTTAACACACCAAATTGCAAGTATTATGACCCCGAAGAATTTGTTGAAACTTGTAAGTCTTTTTCTTCTCATATTTCTTTTCTACATCTAAATATCGCCAGTCTAAGTCTTCATTTTGATACATTTTGTACTCTCTTAAAGGATCTTTCTCATAACTTTAAGGTTATAGGCATTACTGAAACTAAGTTTACTCGTTTTGTTCCTGTTTTTGAAAACTTTTCCATTGCGAATTACACATGTGAACATATTCCATCTGAATCAAATTCAGGTGGTGCGTTATTGTATATTTCAAATTCTGTTGATTATAAAATCAGAACTGACCTTTCGGTTTTTATAAGTGCAAAGAACTTGAGTCAGTATTCATTGAACTTTGTTTGAAATCTAAAAACATAATTGTTGGTTGCATTTACCGTCACCCTTGTATGTCTACTTCGGAATTTATTGACATTTACCTAAATCCACTTTTTGATTAGCTAATGGCTGAAAACAAAGGACTAGTTCTACTTGATGATTTTAATATCGACCTTATAAAATTTGGCTGTTGTGTTATTGAAGATCAATTTTTAGATATTTTAGGGTCCTTTCCCTGTTTTCTACAAATTTCTCTACCAACTAGAGTCACTGACAGATCTAGTACACTCATTGACAATATTTTCATCAGTCCTGAAATTTATTTGTCATCTATCTCAGGTAACCTCACAACTCCAATATCTGACCATATGCCCCAATTTGTACTTTTAAATACTCAAAATAACATACGTGATGTACCAAATTGTAACAATTTTTCCATGAGAGACTGGAGTAAGTTTGATGAGAAAAGTTTTTTACTTGATTATTTTTCTTGTGAGTGGAAAAATATAATAAACAATAAATCAAATAATGTGGATACGTCTTTTGATAAATTCTATTGCCAGTTAACTCGTCTAATTGATAAACATATATCTATTAAAAGAATTAGCAATAAACTAAAAAAGGAAGGTTATAAACCCTGGATAACTAGAGGTATCCTTTCATCGATCCACCATCGAAATAAAGTATTCCAAAAATTTCTGAAATGCAAAGACCCTCTAGAAAAACCTACTAAATTATCGGAGTATAAAGTTTATCGTAATCTTATTGTGAGGCTTATTAGGACAAGTAAACGAAATTATTTCTCAAACTACTTTAATTTGAATAAGAAAAATTTGCGGAAAATGTGGAAAGGCATTCGAGACCTAATCTCAAGCAATACCAGAAACAAAAATAAATGTCTTTCATTAATTATCAACAATAACCTAACATCCAATCAAAAACTAATCGCTGATGCCTTTAACAATTATTTTGGGAGTATATCTACATCTATTCGAGAAAAGATTCCTTATACATCCAAATACTTTCAGAATTATCTATTCAATACTAATCAAAACTCTATATTTTTGTCTCCCACATCACCTGTGGAAGTTTTTAATTGCATTAATAGCTTAAATGGTCACAAAGCATCTGGACCTTGCAGTATTCCACATCAAATCTTGAATTTACTGAAATTTGAATTGTGTACTCCCCTTCCCTCTTTAATCAATCTTTCCTTTACCTCTGGTACCTACCCAACTGCACTAAAACTTGCTAAGGTTAATTCCAGTATTCAAAAAAGATTCGCCCTTGGAAGTCAAAAATTACCGCCCAATTTCCCTATTATCTAATATAGATAAGATATTTCAAAAGTTAATGTATAAGCGCATAATTTCTTTTTTTCAATTTCATCAAACGTTGTACCCATTGCAATTTGGATTCCGTAAGAACCATTCAACAACTTTGTCCCTGATTAATATTACTGAAACAATTTTAAAAGCGCTAGATAATGGGGAAGTTGCATGTGGGATATTTTTAGATTTACAAAAAGCGTTTGACACAGTGGATCATTCAATACTACTTGCTAAGTTGAATCATTATCGTATCAGAGGTAATGCGTTAAATTAGTTTCATTCCTTTTTAACTGATAGAAAGCAATTCGTTTGTATTGGAGGTCAAAGTTCAAATATTTCTCCCATTCTTCATGGAGTTCCTCAAGGTTCAGTGCTGGGACCCTTATTGTTTTTAATTTATATCAACGACATGCATACGGCAGTTAGATTTTCTTCTGTATTCCATTTTGCCGATGATACAAATATGTTAAATTGTAGTAAAAATATAAAACAACTCGCTAAGAGGGTCAACATTGATTTGAAACTCTTGATGCACTGGTTAAATGCAAACAAAATCTCTCTTAATGCAACTAAGACAGAACATGTTTTGTTTAAACACAAGCGTCGTAATATTGATTTTAATTTGTGTATTAAGATTGACGGTAAAAAAATGTCTAAGAGTTCTTCCATTAAATATCTTGGAATCCATATAGATGAAAATTTGAACTGGTCTGTGCATGTCAACAAGCTATCTTACAAACTAAGAAGAGCAAATGGAGCTTTAGCAAAACTTCGTCACTTTATGCCACAACCTCTTTTAATTTCTGTCTATTATGCTATCTTTTATTCACATATGGTTTATGCCTGTCAGGTTTGGGGTCAAAGGGAAAACCTAGTCACAAAGCGTATCTTTCTGCTACAAAAACGTGCAAATACGTACTATTTGTAATGCTTACTGGCTAGCTCATACATCCCCTCTGTTTCGGAAATTAGGTCTCCTTAAGCTTTTTGACATTGTAAAATTTTTAAATATATCTTTTATACACAATGTTCTTAATGATAAACTCCCCCAAGTCATTCGCAACAATTTGATTTTTAAACGCTCTGATTTGAATTATAATACTCGCGGAAGGAACGTAGGTTCTTTAGTTCAACACCCGTTCAAGACTTTCTCATTTGGTAAGTTCTCCATCCAACATCAGTCGATCTACCAATGGAATCTCATTCAAAACCATCTTCAACTTGACGACTTACCTGTGCTTACATTTCCAAAATTAAAAGTCTTAACTAAATCGTATCTTATTTCTCAATATATTGACTAATTGACGAAAACTTATTACATATGTTATTATCATTTTTATCACTTTTGTTTTTTTTAGGTGGCCACTCCCTTTGACTAGAATTTTCTATATGGAGTGGTCTCCTAGTTATTATTTCTTTCATTGTAATTGTAAGTATGAGAGTTAGAAACTAAATAAATGATTACTTACTTACTTAACTAATCTCAGTGTGACTTGGGGCTAATATTAAACAGAAACGTTCATGGAAAGAGTATTTTGATTCATTTATGGGATTTTCGGTTTTCTAAAAATGGCAATATGGCATCCCTGATTATTAGCTTCTGTAGATAGTATTACTAGTATTACTTGCTTGTTTTACAACAGAACCATTTGAAAAACAGTATATTTTTTACTGAAGTGTACATATCCTGTTTTGTAAAAATATTCGTTAATAAATAAATAAATGAATTATGATGACTATCTATGATGAGCTTGTAGGGCCATATCTATTTTACCGTATCTAAAGCCAAGTCCAATCTATATGATGCCGCTGTGCTACAGTCAAGCCGAACTATATACGATCGGGAATTATTTTCACGCGTGAAAAGAGTCATCCATGAACCAAAAATATTTGTTGGAGTAAAATGGTCGGGGAAAATTTAATCATTAAAACCCGACCTTTTTTTCCTCGACAGATATTTTTGACTGTACATAATGATGCTCGGTCCAGTGTTATGCTTTGATCACAGTACAATCTTTCAAAAATTAAAAGGAATTATGAAATTCAAGTGCTGTCGTCGTCAATATTGAGGGAGTTTCTGATACTGTTTTTTTTCTTTTTTTCAGGGCCAACTCCTTCGCGAAACTTTCGATCCTCTATTGTAGCAATTAAAAATTCGAATATGGGAATTTTCGGTCCTATTTCAACCTCAACATGAATGAAACATTTCTTGTAAAATCCCAAGTTCACCTAAGGACATAGCGAAGAAGAATGGGTGCACCAACAAAGTTACTTTGCATAATATCAAGTTCACAAAAAATACATATACAAGAAAATGTTAATTTCTATAATGAGGAATGACTATCTTCAAAACTGATTGTTTATTTTAACTCAGCCTCGTTTTCATACAGTTTGGCTGGACTAGGCCAAAACACAGTGTTTAAACAGAGATTCGAGAACGGTGTATTTAAAAACGCTGTTTGAGAAAATAATTTTCAGAAAAGAAAAAAATCTTTTGAAGCAGATACAATAGAGACGGGTTTTTTTTTTTGCTCTCCTCTCGCTGAAAAGTGTCCACACAAAGTTGGAGTTATCCTTGCGTGGACTTTAATACAGGAATCTTAATTTCTCACGATGATAAATTTTAAATCCTTTAAATTATTCATCGACTTCCATTGAAATTTTACAAGACTTTTACAAGACTCGTTTACTTTTGTGTAAATGTCCAGAGAACTGGTAAAAAACAAAAAAACAAACGTGTTGACTTTGTCGGCGTATATATCTTGAAATGTAAGCCCTTTAGAGGAAGCTGAGAATCATTTGGAAGTAGATAAAATTTCACACAAAATCAATCCAAATGATTGCGCCCCGAACGAATTTCATGAAAAAATAAAATAACATAAAAAAAAAAAAAAAAAAAAAAAACCCAAAAAAACACATCAAATTTGTAGATTTAGAAATTTTGGTCAGCAGTAAACATGTTAATAGGGAGCTTACGAAACTACAACGACAATGAAGGTGACGTTCCTGAAACAAAAACTTTGTTTTCCTTGTGGGTTTCGTTTAGAAAAAAACCTATTTCATACTATACCATTGAGAGAATATTGTCAGTTAACTACATCATTAACAGATTTGCACGTTCTACATACAACGTGAAAAGGAATGTTTTCAAATCGTACTGACAACGGAGACGCGAAGATAGCAGTAACTTATGTTTCTCTCGTATTAATTTTATCCTGTTTCGATAGGATTTTCTTCTATCACAATTTATCGATGAAACGTTTTGGTATCACAAACAAATTCTTGAAACTTTCATTGCTTTGTGACTCATTCATTTCTGGATATTTGTAAATCACTCTCATGTCGCCGTCCTCGTTCCCGTCGCCGTCCTCGTTCCCGTCGCAGTTGCGCAAGGTCCCTATTATCAACTGTCAATCAATTCAAAAGTAGGTTTTGTTCTTCTTCTTGTTAGAAAAACTTAAAACAAACTAACAAACTACCCAGTGGGCAAAGTCTTCAAAAAGTCTGTGGAGGAGTGTTTTTTTTATTTAAACAGCAGGCGACATTGCCTACCATTCCTATAAAAAACACTTCTCATAGACTTTTCCCACTGGGTGATTTCTACTGGGTTCCCTGTTAGACCGCGTAGTGCAAGACATCTGCTTAGTTGAACGAAACTTTTTCATTGAGGCCTGCCATCAACATTTCGAAGCGACCAAGCAAAGAGCTACATTTTAAAATAACGGCAGACATGCGTAAAACCCCTACGTTGTCTTCTAGATGTGACAGTAGTAGGTAGTACGTAGATTATAAAATATTCCTTCCATGCAAAAGCTTGTCAATTATTATCCACTATATGAATTTGGCGTATATCAAAGAATTCTGGTAAAATTTAATGGAGAAGTTCCATTATTTACTCAATTTCTTTAGTAGCGAACTAATCGTCTCAACTGAAATGACGAACTCCACATGAACGTCTGCCGGCGTCAATTTTTTCCTGGTCACCATACGAAGAGCATCACTAACACAATACACATCGTTATCGGATTTGTTATCGGATTTGGACACAACAACTCGAACAAGGAAACACTTGCATTGGCACACCTTACAGTTTTTCGCTTCTGTCGTCTTTAATTTTACGCAAGTCATATTGATTATGCCGCAATTTCGCAACTGCTTCAAGTTTCGAGTTAAAATCGCCCAGATTTCGTTTAATTTCGTCGTTAACAGTTCACCATACGCGCTCTTAGTTGTCTTTCTACTTTCTTCGATTGCCATAACAAGCACGAGCTTTAAACGTACAAAATCATTCAATCGTGGCAGATAAGAAATGGCGTCTGTTGATGAAAACCACTCCATGGATGCAAAACAAACAAGTTCTGAACACGAGTAACCTGTCGATACAGTCCAGTAGAAACAACCGGGCTGCAGGACTACATACTCCCCCTCTCTCTGAACACAACGATAAACTTGACATCCTTGCTGAAGTAATTCAGATGGCGTGACAACTGTTTTAGATTCACGTCGGAAATTCTGAAACAGTGTTCTCCGATCTTTCGGAACGACGTACCATATTTTCTCCGCGCCGGAATGCATATAAGATATCATGTTGAAGCCGTGTTGTTCAATGCACCATTCTGATGTCGAGAACAGGCCCTCTACCATTAATTTGGGAAAGCTAACTCCTAAAAAACAAATCAATAGTGTAAAGTGTGATGAGAATCTGTTGTGTTGTGTCCCTAAAAATGTACACAACACACCCAGTGGGCAAAATCTTCAAAAAGTCTATAAGGAGGAGTGTTTTCTATAGGAATGGCAAGCAATATCGCCTGATGCTTTAATGAAGAAACACTCCTCCACAGAGACTTTTTGAAGATTTTGTCCGTCGGTTTAATAGACAACCGTGTTTAGTGCGTACTCACAAATCAGTAGTTATAATAAAAATTGGTAGATGAAATAGAGTAAAAATTCATGAAAGATCAATAGTTCAAGATTGGAATATCATGTCGCAGGGACTTCATTCTGGAAGATGCAAATGCGAAAGTACGAAGAAGTACACGTCACAACTATCAAATACTCACATCTAAATTCCTAAAGTGTCAATCAAAGAAAGTTTAATATTTTGACTTTATTCAATTTCCGAGTGTAAGCATAGAAATAGACCGCAGGGCTTCTTATTGAATTTTAATAACATTCGACGCGGAAAGGATATAAAAACAAAACTGTTCAAGTCACCAGATACTTTGCCGAGATATTTCAAAGCAGAGCCGTTTATTGTAAACAGATTCTGCAGATTCCAAGGTGGTCTATTCTTGGTTCGTTGATATGATTGGGGATTAGTTGTGAGATCGATACATCCTGATGCAGCAGCTATATGCCTAAAAAAAAGAAAGATATTTCAAGCACCGTTGAAAACTAAAGAAGCAAGTTCGAAGCCCTGAAATTGAGTTCATGTTGACACATCGTTGTTTCATTGCGGGCTGTTCTGTTGTATTGGGTTGTGTTGTTCACATATATCCGAAATCTATTGAACTTGCTAACCCCAAAACGTAGTTTAATATAATTGTGTAATTTATGTTTGGGTTATCAAGCATGATGTTTACGTTTAAAACGTCACCATTTTGTCAACATCAAACGATACATCTCTGTTCAAACGTTACAGATAGAGCGATCGGAACGGAATCATTTCACTTCCGACATCGGAACGAAATCATTTCACTGAGGAATAATTTTCATATCGGATACGTGATACACGGTTTCTTTATAAGAATGTCTTAATTTCAGTTGAGGCTGGATGTGCTTATTTTTTTCATACTTTTTTAAGCCTCGAATGTTCTTATTTGCGTTCTTCCAAGAAAAGTGTGAAACACTTATTAGAAATGTGCGACACACTGTATGTTGGCTTGTTGAATTTTGTTTTAGCGTATGGAAGTTTGTTGTATTCCCAAAAGAAGGAAGAAAAACAATTTTTTTTCTGTCAAAAAAATCTAATAAAGCTTACTGCTGTTATTTGGAAAGAAATGTTTCTCTTTCAATTCTCTTTGTTTTCTTCTTTAAGGATAAGTAAATTCAGGCTGAGGATGTTCTTAAACTTTTCGGCCAAATCTCAGCCTTACTGTTCTTACAAACAAGGTTCTAATAAAAACGCCGTGTAGGGATATGTAGTCATGAAAAACCATTCCAAAATAACACCTATCCGCAACGTGTAAACAAAGAATCAACAATACAAGATTCTTGAAAAACAGTAGAATCTCTCTAATTCGAACAGCCAAGGGGCCGCACAAAAAGATTCGATTTATAGTGTGCTCGAACTACGAAGGTTATACAAAATCATAGGTGAAGGGATTTATCAAATCAGTTTGAATTAGGTAGATTTCAATTTATAGAGGTTCCAACTACAGGTTTTAAGCCTATTCTCGACGACGTGGAATCGTCCGCGCGGCTTTAACATTGGATGACTTTGCGTCTGCTCTGTAGTTCAAAAATCGTATTTTTAGACAAGTGAACATGAAAATCCGCGCGGACGATTTTGCCTCGTGAAGAAGAGGCTTTACTGTATTTATTTTTCAAACAAGTGAATCATACTTATTGCCGTCGTTTACAACTTCCCAAAAATTCTTCTCGATATCATCAACACTCATACCATCTTGTTTCCAAAGTACTTGACTATTACAAACCATACGATGAAAAGTCACAAGTGATATTGGTTTGGCGTTTATATTAGATTGACTTGGAAAAGCCCTTTCCGCATGTTTATCATTTTTAACTGTACTCGTAAGGTTGGATTTGTCAGCCTCAGATAACAGGTCATACGCTAACAGATATTTTAAGTACACTTCTTCAAGCTTCGAAACTCTTCTAGATGCTGTTTTTGGAACCTGCAGGTAATCCGCAATGGCTTTCCAACTTTGTTCGCTATTCACAGTCTCTAAGCCACCAAACGTATTAACAGTATCAAGAAGCAATGGCATATCAAGCTCGCAGAGACCGATTTGTGGCACATGGTCAAGTGTCGTGTTCGTTTCATGCTCAAGTTGTCTTTTAATACACAGTAATTTTACATAATTATCACATAACGAATGTTTTAAACGGTGAATGTGTTTCATCCTCACATGAAACTTGAAATCGTCCTGAATGTATTGTGGAGCAATCCAATCTTCTGGGGGTAATATCAACGAGACAGCATTGCAAGATTTATTGACTTTCCTCAACAGGACACCGAAATCATTCATCTCTTTGAGTTTAGCTCTTTCATGATGGACATTTATCATTTCTACAGATGGATATTCACTTGACAAAAGCTTGTCAGTACTAGCAGCAAATTCGGCCATTGTACGACTTTGTGATGTGTCTTCATGAAAGGCATCATCTACAGCAAAGCATTCCGATTTATCGAAATCGCCCAACTCAAAGATATCTTTTTCTTGTGCAGTATGTGACATAACTAGTGGGTCTGCAAAGATCTCCAGATCAGATGGCAAGACTGCAGGAGAATTTCGAACACATAAGAACTCGATGAAGTCTTCAGATTTAGGAAATCCTTGTTTCGGCAATGAAACTGTTTCTTCCTTTTGACTCGGGCTTGATGGATAAGACGATGCAAATTTCCTTTGTGCATGATGAGCCAGCTTTTGTTTCTTAGCTTCCTTCACAATTTTTGATAATTCTGTGGTGGTCCTCCTAGTTTTTTTCATTATACTTTCTAGAAAAAATATTCATTAATACCATATACAATACTTATTGATAATTTTCAACAGTTTTAGAAATTTCAGTTTGCCCAAACTGTCGTATATTTCAATGGATATATATGAAAACAACAACAACTACTTGTTGGAAAAAAATAAGCAGAGACTTTATGGATAAGAAATTTAGTCTCAGAAGTTTTTGTTATGAATTATAGATGTGATTATACATTGCAGAACCTTTACAGATTTCATCATAGAAGTCTTTAGAACTGATACATTATTAGTAGCATACAAACATTTCCTAGTTAGTAGAATATTGAGGCACAAGTTTGTAGAGATTACTTTCGTTAAAAAAATAAAAATGTCTTTTAATAAACCTTAGTGTAACTGGCTTATTGCAAAGGTTAATATCCACAAAGTGACTTTGTGCGAGTTGAACAAAATTGGCTTAAATGAAGTCATAAACACCTCCTGTAGAACTCTGAGAAGAACTGATTATTGAAATAAAGAAATACTGGGTGGATGGATGATGGATGGGTGATTAGTCAAACAGAAGAAATTTTCTGACCTGGATGTTGTCTGCAGGGGATGGCTTGAAAGGGCAACTTCGAATTTTGACTGCCCCATCACGTAAAATTTATATTCATTGAATTATATTATTGAAATTTTTTGTTTGAGTTGAGAGTTTCTTTTTTTCTTAAAAAAAACGAGGCATGACGTAACCATAAATTTGTTATCCCAGGAAAAAATCAGTGAGTGAGATACCAATAGACATAATTGATAAACATAAAAATTGCACATTTCATTAAAATAAATCATCTGCTTTAAGGAGGGTCCAGAAGGCTATACCAAGAAGTAATTTTTTGTAAAACATCTGTTTTAATGCATTGGAACTACATCGTATAGGGACTGGCAGGTTATGCCAAGTGGTAAGTTTCACTAAGATATAGGGAATTTTTGTTTTACAAGGCAATCTTAGGTAAAATCACAACAAGCTATATTATTGATAAAATTATCACTAAATACTGATAAAAAGACAATAGATTTTAGTAATATTATTTATAATTTATAAATAATAGTGATAAATTTATCAATATAACAGGAATTTATTGATAAATTCTGCATTAATTATCAAGAAAACTAGAGACATGATTTTGATAAACTTTATACAATACAACATAGGAATTATTGTATGTGGAGCCAGCAATGAATTTCATAAGAGATCTATTAGCAATTTGATTCTACTTTACAGATGCTTTCCTCGATGGGATGCCAAAAAATAGTTGTGCAACGAAAAACATTATATCATTATATTTTGCAAGATAGGATTGCATGAATATCATATTAATCACTATTATTGATAATTTATCAATAATAATAGCTTGTTATGATTTTCTCTAAAACTGTCACATTTATTCTACCAATGGGTTTCGCAGATTGTTCTCCTCATTTAAATAACAAAAGTGTGTATTCTATTAGATTGTTAAATTCCAAAATATAGTATGTTTTGTGATACAAGCTTTTGTAAAATTATACAAAATTCATTGAAACATTCTTCAAAAAAAGGTGTTCATAATACAGAAAAGGAAATGTCATATGTCATGGACTATGCGGTAAATGACTGTATCTTCCAATCACAGTGCCTATGATAAAGGAGATGGCAATGTAAAAAGAACCTGTGATATTTTAACAAGTTTAGTACTGTTTTCAGTAACAAATTCCGAAAGTTTCCACTCGTAATAGTAAAACACTGATTGGCATGTTCCATTTTACCCGTTGTCAGAACAATGTGAATGTGAATTGATAGCTGTCAAGTGGAACGTCAATTATCAAACAACTGGTATGGAACCATTTAGGTGGGTTGCATGTGTCGCATTGAATCTATATAAAAGACGATTAATGTCTTCTGTATGAAATACACTGGGCATTTTGTCTCTACATTTAAAAATGACTGTTTCTGCGAACTAAAATTGAGAGACATTGAGATTTGTTAAGATCTGTAAATCAAAAAAAGGAAAAATAGTCCCTCTTTTAAAATACTCAAATCTCTCCTTTAAACACAGCACCCCATATGAAAAGCCGTTGGGCTCCTTTGTTTCACATGCTCTTCCAATCCATAAACCATTTCTAAACAATCACTAATGTTTAAAACATTCAACAGTTACATCTGGTTATTTGTTTTACTTTTCGATAACTACATGGCATGAACACTCCCTTCCACTTTTGTTCCACGTTAGCTAATTCTTTCTTTAGTTCTCCGAGGGGCTTGATATTGACGATTCTCATTTCCTTTGGGAAAAAAGCCTAAGAAATAATAAAGTAAAGTACTTTTATTTTAGATTGCAAATGAAAAACGGAAAATGAAATGAACATGAAAAAAACATAACGAACAGTGAGTGCAAGAAATGATATAGTAAAAACCAAAATGATACAAGCCTAACAACCGTCACCGTAAATGTTGAATGACTTTTAGGTTGCACTTAAGCTTAGTTTTTTGAAATTCTCAATGGAATTCTCATAAGAATTTCAAAATTCTCACTGGTGGAAACGCAAAATAAATCCTGCGGTGGATACAATTCAACTTCTGCATCGCCTGAAGAACGCTTTTGCTCATAGCAGTAATTAAACCTGGTTACTATTATTGCCAGGTCCTATTATTTTATTAGGGGCCGTCCACAAAAAAACTATCGATCCACTTTTGTTTTTGTCGACGGCCCCTTATTTGCCAAGATGTGTGTCCATCCATATGTTGGTAGACAATGTCAATGACTTGATCATAAATAAATAATCCATGTTGAAACATTTAATAAATTGAGAAAAGAACATAAACAATTTTATTTATAATATTTATAAACAATAGTGACTTGATGAGTAACTTTAACTATATTCTTCCCACGTTGGGACGTCACCATATTAATTGGGGAAAACCCAATTTGGGTACCCTGCGTTTTCACATGACCCAAGGTCATGTAAGTTAATGTACTAAGAAACCAAAGAAGACAAGAACCTTTTAATCCATCGTTGTTGACTAATAACTTAATGGTTGTGAATGTTGCCATGTTATAACGTTTATACAATGTTTTGTTGTGCAAAGAGACGTGTCATTTTCTGTTTTTGAAATCTTCGGTTTGAATTGCTACTTACTAGCTCATCAGCCTCAATAGAACGGTCAGATTGAGTAGATTAATGGCTTTCTTAAAAATTTTCAGGTAAAAAACTGAGAAGTTTACTCAACTACAGGTGATTTTCAACCGTTCTGTCTAGGCTATAGTCTAAGCTATAACTTCATGAAAGTTGCCCTCATCTTCCCTAGGTTCTTTATTTTATACCTACCAATAATGTTTAAGAATTTTTGACAAACAACTTGATTGATGTAAAAGGAGTTTGACATATGACTTTTTACCTACAAGAACTTAACTTGTTCTTTAGATTTGTTTATTTGTTTTGCCCTGGTTTTAGATTAACCCGATCTACGTCCCCAATATGATTTTTTTACTCTGGCTGGTGTGTAGAGATAAAAACGTGTCTTTTATAGTCTGCAAAATACACACACACGTGACTTCCTAAAACATGTCATTTTTCTGTCAATGTTAACCAATTTTTCTTATCCCATCACCATTTTTTCAACACTTTATAATCAACCGAGTTATATAACTGGAAAACTTAACTTTAAATAAAATCTTGAGTTAACACTGTTTGTCCTGACGTAATTATGACATAATAACTCGAGCTTTAAATAACTTGAGAAAAATAACTCAAGAAATACCTGCTTCACATTATTTTATTGGTGCCTCATTTTATACTGACTTCCAGAACCAGCTGACCAGTGAAATCGTCTATGTGGCAACTTTGGACATATTTTTCCTGTTTCCTGGTCCAAATTGAGATGTTCATTAACGTCGATGTTGGCATCTAAAGTGACAAAGGTGGAAATTTGAACGTTGTGAAGACACTTGTGTGTACTACCTCTTACCCACTTCTATAATGAAAGTCACTGTTTGTCACTAAAATTTGCTTGATGCATACGAAAGTATTGCCTTCCTTTTACCCTTTACCTGTTTCTGAATGTATTACTTATTATTTGCAATACACAAAAGAATCACTACACCTTTGTATTTGTAAGTACAGAGAATCTTAATGCATAAGCTTTAAATATTAAGGACGGGAATTTTACTTTTTTTCTTGTCTTCAGTTTGGTTGACTGCAACTTGATTCAGATCTAGAAGTGCAATTTCTTGAAAAGTAAGATTTATGTATACTGCCAATGCACATTCTTCTTCAGATATAGTCAATCTGACAATTTTTCCTCATCTAAGTTTATGGTGAAAACCTTATAAATTTTGTCTGGGAAAGTGAGGCTAGAGTCAAGTTATGCCTCGTTCTTTCAAACACTGTTAGAAGACTTTTCATCGAAAATTCATAGCGAGGAGAAATTGCCACATGAATTCTCTTAATATAAAAATTACCTTCAAAGAATGGCTTTATAAATTCATTTTGTAACTTCCTGTCATGGGGTCACCATTTAATGTGGTTAGTTCCTGGTCCAGTAATTTAATGTATGTAGTATGGACCTTTATAATTTGGTTTGAGTGACTGACCCTTTGTTATCTGCTTTTTGAGTAGATAAACCTTTGTGGCCTTCTCTAGTTTGGGTATCTCACCAGGTTTACCTACTCGTTTGTCGTAATAGAGCTTCTGTTTCGCTCTGGAATTTGATAAATTCTGTAATTGAAATAAGATATTCCTGTTCATTTATAAAATGTCTTTGTTTGAATGAAAAGAAGAAAATAAGTTAATTTCTACTTCCATAACTGTTTCGCAAATCTCTTGAAACTTCAGTAGTATTTTCTACATATACTGGAAGCCTTCCACCATACATGATTTCAAATGGGGAAAACTTGGTAGATGTTTGGCGGTCTGTTCACAATGGGTCTACATCCTCAAAACAATTTGTTAAAAGGTTGCGACTTTTTGGCAATTGGGACACGATTTAATCTGTTAAACAAAGGAAGATTACTTTATTTTCTTTTATGATTTTATGATTTCCAAATACCAATAACACTGTTGTGTTCCTCGGTAAAAATTTTCTTCTTTTCTCCATCCCCACATAGGAAAGCTGAAAAAATTATATTATTATATATTAGAATACACCTTTCCGGAATATCTGTTTAAACACTGTGTTTTGGCGCGTAGTTAGTATATCTAACCGTGTTTCAAAATTGTCATTAATCATTTTACTGGGAGTTTTTTCGTAATAGAGATAATTATTATATAATAATTATATAATAATATAATTAAATAACATAATAAATATATAAATAAATAAATAATATAATTATATAATTATAATTATTAAAAGTAACAAAGTTAAAAACATTACCATAAGGTTGGTATAAGCAAGTGATAAAAAGGAAAAAAAACTTAAACACAAACAAACATGCTTTTCATTCCTGTGTTTACGTTGAAAACGGTCAGCCAAATTTCGATGACTCTTATTGGTCTTGTCAGCATGCAGCAAATCAAATGAAGTTGAAAGAGTTTCAACTTCACAGCCCAGCGGATCCGCCAAACTCCGTCAAACTCGGTTCAGCTCTACTTCTGCAGACAATTCCGCTTAAATGGAAAACAGGCTTTACAATCTTCCTTGTTTTTCATCGTTTTCCTTTAATTTTTATTTCCAGTCGGTAGTGAATCAGGGTATTATTGCATATTCCGGAAGTCAATAACAATGATGTTATTTGTCATTTCATTTGATTGGTCTTGACCCACACCACGCAGCAGCAGCAGGGGACGCAGCAGGGGACATATCAGGTCAGGCAGGATTTCAACAATGTGAAACGAGATCTTTGTTATAACATGCTATAACTGTTGATTGAAAGAAGAGAGATCAGTCTATTATTAAGATGAATACTGGTTTTTAAAGAAAATTAATAACAAAACTTTCTTTTAAAGAAAAGAACTCGAGTCTGGTCCAGATTGATTTTTTTTTTAAACGGAAAGTAATTTTGAATTATTACTTAAATTTATTACGCTATTCTACTACATAGCAAGCTAGATTCATAAACTTTAGAAAGGGGTATGTGGGTTCTTAAAGAAGTAAAATAAAAATCCTTTTTTAATTTAGTAAATTTTTTCTCTTTCGAGCCAATGTTAATCTTATTTTATGGAAAAACCTTATGTGAATGAGAATGGACTTTTCTTGAGTGCGGAAGAAATTTACGCTTTTGCTTTTGCTTTAAAAGTCATAAGTTGGGTGGTATTTCAAAGTAACACACGTTTTCGAAAGTTTTTCATCTATTCTGGCCATGTTTAGCTAAAGGAAACCTGACTCTAACTCTCTCCCTTCCCTATTTTTATTAGCTGATATGATTTGAGGGAAAGAAAGATATTTCTCTCTCAAAAATTTCTAGTTGAAAATCACCGTGGTTCAGAGAGAGAGAAAGATAGACAGGTTTCCTAGCTAGTTTGATATAATTCGATGATTATAGCTATTATCAAATATGTTATACCTTTTTGTTTTAATCTGCTTTTACTTGTTCGGTAGTTCTGGATCAACGGAGGATGGTCAAAAGTGTATAATGCTCTATAATGTTTTGTATACTATGTTTACTGCAAAATTAAAGTGCTAATAACAGTATATTATATAGCTAATGGAATCTCTCTGAGCCTTTTTTTTCAAAGTGTCTGGATACCCGGCAGTTTTCACAGTGCAGTGTACCGTTCAAACATTTTTGTCATACAAAGGTATTTAAAAGTGGAGTAAAGGAGTCAAACTGGCAGGCATGTTTATAAGGAAAAGAAAACAGAAATAGAACTTGCATGCAGAAGACTGTGGTCTTTTGTTTACCAATTTGTATTGTTTATAAATTCTTGTAGCCTTTTCTTGCAGGGTCTTTCTACAAGAAATATAAATCATCAAAGTAATTTTTTTGCTCGCAGGAATTTAAATTCTCTTTACACCTTACACAAAATTTTCGGATTATTTTGTTCTCTGCTTAGGAGACATTATCATAAGAAAATAAAATCTCTTTCAATACATACACATTATTTGCGCTATTTTTATAAATTTCTTTGGTTTCACTACCTTTATACAGGGCATATGTAAATTTGTAATTAAACGTTAAAATATAGGATTTCCAAGTGTTTAATGCTCAACCTAGACAGGAACCCAATCCTTCTATATATTTCTTCTAAGGGTTTTCATTTTTCACCCTAATCAGGAACAGCTGACAAGTTAAATACCATATTTCATTCTGTTCCAAACCATCAACTATTTTCTCTTTTTAGTTCTGCTGTATTATATATATAAAAAGTATATACATAGAATTATACGTGAAGGTAAAAACAATCCAACCATGGGTAAAGGAAAGGTGTGTTTATTTTACTATTCTAGTATATATTTCAATATATGTCGCAAATCAAGTGAAAGTGAACCTATTTTTACTCAAAACATGATTTTTCCTTGGGATTGGGCTTCAGTGGCTAATTTTTTTTAACATGGTACAGAGGATAGTTATGAGAGTTAGTCATTCTTTGAATATTCCAAAAAGGAACTAGCTTGATCTTCTCATTTTATGTTTTAGTAGTATTTCTTTACATAATTTTTCAATTGTTATTATGTTTCTGTCATATAACATACCTATTTGTTGTTGTTTACTGCTGTTTTGCACTATATAGATTAGTTTTTTTGTAAGCTATTTAGTGGTCTCCAGACTATAAACTATAATAGTTTATTGTGAACTATGTCCTTGAATAAATTTCCCTCAAAATTCACAAATCACAAGGAAATTAGGTTCCACAAGTTGTTATACGTATGCTTTGTGAGAACATGATAAGTGATTTCTGCAGTTTGTTTTATACAAGGATTTCTAATTTTAGAAAAAGAAGACTGTTAAAAGAGCTCCTGAATTAACTGACAATTCGGTACCACGTTCTTTCATCTTCCACAGAGGCGAAGTTGGGAAATTTCTTTCACAATTAGTTGTCGACATGCGTCGTCTTATGGAGCCATACACAGCAACCAATCTAAAGGTAACTGAAATGTTTTGATAAAGGCTAAAGCTAAGATGTCAGAGTATCAGAGTCATATTATTTTTTGAATTCTTAAGAAGAATAAATCAATGAAATCATTGTACTAGAACCGCCAGATATACGGTATTTTATCTTGGGAAATATTTCTTTCATTTCCTTCATGCCGATTTTCTGAAGATTTTTGAAAAATTCATTTGTGCTAAAAAGTCTACAATGTGTATCACTTGTGATAGATGCAGTGTATGATTATTTGATAACTGTATGATTGATTATTTGACGAAAATTCGATGACTTCTCATAGGTAAATAAAAACAATGTTTTGAAAGACTTCGTTAATGTTGCTGGTCCATATGGCATTTCACATTTCATAATTTTCACTAAGACGGAAATGTCGCCATATATTGTAGGTGTTTTTTATTTATAACAGTAATATATTAAGATGTTCAATAATTAAAACATAAAAATTTGCTTCATATTGAATCATGTTTCACCTTGTAGAAAATATGCCGGTTACCAAGAGGACCAACATTGACATTTAAATTGGAAGAGGTTTGTCGTTTAGTTCACTATGAAGGGGTGTTATGGTTTGGTAATCAAAAGATAATCTGTAGTAATTATTGGTCTATAAGATAGTTCATTCTAATGAACAACTTGTCATCCACTGTCCGATATCCCTTGCAGCTATGAATGAAATTACTCTAAAAAACGTATCATTATCACAGTCACATTATCGCTAATTTCAGTTCTTCTTTGAAAGTTATTGTCCATATCAATTTATATTATGTTGAAGTCCTTTGTGCAAGTTTGTTTTGGTGAGGCAAAATTCCCCCTCTTGCATTCACCACCCTCCCTAGTTGTGCCTGCATATGATATTTTCATTAACAAAATTATAAAGAAATGCTTTATCTTCGTGTAATCTTTTCAACTTATTCAAATAAAATATCTAACTCTAGTATTCCTTGATGCGAGATGTCACTGCCATCCTAAAAAGACCAAAAACCATTGGATCCCAGTTCAAGTTCCCTCCGTTGGTAAGATACTGTTTTATAATTGTTTGGTGAAACTTCGACATTCTGTGAAAAGGAACACAACATAACTCTTTGTGGAAACATTATTTTATGACCTTGTCTGCATGGCATGGGATTATATTTTTGATGTAGGGAAATAAACAAGTGATTGCACATTATTCTCTCATTAAACATTTTGTTACCAGCTATTTTTGTGTTTTTATAAATGCAGGTTGTTCTGAATAATTTCAACAGCGAATCGTTAGAAATGAAGCTGATGACCACAGTCTTTCAAAACATGTTTCCCGCCATTAAAGTTCAAAAGGTATATTAGGTCTTAACAAATGTAAAAAAAACTTCATTACCTTCAATGAAAATTCAATTAGCATTGTTCCTTTTCAACATATTTTTAGGTAAAGCTTAGTGAAATTCGGAGATGTGCTATGTTTAATTATGACAAAGAATCTGGTTGTATTGATTTCCGTCATTAGTAAGTCTGTTAACCGGTTACTTTTATCAGTTAGAGAGTTTCCGGTGTGGTTACGAAGCATATGAATAAGTAGTTTGTTGTCTATATCGGACCTAAGTATTGTAAACACAAGCTACTCCACCATCTTGCTACATCAGGATCGTTTTAATGAATTTCATTGATCGTGAACTTTCTTTCACCAATTTTTAGTAATATTGAAGCGACACCTGTGGGTGTTAGTCGTGGTGTCAAAAAGTTACTGAAAAATAAAATCCCCAATCTTGGATCATTACCAGACATCAGTGATTTTATGAGCGGGTATGTAAGTTTTCTACTGTGCGATAGACGTTTGTTGTTTATTTCTTGTTGCATGCAATAAAGTATAATAATTTCTTCGTTCTTTATCAGAAGCCATTTACAGACAATGTTTTTACCTTTTCTAGTGCTGCTGCTTATCTGTCTGAAAGTGAGGGTGAAGAACCTACCGAAGCTCAAGTGACATTACCACAGCATGTGCATGGAAGAGGGAATATCAAATCTGCTCAAAGTGCCATCCGACTCACAGAGGTTTGTAGTTCTTGTTTTTACGAGGAGATATGCTTTCATAAAGCATTGGAGTATCCATTGTCACCGAAAGGTTGATTCTCCCCATTTTTTTTCAGATGGGACCTCGTATGAAGCTGTTTCTTATCAAAATTGAAGAAGGTGTAAGCGATGGAGAAGTATTATTTCACAGATACGGTAAGACGTTCTTGTATTGTAAATAGTACGAGCGTCTTGTGTAAAAACTCTTTGTCCTTTCGACCGTGTTGCTAACCTTTATGACTCTTGAAAAGTAAATTCATAGAATAGCGAACTGGAAGTAAAACTTCGTTATAAAGCTCGTAGCGCTGCCCTTAAATAAAAATAACTGGGATCGCGTGTTTACGACTTGAAATATTGTTGACCAAAGATCTCAGCATGTCACATCACGGTTCCCCCACATTTGTCCCGTTGGTTATCGAAATATTCACCCTTAAATATCGCTTTTTGTTCACAATGGGAATGCATGAATGATTACTTGGATATAATAGTCAATCATAGTTTTGATGAGAGGGGAAGGGCTAGATAATAAAGCTGTCGGAAGGGATAAGAGTGGTTAAATAAACATTGCAACTGCCCTGAAAAAAAAACATGTTGCGAGTACCTTCACGATTTTTACTTTTAATTTCAGAAAAGAAAACGCAGCAAGAGAAGAAAGCTTTACGAAGAAAGAAAGAGGAAGCTAGGTATCTGTCTATTCCATAAGAATATGCGTTCACGACTCATCCTATAGGAAGCTTAATGCAGTATCTTATGCGTTCACGACTTCATCTTATAGGAAACTTAAAGAGAAAAGGAAAAAAGAGCAAGAGAAGAACATGGAGAAGAAAGAGAAAGAAAAAGAATTAAACAAGTATAAAAAACTGAATTATTTAATGAATTTCATGTCGATTTACTCATGTTTATGGCGGAAACGCACTAAGAGATGAATGAGAGAATATTTTCCCTTTAAAAAAGTGGCCTTTTTTAGAAAACAACTACAGAAAACCTTTACAAGTGATTATGTAATATTTTTCAGAGAAAGAAGTCTTGCTGGAATGAAGAGGAAAGCAGATGAAGATGATGAAGATGATGATGAAGAATCAGGTAAAAGTTTTTGATTGCATCACAACTAACAATATCTTGATGTGAATTCTGAAAGCATTGATGAAAGTGTCCATTTTTGTTGTTGTTTTTATTTATTTATTTATCTATTTTGTTACTTGCAGATAACGAAAAGGAAGATAACGAAAAGGAAGATGACGATGACGATGCAGAATATTACCGACAAGAAGTTGGCGACGAACCAGATGACGGTGATTGCCCTTTTGTTGTTTTTGTGTTCTCTGAAAGAATTAATGTCAGTCAGGAAAATCAGTGAAAATCTTACACGGACTGTGTCTATCTAACGGATTGGTATCTTAAAAACTTTGCGGTTGAAAGTCTCTTTTTTTGTTTGGACGAACTAGACATCATATTACCATGACCTCGTTATCCCAGTTCAAAATAGCAAAGTTTTCACCGCAAACTGGTACTACTACTCTGTTAGGTAGACGTATAGATAAGGAAATTCATGACGTTGTTCTCCACCACTTTGCTTTATTTTGAATCTCCAAAACTCCCCCGCGTGACACTTTTTTAATCTTTTAGATTTGCTGCAAAGTAAACCCAAGAAAAAAAAATATTTCAAACAAGGTGAATCGGAGTCTAAAATTTCCCGAAAACATTCGGAGCATAATAAGAAGTTGGAAAAAACTGTTCAAAAACGTCATGACATATCATTTATTAAAAACAAGAAAAACACGCGCATAAAAGCAAAGGTATTAAGTAAGCGACCAATCAAAGAAGGGAGATTTAAAAAGAAAACGAAAAGATAGATGAAGTGCTTTTGGAGGGGTCATGATCAAAGTATCGATGCTTCGTATTGAAAAGATTTAGTACATTAATCCGAGGTGACGGTAATCCTGACAAAATCTTAAATTTTCCTTGCTTTTAAAAGAAACATTTTTACTGTAATTTCTGGTATAGAATTGGCGAGAATCCTGGAAAAATTAACTATTAATAAAAGTCGTTAATACTGAGAATAAATATCTTTACTATACTATGAAGAATAGTTGCCATCATCTACTTTTCCAAGAATGTTGGAGGTGGTGCAATCTGTAGATTCTCAATCAATTCAGCTTACAAGATGTGATCGTCGCTAGGTTTCAGTGAAAACTTTGTTATTTCTGCGTGGGTAAACGAGGTTATGACTACGTCATGACTCGTTCTTTCAAACTAGAAAGAGACACTTTCAACGGAAAGTGCGTATGGGTGCGTATAGATCACTTGGTAAGACGTTGTGCCGCTTGTAATGCTAGAGTGATAACTGATGGTGATTCAAATCACAGCACTGACAATAATGAAATATGTACATATGTAAGTTGATACGAATTGATAATGGTCAATTGATGATCAATCCGGTAAGTGGTTTGCGTCTTAAAATCTGGCCTACACATTCCTGATGGAGGACCACAGCTGAAATCGCTCCCTGAGCAGCCAGCCTCGTTAAAATCAAAAATTTCATGTATCAATGAGTGGCCTGGGAACGAATGAACCTCTTCTCTCGCAGTTTCGTGTTCCATTAACTGCGCTTTCGTCGCTAATATTTGACGTCATATCTTGACAAGTCGGTGTATTAAACGTCACCTTTTTATTAGCTCATTCTTGAACAAGAATTCGTAAAGTTAAGATGTTTTAGATATTTCAAATTGATTACCATGAATCTACCGAGACCGAAGTTGTTTCGGAAGAAGAAAAAACGAGGGAAAAATTCCCTCTTCACTCTTATTAGACACTACTTGAGTCTGTGTTTTTGCATTGGAAGAAAATCTACAACAGCGGATACTGATGTTTCATCAGTAACTAGTGATGGTGACGAATGTATTTCGGGAAAAAATCGTCAGGTTTATTCATCCGAACACCTTCAAGAATATGATAACTCTAGTAATTGTTCAAATCCTTTCGACAATAACAGTGTACATGAATCTTCAAGTATGACACTAAGTGAGATGTGCTTATTATCAGAATGCCAGTCCCAGGTTAAACGTCCAATGTCTACTTCCAAGAAAAGATTGCCAAAAAGAAATGAAAATCAAATCAATTCAACGCATTTGCATGAAGCCCATGAATTTCTAAACATAAAAAAGAGAAGTCCATCAATGGCTAACATAAACACGGCAGACGATGATGAATTAGTATCAACCTCGGAGATGATTTCTCCCCATCAATTCCTCCATCGAATTGGACATCAGGATTGTTCTCCAAACGCGTTAGCTGAAGAGGAACTACCATCAACCTCAGTAATGATTCCAATAAACAACACGGCTAGTTGTGCGAAGTCTTTTCAATCGAAGAAACTGACTGCTGCTATCAAACTTGCCAAGCTGCTTAATAGTAGTTCAGAACAGCCGCAAATTGGAACACCTGTTGATGGTGCACGTGACGATTGGTCCATCATACCAAAAGGGTACATGGCATCTACGCCACTAACTGTTTTACCATCAATATTGGACAAGTCAAACGAATGCATCCAAGATGCATTGTTAGAAAATATTTTACATATTCCAAAACCCCCGAATAATAAACCAGGCAATCGGAGACGAAACACTCGTTATAACCACGCGAGACCAACGCAAATCATCCAGCTATTGAAAACTCAAAAATCGGAAAACTGGAAAAACGAAACAGATGAACTAGCAAAATTGCGGCCTAACACACCTTCATTGGCAGATCTTAGTTGCGAAACTGTAATGGCGAACGAGTTAATTACCAGGGAAATGGAAGAAGTTCCATCTCAGAATAGGCCGCAACTCGTTACGGAAGCAGTACTATCTGATAGAGGAACAGTATCGAAGGTATTTACTGAAGAAGATCTTTTAAAATTAGAAGAAGAAATATTGCAGGAATATGAAGCCACTCAGTTCTCAGCTCCTGCATCTCACTTTGTCAGTACTGATGTTAATGACATTGGTAATGAGGTTGATACTTATGAAACTTCTTGCAATACAATTGATGATCTTTATAAACTTTTGAAACTTTTTTGATTTTTTTTTTTAGTCAATAGAAAATGTTCAATTCTTAAAAGCTCTGTCTGTCCATTCTAATACACCTTTCCCGATTTCATGATTATATGTTGCATCCTCAGTTGTTCATACAGACCTAGTTTCAGTGTTGAAAATAACGAAAATTGTCCAGCTGCGATCTGCTAATGAGCAAAATATATAACTGAATAATTACCGTGAAACAATGTAACGCATCAAAAAGAGGTCCGTATGGACAAATATGTCATTATGCGACATATAAACATGAATTCGGGAAAGGCGTTTACCCAAGTGATCGATTAAGCGCCCGGGCGCATATTTGATGCTCAGATCTCGTCGAGGTGTTTAAAAAACTTTTCGCATTTCCCATATTTTTTTAAAAATTGTCAATTTTAATCTCTGTCCTCATCCGAAATTAAATTTGTCTAGCAAGACTTTTTCGCTGTAAAGCCATTTATCATTTACTAACTCCCAATTACCTTGTATTGCAACAATTTTAATGGCTGTGAAAATAACGACACCAAAGATTGAAGAAACGTCTAAAAATATTAGACTAGGAAATGTGGAACTTACTAGTGCGATTTCAGAATTGTTATCAAAGTTTGCAGATTGAATTTGTTCATTTCCTGATGTTTTTTTTCTAATCCTCTAACCTTTTACCCAAATTGGCACTAATAAGTTGCTCACTATTCTACTCTCGCACTTTTTCATTCCCTTAAGATTTAACCTTTGCTTTTACGCAGTTCACTCTTTTCTAGCTGATTTCATAACTACACTAGTTAGTAATAGTCTCAATTAGTCTACTCCCAGTAGAATAATTAAAAACAATTTCGGAATTGAAAACGAGGCTGGACGTAATAAATAGGCCATAGAAAGGGTTTTGATACTATATCAGTGTTGTTCGTGGATGAGGAGCAACCCAACACAAAGCTGTTATCAAGCAAGAAACGTTTCAACTACACTTATAGACCTAATTCCATGAAAACGGTTACATCTCATTGCATCTTTTATAAAATGTAATTGCTAAAGGTAGTAGAAGCTAGGTTAACGGTCGTGTGTTCATAGTGGTTTACAGTGCACTCACGCTTAACACACGGACACTCTATAGCAGACGCGTTTCTAAGTCCAAATTGACCCTCATAGAACCTCTTCATCCTCCTAGCAAGAACTGACCTCTCTGTAGCGGACATGCTTTTTTCTCCATGTGAACACCCCCCCAAGAAGAACAATTTTATTTTCCCATTATAATTCACTATCAAATATCGTTCAAGAAAAACTAAAAATATTGCCAATATAAAAAAAAGTACTAAGAAAAGGCGCTCAATTTTTTTATGCCTATAAAACCAAAAAGCATTTCTACATTTCTTCTATTTTTTCAATAACTTCAACTTCTCCGCAGCTCTGTCAAGTATCTCATCACTCTACACAAAGGAGAACGTAATGTTGTATAGCAAATCAGGCGATACATGTAAACTTCAAAAACACAGTACGAGAGAAATGCTCACCTTGATGAAACAGAAACGAATAAAGTTACTGTTGTCTTTTTTGTTAACATCTGAAAAGAAGACGCTCACTGGAATGGTAGCAATACCCTGAAAACAACAACAACACAACAAGCGTATCATACGAAACAACTGGTAAAAAGACAGACTATATTGACAGCTATCACCTTCACTTAAAGCATGTATAAGACAATAATCCTGGCAGTAAGTGCTTGAAAATGATTGGCAGTTGATCAACCTCTATATCTCTGCGTAAATGCCCGACATGAATGCAGATAGAAAGGAAGCCTGCGCTAGAGGTTGACAGTGGATAGCATTTTGACAAAAGAGGGGATCTAGTTCACAAGGGACTATAAACCGATGTAAAAGTGAAATTTTTCGGAACGGGTATTTCGCAAACTCTAGCATGAGCTTTATTTGGGCAGTGTCATTCCCTGACCTATTGTCGATATTTTCAATTTAAACTATCTAACTGTAGTTTGTTTTGCATTCACTTTGATATGATAGAAAATAAACACTGTTGTCAATATGTCACGTGATCAAAGTAGTTACACGATAAAGTTTGCCTGGGAGTTGTGGTGTTAAATGGACAATGTTATTGGTTTCCAGATCAGGGAATTTTCTGACTGTAACTTGAGGGCGAGGGTGTGGATTGAAGTGAACAACTACCTTCTCTTTGATCATCCATTCAGCCATTCTTTGATCAAACTGTAACTTATCGTTATCAGAAGAAGGATCAATTCCTAAAAGATGGAAACAAAGTAAAAGAAGTAAAATGTAGGGATTGAATTCTTAATCTTGTGCAAGAGTGACAAAATGATTAAGATACCTAATTATCTGCTCGTTTTTAAATTAGTTCACACTACATCGCACATATTTCTCACTTTCGTTGGTCGTTGAATTAGCGCTTCAGTAGTGGTAGACATACCTAAGCCAGTTACATCAGCCAACATGAAATATCCACCATCTGGCATAATAGGATGCAAACCAGCCTCACTTGCAATCTTGTACATTCGATCTCGTTTCAGGGCCAAAGTTTCTCGAAGCCAATACCAGTATGAATCCTTAGTGCCTAATAACTGACGCTCTTGTCTGAAAACATCAGCCAGAGCAATCTAGAGATATGAAGATGTGGTAGACTTCACTAGCAGCAGAAAATTCATATACGCAATAACAGATAGATTTCTGTCGTGGTTGACAAAATAGAGAAAACTTGTTTAACTTATTACATCATAATTACGCAAGAGAAAAACGGACGAATGACGTCATTTCACGGCACTCCTCCAATGCAATTTAACCAACTCTCCATTAAAAATCTCAAACCATTCAATGTATGAAAAAGAAGAATACATCCACTTTATTCACTCGACGATGATTAAGAAAAGATGAGCTTAAAGTTGTTTAACTGGAAAAATGTAAAAAACAAAACAATGTAGAACAAGAAAAAATCATTTCTTTGCTTTAGGAAATATTTCTGACATTTTGGCTTCTAAAAAGAAAAATCTCATAATGAAATATAGAACTATAAACTCGAATAATGACACATATACACATACCTGGAGAGGTGTTGCAAAGGTAAAAACAATTCCTTGATGGAGTGTTTGACAAGCAGAGATTAAATACTCTGGACCTATCGTCCAACCAATCTAAAATGTTTACAAATTCAATGAAAAGGACCTATGCAAGTACTCTCAGACGCGCAATAAATGAGGTGTGGGGTGGGAGAGAGGAATGGGAGGGGTAAGGCACACTCGTATTGCTTCCCAGAGTAAAACAAAATTGCAAAATATAATATATTTTCAACTATGGTCAGACCAACAGACGATAAGGCGATAAGCTGTGTAACATGATGATAAAAATTTACTTTCTTGCAGTATATAGAAGGAGTAACTGTCGGACGAAACTATTCCCTAACCTTCCAGCCAGTGACATTGAAAGCCTTTCCAGCACTGCCAATGGTAAGTGTGCGTTCCCACATATCAGGTAGTGTAGCTAAGAAAAAACATTATCCGAAAAATTATGGAGAATTGAGAATCAGACATAATGAAAAAAGAAGCTCCATACATACCCACTGTAGGTTATACCCCACCACCAGTGGAATGCTTATACATACTGATTGTAGGTTATACCCCATAAATCTCTAGAGATTCAGTCAGGAGGTTATCAACAGGACAACTAGAAAATAAGTTTTTGATTACCTGCTCTGATATGCTGGTTGTCATCATAAAGTAACCATTCGTAAACTTCATCACTGATGTACAACACGTTATGTTGTTTACATAAATCCGCAACAAACTCGATCTCTTCCCTGGTAAATACCTATAATACATAAAACAAAGTTCCCTATTTAACACGATGTCCACACTTCATGACACTACATTTGCATAATCTTGCTTCCACCTAACTATAATATCAAGGAACCGATTTTAAAACACTTCAGATATCGTTCGACGCTATCAAAGATTTGATGTAACAAACAGTCACAACCAGCAGCTTCCACAATCAACATGGTGACGCACTTGTTAAAAGCTTTACGCGCATGACCCCAATTCAGATACAGATAGATATTCCAAAACAAAGCCAACAGAAACTGATTGTTTTGGAAGAACAAGTTCGTGGTAAGAGAATTATAATTTCACAGTGAAAGCAACAAAGGACTGTCCAAGTTGATCTTTTCAAACTGTTCTTTGACATTTTCTCAATATATATATTGTGGAGCGTTGTAACTTCCGTGAAACATTATCATTTTATATGCATTCGCAGAACTAACTTGGAACTTGATGGAGGAATTTCCTGTGTTATTCTGTGTTCCGACTTACGTCACAAATTATTTTAAAATAATTAAATCTCGCTACTTTGGCTGTCATTATGGTTCCAAATATCCTGTTATGACTTCTGAATTCCCCTTCGCACACTATTAGTTTTATTAGCCTCAAGGTGATTGTGGTTAACAACACAATAAATATAACAAAGGTTGTATACTTCGCAGCCATTGATTATACTATAGATGGTTCCAGTCATAAAAGTTGTGACGAAACACCGGAACACAGAATATCCATTATTCTGTGTTCCGGTGTTTATTTAAGCATAGTTGTAGATGGTTGCGGGTTGTTAC
This sequence comes from Turritopsis rubra, assembly GCA_039566895.2. Lineage (NCBI taxonomy): Eukaryota > Metazoa > Cnidaria > Hydrozoa > Anthoathecata > Oceaniidae > Turritopsis > Turritopsis rubra. The sequence goes on from CM077623.1 coordinate 5,162,968, forward strand.
TAGTAGCAATGAAGTGTTTCACCTCATTGATCTTCAATCCTTGTCCTTACCTTTCCTGTAGGATTATGTGGCGTATTGATGATCACTGCTTTGGTTTTCTCATTAAAAGCGTTAGCCATTGCATCACGGTCAAATGTGAAATCTTTTGAGGAAGTACCACCAGGTTTCTAGTAGAAAAAAACTATCTATCGTTACATTGTTGTTTTGTCGAAATCTAACAATTCAAGCGAAACTTACAACATACCAACTTTAAAGGTATGCCACGAGTGATTCCATTACACATTCGTACTGTTTCTCTATAGCTATCAAACGATGGCTCAATGAGGATAACCTAACAACAAAGAAAACTTTAAATGTAAATGACTTTAAAGGGGTTCGTCTTCAAACAGAATATGAACATTTGTTGTAGTGTAAATCGGCCTTAGTAACATAGTTTAGTAGTAAAATTGAATATAATGAGGAACAATTCTAAACAAAAGCAACTTAAAATATAATAACCTCGTCTCCAGGGTTTATAACTGAAGTGATGGCGCAATGCAAAGATTCATACCCACCAACCGTGACAATAATCTAAAAGACATACATGGAATATAGTTTATGGAAAAATCATCAAGAAGGTCTGATACGTTTTTTTATTATCATAAAAACTTCTTCTTCTCTTTAACCAAGTGTAACATGAAAAACATGAAGGAACCTGTTATGACTTGGCTTTGATTACGATTTGAATTATGTTGATACATACACACAAGCACACATGGCAATTTATTAATTACCTCTTTCATGGGATCTATGTTTCGTTCATGTAAAGGCCCATAGATTTCTGATATAGCTTTCACTAAATCCGGATGTCCCTGCAGACGAAATAATCAAGGTTAATTATGCAGTTATTAAATTTTTTATTAAATCATATTTTTATATATATTTATATTTATATTTATATATTTTGAAGAATAAACAGTTCCAACCTGAGCACGACAATACTGGTTTGCATAAACTGGAGTACTAGGTGATTGGGTTTTAATCAATGCAGCTTTCAATCGATCTGAAACCACTTCAGGAAATTCAGGAAATCCCTACAGAATGGAAATATATTTCAAAACACTCAAAGCTTGACACTCGATAAGATCCAATAGGAAAACATTCATGGAAAGATATAGTTACTGAGGGCGATGCACGAATTCGACAAGTCTGATTGTGTATCAGCAGATTTTTCATTCAATTTATTGGATTCGACATGTCCAATTCAACATTTTAAAAGTTGAGCGTGCTTCTTAACCTTTTTAATTTGTCGACAGTAATGTCAACCAATCAACTTCTTTAAAATTGTCGCGAAATGAGTTTAACCTATCACATTATGATAGGTTGACATTTCGAAAAAAATTGAAAAAAATTATGAACAATTCATACTTTCAAATTCGACAAATTGACCCAACGTAAAACGTAAGGTCCATGACATGATAAATCTCTTCACTTATTATTACCGACAAATTGAATTCGACAAATCTTATTCGACAAATCTGATTGTGTCCGCGTAACGCTTTATTGGATGATGTAATCAAAGTCATGACTTCCTGAGTCTGCACAATTTAAAACTCGTGGTTGGAGTCCTGTATTAAAATACGTGCTTGCAGGGTGACTAACAATTTAAATCTCTTACCTGACCCAGATTTACAGGCTGATATTCTCGCACAAGGTTGACTGTCCTCACCCTGAAACAAAATTGAGTCTTAAATTACCTATATGCTAGGCTCAGGAGGCAGTGGCATCCCAGGAACTAAACAAACCCAAATCAATGCAAGGTGAGTTCAGCTATTTATTCTGCGGTAAAGTGCTCATCATTCTCCATCACGTTACGACGAAAAACAATAATACTGGGTGAAAAGAGCATTTGGAACTTTCGAGTTTTAGGAGATAACTTCTTTTGTCGCTTTTTTTTATTTAAACAGGAGGACCATCCATACATAGACTCCCAGGGTTAAGGCTTCTCTTTAACAAATCATTTATTGGAAGTTATCTGTTGCTCCCTTGGACAACAAATCCCTGTTATTCGAATTTTTCAAAAAATACTGACTGCTAAAAGATGAAAAAATTGTAAAAGTAATTATTTTATTTCTGCTGGAGTCTCCTGTTGTAAATATAGGATAGAGATCGATTGGTGTGTGTGTGTGTGTGTGCGTGCGTGCTGGAACCCCATCTACTTACCACACATTTTCAGGACAGCCTAGAACAGTATCCGACAACTTTATTGGTTTCTCACTTGCAGACATGTTGTGAATACCCTAAAAATAACCAATCAAAGAAACATCAGCTAACGTTTAATAATTGTTCCTTCAGATGGTCACTAAATTTTGAAACATAGGGCAATGAACACCAAACTGCAGCACAACAAAATAATCATTTTTCTTAGAGTCGTTAAAGAGTTTGGTGTGCAACTAGGAAGGTTTTCCCTGTCAAAAAGTTTCAAAACATGATTGTGCCTTACTGGAGAGAAAAACTCAAAAAAATAGCAAAACAAAAACTTGTAAATAGGACTTTAATCTCAATTCCAAGACTAGAAAAGCTAACCTATTTTATGCCCATTTTTTTTGCAAAACCACTCCCCTTGGCCAGATAAAGTCTAGTTGCGCGCCTGGCGTCACACTGAATCCAGTGTAATTCACAGAGAAGAGGATTAATTACTTCTAACCTGGTTATTAAATTCTCTGAAACATATTACAGCGCTTCGGAGTTGAAGACGATGTCTTAATATTTCAAAGTGGCGAGTGGCGAACCTACACAAGGCTGGCATGAATGAGGGAGCAAAAAGTAGAACACCGAAATTCAAAAATATCTGTTAGTGATGTTAACCTAAAAAACAAAATAGTCAAACACAATAGATAAACACATTCAACCAAATTTTCCGGTTGTCCAGTGAAATTGCCCTCTCTTTACACAGATTGAACTAAATAACTCAATCTTTCCCAACATTGAACTGTTGTGAGATTCAAAGACATAATACATAGTCATAGCAATGACACACACCTGTACGTAACCGAATAATTTCCTGAAACCCTCCACAAAATATGAAAAAAGGGAAAAGTTATTAAGAGAACCTCAATCAAAGTTGAAAGATGCTATGTACAGGTTTGATGAGAAGCCATATATTTTCAAGTGTCACTGACTTCTTGAAAAATATTTACAAAAGGCTTCAAATGAATACTAAATTAATGAACGAGTGAAACAATTGTTAAAACAGTGTAGACGTATAAGAAAAAAAAAATTAATGGATGACCAACAAAAACAAAGAAGAAACAAAAATCAAGAAAATAGTGAACACTAGGACCAGGAGATTAATTCAGGAGATTTTATTCTTGAAATAAAATTTCATTGATTTATTATTGTGAAATATCGAGTATTCGTTTCACATTTGAATGAATAAAATAAATTAAATATCAAAAAAAATTCTAGTAATTTACAATATCCCAAAATGAAACTTCCTTCTACATTTTACTGCATACTAACAATTTATAAGCCCATTGATCAAGTACTTTAAAGGAAAATTTCAAGAAATTATTTTGGGGTGAATTTTTCGTTTGGATACGCTCTACCCTAAAATTGGGATAGGTCTAAATAAACATGTCAATTGCAGTAAAGAAATATATATATGCAAATATAGAAAATAAAAAATCTTAGAGATTTATTCTACAGTTCTAAAGAGTCAGAAGTACAAATTTCTTCCTCCATAAGATTCTTGTTCGTCTCATACCACATCATGAACAATTCACAATAATTCGTTGTCATTTCAATTTCTAACACGGCATCATTCCTCCAATTCGATAAGTTCTCGAACAATGCTTCCGTATGAGTAACCGCTGAAGCTTTTTCAAAGCTTTCAAAAAACTGACGAAAATTTGGATTTTGGTCCAAAGACGGCGTGCGATGTGACCGCTGTCCGTATGAATCCTGGATGTTATGAACCTGAACGGTACATTTATTGGAATCTCTTCCGTCAACAACCGGAAAAAGTTCAACTTCTCTCAATGGATATGCTGATGCAATATTGCCATGTTCTGCGACATAAACAAATAACGCTGATTCAGTTAGAATTAGCACTCCACTTTGAGAATCATCTTGGGTTGTTTTAATGGAAACGTTGGGAATGATGGATTTGTTTTCAAATGATTCCAGACGAAGATACTGCCTAAAAAATGAAATACAATTCATAGGATTTACCGAAAAGATTATGAGAACTATTCAAAGTAAGTTTTTCAAACCAACCGTAGTGAAATACTCAAGGTGCACACGCCCAGTGGGTCAAATCTTCAAAAACTCTATGAGGAGGAGTGTTTTCTATAGGAATGGCAAGCAACATCGCCTGCTGTTTCAATAAAAAAACACTTCTCCACAGATACTTTTTGAACATTTTGCCCACTTGGGTATTCTTAGATAAATAGGAACTTAACCAATCAATGTATTAGCAATGATAATAACGTCTCTTCTATTTTAGCACTTAAGGAATGTTAAAGAATTTTGAAACTTAGAAAATGTACCAAAACAATTGTTCATCTAACCTTTTGGCACTAATCACATTCACTGAGAAAATGTCCATGAAAAAACTTGAAAAAAGGTATCACAGATTATGTGATACTCGATTACGTCCTTTTCAAGTTATAAAATGATTGACGACTTCGGGACTTTGAGTTGAAAGGTCTTACCATAGAAACTTCATCTGACTTCCTTCACGCCTGAGGTCATCAGGGCAATCAAACTGCATTATAATCAATCGTTCAGGTGTCTTCACTAACCCAACACCTTGCAAAATACCTTGACTTGTCTGAGAAATAAACTCCATGGCGCCTCCTATTGGTTTGGTAACAATTCCTACCATACCCTTTGCCAATCCTGATACAACGCCAGATACAACCTCGGATGTGTTGTTTGCGTTATTGATGTTTTGTATTGGGTGTTCAACAATGCCTGCAACCGCACCCAACAGGCTCAAGCCAAGACTACCAAAAGCATTTTGAACTCCTAGAAATAATACGAGTAACATGAAGAACATGAAAAAAAAAAAAAAAAAAACGATTCGTTTTTCGAAACCAAAGAAAAGAAAGGAGTAAGATATATTGCAAGTCAAAATGCAAATTTTACACAGACTTAAATTGTCACCTAATCCATTATTAACCGACTCGTGGCCTTGTGGTAGAGTGCTCGCCTCCAGTGCGGGAGGTCAGGGTTCAAATCCTGGCTGAGTCATGCCAGCAACTATAACAGTGTGAATCGATCCACTCAGCTTACCACTCAGCTTGAGAGCAGGATTGATATCTATGAAATGGCCTCTATGACAATTTTTCACAAGAGAAAATATAAGGGATTCTAGTTTAACTTGCATGTAGTAGAGGTGATGAGTAATATTATTTTCAATTATTTTTTTCAATTATTTTTTTCAATTATTTGCCTACTTCTAAAAAAAATTAATGCATGAAAGTGAAGGAAATTCAAAGGATCATCAATGATTGATGTTATCTGAGAAACAAAAGAATTAAAGAAAGCTTGAGAAAAACCAAATGTTAAAATAAAGAACAACTGAATAATTCTAAACTGCAATTTCAAACAGTTTTCCATTTAAACTTGCAAATGAAACGATTCCGACACAAATATTTATCATTGCTTACCACTTGCCACTCTAGTAGGTGACTGAGCTCGCCTTTCTTCTTGAATTAACAGATGCATTTCATCGAAACACAGCCTATCCATATTCCGCGAAATACTGGATGACACGTTATTTATCGATGTCAAAGCACCAGTGGAAACATGCTTCAGAAATGATGTCATTCCCTGACCAATACCAGACACAAAGGCTGTAGGCCCGCGAATCAGCCCATTGTAAGGAAGAGTAAAAAAATCAGATACACCACGCCCGATGTTGTGTAACAACCCTGTTGGATTGCCTATCAGTTCTAGTGAACCAAGTATCCAACCCGCACGTACCAAGACTTGCGTAGCATAATGATACAACATGGAGCGAAAAAATTCTTTAGTGACCGTTTGCGTGGGATGACATTTGAACCGGCCCAACACCAGTGGGATATGGTCAGCTGCAAGAAAAACTTTCACAGACGCATGCACACTAAGTAGAACTGACAGCTCCCCAATCTCCACATTACAAACTTTCATCGGATACAATATGGAAAGCACAGTTGTATTTACTGCAGGACTATTAGGCGACTGAGACATTGACGAATTTGTTGAGGGTGAGTAGCTATCAACAGCAGCAGCCAATCGATATACAAATGTATCTTCCAAGTACATCTCACATGGCTGGATGTTAATCCGAACATTATCCAAAAACACTTCAGATGACAATTGAGCCGCTTCAAACGTAAGCATACAGAAGTCTGCATCAAGGCATGCTTCAATTTCAGGAAATGGTGCATCATTTTTCACTGAGTGATAACGATCTGACAGTTGCCTCATCGGTAAAAAAATGACAGGAAAATGGTAACAACTGCCTTGTAATTGGTTATCTATTTGGAGATAACCTAATGTGAATTTCAGTATTGATTTCGATTTATATCTTTGGTGAAGGAGCTTGCAGTTGCATAATGATGTCGAAAGAAGACTTTGCACTTGACCAGGGTACTGATAATCAACTAGCAACATGTTTATAGCGGTAATAGAAACTTCAAACTTTGGAAGTGACAGAGGTACAGATGGACAAACCAATTGCGTCTCCTTTTCATTTATGTGTACATATAATTGCGAATTCATTATGAAAGATTTCACACAAAGTTCTCCAGCACCAGGAACAAATACGTTTGTGTTTGTATCTTTTTGAAGCAGTATAGGCTTGCTTAATTCAACAGTAGATCCTGAATCTAAGGCAAATTGGCAATTTAATCTGATCACATTGGCACACTTTGGAAACATATCCTTGAATGCTTTGGAAAAATACTTAGTGCTGCTGTGAGGTGTAAGAAGTGTTAGAAGATCTCTATCAGAGCATAAAATATCGTATCGATTTTCTTTTTTGCTTGCCATTACTTCTGTTACTTCCTTTAGGGTAAGTGTAAACGAACTATCATTTGTTAGGGTAACAATCGGAGAACAGTTGGTATCGATAAACACATGAATAACTCCATTTTCAAGAGAGGATGTAGCAATAAGCTCAGATCGACATTTAGATTCACCAAGAACCATACTTTCTCTGAGATGGTCTTTCGATAAATGAAAGCATTCTGCAGTTTTCACTAAATGATTGGAGATCACACATCTGTTATCTCCATGCAAATTAACAATTTGAACGTCTGTCTTCTTCTTAAAATTCATTATTAAGTCGGATGGAATATCAACAGAATCTTTGGCATTGATATTGAAATTTGCACAAGCAGTTGTAGAGTGCGTTGGAACAACCAATCCAAACAACGTATTGAATTCCTGAATATAAACATAAGAAAGTCTTATTGAGGATAGATGTTAGATTTCAGAAAATGGTAAGCAATAAACAAAAGGTGCAAAGTACTACTAAAAATTAAATGCCCTTGCAGGCAAAAGGACTTCTGCATCATTTGCTTGTCATTTTCAAAAATTTTCTTTACATTTTTCTTTCCTTCCATTTGCAGCCATTATCTTGTTAAATGATTGATTTCTCTGTTTACACTAAGCATTTTCTCATAAATAAAATTTGTTTCCATTAATCGTTTTATGCTAGGTTTAGACAGGTAGAAAAAAAGAACACAGGCGGTTGTAATGGATTTCTTTGCTTACACAGAAATCCAGTTAAAGTTTTAAACAGTTTTCAACAATGAAGAGAAAGAGAAGATGTTGGGAAAAAAATGATTTTAATACATAAGAATGTCATTCAAAGCTTACCTGAGACTTAAAGTCATCACTCATCAATGGCATCATTAACAACAACTCATCTGAGAGATTATGGAGAATGAATCTCTCGCTTACACGAATCAACATGATACTTTCAGTCTGACTACACAACAATGAAAACTGATAGCATCGATTCTTGCTTTTATCAACTATGGAGCAATGTGAAAATGATCCAGGTTTAAGAGCTTCGTCTGTTTCTATCCCAGCATCTTCTCTATCATTTGAGACTGACATTGCGGCAGACCATAACGTACCAATTTCAGATTGCACACCAACTTGAAAGGATGACTAAAATTCAGTCAGAAAGGAACAGTAGCATGTTGAACATATATGGTTCTGACTTGTTTAAAATTCATACCGAAAGAACCAATTACAAAAACTGACCTTGATATGGAAAGGAGATATTGTTTGTTTCTTTTCCAGGGAATAAACATAACCAGTTTCATTACTTTTGATTTGAAGGTCAATGTGGGACATATTGCAAATCAAAATCCATGGTTTCAGATCCAAAATGACAGTTGGAAGTTGTTTCCATCTCAAATTCGGTTGAAATACGAAGTCAGCTTGCTGCCAAGTGTGTGAAGTTTGTTTTTGTGGTGTCACGTTGCCATCTGACTGTGTTACAGCTTTATAACTGACTTTGTGGTGGGAAGAACTGGGTGACGTGTTCCTAAAGGATACATCCCACAATACATGATCATAGTCAGTTTTCTCCATTATAGAAAATGCTGTGTGAGTGACAGTCACTCACTTAAATATTGAGTTACCATGTCTGCACAAGTGATAAAAACATTTGACAACTATTGATTGAAAGTTCTTTGAACCTAGATGCGTTTTTTTTTTATTTAAATTTTTGTGACTGAAATATTTCGTTCTCAAGGATTTATTCTTTTAGAAGACAGAAAAAATTACACTTGAAGATGTCATAAGAGAATGTCCACCATCTGCATGAGCGATCAATTGCTCACCTCAAGACATCTGGGTGAGTGACAGCACAAGCAAGAGTGATTGCTCTCCTTTACAAAGAAAGTGCAAAATGAAGACAGATATAAATGTGTTCAAAACAGACACTTACTCAGTCAGCTGGTCAATGTATGGCCATTTCACATCCACAGTAGAGCAAACATTTTTTGGATCTTGTCTCAACAAATCGGACAATGTTGTGTTCAGAGTAAATGGAGGTTTGGAATATTCTTTAGAGCCAGCAAGACAAAATGAAACATTATATCTATGCTTTTCCTTCATTGTGAATACCTATGGGTAAAAGAAGCATAAATTACAACACTTCCAGTTTGACAAAGCATGGCCTGATACGCCAGATACACTGCTTTTAAAGTTCATCATAGTAAAGTATTCAGATTCAACAGGACAGAGATTCAAACACAGGTCCCTGTGGTTGCACATGAAGCTGTTAGCCACTACATCATTACCACACATTACACTTAATTATAAACCCATAATAATAAGCACATGCTCATAAAACCCACCAAAATAATTGAATGGTTGAGATTTATTTGGACTTTAGGAGAAACTTTTCTGAGAAAACACAGTACCCAATGGATATAAAGTAAATGTTCCAACTTAGGAACCTATCCTGAGTTAAAGTTTATAATGTCAACATTTTTGCTTGGTTGTAAGTACAAATATTGTTTCTGTGTTGAAAACGACTAATTAAAAAATTAGCATGAGAAAATGGGAAGCATCAAAACAAGGTCTGTTCTGACAACCAAGTCACAATATATGAGATAAAAGCATAAACTCTTTTAATATTTAGATTTATAGACATTTATCCACAAGGGGAATACTGTCTTTTCTTAGTTAGGAGTTTTATGCGTAATCACATAATTTACATGAAATTACACCTGACGTCACCATAACAAATTCAAGGTTGTTCTTTTGAAATCAATCTGAGTTTGAAATCAACATGAGCATGAAATTAACCCAAAAATAAATTCCAAAAGGGAACACATTATCTTGAATGAATTTTGAAGATGGTAAAATAAAAAAAAAAACAATGGTGAAATGCAGTTGAAGATTTGGCAAAATCAAAACGATAAACAAATTGATTCGCATATAAGCTAGTTTTTGGACTATTTTGGGAAATACACTCAAAAACATGTGATTACTAATACCAGTCTGGACTTAATATTTTAGTGCAAGTTGACTTCGCAGCCAACACTATGGATAAATTTCATTTGATATTAAATCAATGATATTGATTTGAAAAGTTTGGTTGAACATCAAATTGACCTGAAATAAAAATCATGTAAATATCCACAAAAACTTTGAATGTTCACCTGCTGTTCTCTTCCTTTACCATGCAAGACCATGTCAATTTGGTCAGACGATCCATCATTCACATTTATCAAAACTGGTTCTGCTAAGTGACTACGTAATACGAAAAGAGGGCTTATTGAGATAATCAATTGCCCAAGTATTTTAGTATTGTAAGTTAAACTTAACCAGACATTATATACTTTGCCACACCCGTCTTTGAGCTGAAACGAAAATAATTTAAAGAACATTAGTTGAAGAGCATAATGTATTCAAAGTCATACACTCAATAGATGATTTTAGGCTGATAATCTGGAGTATAATTATCGTTTGAAACTCCATACCCAGTTAGAATAGGCAGAAATCACAGGGCAATCTTCAAACTTGAAAAATCGATGATCATGTTGTAAAAAATAAGGAGCTGGTGAGATGTTAACTGAATCTGTATGAGGAACTATTAGGACAATCTTACCTGAATGCAGTGATGTGCTTCCTCAGAATTCAAGACCAATGGAAACTCAAGTGACAATGAATTTCCATCATGGCCATAATCATGGTCAATTTTAGAAATTTTCAATGACTTTATGAATGATGTTGAAACGGTCAATGATGGTCTTGTGACACCTGATGGTAAGGAGAACGTCTTGGAGACCTATGAGAAAAGTTGTTCCAAAATTATTTGTAACATCGGTCTCAAAGAACTAACCGCTACAAGTAACTAATACAAGAGTTTTAATAATACATTTAATTGATCAAAATGTTGTTGTTTTTACCTCAAAACTGTTGTTTTGATTCTGACGATTCTGAATACTTGAATTTTTTTAAAAATGTAACTTACTTCTCTGATGGTTTGCGGTGCAACTCCTCCATTATGTATAGTTTCTTGTGTAACAACTCCCATCTGCAGATCACAACTCAGATTATTAACAAAAACACACGACCCATGAAATATCACCTGAAAAGAATTACGAACACAAAATTATTTATTTCATCGGTATTTTTTTGTAATTCAGGTTAAGATTTCCAAATATTTTTTTAAAACTGAACCTGGTTCTGAAGTCCTCCAAGTTTTTTGGTTTCAACAAAAATAAGTGATGTATAACTCGCATGGTCGATCCTCCGTGCCACGATTCCTATTTCATTGATATCTATCGGATCGGACCACTTCCATTCACCAACAGATTCAATGGCAAAACATAAGAACTCTTCCTTGTTGGAATACCAACTATATGGGTAGGCCTGACCACTACGCAATACAACATCTTCATCTGCGTTCATCTAATGGAGAAAAAAAAGACATAAAAATTCACACATAAAAAGTATAAAAAACTAGTCAAGACGGGCCCAACATTTGAGAAAATTAATTTTGGATGAAAAAGTTGGATTGTTTGTGCCAACGAAAGAAATCAATGTTGGATAAAAAATCATGTTGGATCTTCCTGCTGCAGGTTGGCCATGCAGGCATTTGTTTGTTGCTTTCTTGCAACCTCTCCATTTCATGTTGGATGAAAGTTTGAATTGCTTTAAAGTTTTCATCCAACAGCAAACGTTCTTTTTATAAATATTTTCAATGCTGTTGCACAATCCAACATTTTACAGAATAACTTTGATGCAAATGTTGGATTGTTCATGCCGGCTTTACTTACCTGTTGAATATGCAGGATATCTTGTGTATGATTTGATAAAATGTAATGATTGAACAAGACAATTTCTTCATTTTCGTTGCCAATGTTTTGCCATGCTTTCATTGTTTTTAATAGAGTATGAACAACAGTTTGTGAAATATAGAAGTCGGTTTCGCCAACCTTCAGGTTTATATCGGTTGATGGAACAGCGTTTGATTGTCCCTGTGAAAAAAGAATAATGCTGAGTGTTTTGTGAATCTGCAAGAAGAAGTCATAGGTTGGTAGTAAACCTTAAGTTAGCAACTGAAGTTTACCAAAGCTGAACATCTAAAAAACAGTTTGTTGCTGTGAGTTATATTTGTTTTTATTTACATGTGAAGTAACCATTTTGAGTGGACATATTTGCAAAAACTGTTTTGAACCAATCAAGAAAAGGTTTGGAATTAAAAGTTGTTCGCTTCCAATAGTTAGTAATTTAAATGAAAGGCTTTTCTGCAACTTGTCAATAAGGGAATGTTCGTAATATTTAATGCTTCAAAACTGATTTATAATTATATTTCGAAACAACTGAAGAGAAAAAAATTAACAAAAAGAAAAATTTGGAAAGGGACTGACCTGCTCATTTTGTTATTAGATGAATAGAGTATGTAAGTAAACTAGCCTTACAAAATAGTGGGTCATTAAGCTTTCTAATAAATGTATTGTTTGAACAACAATATCTTATCATGCCAGAAACTCATTTATGCAAATCATCAGTGTTGTTTAAAAATAAAATGTTGTTTAAAATGTCTCCAGTTGTTTGTTGAGGACAGTATCATTCGACAACAAAGTGATCATTCTTGTCTTATGAAAAAGTGTAAAGAATCAAGAAAAAGGCTAAAATCTAGAAAATAAGTCTTTCCAGTGACTTGATATTTCAACATATAAAAAAAAGCCAAAACATTTTGAACAGGCCAATCCTTTGAATGCCAACTGAAATGAAAGAGATAACTCTTACATGAGCAATATGGACTGCAATGTTGGTCGGATTCAAAACATTTAACCAGTAATAGTTATTGAAATCCATCACATTCGTGTTTACTTTACATGACACACTCAATGAAGTATTAGATGCGTTTATCGTAGACAGGTCTAATGTTAGTTCATCAAATGAGACGGATAAAGCTTCCATCATTTCGGGGCCGCATTCCTCCACATAAAATGGTGCAAGTTGAGTTGGAGTCACTAAAAATAATTTTAGACATTTCAAAAAGGAGAAGATTAATATCCCTTAAATAAAAATTATCGGTGTAAATTACTGGATTGAAAAACATTTTCAGTTTGTCAAAGAAATTAACAGGTGTCTAAACAAAAAAGCTGGTGACGAAGGATAGCTTAGTTCACTGGGAATAGAAAACTTTGGTTCATCAACAAAATCAGTAAACAAAGAAATACAACAATGAAAATCCTGAGATGTGGATTATCTTTTACTTATTGCCATGTACAACAACCTTGCTAAAACAAACCTTTTCCTCCATACTTAATGCAATTGCTAACCAAAATTTTGAAAGTTTCAACTCCAACTTTGATTTGCAATGAAGGTACTATCTCAGGTGAGTACTCAGAAGTCACTTTCATGCAAGCAGCCAGGGAAGTAGATGGAACTGGACAACTCATATTTTCAGTTGCTGTATTGTTTTCGTGATGCCTAAACAAAGAGAAACTATGATCTAAACAATTCAAAACCAAATTGACATAACTCAAACATAACTCAAACAGCAAAACCGTAGAGTATTATCAAAATATATATCAGGTATCATTTAGAATGAAGATGATGGGAGGATGGAAAATAATATATATAAATAAATAAAAAATTATATTGGAAAAAATTAATTTGTTTGAACAGAAAAGAAGATTATTAGCCTGCGACACTCCTGCTTGAATTGCTTGAATTGCATTGGAAACACTTTAGGTCTACGAGTTCATAATAAGCAGTTTGAAAGAAAGGATATTATAAAAAAAATTTAAAATTTAAAATTACCTTGATATCTCTTCAGGAACAACAACAACAACTTGCCATATTGATGAAATTGCTATTGATGAATTCAAGTGTAAACTGGACGACTCATTTTCAGAGAGAAAAAACCTTTCCAATGATATGAAGGAATGGGATATTTCATCCCAGTATTGCAATAAACAGGGTATCTAGGGAAAAAAACATCTTATTTGCTGTCTTCTAGATCAAACAAAAGGGCAACATGCATCAATGTGTACAATTAGACTTTAAAAACAATTTATGAATTTTATTGTTCTTAATGTATTTTTTAATGTTCTTACGTTTCTTCTTGAAAGGGTTTATGTAACATATGCAGTAGTAATAGTAACTTCGAAAAAAATTACCGCTCTTAGAAATATTTTATCTCACCATTTCTGTATCCTCTATCCAACATGATCGAACGGCATTTGAAACATGAAACGGAACAGGCAAAATGACAATTTCTTTGATTTTTCTCGCTTCAGGATATTTCCACGTCATTACAGGGATACCATTATTCTCTTCAGTGAAAAGTATTTGATTTATGTCAGGTAATGACTTCTCAGTTCCTGTGATTAAAAACAAAAAAAGCATGCAGGATTGTTTATGTCTACATATACATTCGATGCAAACGTTAAAAAAAGACTACAGAGTGACCATCATTTTGACTAGTAATAATGTAGGGTATATATAAAAAAAATTATTTACCATCTTGTATAACATATTCAAGTAGTCCATTTCGAAGATCATCAACACTAGTTTTTAATTCACAAGTAATATTCTCGTAAGACACATTGCTCGATACATTTGATGTAAGATTAGTTTCTTCATTACATACAACAAAAAGACTTGCTACTTCCTGAGTGAATTCTTTCATCAACTGGTAAATATGTTGATTGACACATAACTGCAGAAGTCCTGAATGAAACCACATGTAGAGTCTTGGGAGAACGCTGTAAAGAACAAAACAAATCCTGTTTATTTGAACGTCTAAAGTTTGAAAATTATTTTCCATAGTTGTGAATACTTTTCTTTTCAAACAAAACACTTTTTTTCTTTTGAAAGCTCGAAAAGCTCGAAAGAAATATACTAGGATTGCAATTTCAAAAACCATCACGTTTCATCATTTTATCACGTACCTTTCTGATTTCAAATTGCCACTATGTGGACAAAATGAAGCCAAAATACGTAACTCTCCATTTAAAGGCATCAAGAAATTCCTCTTTTTAAATTGAGCACCTGTAAAGAAAATCTCCACTCCTTTGCACATTGTGTTTAAGTCAATGGATTCAAGCTTGCTGCTTCGGTCATCTAAGGTGGCAGTAGCAGTGAATAACTGATATTGCAAATTTATAGTTGTGCCAATTGAAAATGAACCAGAAATGCATACACGCTGCATGGAAAGAGAAAACTTTTGAAATGCAAATGAATCAAGATGTGGCTTTGCTTCTGCGGAGGCACCAACATGATGGTTAGGTTTACTAGAAGGTTTTTGCTTCAGAGTTTCCACAAGTTGATTGTAAAAATTTTTAAGATTTTGATCAGCATATGCGTAGTATTTCAAGTGCAATGGCTTTCCAACAAAAACATCCACAGAGATTTTATTTCGCTGATTTAAAACTGCAGCAACAGTGAGGAATGTTGGAGGTAATCCTGTCTGAGAACTTATTCTGCCTTTACAGCAAGTGAGGAGTTCCAAATTAAAATCTGCCGGTGAAGGAACGAGAATGTCACTTTTGATTCCAGTTTTATTCGAAGAAGAATGGATTGAACAGTTGAGCAGATTAATGGCAGCCTTTTTTTCTTTGATACTTGTGATAGTAAATGTTGGTTGCAACAGATTTAAGTATAAAGTTGGATAGACAGTGGCTATCAATGGTTGGTGGTATTGCTTTTCATAAAAAATAATACTTATGCAAGAAACCGAGGCGAAACATTCGACAGATGGTATAACACTCATTCCTGAATCAATCTTTGTGTTATCCGAAATTGTTTGGATTTGAATGCCACTATCATTTGTTACATTTCTATGCTCTTGTTTTGTTCGAGAATGGATCGTCTCCAAGGATACTGTATTGCCTTTAGTGCTTTTGGTAATGGATTGGAACAACAAGTTAAGCTCTGAAATCAATGAATTGAAGTCATCCATGACTTGAAGAGCTAAACCAATCTAAAAGGAAGGTGAGTTTGTTGAGAACAATTCAAGATTTAGAGATAAAAATATACGAAGGAGAATGTTCATTATAATTTACCTGATAAGAACTGATGAATAGTTTCATCTCTCGAGGTGAATGAAATTCAAATGCCACAGCAGTAATAGGGTACATCTGAAAAAAGTCAGTTTAATTTTTATAAAAAATAGCTTATTTTCTTTCCTATGGAAGGCTTTTTTTCGAAGATGAGAGTTCTAGTATTCCAAGTTTGAAAGTAGATAAAATTTTACACAAAATCACTCTAAATTTCGAGAGTTCAGTGAAGCAATTTCCATGAAAAAAAACTTCAAATTTGTAGAAATTTCCTCCACACTCAAGGTAAAAAGATAAATCGATAGAAGGCTTTACTATGCTATCATCCTGAATCAAGCGATTATGACTGACTCAACTGAAAGGGTATCCTGAATTAAAATTTGAAATAAATTAAAAGTTGTTATCCCCATCACTTATTACAATTATTTGTCTATAAAAGTTTTGAATGCAATAAGATTGTGTATCATTTGACACAGTGTATTATTATAAAATAATAGATTGCGAAAAAGTGACATCTTCCTCCATTTTACTTTTCTAGATAGTAATTTCACAATACAATTATTTATATCATGTGTATTCGCAAGTTGACTGGCATATATCAAACAATAAAATGTTGATAATTGAGCATTAAGAAACAAGTATGAACATAATTACCTCTCCTTTTATTTCAACAATGACAGGTGGAGCAATGGTTGCCTTGAAGTCAAAGCCAGGGAAAATGGGTGTCATCCTGGATTGGCCACGGCTGCAGATTATATAGCCAAAGATAAAAAATTTGTTAGATTCATTGGAGAAAACTTTGGATTCTGAACTTGCAATAGGCCTATCCCAATTTTATGTTTTTATGTCACATTTAGACATGGTTATCAGTACTGGCCATTTTTGTGATGATAATTACTTAGAATAAACACACAGCAATATGCAGTTAAGGGAACTAGCATCCCAGGTAAAAACTTTCTACCAATTTTTTTCCCGAGTTGCCGCCCCCACCCATTGGTTATCGAGATATTTGCCCTAAAATGTCGCGTTCTATTTAGGATGCAATGCAATGTGCCATCTGAAGACACTAATCACAATACAACTCAGTTATGCAGGATCTAAAATGTCACAATATAATTTTCCATAGAAACATTTCCTTCCCAGTCCTTCTTACCACACTTACCAACTTAAAAAGTGGATGCACAGATCGCGATTATTATATAAGATAAGTTTAGTGAAATATTGAAACATAGAAAAACGTATTGACAACCAAGTCAAAATACGATATAAAAACATGAACTCCAGATAGGTCTACAAAGTTTGTTTAATATTCACCCACCTCAATTTTGAATTCCACTCAAGAGCAGGGTTTTGAATTTGTTTACATTTACTTGGCAAGCTTCCCTCAAGAGATCTCCAATTTGCTGTACACAAGCCAATGTTAAGTATATCCAGTTGATACTGGATATTCCACAGCTTGAGTTTCTTTAAACTGTCACGATGATTTAACTTGACGTGCCGATATAATGCTTTATCAGTGACCGTCTTTGTTATCGGATTACTTGGCGAGGAGTTGAGGTCAATAGATAGGAAGTGGAAAACAAACATTGTCTCTGGAAAGTCAACACTGTTCACTGACGACTGCTTGTTCATTTCCCCTACAGGTATGATAACCCGGACACTATCACAATGAACTGAAAATAAAGGAAGAGTAACCACCCAATTAGTCGGGTTGTGTTTGGTTTCCACTGATGTACTCTTCACATTTATGGTGTTTCTTGTTGGCGTAGTCAGATCTGTGAATATCGCAAGACTAGATAATATAGGTTTTGAATAACAGATCACATCGAATGACAACATATGGATTGTCACTTCATGTTTTATAATGTGTTCGTCTTGCAGTAGCAATTGAGTATTAGCTATTGATGGTTCAGAAGTTTTCTTGGATTCAACAAATTCAGGAGACAAAATGCTTTGTGAGTAATGGTGTGTTCTCCGATATACAACAGAAAGAAGAGTTTTGGAATCAGGATGAGCTGAAACTCGGAACTTCTCTTTTTGACACAACAGATAACCGTCGTCAGTTATTACCCAACCTTTCGGGTCATGATCAAATCTAGTAACGAAGAAAAACATAAAAGATTTTATCCTTTAGCTGAGAAATAACAATCAGAGTCTTAAAATGATCGATATAAACATAACAAATAAAAAAAGAGAGTTATACCGCAGTAGCGAATAGTAGATCACACAGGAAGCAATCTTGTTAGTCAGTTCCAGTACGTTATCCTGATAATCAAACGCAAACATGATCTCTTCAATTTCAGAAACAACTTTGTAAAATGTAGTTTCATTCTCGATTCTACTAAGAAAGGTACATTTGATTTTTGGAAGAGTGCATTGAATCCATAAGGAAACTTTGATATCATCAGTGAAAACCTAAAAAAAAACGATAGAAATCGGAAGGACACAGGTATACTTATTAATCTAATGTTCTCCTATCATTTTGTGATAAGCTTGATTACAAATTTGTAATCATAGGAGAAGTACCAGTTGAAAGATATGGCTTAAAAGTGAATAAAAGAAGTTCATTGCTGTACAGAAAATTATAATAATGACCTACTTGTTTTTTTGCATTAAACATGTAAAGCCATTTTTTCATGTTTTACAATAACACTTCATAATGGGAAAAATGTAAACATTAATAGTTTCATACCCTCTGCTTTGTTATCACAGTTGATGAGCCAGTCACCGTACTGAATGCATCTACCTGATCGAGCACTGAGGACGTGGATGGTGAATCTGCAGTCTTTGTTTGCATTTCCTCTTTCAGAATAGTTCCAGTTTCATTTGGCATCACCACTGTTGTTTTGTTATTGTCACGTATACCTTTCAGTGACTTTGAAACTAAGTAGACATTATTCAGAATACATGAGCCAAGTTTGAGCTGAAACAAATTCATTGTAATTGCATTAATTATCAAAAATCAATCATCAAAAACCAGGTGCTTATCAATCTTTTTGAAAGTTGTGTGGGCACTTGTTAGAAGGCGACACTTTTAAAATTATTTTAAAAATCAGCTAAAGACTGGGCAAGTTCGAACACAAAATGTATTTTTTTGTCTCTCTCTCGTATTCTGTTATACTTTATTTGTCTATATTCATTATTATCAATGAAATTCTGATAACCTCCTGGGTGCTTATCTATTAATATAAAAAGTTATTGTTTCTCTAGTTACACTAGGGTGCTTGTTAGAGGGAGGCGGTTATAAAATTATTTTGAAATTTTAGTGGGCACTTTTTAGGAGGATGGCTTAAAAGAGGGGAGGGCTAAAAAGAGGAAATACAGTACTTGAGTTCTTTACCATGGCTTACCTGAGTATGAGAAACAAAAATTTCACAGATGGACCAATCCATGTGTAGCACAAAGCCTAACTGGTACTTGGATTCAACACCAGAGTGTTTTTCTGGTATCCATACTGATCTGCTGGGGATTCCTCTGTCTTGCTGTTTATCGCTATGTTCATTTTCAGTTATGATTTCCAAAGTAAGATCTTTGCTGGATACTGTTTTATTTGGTACCACGGAGGCTAAAAATATATTCCATGACATTGGTTTGCAGATATAAGTGTTTTCAAATTTCCCATCCAAGAATACTTCCTCAACATTTGGAAAAAGGCAATACAATGCCATGTTTTTACTGCTTATCGTCCACGGCAACGTTTCTGCCTTCCGTTTCTGTAATACAAGTAAAGGAAGGGCCTGATCAAATAGATTTTCATCTTGATTTGAACTGCTTATATCAATTTCAGGTGAACATAGAACCATTGTTGACGGAAAATTTGAATTTTCAGAATTATAAATTTTTCTCATCATATCGATGTGGTCAGTGTGATTGAAACCTAGAGAAAAATAAAAAGAAGTACAATAAAAATCTGCGAATTTGAACTTTTGAACAAAGTGTTAAAATGTTAAAGTAATTAATAAATCACTTCACCTTGGGGCCATTTTACTTGTGGGAAAATCATCATGACTGGCTGTAGGTTGATCTATTGGTAAAAAATTGTATGTAACTACAGGTGACAGTTGAAGAACAAGAAGAGTATCATTATTTAAGATTATTACCCACGTAATATGAATTGGTATTTTCGAAAATAGCACAACGTAAAATTTACGTCATAGCGGGCAATATTCTCCGGTATTGCCTGCTACCATAGGCTACAGCCGTGAAAGTTTAAATATTGTAGAATAAAATGTAAACAAACTCGTGGAAAAAACATAGATAGATAGATAGTAAAAACATTGTAGGGACAAATAATATGTGAGGCTTATTATCTGCTGTAGTAGGAGGCTATTAAGGTTTCGTAGTTACTTAGTCTCATAATCAATGCCTTAATCTGCTTACTTTGATATGAAAGGACTTGAAGAAGTTGATCTTCTGTACTAGCCAATCCCCAAAATGTTTGTTTTTCCCTTCATTTATATCATCTTCTATTTCCATATCTTCAATACCTTCACGTTTGCTTCTTGATTGATGAGATTGTGAAGTATTTGAACCACTAAATACTTGAAAGAAAAAAATGGAGAAAAATATAGAAAAGCCATTAATGAGGTGCAAAAGACATGATTGCACACTAGGACATGGTCAGTATATGAAAGTGCAAACAATGTAAAAAAGGTTTAATTGAATAATAATATCTAAATTATTGAAGGTGATATGAGAGTGATTTTGTTTCAAAATTAACAAACACATTTTGACATTCTGAAGCTGTACAAGAAGAGCTAAAAGAACTAAAAACTGGAACATTTATCTACCCCTGACATATGATTTAGTTCGGCGTGGTGTTGTGATTGATTGATTCAGGAGGGAAGTCCCTTGTGTTCGGACAGACCTTATTCGTCTTTTAGTTTGGAAATCAACTTGGTATGTCAACCATTCGAAAAACAATGGATCAAAATTAATTGAAGCTCCAGAAAGATGGATATCTGCTAACTGAACAAATTTACCTAAACATCAAAATCATAGCTGTGTTCATTATAACATTCTATAGTTTGAACAATTATTATCAGTTGATTTAAGTTATGAAAGTTTCAAGGACAGTTTGGGGGTGGGTTGTGTGGTTGTGGTTGTGGTGGTGGTGGTGATTTTTTTGTCTTCAGTGGAATTCATTATAACAATAACTGACTAGAAAAAGGATGAAAAACTTTGAAAAAGTTTTTCTTTGAGTTGTACTATTTTGCACTTTGGAATAAAAGTGAAAAATGGCACAAAAAGTAAAATATATAAAACAATCTTACTTGGAGACATTGTCTTCTGATACTGTACTTTCAAGTTCAAATAATTACAAGTCTCTTTGTTGGAAGATTTTGATAGCCAAGTATCAACCTTGGATATTTCTGTGGTCTTACAAGGTGATTGAAAGAATAGCGTTTCCTCGATTTGCCTCTTTTCATCTATAATGTAGATTTTATAGAACATCAAATATATGATTTTATTTTTTTAATTTTTATTTCACAATAAGGTTTTGTTGTATTTCCATAAAATTAAAAATACCAACCCATGCTCTGAACAGTTGCACGCACACTGGCAAGAGAAACTGAAATTCCTTGCAATTCTTTCATGTCCACAAAATGAAGGGAGAAGTCTTTCAAGTCGATATTCATCAGAGGAGCAAATGTATTCTTTTCATCTATGGTATTCATATGAAAACAACATAACTCCCATGGGTAGTACCGTCAAAAGATTTCAACACAACACATGTCATGAATAGTTCTTTGTAGTAATCAAAAAGGCTTTTTAGAAAAACTTCTTGCCAGCAATTATTATTTATCATTAGGCCTGTTTCTGGTAACAAATTTAAACTGAACAGGAATATTGCAGTTGTTTCATTTTTTTTTCTTTTATCCATTTTTATTCAACTATGATCCTAATCGAAAAGTAACGTCAACCAATCAGCTTCTTTAAAATTGTAGCAAAATTAGTTTAACCAATCACGTTATGTTATGTTGATGTCATAAAATAAATTTAGCAAATTGTCAACAATTTTATTTCTAAACTTTCTAAATCAACAAATTGGCTTTGATAAGTTGGATTTGATAAACTGGATTAAAAAAATTTGATCGTGTATCGCCCACTTAAATCATTGTTAAAATAATTGAAAGTAACACTGGTCCTAAATAAAGTAGTTTTCTTAATAAATGTTTTTTACTGTCCACTATACTTACCAGAAGTGTCGTTATTTTCAGTGAATCCTTGGTTGTTGAAGACATCATTGAGTAACGATGGAATGAATGTTTTAGTTCTAGGTGAGCTCCATGAAAATAAGACCTCACGAAACAACAAGAATTGAGTCTTCGTCAGAAGAAATGTGGCAGAATCACAACTAAAATTATAATCTGCATGAATGATAGGAATTTTGCCATCACTACAAAAAGAAATTATGAAAACACACAGTAAGTATTAAAGATTAAATTTTAAGGTATACTTCACAGGAGCAAGAACACAGAATTGAATTATTAAATTTTTGATGTGCTCATGCATTGTAGAAAAGAACTGAATGGAACAGGACAATTTCCTTTCCTTTAAAATCTGAAATAGTACTGTTCAAAAACGGAAGAAACTGTTTACTTACAATGTGACTGGCATGATTGAGAAATCGGAACGCAATTTAAGATCAGTTGGTTGAACTAGAAATATTGAAAAAGCTTCAAACGTTTCTTGATTGAAAACAGTAACACCAGCTTGAAAACCTTCAACCTAAACAAAAAACAGTTGACAATTAACAATGGCCATGAACTGAACATACACAAAACAATGTTGCATTCTGTTAAAAACAGTGGATAATTTAAGGCAATAATTTCAAAAGTCAAATTTCAAAAACACGAAGCTAAACTACAAAGGTAATTCAAGGTGAAAGCTATCTTCCACAACCATTAGGTAGTGATGACAATGGTAATTGTGCATACAAAAAAAAATTGATCAAAAGCAGCAGAAAACTTGCTTGTAGGTTGTTCTTCCAATTATAACTAGAAAAGAGGTCAATAGTTTAGCCAAATAGCTGTATAATACATACAAAGATATCCATGTGTGAATGGAGGTTTTCCAGCCTGTTCAACTTCACTAGCTTCCCTTTTTCTACCATTGATATTAATTCTGTAGGATACATAGGATCTATTTTTGACAATGAAAAGTTGTCGACCTGGAGAATGACCGCTTCCTTTTCATCCTAAAAGCAACATAATGAAACAAGTAGAGAAAAAAAGAAAATAATATGTTGAAAGTATTACAGGAAATATGCCAAGAATTCAAACACATTCATTCATCTATAGATCAAGAATATTTTTTCTGTAACATACCACATACCTGACAGTTGGACTTTTCAAAATGAGCTTCCTCATGGTCATTCGTTAAAATGTATAGTTCAGAGTTTTTGCAAGTGAGACTTATTTTCCTTGATAGAAGATTACCAAGATGGAGCTGTTGTAGTACAAATGGATCTAGGAATGTTTCTGATTTCACTGAAAGGAAACATAACAAGAGTTGTGTGAGAGTTTCTCAAGACACAATCACCTTCCCGCACATACAGATCCCCAAAGAAGTCTTAAAAGTCTGTTCATAACTTCCTGACTAAATGGTTTTCATAAAGAATTTGATGTTGATGAAGCTTCATGATCATTAATCAAGTTACTTTATTAGATGAAACGATACTTTATTAGATGAAAGTAATGCAGTGTATTAATAATTAATGTGAATGAAGAAAAAAAAGAAAAGAAAGAAATTTGGAAGAAATTTATATCACCGTTTGCATTATTTAGTGTTACTGAAAATCTGATCGGTGTTCAAAAAACTGCCACACCACTTTCATGGTTACTCACCTTTTCTAGCTGGAATCTTCACATTGAAAACACTATATAACCACTTAAGTCCATGCATAAATTTTGTGGTTAAATACACTTTACAGTCTGATAAGAAAACTTGCTTCTCTGAGACCTCGTGTACTTTATCATCAGTCTCCGGGTACAAGAAAATGTTTTCAACATCAACAGATGCGGCAACCGGTAATGTCATCTCATAAAAGTAATTCAAAAAAATTATTCCATAGCGGTCAACAATCTCTGTTTCTGAGAGTTTGGACCCAGGTTTGTACTCTGTCACATTTTCCAAATCTTGACCATTTTCGAGCCAATCAAGATTTAACGAAATACTTTCCAATTTTTGTTGATTATCAGTTGGTGAATTCGCAACATTAAGCTCATTATCAACAGTTTCATTAGTTGTTGTTTCCATAGAAACAGTACTAGCAAATATAGATCTTTTTAAGAATGATAGTGCGTTTGCTTCACCATTTGCCAAGCCACATTTTAGGAAGACTTCATCCTGAAAGACAAAATAATTTTGTTTTACAAGGCATTATTGGAATATTGCAGATCAAGGAGAAGTTAAAGACAAAACAATTTGAATTCAAGAAGTTATAGATCTTCTTGATATCACTTGGATAGTTTGAAATAGGTCAATAGACTCCTTTAGAAATTATATACTTCTTAGGCGTACCATTACACTTTCTTCATCTGTTTCGTCGGTTACTGAGCAACACACACACTGCTTTCCAATAGTGTAACCAACCAATCCTTGAACACCAATACACATGTCAATGAGCAAGTCTCCAATTGATACAAATTCAAAAATACAACCAGAAAACTCGAGGCACATCACAGGAGAAAATTCTAACCGCTGGTTTGCAAGAATAAGATCTGATTGTTGACTAGTTTTCTTAAAGGTAAAAGTAGTCTGTGTCACGTAAATTCCAAATGTTGTCTTCACGTCTTGTTTTAATTGCGATACAAGTTGCTGATCAGCAGTCCCAGACCCAGGAACCATAGACCATGCCCATGATGACCAACTTGTATCTGCATCAGTTGGTACTTCATCCGATAATGTATTACTTAACCGGCTTTGCTCTTTTTTATGCTCTTCAATAACCCTTGGAGCAGTATGTTGTTTGAAGTTACAACCAGGAAGATCAAGCATACCAAAGTATAATGCAAGAAGCAACTGAATTAGTCTAATTAACATCGGGATCTGGTGGTCAGTTAAAGAGAAATCAAAGCTTTCACAATAGACATCTATTCGGTTATCGAATGGCTTTAAACTGTTTAGACCTTTGTAATGCGAAAGTATCCGACAGGTTAAGTTACATTTGTAGAGTACAGGGTCCTGATAGAGTTCAATTCTCCCACTCGAATTCTGCTGATCCAAGCAAATGGTCAGATCTGTGATTTCACAAACCTTTCTTAACAGGAGTTCTGGTAAACTTAACTCAGTGAATGCTTTTGTCCAATTCTTGTCAGAGCTGTACAATGCAACGGATTTGACATTGAGTGAAAACACAATGTCATCTTCAACATACTTGATAATTATATTGTTGATTTCGAACGAGACATTGTTGATGACCTTATTCAGAATACTTTGAACATAACCAGGAGGGAGCTGCTCCTCATTGGGAGGTGGTACAGAGGGCATCTTGTTCTCTGGTTCTTCACTTGTTGCTTCCACATTTGAGGTGGATGACAGGTCAGAAGAATCTTTTAGCTTGACAATAAACTCCATTGTATCAATAGTTATAACCACAGGTTCATAAACCAGTCTCGTCCAAGGCACATGAATTTGCAATTTGTGGATTCTGCCACTTAGAAATTTGATAGGTAGATTCAACTCCTAAGAATTAGATGAAGTAAAATCGTTAAAAGAACATTTAGAAGAATCTGACAACTTAAACAGGTATATAATAAATCCAAATCAGAATGAAACATTTTTGTAAAATACCAAAATGTCACTTTCTATGGAACAGCAGTGAAAGTCATGGGAACTTAAATGAATAAAAAAAGGATCAACTTTAATAAAATATTCAGGTGTACAACTAAATCATTGGTTGGATAAAGTACACAGCACAGAATGTAGCAAATTTGAGATAGTTTTCTTGATTTAACAGTTTTAACGGTAAATTGTTGATTCTTTACCAAAAGTGCATTATTTTACAATTTTTAATTTTTTAGTGGACAATCCCTTTAAAGGGATCCTACCATCTAAAACAATATTCTATAAAATACTTCCTCAGACCATAAATAAAACATCCCCATATACCTTATAAGCTATATTAGTTTTTTTAGTTTTCCAGAATTTATTAAAAGATAAAACAAGTTAGTGTAAAACTTGTCACACTCCAAAAATTCTGGGACACCTTAACAGCATCTTTAAAAGTTAGTCAAATCTGTGGTTTAACCAATGAATCACAACCAACCAAGGATGAGACTTTTTAAATTGTTCTTTCCAGCAATGAATCTACAAACCAAACTGGAACTCCTTTTTCTGTTCGCACCAAAACAAGTTCTTTCTCTCTGCCTGTTTTTCTGGTCTGTGAACCATTTGTTAAAATTGTTAGGAAATGATTACCAGCAACAATCGCGGCAACCTTTTCATGTATCACTCCAGCTATTGTATGAATGAATTTACAAGCTAAAAAAAAGGTAAGGCTGTTTGTTTAATTAAAATTTTTATATTTGGATTTTCCCCTAAAGCAATGAGTAAATGATTGTATGTCTGTATCATCCTGTGGCGTATCTTTCCCATACCATTTACTCTTTGACATTTCACAAGCACATTGAAATGTGAATGTGAACATGCAAGATTCCATTCCATGCCAAGTAATTATCTGTAGCCATCTTGAGCAGAAGATTTGATCGAAGACTCGATGGTTGCGATAGATCTTTTACGATTTTCTTCTTCATCACTCACTCCACCATTAAGCTTAACAGCCATCTTGTGAACTTGATAAAATAATGAGTTTAAAACTTTACTTCCTTGAAGTTTGGTAACATTATTATTGTACCACATGTAAATGTTTTTAGCGATGTAACTGCTGTTCCTTTAACCATACTTTCCAGCCGAGGTTTGTGTTTCTCGCAAATCTTACACTAGATTTCTACAGCAATCTCTTTTTCTCCTAGTTTTTTTTTGTCTTATAACCCATTATGTTTTTTTTATCCATGATCAGTCACTTTATCTTTCGTAACTCCTCAATTTTTAGGAGCGACTTCCATTCCATTAGAACTCAGTGAAAAGTGAAAAACAAACGAATTGTTGCTCTGATAGTGTTTGTGACAATTCTTATGTGACAAAAGTATTCCCAAAGGTATACAATGAGAAGAAAAAAATCCGAAGGTAGAAGAAAGAAAAAAAATTAATCTCGTGCAAAATATTTTCAGTCATTCATTTCACTTATACAGAATAATTTCCTGTCTCAACATTGCTGATCAAAAACAGGTGGCATAGTTTAAAATAAAATTCAAAAAAATAAGATTGTAAGATTTTTCATAATTGTAATTACTTTATAATTTTAACTTTTTAGGCGTGTGGTCACCACTTGTCTTCGTTAAATTATACTGTTTTAGCCGTGCGAAACAACGCACATGTAAAAGTAATTTCGGTGTGTGTGGGGGGCGATCGCACGCCATTCCTAGTAAGTCCTGAAGTTGGTCTATCATACAGAAGAGCTCAGCTTTGGTGTGAATATAGGCAAACACGTCAAGCACTTTTCCAGAATGTCTGAATCGTAATCTTTGCCATCTCTTTGAACGAATTAATGAACTTAAAATTATATTGTTAATTTGGGTTGAATCTTTCAATTTGGGTTGTAAAGACGAATGTTTGTTTTGATTTTGCTTCTGGGAAATGACTGAAAAGTCGATTTTTAGGAAATTCAAATAAAATGTTGTTTTGGTTTGTGGAATTGAATGTGAATTTCATTACACTTTTTTGTTATTTAACCTCTCTTATACTTGTGGCTGATCATGGTATAGACAAAAGTGTTCAATGAGCCTTAAAAAAGGTCAAAACAAATAACAAATTCTTCTTTTAGATGGCAGGAAAGTTTTATTTTTTAATTTATGGATTCTAATGTAAAATGAGAAGAAAAATTAATGTTTGAGGTTTTTTGAAACTCTAAGAGGCTATTTACAGAGACGATATGAAACTCATGTTGGGATAAATATGTCGGTCAAAATGACAGACAAGAAATCTCATGTTTGGTGTCAAAATTTCAGGTAAATTCAACGGATGTGAATTTAATTAAAACATGTTCCACTACGCATGCTCACAATCACAAAACAATTTCTTGGGAAAACCTGTTGGGTCCTCATCTGTATGGCCACCCCGACATGAGTTTTGAAGCTACATGAAATTAAATGTAAACAGAAAACTATTTCATTCTGCTATGAAAATTTCATGTCGGCCATCATGTAAACACACTGTAACTGTAGTTAGGTTAATATAAACAGAAACGTTTGAACAAAAAAAACTTTAGGATTCTTTTTTTTTTGTCATTTTAGTGTTTAGTGTATTAATTTTTATTATCCGGAATAATATGAAAATTGTATCAAGACCTCTTTCTCATTCCCTTTTGCATCTTAATCATCATAAATTATTAAAAAAAAAAAGGATGACAAACATCTAATAAAGGAATAAATGACACTTGTGTACAATCCCTAAAGTACACAATCAAAACACTGATTACCAAGAAATTAAAAAATCTAACTTTACAATCACTTCTCCTGGTGAAATATTTGCAAATAAGAATGAATAACTTTACCTGCTGTAAAACATCAAGATTTAAGTCCAGGTTTTGAAGTACAACATCACCACCCCAAAATGATAAACTTAGATCTGAAGGCTTTAAATTCTTAATGTATTTGTCGACATACCCCATAAACAGGGGTGCGATATATGACTCCAACATAATTACAGAAGCCAACGATGTTCAATGATTTTTTTTGCGTTTCATCTTTAGCATGGGTTTATTTTTTAATACTTCTAAATACAAAGGAATGCACCATAATACAAAATAAATATATATAAAAATATATATTAAAACAGTTTGGAAAAACCAAAATTTGTCTCCAAATCTCCCAAAAACGTTGGTTAATGATTTCATAAAAGATGCAAAAAATTAAATCGTTGAAAATTAAAAAAATTGAAAGCATTCGAAAGGTATTCAAAAATCAAGTAAAAGTTGCTGCTAACTCTGTATCTTTTAACACACCCATAAAAAGTTACAAGTAAAGCTTCTACTACAACCTTCAAACACATTAACAGCAATAACTCATTACAAGCACATCAGTAAAACCACTACAAAGTAAGAGGTATGTAAGAAAAGAAAAAAAAGGAAACCACAGAGTTGACAGATAATGATAAGCATTGTGTATTTCTCTGAAAAGTCTAATTAAGAAATAATTTTCCAGATAGATAAGAAACTGATATTACGATTTCCGATTTCCACAACAAATATTATGAAAGTGCAACTAAATAGATATTTGCTCTTTCTTCTTTTAAAATTTTGAACAAAATCTGAAGGTTCAAAAAAATTCACCAAAGCTTTGTGAAATTACAGTCCAAATGAAATAAGTTCCTGATTTCCAAATAAAGAAATCTGTTTAAAAACTTGTTCTACGAAGGAAAAGTATAAGAAAACATAAGGAAATTTCCATATCAAGAAACCTTTACTAATAAAAAATAGTAGTTTAGATTGATTTGTTGGAAGATTGTAATGGGAAGACCTGGTTCTCATTTACAATGTTAATGCTCAATGAATGTTGACATAATAGTGACACAACTTTTTGTCTCGTCAAACATATTATAGAAACATATTATTAAATAAAGGGAGGAGGAAGACAACCAATAGAATGGAAAATAGTAAGCCTTCCAAAACATGTTTTTTAAAATGTTTGTGGCTTTAAAAAAAGCCGTTTTTAATAAATCATGTGTCTTCATCATATGGGGTAGTTGGGCTACTTGTGATCAAAGGTGGAAGTACGAATGATCTTTCAATCATTGGACTCACAAATCATTCAGCCAGGTAATCATGAATCATGTCACATTTTGTTGGGCAAAACATCGATTTAAATTTTGCTTTTGCACGCTGTCACACATTGCCTCCACACGGTTCATTGTCATTCCAGTGTTAGAAGTTATACTGATAGTTAACAACACCATGTTGAAAGCCTTCCGCAGCAATGCCATTGTAAGCCGCCCACGTTTCGCTCCATATTTCCCTACCTGATCTAGTCCATTGTATAACAATGGGCATCAACGTAGCAGCATTCCGACATAGAACCGGGACTAAAAAGCTCTCCTTGGTTTGAGGGTCATATCCACCAAAAATCCACGATTCTCTCGCGATTATATTTTCTTTGAGAAAATAATGACTTGTTGATTTCAACAACATGACCGGGACAACCTATTTGGACAGGATTATTCAGGAATTACATAACAGCTATATATCCCTGCAAAACTGATTCCAGTCAACTCAACTATTTTCGCTCCCAATTTGAAGCTCATGCTGAATGTCACCTTCGGACATTCCTCTTGATTTGCCAGCAATGGGACTTTTCAAAAATCTCCCATGCCTTATACTTATTCGTTTCTGCATGCTTTAACTGGACAACGCCAAGTAACCCCATAAACAGCACAATTCAACGTGACATAAATGTATCGCTAGAAATGTTGTACTCCTCTAAAGATGTAAAAAATTGATCAATTTCTTCTTCCTTCATTTTCTGAAAAACTGAGTCGTTAGGGAAAAAACACAATAGTGAAATTTTTTTGTTTTCAAATAAAGTTTATTCACTCCAAAAATTAAAAAAATCTATCGCTGCGAATTTTCCCTAGCAGTGTGTTTCTATGCGGTTGCTACGCTGGATCACCACTACTCAATTTGCAACTTATAAATAGGAGAGTAAAAGTCGAGTGATCTATAATACGACATGTTGATAGCAGTTTTATACGAACTGAAATCATTACCTTCTTCAACGAATAAAAATGATAAGGTAGTTTTCGACATGCTTAATAACCAGCTGATTATCAGAGTTTGTTTGCATGGTGGTGTAATAGTTATGAAAATGTTGTGAGTAGCTTCAAGGGTAATTAGCGGTAAAGAAAAGAAATATTGTCTCTAGTGTTTCCTTTGGGAATACTACAGCACGTGGTTTTTACTGTATCTACTTTGTTATTCCACTGTTCCGTGTTTTATCTCTAAATTGTTTTGAAAATTGTTTTGTAGAGAAAAGAATATATGGTTGAACACGGACGTATCCTCCCCCCTGTTCCTTTTCTCCTTCGTTTATCTAATCTTCAAAGGAAAGAAATGTCTTTATATTTTTATTACTAATGTTGTTTTGACATTGTATTTCATATCTTACATCCTTTTGAAAGTAAATTAGGTTTCCTTTTGCATTTATTGGATTCTAAAGTTGTTTTGTCGAACATAGAGATGAAACTACCTTACAAAAATAAATTAAGTACCATCGACCTGTAAAGAGAAGAATTGAAAAAAATCTCCAGGCGCAATAAACAGTAGTCAGAGTGTTGAGAAAGAAGCAGGTTCAGCCACAACAGGGATAGATAATGAAAATCTGTGTTCTCCCCCCTTCTTCTTTATCATCGAAGATGGCGGATGCAGCAGCACACGAAGCACACAAACTAGCACACAAACTTGATTCAGAAAGTGTTAAAAGTTATTAAAGAAATACACCGTAGAAGAAGAAAAGCGGATGTTGATAAAATTATCACAGAAACGGTAGATTTGGAACCAGAAAAGGTTAAACTCGCTTTAAAACATCTTTGTGAGAAAAATATACTGTATATTAGAAAGAGAAAGGGTGGTAACAGTTATTTATTTGTAAAAAATTCTGGAGAACTTACAGAAGAAGAAGTTCCTGAAGAAGTTTCGGACTTGGAGCTTGACAATACTCTCTTAAATGATGAAATGGAAAGTGCTGAAAGGTTTGAGGATTTCAGAAATGTATTTTCATACTTAGTTGATATGAAGGAATTCATAAGTTATAAAATTTCCAGCATAAGTAAGAATCTGTCAGACGTTTTGGTGAACAAAATGACTGAGGAAATTTCCTTCTTAAGAGAAGAGCTAAAGGCACACAGAAATATCATATCAGATATTTTGGAATCACAGGAAGAACGACAAAATAATTCGTGTATATTGAGAAATTCTAGCAAAAGTTTTAATAAAGCTAACAACGGAAATGCAGCTTGGCAACAAGCACCAAAGGGACCTATTGAAGAACGCGATAATGATGAAAATACACATAAGGGCATAAAGCCAATTCATATCGATCCAACTTTTATCTTAAAATGTTATAACAGATTTAATGGGTTAAATATAGAGCCAGTTTATGTTAATGAAAATGTTGACACTTTCGAATTAAAAGATAAATCACAGAAATTACCAAACAAAAATAATAATCAAAACAGAAGGCTTCTGATTGTAGTTAACCGTTTTCCAGAACGCGACGTTGCTGCATCACAGTTTGGTAAAAACAATGTTAGTAATACAAACAAAAGTTCGGGAAGAAATCGTCCAGGAAGAAAGAAAAAGATTAGAATAATAACTGATTCAATTCCCAGAGGAATCAAAACACGAATGTTTAATAATTGTTTAAAATACGGAGATGCACGTTTCAGAGTGTTCCCTGGATCAAAGATATCAACGTTAGGTCACCATTCTATTCCAACTTTGACAGAAGAAACTCCTGAGATTGTTGTTGTACATGTGGGAATAAACGATGTTCTAAACATGGAACAGACTTCATCCTCGGAAAAGGAAATAGTGGAAAAAATCCTGAATCTAGTGAAAAAGTACAAAGACTTTGGAGTTCAGCAAGTTTACGTATCAGGACTGGTCATTTGTACGAGAGTGAATATGGAGACAATTTATTGAATTAATGATTTTTGGAAATCTGAGGTAGAGCAAACTGGTTATATTTACATAGATAACGGTAACATTACGACTGATAACTTATGGAAAGATGGCATACATCTAATGGAAAGCGGAAAGGTACAACTTGCTAACAATTTTATATGGTATTTAAATAATTTTTTAGGCTAGACAATTTTTTACCTGAACCTTATGTGACAAAAACAACCTCACTGACCTACAATAATGTAAAAACTAAAGAAGGCATAGAATCTAATGTCTCGCCACTCGAAAAAATTTCAAATACAAGAAACTTAAATATAAACAGTTTAAGAAATAAGATCTCTTAAGATTAAGAATTTTAATTATGTTTTGAAGTTAACGTTGAATGATCGGAGATTTTGTTTGTTTGTAAATTTATTTAAAGTTGGTTAATATAAATAATAGTTTTACAAATACAGGTATTACGTATAAACTAATCTAGACCAACAGGGTATGTCTGAATTTATCAAACAATCCATAGAAGATAAGGTTAGGAGAAAAAATAAAAAATTGTCTGAAGTTTTTCATTTCAAACTTGGTTTTAAGTCAAAAAATGTAAAAGGTAAGAATTTTTTTCTCAAAAAGATTAACGAAAAAAATTGAAACAAATGAAGTTTTTAAACCAATGTAAAAAGGGTCAATAAATAAATAAGTCAATAAAGGGTCAATTAAGATTTAATTATCAATTAAGAGAGATAATAAAAACATTTTCTCCTGATTACTTTGTAGTAGCTGAAACAAAACTAGATGATAGTTTTCCAAATTTTCAATTTGTAGTAGATGATTATGAAATTAGGAATAGAAAAGACAGGAATGGGCATGGTGGTGGATTATTAGAATATGTTAAAAAGGGAGTCATATGCAAGGAACTGAACTTGCCTGAACAAAAAGGTTTTGAGATAATTTGTTCTGAGATAACAATCAGAAATAAAAAATGGGCCATTTTTAGTGTATACCGACCACCAAACTACAAATTGAAAAATTTCTTTGGAAACTTCGAGGTTTGCTTGACAAAATCTTTATCAAGTTACGATAATCTTTTAATCATGTGTGACCTAAATATTAATACACAAAATATGAAGGATCCTGGTTATAAAGTTCTTGACCGTCTTTGTGACACTTTCAGTCTTAAAAATCTTATTATAGATAAAACCTGCTTCACAAAAACAAGTGAATCATCTATTGATGTAATCTTAACTAACAGACATCGCTCATTTATGCACTCCCATACAATAGAGACAGGACTTAGCGATCATCATTGTATGATCACTACTTTTATGAAATCGCATCTGGTAAGATTAAAACCGAAACAAATTACATATAGAAACTTGCAGATGTAGGGAATTATAATTTTGAATGTAACAATGATGATCCTGATGTTCTTTATGACACACTAGTTAAAAATTTTCGAGAAATAATTGATAAACATGCTCCCCTGAGGCAAAAGACAGTAAGGGGTAATGATGCACCCTTGATGAACAAAAATTTAAGAAAGGCTATATATACCAGGAGTCATCTGAAAAACAGATATAATAAAGATCGTACCCTTGAAAATGAAAAACAATATAAGAAACAAAGAAACCTTTGTGTCAATTTAAGAAACAAAGCAGTCAAGCAGCATGTAAACAGAATTAGTAATAAGGGTATAAGGGACAATAAAACGTTTTGGCAAACAATGAAACCGTACATAACAAATAAAGGTACGCTTACAAATAATACTCTTATGCTTAATTGCGGAGGAGTTCTTGTGAGTGATGATATAGAGATAGCAAATATCTTTAATAAACATTACATTAATATCGTGGAAAAATCTACCGGAAGTAAACCTGAGCCATTGAATAATGACAACTCAATAAACGAAATAATGCACAAATATAAGGACCACCCCAGTGTTACTAAAATAAATGTTAATCTAAATGCTACTAAGAAATCTGAGATATTCAATTTTAAGGAGATTAATGAAAATGAGGTCGGAAAACTCTTTACCGATATAAAAAATGACACTTCAGCTGGTGAAGATAGCATTCCTCCTAAATTAGCAAAATTAGCATGTCCATACCTTATCAAACCACTCACTAAGGCAATAAACTTAAGCATTAAATTAAATGTTTTCCCCGATAGAGCAAAAATAGCAACAGTCACACCTTTGGATAAAGGGGGAAAAGATAAATCAGATATAGGAAATTACAGACCAGTAAGTGTTTTAAATATTTTCTCGAAATTTTATGAAAGAGTAATGAAAAAGCAGATTATGTCATACTTTGATAACAGATTATCACAATTTTTTATCTGCCTACAGAAAGCATTATAGCACCCAGCATGTTTTAATGCGTCTAATTGAAGAATGGAAAAGTATGCTTGATAAGGGTTATTCGTTGGAGCAATTCTGTTAGACCTATCAAAAGCATTTGACTGTGCCCCACATGAACTACTTTTAGCAAAATTAGAAGCTTATGGGGTGAGTATGGATGCATTAAAATATATACATTCATACCTATCCCATCGGAAGCAATCTGTTAAAGTCCAGGACAAACTGAGTCTAATTGAATTGATCCTTTCTGGCGTCCCACAAGGTTCCATCTTAGGCCCCATTTTATTTTATTTATTTATTAATGATATATTTTATTTTATAGAGGTAGCTAATCTTCACAACTATGCTGATGATACTACTCTATCAAGCTTTTCAAACTCCATTCCACATCTTATTGAAATATTACAAAATGAAACAAAACTAATACTGGATTGGTTAAGAAACAATAAAATGATAGCTAATCCTAAGAAATTTCAGTTAATCATCTTATCGAAAGACAAATCTGAACTAGATAGAGAGTTTTCAATAAATATTGATAACAAGGTCATCAAAAGTGAAAATAACTTCTTGGAGTTACTATTGACAACCGTTTAACTTTTGATTCTCGTGTAGCTAAAATAGTCAAATCCGCATCCACACAGTTAAATGCAATAAATAGAATGAAAAATTATTTAAGTTCGGAAGCAAAATCAATCCTCATGCAAAGTTTTGTTCTTTCAAACTTCAATTACTGCCCTTTAATATGGCATTTCACATCATCCAAGTCGCTCAAGAAAATTGATGCTATCCAAAAAAGAGCTTTAAGGTTAATTCTTGGAGACCATAGAAGCTCATATGATTCACTTTTAGACAAAACAAACAAATACCCAATGAATGTATACAGATTGAGAATTCTTTGCACAGAGATTTTTAAAACTATAAATGATATTAACCCGATCTATATGAAAGATATATTTAACTTAGCTCCGTCTGCTAGACCTGTTAAAAAGAGACAAATGCAACAACTTGATAAAAATTCCACTGATCACTGAAAAATTTGGCACAAAAAGCTTACGTAACCTAGGACCTGTCATTTGGAACAAATTGCAAGGTCATATAAAGTCAATAGATAGTTTAAGCTCTTTCAAAAGAATTATAAAAAAACTGGAATGGCACAAAATGTGTAAAATGTGTGTAAAATGTGCGTAAAATGTGTGTATCCGATTAGCTACCTCAATTGTTTAGTTTTGTTTTGATATGTTTTGATATGTTTTCTTCTTATTGTTGTTGTTGTTGCTTTTGGTGTTTTTTGGTGTTTTTTTTTTTGGTGTTTTTTTTTTGTTTTTTTTTTTGGGGGGGGGGGGGGGGGGGGGGGTTCTTCTCAATAACAAGTATTTATAAAAATTGTAAAAAAAAATTAAATTGGTCTGGATTAGCATCTATGTATTTATATGTAGAAACTAGATATTATATGTAACCGACTTTATATAAATTAATAATAATAAAAAAAATCGAGAATGGAAGACATCTCCGTTTTTGGAGACTCCACAATATATATTACGAAGACGGAGAAAAGAAAATATTGGCTTCTATTCGTTGATGAGTCACGTCATAATCATATCTTTAGGCCTTCACTTTCAAAATTTTCCAACCTCGGCGGCTACCATAGCATGCACATCACGCTCTTTTGGGTAAAGCGAAGCTCTAGACACCATTTTGCCACTATTCGATTTCTACAAACTTAGCCTTTAAGCTAAATAGTCTTCATTTTAAAAGTAAAATCATACGGTGTTGTTAGATGAATAGAAATTAACTTGATAAAGGATATTGAGAATCCGTAATAGATTTATTTGGTTCTACTATCTAAAGAATACGCTATCAGCTGTTGATAGAAAAGTTAACTCTTTCATTTTCAAGCTGCCAGTTTTATTTTTAAATCCGTCTTTTTTAGCTTAAAATGCCCGTCTGGATCAAACGGATTGTAAACAAATAATGGCAGACGGAGTACTGCAAGAGAGCAGTATACGCATGTTTTGCCATATGACGTTATGATAAGAAAATTAAATTAAATTAGCTAACAAGTTTGATTACGCGTTATTTATTCAAAGTTGTATTTTGATGAAACACTATTATAACCACTTTACTTTCCTAATAAAAATCTTATCTATCATATTCTCGTCTTCTTCATCTTTTTTATTGTGTAACACTTGTGTGTGGTGTGCAGGGGGCTAAAATGTGCTGTCTCTGTGTAGTGTTGCATTGCACACAATGTGTGTGTCTTTGTATACACAATAGTATAAACAATTGTCCTTAATTGAATGACAGTTGAGTTGCTTATTCTTTTATTCACCTTTCCAAGTATGGCAAATATGTTTCTTTTTGTGTTTGTGTAGTAAGTGGGGGGCGAGCTAGATGCTTTCTTTGCAGCTGAAGCTCATTTGTTATATTGCTTTTATATTGTTTATAGCAGTATTTTGTATTAATTTTCTTGTTGTGTTTGGTCATTCACATTGTAGTGAAAAAATAAACAACGGACAATAAAAATGTAAACACTGTTCAAATATAAGGTAGTTTCATCTAAGTGTTCGACATGCTTCTATATTCGACAAACGTTAATATTGATGCAATTAATCAATGAAAAAAAATGAAAAACATTTTAAAAGGAAGCTTACAGTAAGTACTTTTGACCCAATAGTTTAAATTTGAAATATCGCTTAATAATTAGGGGTAAATTCAAGATGAGTCTGAAACCTCTTTAAACAAATCCAAACACAAAAAACACGAACGAAATGAAGTTGTTGATATTCACGCGCGGTGTTATCGCCACATCTTGTTTACTACTGGAACGGGAAGATTGGCCATGGGACTTCGAATCATGACTTTTAAATCACCATTTTGAAAGCAGATTTCCATATAGGGGAGGTTTTCCCTTCCCTGGTGCGATATTTTGTTTTTGACATGCTTAATAACCAGCTGATTATCAGAGTTTGTTTGTATCGTGATGTAATAGTTATGAAAATGTTACGAGTAGCTTCAAGGGTAATTAGTGTTAAATAAATAAATATTACCTCTAGTGTTTCCTTTGGGACTATTATGGCACATGGTTTGTATGGTATCTACTTTGTTATTCCACTGTTCCGTGTTTTATCTCTAAATTGTTTTGAAAATTGTTTTGTCGAATAAAGAATATATGGTTGAACACGGACGTATCCTCCCCCCGTTCCTTTTCTCCTTCGTTTATCTATCTTCAAAGTAAAGAAATGTCTTTATCATTTTATTACTAATGTTGTTTGGATATCGTATTTCTTATCTTACATTCTTTTGAACGTAAATTAGGTTTCCTTTTTCATTTATTGGATTGTTAAGTTGTTTTGTCGAACTTAGATGAAACTACCTTATTTCAATTTTCTTTTCAACTTTTTTCTGATCCTTTTTCAAACTTTCTATTTTGTTATTTCAAACATTAGATATTTGATTTGTTCATGAAATTGATCATAGTCATAATACAAGCTCGTACTGATCGTTGGCCCTGCTGAGTAATATGTACGAGTTTTTTATATTATTTTATAATATATAATTTAGGTTTTTATGATTATTTTTAATAATAAGACAGGTCTGTTTATTACTTGTGTTCAGAATTAGGAAGGCTGTTTGGAATTAGTCATATTGATGGTACAAAGAAAGGAGTTCCAGAGGAATAGTATTTTCGTATGAATTGTTTCATTTTTTGAACAGCATTCCAAATTCATTATTTTTTTTAGTTCTAATTTCCGTGGGTATAAAGCACAGGTAATTCACTGAGATAAATGTAGTTTCGTTTCATTCTCATTCTTTCTCCTGCTTCTTCTCTAGGCTTTTGATGTTTGACTTCCCAACTTAGCAACTTCCTTAAGCAAACCTTAATAATAGTGATAAGCTAGCTAGACCTCATCACCACCATCTCCTCTTGGTCAGTCGGTAGATCGGGCATAAAAAATAAACTGTCAGTTTACTTCCGTCCGCACAATGAGAAACATAATCTGGAATCCTTTATATGTGGAATATGAAAGCTAGACTATAATTGTGTGCCAACTCTGGCAATTTCATTTGCATGGCTTCTTTTTAATTTTTGACAGATGACACATGATTATGTTGTAGTAAACCGTACATTTTGTTAATTATTTATCTATCCATTTATTTATTTTGGTACACTTTGCCGACTAACTGACTAAACTTTTCAACTTCAAAACAATCGGTCGGAGGACACTAAAACAATAATATTTTTGATGGTGACCTATAGTTGGAACAGAAATTAAGTATGGATTGAATATTGAAATATTTTTATTTTTTCTAATTCTTCTTTTTTATTTCCTACAGGGTTTTAAAAGATAAAAACTTTATGTTTTATAAGAGTTTTCACTGTAAAAGTGGTCTTTTTTTAGAAAAAGCTATTTTGGTGTGTGAAAGTGAAAATTGTTATGTTTTATTTCTTTAATGACCAAATAAACTTTCTAAAAATATTTTCTTATTTTGTTCACATTTTACAGCCTAATTCTAAAAATTCCATTTTCCCTACGGTTAGAACTATCTAAATAATTTATTTTTTACCTCTACAATAGAGAGTGTTTACAGTTACTCATAAAATGCCAGATAGTGAAGAGATATATTGGCGTATAAATGAATCTCATGTTTAAATTTTCTTTTAAACTACTTTTATACCACCAAATATTTGCTAAAGACCCCTTGGAAATTCTCCTTTTTTTGAGTTCTTTGTTACAAATTATACATTACACTCCATTGTTGTTAATGGAATTATGGAATGGAATAATGGATTTTTATTACTTATATATTTATATATATATATATAAGTGTATAGTTATAAAGTTTACACACCCATGATATTTATGGAAAATGAAAAATGGTAAAACACTGTAAATCGTCTGTAGCTATGGGTACGATTTGTGAATCTCAAGCATGTGCATTGCATGTCAGTATATGTTACTCTCCAGGGGATTTTGATAACAAATGATTATGATGTTATTTGAAAATGTTAATTACGTTAAAAAGAACAAGAGAAACAACATAAATTATGGTTCCTCTATGTTTCTACCTAACCTTATTTTTTAAAGTTCTGTAACGTTATTAGATCTTCTACAGGACCTATAGTAATGTAACTGTTCTGTTAAAATTTTTACGTTAAAACGTTTATCTGGTAACATTATATCTCAAGGGAGAAACATTATCTATTAATGTTAGAGATTAATGTAAATTAAGAATGCTTGCTGTTAAAATACAATTTCAGAGTTAGGCTATCATTTTCAATTCTTTTGTTTAAGTTTATATTAATGATTTCTATTGAAGAGCAGATTGGCCCTTATTCTCATAGATTTTTTCTTGCCATGTATATATTAGACCTTTTCATGATATCATGATTCAGTGCAAAGTGTGCCCACCACCTTTTTACAAATGGCGGTCTAACTCCAAAATTGTCTGTAAGTAGTATAGATAGAGATATCTCTTTTGTCTTTAGTGCTTTTAGTGACATAATATGATACTGTTTAATTGGGTTTTACACTAATTGTTTTTATTCCAGATGATGTCACATTTGGGGGAAAATACAACACTCACCTGAATTTATTTTCAGTGACTTACAAAGAAAAGTGCTTTTGAACGTTTGATCACATTATTTGTTTTCTCTCAACAATACACGAATTCCAATATGACGTATACTGTAATCAAATGTCTAATGTTCCATGTTAAAGTATAGATGATTTTCAGTGTTTGCATTTTACATTATGTGATGCTCCAGTGGATTTTGATAATGAACGATATTACGTTATTAAGGTTGCAAAAGTTACTCTTTTTTTGATAATGTTTCTCTAATAACGTAAGAACGTTACATTGTTATGAAGGTCTTTGTAACATTACAGAGTAACTTTGATGCAACCTTAAAAACGTAACAATATAACGTTTTTTATTATATTGTTATTATTATATATAATGTTAAATATAATATAAACAATATAATATAAAACATTATGTGCAAAAATGTTATGAACGTTTTGAGAAATGGAAAACTTAAGGTTCCCATAATTTTGATTATTAGGATGTTGTGCGAGGAAAATTCATGTTGGTTCCAGCACTTCATGCTAACACCCTTATGCTTGACTGTTGTATAACAGTGGTACTACCATTTGGAACCATGGCGTAGATTTCTCAACTGTCCATCGTTAACATTAAATACTCCGAGAAGAGTGCGCACCCACACAAGCTTAACAGCCAGAATATGTAAACACAACTTTCAGAAAATCTTTGTCCACATAAACGTTATTATGAAAACCTGAAGGAAACAGATTAGGTTATCACAATTTGCTACCAAGAGGTTTAGTGTGGTGGTTTGAGTCCATTGGAGATCATTTCCAATTTAATCAAAATTTAAGCAATAGTGCTGATTCACGATAATGAGTTTTGTTGAAAAATACTTTAGCTACCGAGTTCAAGCAAACCTTGTGAAGGGAAACTTCTATTGTAAAGATTGTAAACTTTATTATAGTTGGAACAGAAATTAAGTATGGATTGAATATTGGAATATTTTTTTTTTTAATTATCTGGTTTTTATCATTATTAAGTGACTTAATTGATCAATTTAATTAAGGAGCCTTTGAAATACACATCTTTGCAAAATATAAGCAAATACACACTTAGCAATATTGCAAATGTATTCATAAAACTGCTTTAAACAAAATGAAAATAATAGTATCACTGAATAAACCAGGTATTTTTGATGATTTTTGTCATTTCCAAAAAAAATTAAAATTATGCTGCTAAACATTTTGCACTGTTGACAACATAAACCAAAACCATTAACCATTAGAATGACCCCATGATTATTAATCATGTTGTTGTGCAGGTGGTTTTGATGTACAACTTTTAATTTTAAGCAATGTTTATATTGGGTTTTTAGAAAGGGTGCATATTTTTCAGATTGGCTACACATAAAATATGGACAAGACTTTGAGTAATAATCTTGGAATGTGAGCATGTATGAACTAGGCCTTCTAAAGATCTGAGTACTGCGGCAAACCATGGGTCTCGGGAGAAATTAGCTTTAAAATGGCAACAGGACAAGTTTTAAGAGCCGATTCTTCCTGAAGTGTGTATTTTATAGGCTCCTTTGACTTTAACATTGTTTGTTGTTTTTGAGTTGTTATGACATTATTTAGTTTGTCATGATGTTTTGCATCATTTCTCATTAACCTGACTAGAAAAAACATATGATATTTAAGATGTATAGGAGATTTTGCATTTCTTCATTATTCAATTGTACACCTACACAATTCACATACACATGCGAAAGGCTATGATTTTTTAATATTTTTTTATAAAAAGTTAGATGTAAAAATGGGAAATGACTTACATTCTATGAAAGATTACCAAATTGGACAACCATATATTTCCAACTCAGAATCAGCATTAACTGTTTCTATTGCTCCGGCCTCAAAGGATGGAAAGAGATACACAACCTTCAGTTATCCAAAGAACAAAGGTAAAATTGATCAAGCAGCCGAGAAACATATAGAGGTAAATAACTTGTTTTCTCTTTGTTATGAGTAATCGCAAACTCTGTTATTGTATTTTAGTAAAATGTTTCCATTTCTATTCTCTCTGTGATTTATATTGTTAACACTTACTGTAATATTCGCACAGGATAATAGTTTCTTGGTTCTAAAATGTCACCCAGCATTAGAGGTCAGGCAAGAAATGTATGTTTTGATGTATCAGATATTCTGCAGTCAAAGTGTCTATTACTTTGCTGGGTTCCCAGTGAAGACACATAAAAGAATATAAGAGCCAAAAGTATTCAATTCAGAGAAGTTGCAGTACAATGGTATTTTTGGGACACAGTACCAAATTCAAGACAGACACTTAATGACTAACAAAGGAAGCCCAATATTTTGATCATAAAAACAAGAAAAACAGAATTAGGAAGTCCTAAAAATAGTTGCTTCCATTCCTGGAAACCTTGTTGTGATACAACCCATCCAAGGAAAACCACGGAGCTTAAGAAACATAGCACAACAGGGAAAAGTGAAAAATAGCCAAATGAAATTGATTCATCTGTTGAAAAGATTTAGGTCCAGGCGTAGAAAGACATATTCAACATATATTTAAAAAAAAAAATTGATTAGTAACACACAATTGGTAGCAGAGAGGACACCAATGAAGTGGGAGTGTGATGAGATGAACAAGGCCCATAAAAAGGTTGAGGTAATCAAGTAAAAATATGGTTGTCCGAAACCCCACATATTAATAGACTATGAGGCAAGGGAGGTGTATAAGGTTTTGTAGATTTTTATCTCAGCTGTTGAAGTCATCACGATAGAATACTATAAACAATGATGTACTATACTCCTGGGAACACAATTAATATGAGCT
Organism: Turritopsis rubra; assembly: GCA_039566895.2. Taxonomy (NCBI): domain Eukaryota; kingdom Metazoa; phylum Cnidaria; class Hydrozoa; order Anthoathecata; family Oceaniidae; genus Turritopsis; species Turritopsis rubra. The sequence continues at coordinate 5,206,469 of CM077623.1, forward strand.
AAACCAAGGTAGTTAAGCCCCAATTCAAAAGGGTTGCATTCTATGTACTGTAAAAATTGCAGATCCGTGTATATTTCACTAATTAGCATTCTGGTATCATTTGTTGAAAGCCTTAGGTAGTTTGGTTGAAATTTATTTTCAAATATTGTTGAACTAGTGTAGCGTGTAAAAATATTGCAATTGCAATCAGTGTTTAGTAACGCCCAAAATAATCAGTTAGTATATGGGTTATTACTCATGTTTGAGATTAATTCTTCTAAATTACTTTACTTGGTATACAAAAACATTTGTAAATAAACTTTTTTTCTCTTTTTTGTGTGACATTCGATTTGTTATTAAAAATAGAAAAAATGCTGTTTATATTATACAGTTGAAATATTGAAATATGTTAGGATTAACAAGCTAGGACATTGAAAGGCATTGCTCAGGCATTAGTTAGCAATCACTATGAGACAACTAGAGGTCCACAATGACTCAAGGAAGTAAGCTTGACAATGATCATGACTGACCCAGTCAAAAACGACCTAAAAGCCTACTGGCAGAAACGATATTGCTAAACACACTGGTCCACAATAACCTACAAGCCTGACCAACAACGACCAAGGTTTAACTACCATATTTTGCACATCGTATAACCTGCACCCCAGCCTTTTTAGCAGTCGACAAAGCTAAGTTCGTTAGATAACTGGTTTCTTTGTATAACCCGCATCTTGTTAAGAAAGATAACCCGTTCCTGAGTATGAAACAGCAATAATCAACATAATAACTTATGGATTATATGCAGGAAAATACAGTAAATTTACCCCTACCCCCCCAACCCCCAATCACCCAAGTTTTATGTTTTTAAAGTGTATCTGCATTTGACACATGATAAACTATTCCACCAAAGATAATCTTTCTGATCATCATGGCCGATCTAATTTTTCTCTGCAAAAAAGAAAAACATTATTTAAACTTTCGATATTTCGATAGCTGTTGTCAATTATAAAATGAGTATGAGAGATGGCATTCCTTAATAATTTGCATATTTTTCTAGATGGTTCGAACGACACGCCATCCATATATTCTCAAATATTTGAACACTTTTGAAGAGGGTAAAAATGTGATATTGGTAACTGAACATGTTGTTCCGTTGGATGTTGCTATAGAGAATCAAGAAAATGTAGAAATCTTTGCTGGTATTCGGGACATTTTAGAGGCACTTATATTTCTCCATGAAAAGGTATGATTTATATCATGTAACTTTTCAGAAAGTCCTTTTAAACAAATTACTGAGTTAAAACTAATTTCTCATTACCATTTCAGAGTTTTGTTTGTCATAATGGAATCTCTGTTTCATCAATATTTGTTACCGATAATGGAGCATGGAAGCTGTCCGCTCTTGAAAACTCAACTAAGGTATAAGGCTTCCTCATATCAATATCTTTCATGTTTAGTGTTTACTGGTTCTATAATATTATCAACGGTTCCTTGGACAAGATTTTTTTGCATTTTTATTTTCAATTATTTTGATACTCATTTTCGTTATAATGTAGATTTTACGACTTTCCAAACAAAGTTCTGAATACGACTTAAGTGGATTTGCAGAGTTTGCACTCAGTGTGTTGGAATATCTCAAAGAGGATTGTGAGTGTGTTTTCATCATTTCTGAATATAAGATTCAAAACTTTTTTAGAAGTTTATGTGCTCAGTTTTCCATTGCAAAAGAATTGTGTAAAAAAAACTATACAACAAGAAATCTATTTCATAATATTTTTGTGACATCATGGGCACAACGAGATTACAGATTAAAATTTTAGAATTCCTTTGCAGCGTCAATGACTGTAAAGTTTATGCAACGGTTAGAACAACTGACTGGGGAGAACAAAGAGGTAAGGAGTCTCTTTTCAAATGATTAATGCATGTATCTTTAGATTCATTGATAATTCGTATCAACTCTTTTTTTTGTAGATAACAGATAGTTTAAGGTCTCTACTGAAAGATCCCTTCTTCAGGTAAATGTCTTATTGTGTTGATTATTTTGACAAGCTTTTCTTGCTTAATATTTCTAAGTATTATGGTGCTACTAGGAACACAAGAATTGTATTGTTTTTTTATGTATATTTGACATAAAGAAGTAAGAAAGTTGACAAATGGGAAATAATCATTTCCACTTAATCATAACGTTTCTTTAAATTACACCTGACGTCACAATACCTCAATTCAAGGTTATTCTGAAATCAACCTGAGCTTGAAATTAACCAAAGCTTGAAATCAACGGGACCTTGAAATTAATCGAAACAATAAATAGAAACCTGTTCAGAAAGGGAGAACTTCAACTGAAACAAATTTCAAACGTTTCTGATAGTAAAAGAAAATACAAAATAATGGCAAAATCCAGATTTGCTTTACTCTCGAAGAAGAGCTGCTATAGATTGATGTGATAAACAAATTAATTCACATTTAATTAACTAGTAATCACATTAATTTTGGATGGTTTTGGAAAAAACACTCCTGAAGTTGGGGAACCTTAAAAATATGTGATGTGTACTAGACTTATTCTTGGGATGTTACTATCAACTTGGTAGGAAGTCTGTTGTTTGTTTAAGATAATTTGTCAGCAAATCCTCCTATAAATTATTACGCATCGGTTGTATTTAAAGGTTTTATGCTTTCATATTTTACACTATTAATTCCTATTCATAATTAATATTGTTTTAGTTTTCCATTCCTGGAGATACGCGATGGAATACAAAATCTTCCCTTAAAAGACATCAATGAAAAAGCAGTGTTTTTTAGGTTAGTAATATCAATTGTTTGCAGTTTTTAATTAATATCAGTGGTTGTAGTTGTTTTCAGTGTGTAGCTTGATACTAGAGTGACCATGCCTTAGGTTGTCCTTCCAGATTGTAAAGGTTACAGGCTGCCTTATTATCAGGATTATTATTATTATTATTATTGTGTTATTACAGGACTGTATTCGATATATAGAAAATTTCATGCAATCCTATTGGTTAATTATTCTAGACGTTAGTAAACATAAAATGTTGATATAAATGTTTATTACACGCGTAGCAGGGCTGTATTCGATACAAAAAATTTGCACGATCCTATTGGTCAATTACGCTTAAATGTGACGTCACTCTGATCTATACTCACCGGTACAGCCAGCTGAAGTGTCATGGCAACAATATTTTTTATAAAATAAGAGTCATGAATGTAAACAAAAACAGAGAAAACATAGATAGATAGATAGAAAAGACATTGTAGGGACAAATAATAACTGAAACAGTTAAGGAACTCACTGAATTGCATTTTTCCTATTTTTAATAACAAATCGAATGTCACACAAAAATGAGAAAGAAAAGTTTGTTTTCAATTTTTTTGTGTGAACGAAGGGAAGTATAATTTTGTAGAAACCCAAACACGGGTAATTACCCATATACTAAGTGTTTATTTCAGGCATTACCTTCGAATATTGACTTCTGTCACGTACTGCCCTCGCAAGCTCGCCTTTACTATGACATCAGTCATTATTCTCTGGTAATGCCCTCCTAAGCAGTTAGTATAGGGTTAATACAAACTCAGGAACAAAATTGTAAGGACAAAGAATAAGTGTAACAGTCAGGGGAACACATTGTATTGCAATAAATCCCATGTTGACAAAAAATGAAAAGCTGAAAAAGAGAAAAGTTTGTTTACATAATTTTTTTTGAATAACAAAGGAAATAATGAAGAATCAACTCGAACGCAGGTAATAACCTTTTATGTTGGACAATACCTTCGAATATTGACTTTCATCACATTAATCCCTCCCAAGTTCAGGCTTTACTTTGATGTCAGTCAATGGGGGTTATTATGCCAACATGATTGATGTTTTTCTTTGTCTTATGCTTACGTAGGACTTTGCATGAAAACCTATATACGTTACCATCATTGGTTATTTGTAAGAGGTTTCTTTCAAGTTTGTTTTCACCAATCGTGATTACAGATTTAGTTGCTGACCTGAGCTTCTTGAAGTATTTGTTTGCATCAGGAAATCGTGAGTTTAATTTTATGTTCATGGCTCTTTTCTACTTTGCTACAAGGTTATCATCATGCTTCCACTGAGGAGCTATAATGTCTTTATAGCACTTTTTGGCTGTGAAAAGTATTATTCTGTAAACTTGTACTGTTGTAGATTATTGTGAAGTCAACAATGTTCGAGCTATTGTGGATGAAGAACATTTCAAGTAAGAATGTACATAAGCATCAGCATTTCTGATGAATGCTGTTTTCTTTGTGAAAGCATTGATGCATTCAACACACTAAGGGCAGATCGGATCCAGGCGTATGTCAACAATTGTGGTGGAGTACATTTATGCAAGCTATATCTTTACAACACTCTTCAGTATCTTACTTGCTCATTCTTCTATTAACCTTTATAACTTACATTCTCCTCCACAAATTTCGACATACTGCTATGTCTGCCACTGCACAATACATGAAAAAACTTAAGGTTGTTGTTATGAAACTGCCAACACAGTTGAAAATTGACTAATATGTTTCCTTTTTCTAGAAAACATTCATTACCTCTCATTCTGACATTGTACCAATCTCGAGACATTGCTGTGCGAATGATTATAATGAAATACTTACCCTATTATGTGGATTCTATATCACCTGATACCTTGAAAGAAGATGTTTTACCAGAGGTACTCAATACGGTTGTTTTCAGAATTTTCCTTTGGGTTTGTTTTGTGTTCGAAGATTTGCCACAATGAAAAAGCTCCTACTAAAAGTTGTGAAATGTGAAAGAAAACTCAATTTCCTATGTTTTGGTCTGACATTATATGTTAACTGTATAGTCAATAAGTCAATGCAGATCTTTCTATGAGCTTTATGTGTGATTTCAGTTACTCACTGGTTTGAAAGACAACAATGATTCTCTAGTGACTGCTACATTTCATGCGTTAGCTGTTGTTGTACCAATACTTGGTAGTGCGGCTGTTGTCGGTGGGGAAAGGATGACCTGTTTCTTTGATCGGAAACCTGATGTAAGTAACTCGCTCAGTATCTTTGTGATATATAGACAGTCCACGGCTTATATTGGTAGTCTAAATAATGTTTAACAGTTGTAAGATTTTGTATCACTGAGGATTTAGATTTCTTACAGATTTGATATTATAATAGATTTGGTTATATTATTCTTTTTTTTTCTGATATAAATTTTTTTCTTCGAAGAATTTCTTTCTTTTTTTAGTTTACACGGATATCTGAGAAACGGTTCACAGGTTAGATGCCATAATGTAAACACATCGTTGTATTCTGCTGTGCATAAACTGATTGTTTGTTTGTTGTTTTTATAGGCATAAACACATCAAAAACAGTATCTGACATAATGCAATCCCAACCAGTCTCCTCTCATAACTACTTATCTTCAAGAACAGGTGAAATGGTAGAGGAAAAACAACAGAAGAGATTGGACCGTGAAAAGCATAGGGAGGAACAGCGGAGAAAAAGAGAGGAACAAAGGCAAAAGAGAGAACAACGCAAGCAGGAGAGAGATTCTCTTAAGTTTCAAAGGTTGCAGACACAGTCATCAGGTAATGAGATTGTTTTAAAGAAGTGCCAAGCACATTCCTTCTAAGTCACGAATTAAATTAGCATTGATGAAGAACTTGTTATTGGTGATGATCTTTTGATGACCCAAGTACTTTTTCCAATGCTTACTTAGAATCGTTTGTGACTTCGGAGATTGGTTTATTAGAAATATTTTGTGCCAAATTGGGTTTTTGAAGACATTGCGATGGATAGTTGTGATTTTTATTCTATTTGTTTATAAGATATATCTATATTCCATTACTTGAAATTCCTCCATAACGTAAAAACTCTCATTTGATATAATATCCTTCTTTGATATCATTTCATTTTAGATGAAAATTTCGACTCACAAGAACCTACAGTTAGTAATGAAAGTATTTTACCAACAGGTAGATGCTTTCAGCACTTCATACTACTGTACTTCTGAAATGTTCTGATAATCAAACTTTCTATTATTACTTCAACTTTGTCTGTTATAGTGGAGAACACCGCAGAGGAGCATGATAATGGAAATTTCTCAGAACCAGATTGGGAGGGATTCGAAGCTTTTTCTAATGGCAGTGAATCTGAGGTGGTGGTATTTTTTATCATTTTTTATTTGACATACTGATGTGATATGTACGTTATAACATTCATTCATTCATTGTCTTGTAGGCGAAAGAAAGTGCTGAACGAATTTTATCATCTTTTGTCGTGGAAGATGACGTTGACGAATGGGGTTGGAATGACAAGCATTCGTTACCTGACAATAATGTTGAGATGAATTGGAAAGACGACACCTCAAATTCGGGAGATAACCACTTAAATTCTAGCAGAGACACACTGGAGCAAACACAGTTAAAGCTAACTCCATCAAAAGCGTTAAATTTAACGAACTCTCCAAAAATAAAACCGTCCGAAAAGTTAAAAAAGGAAGACGATTCTAAGAAAAATATACAGACTACTACGAAAGACTTCAGTGATTTTGACATTAAAATCGATACTAATAAAGTGTTCGAACCAGACTATTTTGCCGATATGATACCCACCATCAGCAAGGAATCGTGTAAGACTGTTGTGGTAGAGAATACTCAAAATAATGTCAGTTCAAAGTTTAGTGCTATCAATGTCAGTACGCAGGTAGTTTATCATTTTTATTTTTTGGTCTGAATTGCTTAATGTCAAATATTTTGTAACATCTACGAAACAGCAAAATTTAAAATGCTTTTTTTCTACACCGATAAGATATAAGATTACATAGAGCTTTTTCTTGGAACATTACACATCATAAAACGTTCTTCTTGTCTCCATGTTGCAATACTTTGTACGTTCCTTTCTCTTCCTATTTTAGGAACCAACTGGATGGGGTGAAGACGATGGTTGGGATGATGAGGATTTTTAAAATTCTATTCTTTTTCTGTAAACTTTTTTATTTCTTCTTATCATGCAGTCAAATAGTAAATTTGCTTTTCCTTTCACCTTTCATTTTTGAATATTTTTTTCTCGTCGAACAAGTGTTGCTCTAAATATATATATTTCAACCAAACCCCATCAATATTCACGGTTAACTTTGAAACTGTACATAACAATCTACCCAGTGGGCAAAATCTTCAAAAAGTCTTTGTGAAGGAGTGTTTTTTTATTAAAACAGCAGTCGATGTTGTTTGCCATTCCTCCGCAGAGACTTTTTGAAGATTTTGCCCAGCGGGTAACAGAACAGTTTGCTTTGTTACGAATAATTAATATAGCAATAACTTATATAATATAACATTTGTATCCTGATTGATTTCACATCCTTTGAAACTGGTTTTCGTCTTCATGTTTCGTGTTTATATAAGTATCAGTAACCATTCAGTTGAGCTTCGGTGAGGTTTAATTTTAGTACTTTATCACTACTACTCATTTCTTAATATTTTACCAAATTTTGTCCCCAAAACTGTATTCTATCTTTAAATGGTACATTGGAAGATTTTGTTTTGTCGGACCAGTATTGTTCATAAACGTAAATCATCCGGTCCATGACATGATAAATTTCTTTACTTATTATCATATGGTACTTTATTTGTTCTAATTTGTATTCTTTGTCAAATTTGCACCTCGGGCTTTTTTTTTGCCATTTTTCATCCTGGCGATGCTTTTAAAACAAAACATGTATTACTTGATAATGTTTAATGCAACCGTGTCTTGTAATGCTGGTCCACATTCGCAGAAAGAAACTTCCTGCGACAACACACTTATTCTGTGCATGGTGTCGTCGGAAAAATGATCTATTGAAAACTCACCTTTATTCAACTTGTTTTTTATTGCTATTTTGTTTGTTATGATTTGCGATTTTCTATGAAACAGATGGAAAGTAAAAGGACATTTTGTAAGTTGTTGGAAGATTTGACACATTGTAAAGATAGTGATGGATTACTTGCTACACAACGAACCACGTAAGTTTTCTTTACGTAAGTTTTATTTTTGCTTGGTTTGTTGTAAAGAACTGTTATTTTAAGTGTGTCTGTGCGCTCTGTTTTAACTGCGATAAAGCGCTATTCAAATGTGCTTGTTGTTGAGTCTTGATCGTTGTTTTGAGGAACTTTTGCCGTGACAAGTGCGGTGGAAGTGCACTTAATTGTCAAATATGTATAAAATACATTGAAAGTTATTTTCTGGTAAATTGGATCAATTTGTATGGAAAATTTCATCCATCGTCAGGTCTCAGCGGCGGATCTAGAGAGTAAGTAGAAATCTTTGGAGGAGAATGTTAGCTAATAGACCCATGGTGGATACAGACTAAAAACAGAAATTATGTTAATGTGCTCCTCCGCACCTTGGATCTGTTTTCGGACCTGATTAATGGTAACTTCTTCCCGCTCTCTTTTGTTCTTTCTTTCTTTGTGTAAATAATATCTTTTAGTCTTCATCGTTATGAAGAAACCAACGAAATGTTCCGTCAGTTTTTATCGCTCTCGGACGTAACTCATAAAATCTTATTGGAAAGCTACACAACACACTCAAAGACTTTGAATACATTGAAGAAAGATCTGGAAACTTCTTACAAGAGGATAAGGTTACAATCTAATCCCAAACTTTTTTGAAATATTTCTACCCATGTTGAGAGTGTGTTTCCAACCAACTAACTTCTCCGGTGAAAAGTCTTATAAAGTGTAACAGAAAGAACGAAGCATAATCCAGTGTGCAACAACTTCAAAAAGTCTATGAGGAGGAGTGTTTTCTATAGGAATGGCAAGCAATATTGCCTGCTGTTTCGATAAAAAAAAACACTCCTCCACAGAGACTTTTGAAGATTTTGCCCACTGGGAAGCTGACTTAGTGGTTTGAAACCGGTAGATGCATAGTAGTTGTTGGGTTTTTTGGTTTTTGGTTTTTTTCCATAAAGAAAATACTATTTAAAAGGGAACATAACATTCGACCTAAACCTGATAATACTGGAAAGGATTTTTTTGAAATGACGTTGTTTAGAATGATGACTTATTAGAACTAAATCATCTATATTTCGAATCATTTTTTAGAACTTTAAAAGGACTACTTAAAGAAAAGTATCCACTGGCGTTTGATGGTACGTATATATTAATATACCTGCAAAAAATAGCAGAGAGTGCTCTTAGAGAGTTTGATGGGTTGGGTGTTGTGGTACCAAACAACTGAAAAATTAACAAGTGGGTGTTTATCAGGAACCTAATGTCTGCTTTTTGCTTCCATTTTGCAGCGACAGCCGATGCCATCAAAGAACTCAAGGAACAGTATCAAAGAGAAGATGAGGAAACTTATAATACTGCTGAAGGGAATAAAACGAGCTTGCAGGATGCTACTGAACCACCTGCTGTTCAAACCGATACAAACTGGCGTGGAATAGCTTCGAACATTGATGTCAGCTCAAAGAATACTAGTGAAAGTACACTGGATGGAAATATACAAGATATTCAATTGTCCTCTGGTGTAGGGACAACTGAAAACAGTACGCCACATTCTGATTTAAAAACAATGCAAAACGTTGAAGACGTTTGTGAAGACATCAACGCAGTTGTTTTAACTGATGAAGAGGAGAACATTGATAGAACTGAATCTAGTGAAACATAAAACTGCAAGAAAAAAATATTTGGTCATTTAAGGACCAAACAGATTGTTCTTAACCTTTCCTGCTCCATAAAATCTTTTACAGCTTAACTGTGTGATGATGTAAACTTGCTGATTTATACTAAGACTTGAAAAAACACTGCTTTAGATTCAGTTTCGGTAGTCTTGATTCCAACTATTCCCAGACTTTGGCTTAAACGTAAACATTAAGCCTTGGGTAAGGTCGCAATTTTCCTGCCTTCTACAACGCAATTTCTTGTTAATGCAACTATTTTGAAGTTTATAAGAAGTTTTTCAATTTTACTGTTACCTAGTACTCAAGTTATCTTCAAATAAAAAATGCTGGCCTAATTCCGAAATCATCTTTATTCTATTGGAGTCTCATAATTTTCTTATAAACAGTTCAGAATGTAAACACAATGTTAAATTCAAAATGACTATTACCGGTGAAAATTGTGGAAATCTTTTGCGTGATTTATATGAATAAATGAGTTAAAAGAGCCTCCCTTGTTTCCACAGCATCTTTTAAGCTGCGAGTCTTACTTCCACACAGTGAGGAGGGTAAGGGTGCTCCCCCAAAAATCCCAGTGGGAAACTTCAACTATGATTTTTGGAAGTGTTATAACGAAAACAGCATTTAATCACTGAGTTTTTATTTGCTAATATTCTCCGATACATTCCCTTCCAAAAATCATTTTCCGCATTTTTTTTTTATTTTTTTTTATTTTTATTTTTTTTTTATTTTTTTGGTTTTATCAGATGACTAGGCCATTCTCGCATTTCTGGTGAAAACTTGTGTTAAGGCTGTATCAACAAGTATCAATTTGATTTCATTAGTGTTTCCGTAAGAGATCAAAGATGCATAGTTGTTTGATGGCTGAAGCGGAAATTGTTCAAGCCTAAGGGCTTCTAGTTTGTTTTTTTTACCAAACTTGTTAATTTTTCAAACGTTCGGTCCAAGTTGTGTTAATAAATGTCGATCATCTACGTCTTGTGTGTTATAGACGTATTTAGACGTTATTTCTACCAATGCATTCGAAAATTCTATGGTCTGGAACCAAGCTATATTATAACCTTTTCTTTTAATCTTTTCAATAAGCAAATTTTATCATTCACTTTTTGAACACATAAAACACATAACACATATAATCATACACAGTAATTATTTTCTATCGTGTGATCAAACTACAGTTAGTTAAAAATAATATGTACTTCCTGGTATAGTTGGTTTACTCGTGCAAATGATTAGAATTGGTAACCATTTACATTATCGTTTTAACATCTTTCCAATTTTGCAAGAACACCCGTATTCGTATAGCTTCTTTATATCCATTAAAAATAGGAATGGTAATATTCATTTCACCTTTCATTTCTCTAACTGGCCAGCGTAAGTTAGGAGGAAAAGAGCTTATCTAATATATATTATTTACCTCATCACCAACATCATGCATAAGGTCGTATGCTATTACTGTTGATGCAGATCGGGCTCTATTAATCTTGCTAATTTTTACTAGGATCGTAAAGTAATTTTTGATCCACTCCGCATTACGTTTAAGGTCGTCGTTACCAATGAACTTAACATCAACAAAATTAAAATTATAGTCATTCATGTTGCCAGCTAAAAAATTTTCTAACCGTAAGTTAGGAGAAGGAGATTGAGACCATTTTGGTTAATGTTGGAATATTTCATTAAAATCATTTCCTTTAAGACGAGATAAGGTTGTTTCGGCAAAGCTTGAAAAGTATTTCAAAATGTCATCTTTTACTCCTTCCAAATAATCGTGAAAAGGGTTAGCAGGATCAATTATATAGCGAGACTTTCCGTGCAGTATTACCAGTGCACTGTAACTAAGCATTTTGTGACCAGGAGAATCAGGAAAATATATTTTTATCCAACAAATGTTTTCAATCATCTGTAAGAAACCCTTGAATGCCTTTAAATAGGATGGCGACTGCTTGTTTTTCCTCGCTATTTCTTCTTCTTCATTTGCGGCCTTAATAGCAATAAGTTCCATGATAGTTGAACGGCCACTTACGTAAGAATTATCAGTCAAAAGTTCTATGAACAATGTTTTATTCCAGAACTTTCCCAGACGAGCAATTTCATGTGAAAAGGCGCTCTGATTCTTTACGAAGTCTACACTGAGCATAGATAATCCAGAGCTTTGTTTATACATTTCTCGATTCGATGGATGTTTTTGTCGAAATGTTTCCAAAACATATTCAGCTTGCTGCATATGTGCTTTTCCCCCATCGCCTGTGTTATTTGCTCGATTTATAGCTACACATAAATCAACAACAAAACACATAAGTCACGATACTTGAATTGAAGTGTTTTGGGATCACGTCTAGGTGTCTTTTGGATATCTCCTTTTCCTAAATCTGTGTGGGAGAGCAAAATGTCTTCATACTGATCAACGATTTCATGCACATCTGGTATTCTTTTATTTATAGGATTAATGAAAATAACACAATCAAAGTCAACGAATCCAGAGAGAGATGTCTTCTTTGCTACGCCTCCAACTATTTCACATCTGTCAATGTTGTATCTTGAATTTCTTTCTTTCGTTGTAATTTTCTTTCAGTAATTCAAATATTGCATTTATGTATTCCTTCCCTTCTTCTATTTCTTCTTTTGGGAGGGTTTCAATAACCACAGAGTGTATGTACGTTTCCAAAGAATCCATATAGTATATCTACTTAAACAGTAGCGTGCCAAAATGATCCTGGATCCAAAAATATACAACAAAATTGTTTTTGAGTATTTTCGACTCAACCAAAATTATTAAAAAAAAAATCAACGTTATATTCACGTAAGGAACTCAATGGATAAGAGTCCTGGGACAGAATACTCCAACCTGCTGTGTCAGTGCTCAAATTTTATGTATTTGTTGTTTTGTCCATGGCTACACGTATATGCTTGATTAGGTACGTCATTATGTATGCTGTGCTGTGTTCATGCACGTCTTATGATGTCTTGACAACTGTTAACAAATAATTCATCGGGTTCCGGTTTTGTTTTCACGTTCGTTTTTACACTTTTAACTTTATAAGAACAACCAGGCTGAAATTTTGCCAAAAATAAGAACAATCAAAAAACAATCTGAAGCTGAACTTTTTCAGAAGGTCCTTCCTTAAGAGAATTTCAGGCTGAATATAGTAATGCAATAACGAGAAACTCTGCCATCAATGAACTATCAATATCAGAAAGTTTTGTCAAGAATCTATCAAGAAGAACTCTATCAAGACTATCAAGTCTAAAAACCAACACAAAAAATTAATCAGGATGAATAAAAAATTACTGGTTCTTATAGAAAAAAAAAGTAATATTGCACTTTCTTGATGAGGCCGTCTGCTCTATTTGGTGTGCGGAAAATCTTCTTTATGTTCTTTTCTACACTATTATCCATGGAAATTTGAAAACATTTTTAATGTCGAAGCATTTTTTAAGTTTTCAAAAAGTGACCGGGAATTAAGCAGATGGGCTAAAACGTTTGGCCGAAAACAGTTAATATGTAGCAAATACATTCAACAAATAGATACGGAAGAAACCAGCGTTCCCTTTTGAGAGTTAAAAGAAGAAACTTGAACAACCTATATCGTTCCAAGAAATACATAAGGAATGAATAAGCTAAAGCCCGAGGACCAGATATAGTGACAGTTGAACTCATATAAAATAGGGATCAAAAGATTGTAAAAAAAAACCCTAAGAAATGTTGAAATGGACTTGGCTATTGTTGACGCAGCGGCAGAAGCAGTGGGGTGCGTGCGGTTCTTCACTTTTTAGTGGTGGAAAATAATAGAAAAGTTGGCTTAAGTGTTGGAAGCAATTTAAAAGAAAGGAAATATGATGAGCACGTTGTTTAAAACTACTAAAAAGGGAGTAAATCCACAAAGATCTCAAAATTCTTTAAAACACAAAAAGACATGTTACTTAACATTTTACTAAACACAATCACACTCAGATAATCTCGTTGATCCAGAACAATTTAAGTTTTTGGAACAATTAAGAAAAGCTGGAAAAAGATTAAAACGAATTTTGCCAGGATATGGTCGACCACACAGTTAGCTATCGGAAAGCTAAACGTGCGGTAGATATCCAGGTAATCCACTTGAAGGTGTTACACGTAGCACTTCTTTGCAATTGGCTGTTGAGAAGGATACTCAACAGTTTAAAACCTGGATCCCATACCTCGAACATTTATTAACAGAGTGATAACATTAGGAACACCGTCTTATTGTAAGTGCATTAGACCATTTCAAAAATTCAAGGTTGAAAGATTGGACCGGGGTGAAACAGCTATTGAAATGGCTTATAAAACAGTCGCTAGATGTTTGAAAAACATAGTAACTACTGACGATATAGAACTGACAGAAAAAGTCTTACAAACTGTCAATGATACCATCACGATATATACAAATGATCCCAATAAAGACGTCAAGGACAACGGATGGTTTGCTTTGTTTTCCACAAGAATTTTCAACCCCATTCACAACATTCACTTTTTACCTACAACCAAGGTTTAACCCACGTCTTGATCTATCTCATTTAAAGGAGGTTCAACTGAAATTTTCTAGCAGTGTTGTAACCACTGGGTTGTCAACACCTTGAAAGACAGCGCTGATGAAAACGGTTTTTAGTGAAAAAATCTTTGTACGAGACTTTTGAATGAGTGTAATTTTGTGATCATCATCATGGATGAAAAACAGATTAGTAAGTAAGTAAGTTGATGGCTCCTAATGGGCTGAATACGCTCTTTTCAAAGTGCACCGAGTGGAGTATCGATTCCAGTTTCCGCTGCTAGGATTGAACCCCAACCGCACTGGTGAAAACCGAATGTGCCGCCACCTCACCATTGCCGCATTATGATAAGTTTGCTTTATTTATCTAAACGATTTTGAATTGTGTAAATCGTACGCTCTTTTTTTGGTTGCTTAAGGCTTGCTGGTACCATTTGTATCATGTAATTCTCGGAGACAATATATGCACCATATAGAATTAGCTGTTGGTCAACGTGAGTGTTGGCATACTTTAAGAGTATTAAGCCAAAAGCGTACCACATTAGCTTCCCCTTCACAAGTCAACCTCCACCTCCTCGTGGTGTCCACTGGAAACTCGCTGAGGCGAAGTTGGGGACGAAAGGCGAGTATTCGGCGCCTTCAAAAAAACGTTCACTTGTTGGTCTGGATGGTTTATCTGAAAGAAAAGCTGCTCACTAACGTTTGGATTCTGTTATGACCGGTGAGATGGTGTCTTTGAAAAAACACTCCTGAAGATGCCTTTAGCAAGTACTTCAGTGTATGAACCACTAGTTACATATATTTGATGACACAGCCCTATAACCGACCCCCAGTCTGGGTGTACATCAGGGGTGCGTTAGAAATCCGCCCGATGAAAACAAAAAATCAAAAAAGTGAAAAATATTTTGAAGATAGGCACTTGGAATGTGGGTACATTGAGAGATGATTTTAAAGTAAAGAAGCTGTTGTGTGAAATGACCCGTCTAAAAATGGACCTATTAGCTGCAACGTTAATGATAAGTATTGTTCCAAACACAAAGGGTGAGATTTCGTGGGTACCTGGGACTCTGACATGACGCAATTTCAATGTGTCAGGGTTTCAACAATCTGTTGCGCAAAATGTCATTATAAGATTCGTTTTCAAAAAAAAACAACAGATATATAAAATGGAAAATACATGAAGAAATAACATTGCTAGCTTTCCAACACCGTCAAATAACATAATGAAACGAAACTTGATTGGAAAAATTAATTGACATAACTTTTTCAACTTTCACACGTCTGTGTATACTAAAGAAATTGAGAGAATAGAAAAGATGTGTTAAGAAAATTTTAAAATAAATCATGATGATACTAAAAAAATATTGATTGATTGATTGATTGATTGATTGATTGATTAATTCATTCATCGGGATCTCAGAGTCATTAAGACAAAATATAAGACACCTTAAAATACTTACAAATGAGTTAAAATACTATTAATATAATATATTGTTGCAAAGTAAAGTTCAGTTGTCCTCTAAAATGCTTGCATAATTTTAAGCTAACGTTAGATATTCCTTTAATGAAACTCAATATCTTTCTTGTCGGGAAACATCGTTCGCAATTAACTTCCAAAACTCGTAGATGTGTTTCAACAACACGAAATTAGGTATTTGGTCGCCATAATTTTCACGGTCCTTTTTCTGATCTTCATAAATTTCCAGCGCTTCAGATAAT
This sequence comes from Turritopsis rubra, assembly GCA_039566895.2. Classification (NCBI taxonomy): domain Eukaryota; kingdom Metazoa; phylum Cnidaria; class Hydrozoa; order Anthoathecata; family Oceaniidae; genus Turritopsis; species Turritopsis rubra. The sequence goes on from CM077623.1 coordinate 5,222,333, forward strand.
CTAGAAGAAAAATACATGAATTCTATAGTTGGGTAGAATTTAAAACAGTCAATTAATTTAAGATGTTTTTTCGAGTTCGAAGCACAGGTTATGTTTTACTTGTTACCACTATTGTTGGCCATATCGTCAGTAGTTTTCTACAAAGGAATCTCCACGAGAGAGCTAATAATTTGTTAACCTCTTTGTTTGCCATTTTGATATAGGTCAGCTGCTCCTTTCAGACCTATTTCTTATTGTTCAAATGAGGGATTCCTATTGCTGACATCAGCACATTGCAAGCCTCAGTTCTATTTATAACAGTTCGTAGATTTCTTAGCAAAGTTTCGGGAGAATTATATTCTGTTTCCTAAAACAATTATGTCATTTCCCTCCCTCTGTTTATTGTGACTTTTTACAAAAAACACCTTGCTTACATATCGGTAAATATTCTAGTCCATGGAGAAAGGGATACATGAAAGTATAGATGAAAAATCTTTGATGAAGGCATCACGTTTTGAAAAAACATAGAAATACGGCAAAACCAAACGAAATCATGAAAAACAGACATTTGATGTGATGAATAAAAAGAAAATGGACATACTCAAAGTCAGCATGGTTTTCATCTCTTTCGGATAATTCTGACAAGATGTATTCTGTTAGCAGTGACAATAACACATACGTATCGACGTGACGTAAGTAATTATGTATTCCTTCAAGCAACTCATTGTCAAGTTTTTCTTTAAAACTGTCCTCGATAACAAACTGAAAAGGTTCCTATTAAAACAATAGAATTATTTAATCATGTTATTATTTGTAAAGATGAAAAAGGTAAGAGTTACAAGCCAAATTACAGCGCGGATTGTTTCAGATATGTAGTTTTGTAATAACTTTATTACCTTTCTAATCGAATAAAGACGTTTAGCTCTTTCCACCGTCAACATGTTCCATGCTGATGTAAGATGAGTTAACAAAATCGTGCTTTGCATCTTTAAAGAAAAGGAACATATTTCTTATTTCTTTTGATGTCGCAGTGGGGATAGGCAAACATCCAATTAGGGAAAATTTCGATTAGGCAAAATCAGAATTGACATTTTACCTTCCTACTTGGAATGAATTTGGCAGGATCCATATGCAATACTTCACGTAGATATTTTCTGTACATCATATTTGGTTCGCCTTTCGTTGTGGATAAAAATCCAATGGTAATCTCGACACCTCTCAGAGCATTTGATATGTCAGCAATCCGTGTTAACTCACGCATCATCTTCTGTTTATCACCAGATGGTATTTTTGTCTAAATATGATCAGTTCATTTAAGGTTATAAACAAAGTCCATTTCACGAAAAGAAAATAATACCAATTATTAGGGAAATATCCAAAATGTGATAGAAAATGCAATAGACATTTTAAGATGACAAAAAAATTAGACCAACTCATTTTATCCTTGACCCATTCTGTGGAGTTAGTTGAATAACTTACCTGCTGTTTCAATGACATGAATTTCTTGGACTTCCTGACGTTATCTGTGTATTCAAACTCCTTTATTTCTAAAGTAAGTTTTGGCTTTCCAAAGAACATGTTTTCCAATAAGTGTTTCTCAATTGCTTGGAAATTGTAATCCACCTGTCTTCCTCTTCCAATCTCTAACGTGTAATCACAATGCGCATACACCAACGGTAACAAATCCCTGTCAGGATTGTATGAGATTAAATCGTTCTCATTGCTTTTAAATAAATAGACATCGCGATTGTTTTCCTTTAATCTATTCAAGAACTCGTTTTGACTGAACGCAAGGATATCGATAATGGCGTACAGTACACGACCTGGTCCCTCTTTAGAACAAAGGATTCGACTGAAACTGGTATTGAGATCAATTGTTTTCGGATGATCCCCTTCATTCAATCGCACACGACCTGAAATGATAAAACAAAATTGATTTGTCGTAAATAGATAATAAAAAACAAGAAATCGTCGGTATCAACACGGTAGCTACATAAACGCAGAGAATGAACCAGCTCTGCTTTCAGTTGCAGGATAAAGTCACAGATAAAGGAATGTAATTGATCCAACAACAATAAACAAGAAGTCAGGAAAAATGAAATGCATATGCATATGTCTTTGGAATACAAAACAAAAGCTTTCCTGCCGAAATTAAGATTCAAACCAATCATAGTATCAGGTATCAGGTTCTGATTTTGATTCAATAGTTTTATTCTCATTGGAAGGACAGTTAGTTATGCCTCATTCTTAAATGCTATTGTTCTAAAAATTCTGAAAAATTTCTTCCTGCAAATAGTGATAAATTATAAATAATGATAATCGTTAGTGATATTCGTAACAATCTAAGTGATAAATTTAGTGATTTAAAAATTCAATCAATAGCCAGCTCTCAATCAGTTTAAACCTATGCTAAGATCGGGATGTTCATATAAGGCCACCATAAATAAGTTGTAAGCGTCCTCCGGCCGGCTTGTTTTGAAGTTGAAATGTTAAGTTGGGTGAGTCGGCAAAGTTTACAAAAAATGAATGAATACATAAATAATTAACGGAACATACGGTTTACCGCAACATAATCACGTTTTGTCTGTCAAAAATTAGAAAGAAGCGATAAGATTGCCAGAGTTTGCACACAATAATAGTTTAGGGTTCCATGTTTATTAATGTGCGGAGCACAAAATTATAATTATACTTTGGTTTACACACACCAAAGACTGCGCGAACTTGACGGAAGAAAACTGACGGTATATTTTGTTATGCCATCATGGAAGTATAATAAGAGAAAACACTTAAAACTAATTTCTACAGCCTTTAAATTCTATTGTTGCTATTCCAGACAAGGGAAAACCTGGAATGGCCACGAAAACACTTCAAAAGACCCAGCGCCGCCAGAAACATCTCAGAAACTTTCTCAATGGCAAGTTCATTTAAATAAGGAAATCAAGTAAGAACATTGAAGCTTTCTAATATTGCTCTGAATATCTTCTTTGAAAGACCAACCTGAATTTAACCGTTTAATTCTATTAATATACTTCACAAGTGTAAGACAATTTTCATGGTTGCCACTATTATTTTGAAATCAATTTCCACAGTTTTATGATAATTTCCAGGACTACTCTCGGACAATTTCATTTTTTAATTTTAATTCAGGACCTTTCAGGAAAAAGTGGGCAAATAGCTAGAACTGTGTAATTGTGTGTAATTCATGACAGAGAGAAGTTATTAGGGATTGTTAAGGATGGACAGAACTACTTTTAATGGTAAAAAATACCATGGAACTGAATAAACATTGAATAATGAACAGATACTAAATGTGATGAAGCCAACAGATCGCATAAAGAACAGCATAACAAACACTCAACAATTAACAAATGTTCTATTGAAGGACTACAACTTCACAGTAGGTTTGTTCTAATAAAGTAAGGAAAGCAAGTCTATCATTTCTGCTGTACAGTTTACAAATCTGTGAGTTACAAATCCATAAAGAAGGGACAACTTCCAAATAGAATCAAAAATCATATCAAACAAAAAAAGAAGTGGTATCTGATAAAAAGCGCAAAAAAGTTCTTCTAATTTCAGCAAAGACTTTCAGCAAAGTAAAAACAAAACCAAACTTTTGAAAGCAACCTTTACTTCTGTTTTTTAACTGGGATTTTTTTTTTTTTTTGAGGCAAGCGATAAACATCCAGGACATTTCCAGGATTTTTATTAAATTTCCCCACAATCCAGAACATTTCAGGACAAAGACAAAATTCCAGGCTTTTTCATTCTTCAGTTACCAGGTTATGAACTTTTTATCATGCATAACCGGCATGCATTACAAGGTGTTTTCAGATAATTGATTTTCCCTATTCTTACTGAAATGTTTATGACAAACCAATGTCATGACGAGAATCCCGTCGAGAATTTATGGTAACAACGACAGGAAACAATCGTGTTACTACACAGCATTTCTTGAATACTTTTGCAAAACGAGCGAAACGTAAAAAAAACATCAGCAATTACCGTAATTTTCCAGATATGGCATTATCTTTTTCCATACGATACACAAACGTTTCACTAGTCTTGTGACCAACTTTCGAGTTTCTTTTAAGAAAAAATGAAGACAGAAGTAAAATATACGAACAAAACATCGTTTGCTGTCATAACATGCCAAGAGATAACTTACGTTCGTCAAAATATTCACGGATGCCGTCCTTGATCTTCATATTTTTTGCCGTCTCTTTGTCAATTTTAAAGTTCAACTTGGCAAGAAGAAGTTCTTGTAGTTGTATAATACCAGGCAAATCCTTTATCAGTTGAAATAGTCGTCCCTAAATGAATGAGTTTTAAACGGTGAAAGTACAAATCAAAAATAACATGTGCTTAAAAATCTGCATTCATGTTTTGTTGATCTCACGACTTAACATAATGCAAAGTGAACATAATATTAACACTAAGTCTCAATTGGGAATGGTTAACCAACCTCATGTAAGAAGGAAGACAAAAATTTCAAAGTTTTGCCCTGAGATATAACTCTTCTTTGGTTCACTTGAAGCTCGAAGTGCTCTAAAGTGATTGGTTGCCGGTATTCCCAAAATTGAACACAATGCATTGGATTTATATTTTCAAATGCTGGAATTTCAATTGCGTCGAGTTCATACAATCTTCTCATTGCTTGATTGGATTCAATGCGAGTGTCCGCCATTAACAGCCTTCGAGCTGCATTCAAATCAGCATTAACTCTCTGCAATGGTTAAGGAAAATGAAATTATACAGTTCCTTTTAAAAACAAACAAATTGATATCGTCAGAAATATCTTCAGAATCCCTTAGAATTAGAACTAGACTTACATTGATAAAAGTTTCTACAAACCCCTTGTGAAAGGCCATTTCATACTGACGCCTGGCTTCTTTATTACTGAGATCATTTTGCAACGGATTGGCTAAACATAGAGTGAACAATGTACTGGGACCGACGAAGTATTTGAGTGAAGTATTTCAATGAAAATAATCACAGATATTAAGCCAGCCTGAGTCGTCATCCCTATTCAACGTTTCCTTATCAGCTCTGTTTGCAATCCTATATTCACGCTCACACCAAGGGGGCTAACACAGGAAGCTACAATGTGTGCAACATCTAGATTACATTGTTAGACATACACTACTATATGGCAGATATAGAAGCTTACCATTTGTTCTACAGTTATTCAAAATATGTTTGAAGAGTAAATGAACGATGACATCCGTGTCGTCACTACTTTTTGCGAACACTTTGGCAATCATTTGTAAATCTTTTCTGATATGCTCCAGTAAGAACTGGCTAACGTTGCCAATAGCAATCCGAGGTTCAATAAGATCACAAATTGCCTAATTATAAAACAAAACCAAAATATGAAATACTTATAACTTATAACGGATAAGACATGGTGCAGAGGAACTAATAATGTTTCAATTCCAAAATCACCATATACTTCAATATCTCGAAATCTCTAGCGTTGAAGTTTATTCTATGACACGGTGATTCTAATTGTTTTTAAATCAACAGAGTTGTAGATTAAAAATGCTCACCTGTTGATGCCCAAACATAAAACCACACATCATTGCAAGGTGTACTAGAAGACGTTGAATGGACACAGATAAAGGTGACAATTCACGTTCGGGATATGGTTGATTGGATCGGTTGTTTGCCACACCAAGACTGTGTCCAGGACGAGTTAGGTCTCTGAAATAAATAAGAAGTTCTTATTTGCAAATGCAATTACCAATCTGCCATAATTCACACAAACAATGGTTGATTGAAATTTATCACTTTTATAAAAAAAAAAGATGTTTTAAAAAGGGCGACAAGTGATGAAAAGTTATCGACTGTATACCTGTTTGCTATGACAAAAGTAACCTTAAAATCTTGTTACCAAACTGGGTCTGGAAACACTTATCAATAATGATAATTGCTGTTTTTCCATCTGTTATGAAGTTTGAAATATAAGAAGGATTTTTCAAGAAAAAAACATATCCCATCCATAGAAGATAAATTTAGACGTAAATCTATTTTTGCTATGTGAAGATAAATGCTTCATGCACCATAGTTTATTAATATTAAACAAATTCAAATCCGATGTGATTATTCAATATAATTCACAAACCGATTTTCAACTTTCTTGTTTGTTGGAAGAAGTTGATGGTTGGTTCCACCAATGGGTGATTGGCAATAAGGACATCTTCCAGTTGTGGCAGCTCTACCGCACTATTTAAAAAAAACACACTTTCTAAAAATCCATTGTCTGTGCTTATTTAATTTGCTCAATTATGCAAGATTTTAAATGATTTCAAAACGTACGTTTCCAATAAAGTACACATGACCTCTTGGGCAACCTATAAAACCAATTATCCTTATATTGAGAGACTCCATACTTAAATTTTAATGTGTGATCAAACAAAACGATTTAACATTATTCATACTATGTGGAACCCAGCCAGTGCCATCGTCCGGTCTTGCATTGGCCACCTCCTCAAAGTTGTCACTAGGCATTGTTGGTAAATAGTAACGCTAAATAGAAGTAAGAAAAGAATTCATAAAATGTTGTCTAAACATATAGTTTTCTATAGCCAATGGGTTTTATTAGAGTTGTCCTCACGATCTTCCTTCAAATTTCTGATTTCAATAGATAGTGAGTCATACTTGAATGACAGCGGGATTCTTCATCAGCAAAATGTATAAATTTATCAAACTGTTCTTATTTGAATATTCCAAAACAATCAGAAAATGAAGTAATATTTCTTGAAGGTTTTTGTCGTCAATGTTTCCCATAACTCCATTGATCTTTACCATCCAATCCTAAACCAAAACAAAATAAAAACATATTATTTTGTTAGAGCAAGAATTTAGCAAGTCTGCAAATGATTGTTTAAAAAAGGTAAAAAAAACGTACTTGTAAATTAAAAACATTTTCAATGATGCTCGTTGTTACCTAAAAATACAATTTCAAACAAAATGACGAGTCATTAATTCGTAATGAAACTATTTTTATCAAACGTGAATCAATTTTCATGTAAGTGAAATAAATTTTTCTTACATTGCCATCAACCTGTATTAATCTTAGCATCGTCAATCGAGCTAAATATTCAAGACCAGGAAATGTGTTGATTTGCTAGAAAAGAAAAACATTATCCTTAAACCAGCTAGCTATACATAAAATTGAAATACCAAACTTGCAAAGGTTATTGCATGGTTATTGCATGGAATAAAATTGCATGTAGATTGAAAACATAAATTTGAAAGTGGATACTAATGGCCACAATAATTTGAGACCAATTACCTGCATTTTTACTTATCATTGAGAAATATATCCACTAGCAATTGTCCATTTAATTCATATAATAACATAGCAACAGAACTGAACATAGCAACAGAAAGGGGGATTGTATTTTGGGTCTGTCATTCATTAGAGAAGAACAAACAAAGAATTTTTACTTGACGGTATTGAGCAATTTCTTCAGCTTTTGCATTCTTCATCATAAGTTGTGTTAATTGCTCTCTGATATCTTGATAATTTTTGCCATACACAAGAAAGTTATCAGCTTCAGGAGCTGGACCCTAATTCAGTGAATTAAAAACGAAGGTATAAAATAGAAACAGGTCTCAAAAGAAGGATCCCAAAATACGAACATTGAATGTTATCACAGAGAAAATTGACAATCGAAATCACGATTTAGAAACATATATACTACACAAAATTAGATTTCTTGTAGTTATATACAAGTAATAACGAGAACATGAAGTACTAAGTAGCAAGGGGATACTCCTTAAACTTAGAGAGTCATTATTACAAATCATCTTTTCCATGAGGGATCATTCTTCTTTTATAACAAAACAATACCTGGTTAGCATTTTCCAATTCTAGCCAATCAAATTGACATTTTTCAACAATTGTTTTCAGCTCTTGATTGCCATAGCGACGAATAATTTGTCTCAGTAAGAACATGTGACAGTCACTATTACGTGTCTGAAGTACGAGCTTAGCTAATAAACCAAATAATTTCTTTAATTCTTGATCCACTTTCTTTTCTGTTATGTTTTCTTCATTGAGATAAACTTGAGCTAACACAGTGACGACGGCTGCAATGCATTCTCTTGCAATTCCAATATTCTTCAATAAAGTAACTGAGATTTCAGTAAGTCTCTCAGAGTTACTGAAATAGTTGAGAACATTATCCAAACTTGTAGTGATGTGATGAACATACAAATAATTTAATTCTGTTCCCTCTCTTAATTTTGAGGAAAGGGCAGCTCGATGATCCTAGGAACATACAATAATTGTGATGTTATAATGATTGACAAGGAAAATTAGAATTTAATAATTTTCATAAAGATTTGATAAAAAGTTTATAAAAATCAAGTGCACTATGGTTAGAGCTACTGTTGAAGAATCGAAAGGTGTACCTCGTAACAGTTCACAAAAAGCTTGCAAATATTCCACTTGTCTTCATCAGATCTTGCATATAAGATGTTCGACTGAAAACATTGCCCAATTTGATTTTCAATTTCTTCCTCCCTGCAGAAACACAAAGAAATTAAAAATAATTGATTCTACTTTATCAATAATAAAGAAAAAAAGTATTGAGCTTTACCTATTTAGCAATTGCTGCAAGATAAATGATCTTATTGTTGGTGTTGGATCAAGTGCATAATCTTGAACTGGGAAAAATCTTTTCGTTTTTTGATCATTGGATTTGAAGGCATAGGTCATAATTCGATTCAAAACAGCATCATTCACATTTGCTTTTGCAAAGCAGAACTCTGTGACCAATTCCACAAAAAAAATTGAGCACCTGCGCATGAAACTACCAAAAATGGATATTTCCCTAAATTATGGAATTGAGGAAGTTCTTAGTATTTGCCTTATAAATGTGCCTCTCTTACAACTGGAGAATTCACATATTAAATTTTATATACCAAGAAGGATATGTCAATGTTATATCACATTATATCATTCTTTGCAACAGTGCTCGATAGCACAAAGTGGGATTTTACAAAACACTGATGAAAATTGCGGTAAGCATAATTTAGTTTTTCTTTGTATCTTCCATCATCTTTAGCAAATATTCGACCGATACATTATCGTTATAATAATTATCATGATGAAAGGAAATTAAAACAAGGAAATTAAAACAAGGAAATTAAAACAAGGAATTCTGTGGGAATGCATTACACTTTAGCTGTCATTGAATTTTACAGAGGTAAATTCCAAATGTCCCGGATATTATGTCTGAATTCCTGTACATTGACGGTTGTTAGTTATACTTACTGTTTTGGCTTTTTTGATGGTAAGGTAAATTCTGCAGGAATGGCTGCAGAACAAATAGGGCAAGCACGAACTGATAATACATGAGAATCTGCACAATTATAGCAGAACACATGATAACATGGTAAAGTGACTGGGTGTTGAAAGACTTCCTGACAGGCTATACATTCACCAGGCCTAAATGAGAAATTGAGAGAAATTTTATGATTATTAATATTCAAATATTTTTCCAGTTTAGATCTGCATGATGGTCAAAACAAAATTATGTCACATTTCAACCAACACAAATGATACAATATTCTAAATTTTCATATTTCCTTGCTGATTGAAAAATTCCAAAAGTCAACAAATGAGTTTCTATAATATAAATTACTTTTCCTTCTTGTTGTCAGTTTTTTTTACAAGTAACTTCTTGAGAAAATCTTCAATTTGCTTCCATGATTCTATGCTGCTTAAGTCATCATCCATCTCTCTAAGAATCTTTGAAAATAAAAAAAAACAATTTTATCTTCAAGAATCCTTCAGTCATCAGTATAATGAGGTTTACTTTTTCTTATGATGCTAAAATTCTAGAAAATTAACTTCTCAATCGGCCAAATGTTAAAAGTACTAAAGCCCATAATACACTATGCCATTTTTTGCATACAATTTTTTGTATTGGAGAAATCATATAGTGTATAACAAAAGGTTGTACAACTTTTGGCCCTTAGGAAAAAGCGCATGCAACTTTTAAAAAATTCGACATTGAACTTTCTACAATTTTTTGTAAGAAATTAACCAATCAGAATTGGTGAAAAGAATAACATTCGATTTTCAAACTTGCACAAAGAAAAACATTCGATTATCTTCTGAACCAATATATTTCATTTCCTTGACTGACGACTGTCTAACATAACAGGAGTTTCTTAATTTCAAACAAAGATTGTCAAACACATCTGTCTTGTCAGGAATTGTTTCCAATTCCATTAAAAAAAGAATAAAATTCATCTCTAATTCTTTTCGCATCTTTTGTATAGTTGTTTGATCCTTGTTTCTGTAATTCAGTGAGAAAATTATCTTTTTTCTAATGACCCTCAATTATTTCACCTCCATTCCTTCGATATCCAATGAGCCTGATGGGGTATTGGTTCTTAAATAATTGTGCAGGGGAAAATTGTGTGGTGGAAAAGGTTGTTCTTGCTAGTTGTGCAGGGCACATTGAGGGTTAAATTAATGTTTGTAAGAAACACGCAGAATCTTGAAGGCAGAATACCAAAGGCATTTTCGAAACACAACAAGCTCTCAATATCCAATAGTTGCATTTCCTTTCTTCCTTTGAAACATGACAGTGAGGGTATGGTTTCACTAAGGTATTCCTTTAAAGAAAAAGCATCATCACCAACAACTACAAAAGGGAGTTTTTCGTTTTTCCCAGGTGGGCTGCGAGCATTCAGAATAATAAGTGTATTGTTTTCCAAGGCTTTTGATATTATTAGCATCACAAAAAACACCACCATCACTGATTCTACCATCACTGATTCTACTATAGTCAACATAAATCAATATATAATCAGCATCAACTAGCCTAAGCAAAACCAAACTGAAAGTCCCCTTGTAATTAAAATAGTATAAACCTGAATTTTGGGAGCACTTAATAGTAATATCCAATGTACCTATACAGTTTGGGAAATTTCATTAATCCATAAAACCAGCTTCCATATCTTCCCACTCCTTTTCAGTCTTTTAGGATGACGCACAAGAAGAAACAATCGCTTCGGAAGGAAATGCGGAGGAGTTTCATTATAAAGGAGAAAGGGATAGAAAAATGGATGAAGAGAAAGAGGAGGATGAGCCTAGATCGACATAAAAGTTGTGAATAGAACCATGCATTTTTCTTTAATTCAACCATGGTTTGACCCAAACTATTTCAGAGCAAATACTAATAAGTATTGCAGAAACTGCCACCTCCTCAGAATCCATGTTTTTTGTTTCCTTTTACTTCTTTTACTTCTTCTTTTTGTTTTTTCTCTTGTTTCTCTCCTCCCGTACAAAAATGTATACATTTGATCAATGTTAGAATTCAAATTCGAATACAAAAAAATGTAAGAGTGTATTGCAAATGAATCGTACAACTTATGACAACACCAATCGGATACAAAAAATTGTATTCAAAAAATTGCATAGTGTATTTTGCGCTTAAGACAATTACTAGGACCTTAATCAAATGAAGAAAATAAGTCTTTGAAAGACAAACTTTAACAATGGATAACATTCTGCAAATGCATATTTTTTCAGGTATCACGGGAATGTTGTGTTTAAGGATTAAACAGGTAACATCACTTTCCCTTTTGTGGTAAAGTTAAACATTAGAATACTTATCAAACACTTAATCATAAAATTAGGGAGAAGAAAATCTTCAAAATTTAAGACATAAAAGCTAAAATTTCTGTAATTTATTGTAAAACTTTTTTCATGTAAAACTTTATCAAACCATGGAGGTCCAATGTTAATAATCAAAGAATACGTTTACCTTCCACAGTTCCTTGTATGTTGCTCGTAGTTCGTTATTGGAATTGACTCCAGGTGGACAAACATGATCAATATACAGTTGAAGGATATGAATTTTGGTCCACCATGATCTATTAGATTTATAGTAAAATGATTATTTATTTATTGTCGTTTGAGAATGTGTCCTTGTCTCCTTAGAATATTCTCCTAAGGAACACTTTGCATAAACTTCATAACATTCTTTAATGCACAAAATTAGAGTATATTTTTTACCTGTAATGTTAACCATCACAAGAAAAATAAAAAAAAAGCATACATTATTACATTTTGTTAAATCAAATTCAGCTGTTACTTTATTATAATATACCTGCATTTCTGTAATAATTGTTTTGCTACATCACCAAACAAACTAGGCTTTTTGATAAAAAGCTGAAAAACCTGCTTTACAATGTTCTTCATTTCCTTGACTTCACAGATCCAACGATAGGACATCTGTTGATTGTTCATAACGTTGTCTGTTGGCACTAAATCATTCAATGCTTCTTTGAGAGTAAGGATATCAATGATCTATAATAAGGGAAGAATTTATAGATTATAACATTAAACAATTAAAAAATTAAACAATGTTTATTTTGAATCGGAACATCATACCATCTCGTTGACTTCAGGATCAATCCTTTTGTTAACTTTTGACTCTAGTTCAGGGTTCATTCGAAACAGAGCAGAAATACTTTTGAAACGTTTTTCAAATACAATAAATGCAACATGTACAACTGGTATATTCAAATCCAACTGTCTTCTCTCAGATTCTTCTAGTATGTAATCTGATTCTTTCTCTCTGTTTTCTGCGTCTTGAATAATTGTTTGGGCTGCCAATCGAACTGCTGTTGATAGAACCTGAGTTTAAAATTGGAAAACCAATGTATTTAGATGTTTGACCTTATGACAGTTATGAGTCATCCTTAAAATGTTTGAAAAAACGTGCATCGGCCTTGGACAAATGACAGTCACTTGTTAATAGAATAAAGCTTATACTAACGGAAGCCCTTTTCAACCTTATTATTTCAATTTGAAAGGTACAATAAAATAAATAAATAAAATAAAGTAAAATAAATGAAAACAAATTTTCATGCTAACTGGCAATACTATATTCAAAATGATGTCCAAAAAAAATACCTCGTATCCAAGCTCGGTTGTACATGTGAATTTCAAATGAACCATGTCACTTATATAATCCACTATGGAATTCCAATCAAGATCTTTTAACACTTCTCCAAATGTTTGAGAAAACACAACCTGGTTGATCTGGTGCAAGTCAATTTTGTTGTAATCTTAAGAACAAAAAAATTTAATTGAATTAGCCTGAGAAAATTTTAATGGAGTAGGCTACATGCAACAGTATTGCAAGTATGTGGGAAGGAAATAATGCAAATTCTTGTTAGAATAACATTCAGGTTATAAGTAAAGTATCAACAAAGTAAAATTGTAATCCAATTTCACCTGGATTTATATGTGGTGAAACGTCATTTTCTAAAATCTCAACAATCTGTAAGGAAAATGGAAATTTTGCACCAAATTCTTTTTGTCCAATAAAATTGTTTTCATTACATGCTCCAGTATCAATATTTATCATTTTTGTGAACAGATCTACCCAAATTGTTGTTAGACATGGGAATTTCTTCAAAATCAGCAAATTATCATTTTCATCAATCTGCTTAAGAATTGCTGTTAATATTGGTGTGATTTTATCTTCAACACATCTCATCAAAGCCTCACGAAAAGTTCCATAATCGGGAAGGTGACGTTGTTCTATGGCTTCCTGTTGTACCCAGTTTTTAATGCGATCTTGTTCTATTGACTGATTCTCCTTTTGCAACAAAAACAGATTTACATAACCCATCAAGCATTTCACAAATTCAACATTTACATCTAAAAAGAACAAGGAAATAAATGAAGAGAATTAGAGCTAATGACAAATCAAACAGTTTTAAATAAAACACTTCTATAAGTTATGAGTTTGTGATTGATAAATGAAGTGAATAGATTTCATTCACCTTGTCGTCCTTCTAAAAGATCTGCTATTACTTTGATTTTCCCAGCTATCATTTCAGTAGACATGTTCTTCAAATCATTCAGTTCTCTCATTGCCGACTGAATGCATCCTTTAACCAACTGCAATATCTGACGTACATGGACATCACTTTTCATATTCCCCCAATCAAATAAAGAGCTAATGGAACTACCAGCATAACCGATCAAATACGGGACTTCGTTATTTGGCTCTCGTAATTCATCAATATGGATGCAACTCCAGGAGGACTGTGTACCACTTAAAGCTTTAAAACCACCAAGGTTATGGTTAAGTTGAAGCAAAAATAAAATATAAACTGGACTGGACTTGTCCCAATAATCTGATTTTACTTCTTTGCAGATGTGCTGGGCACATGCAACAAGATTGTTTGGCTCATTGGAGCTTCTACATTGAATGATGATCAAAGATTTTCTTTCTCCTTGATTTTGAAATAGAGACCTGAAAACACAAACCTTTGAATTATTAAGATAACACATGAACTATCTAATTATAAATCATACCGATCTGAATATCAAAATGATCATAATGAAAAAAAAAAATACAAAAAAAAATTATGAAACAAACTTACTTTAAACTTTCTCGGAATGATTGTTCTGTTTGGAATTGCATTAAAGACAACAATTGAGGCTCTACGTCTTCGAACTGCAAATTATTAATTTCATCAGTAGAAAGCAATCTGGAGAAAGTAGTTACCTATTGGAAAAATGTATGAAATGGAATTTTAGTCAATCAGAGAGAAATATAATCCTTGATTTGAATTTTAGTGCATTGGTATGAAAATCCATTTTATAGTACACTTGAAATTTGTAAGAAACATTCATTCTTGCATGCTAAATACAGAGGCTTTCATTATTCTGTCATTAACAGGAGCAGAATACAAGATCACTGGATTTAAAAAAAAAAACCTTTGGATGAAATTTTTAATCAAAATCATTTCCGAAAATTTCAATTGATAAAATCATTATTCAGTTTAGTTGTCTAACAAACAGGAGGAAGTTAACTTCTAATAAAAAAACAATTCCGCTTCCAACATTTCACTCTATTTTCTTATATCACTATATTTCCTCAATGCCAGTTTGGTTAAAGCTTGCATAATAAAGGTTATCATTAATTTGTGGGATAAAGTAAGGTCTCTTGTTATGATCTTGATATATTTTTTGCTGACTAAGAAAACATAATGAAATTGAAAACAAACCTGCATGTAACAAATGTCATTTGAATTTTGAAGAAAATCTTCCAAGTAATTATGCAGGGACAAGTGGTTTTGTTCCTCAAAGTATATCTTCCATAATTCCTCTGCTTCCTCTTTTGGCAATTTGGATTTATTTAACCTGGCTAGAGCATCTGGAGAAGCGAGATTTAGTAAAGACCTCTTTCCTTTTTCAAATATCTGAATGAAACAAAAAAGATTTATAAAAACCTAACTTTGATAAAAAAACATAACACAATTAAATCAATTAGAAGCCAGTTTATTCATGCATTAACTAAACTAACACTAAAGTACAAAAAATGCTGATGTTTTGATTATATAAATAACAGTTACCTCATCAGGATCTGTTTCTCCGAGTTGTTTTAATTGAATAACAATTGATGCACAGGTATCTTCATTGAAACTGATAAATGCATCATTCTCTTTAAAAGTTCCTCTAAAAAATGAATTTGATCGTAATATATAAAATCAATGTTCATTATAAAAAGAATCCATATGCATCTTTACAGAAATAGGATAGCACAGCAAAATTAATGACTCATGCCTGTTGTATGAAATAGTGGAAAAGTCTTTAGCCCATTTCTTGAGTTGGTTAACAATCACGTTTTCTTCCGGCAGCATACATGTTGATGTTACTACATAATGTTTCTCCAACCGGTTAATTAAAGGAATCGGGAAAGACTTGTAAACAGTATCTTTATCAGCAATCACAATTAATCTAGAGAGAACAAACATTTTTAAATGAATAAAAAACATTGATAAAAAAGAAAACAGATCATGCTTTATGACATGTTTTGGCTCTTACTTAAAATCTTCATGCACCCTGCATTTGACACGGTGAGTACCAAGACCAAGATCGACATAACTTTTTCCACCAAGGTACACATAGTACTAAAACATCAGTGAGTTTTAAGAGAATGTTTATGCTACAGAACAATGTTTAATATTGGATTCAGCCTATTCAATTTGTTTTTTTCTTTTATACATAATCTCCCCTCCAAAAAAAAGATTTTAATGCACAATGCTTTGAAAAAATTATCACCAGTGTGACATAATGGATGAAAAACAATTTTGAAATGAATCCTATATTATTAATATCCGATTCTCTGTCTGACTGTTTGTTTGTCTGTCACGCAAAATGGTAGATATGAGTGAGAGTGAGAGAGATCGGGGAGTTAACAACGTAAGGTCACATATAAATTATTTTTTCTTGTGCACAACGTCAGTGTGAAACTAATGCATTGTGACCCAAATCGAACGCAAGATTTAGGGAAAATTATCTTGAGAACCAATAGGGGTAACTGATGTTTTTCGGGGTCCACGACATGGGTGATGGGTTGACAAAAAGATTTGGGCAAAATTTTAGGGACGTCGCACTATAATGTTATTAAAATCTTTGATCAACCTTATCTCTGTAACGGTTCATCATAGATGAACATTTTCTTGATCAGAATTTCGAGCTCTACAAGATGGTATACTTTTTGTTACTAATTCGGTGAGTTTATTTTTTCGAGAATTCTTAGTGACTGAGGATGCAGGATGAATATGGGCGGTGAGCACCGCCACCTAATTATAGTAAAGATGAAGGAAAAACAAATAAATTTATGACTAGTAGCTTGTTTTGATGTAAATTTATTTATCTATGGGAGTCATAATAAGAAATAGCAATGTCCAGTTCAGAGGAATATTAAGATAATTCTGATAGCAAGTGTAAAGAATCGAGAGAGAACTAGCCCTAGTACTTTAGATACCTAAAATCATTTAAAAGATACATCATCAATTACTATGTCTTTTAAGGCAAAAAAAATGTTTTGAAATCGGTTTCATTAACTTATAATTGTAAATGCCAAATTTATGGTATTTTGTGAGATTTCACTTTGCAAATAACCGCACAGAAAGGTTTCTTGACACTTAGATTTAAAGATTAAAAGACATTCTATAAAAGTATAAAGAACTAATTCTAAATATATAGAATTTCAGCATTTTTTCATATGCTGATTTCAAAAATGGAAAGGTGAAAAATTCCCCAGAGCACTTCTTAAAATAAGAAGCAGTTTAGAATTATCATTAACTCCAAAACCAAAATAATCATACTTGGTTTAGTGCATCATACAGACTTTCATAAAGACTTTCCATGTTCAACAGTATTACTGTTCTTCCAGTTTCCATGCACATTTTAATTCGATTGATATCTCTGCAAATCTGAAAAATTATAGAAAACAGAATTTCAAGAGGCTTAAAAATTGGTTTTGATTTCATATGTAACGTAATTTCAATTTAGGTAAGGCAAACCTACCTGTGCAAATTCTTGATCCTTTGGAAAACTACTTCCAAAGATGACATTAACATCAGCATCATTCTTAAGGAACATATCTTCAATGATGGGGAGGGCTGAATATTCTTCTGTCATCACAAGCAAATATCGAACGTTTGTACAATGTCTCTTAGCATCTTTTGCATCTGGGTCATAGCATGGGCAATGTTTACTGATATTAGACCTCACTAAATCCAATGATGTCACTCCAAATGAGTCTTGATCTCCTTCAGTAGTTGTGCCTTTCTCCTAAAAAGTAAAATACTGTTATAAAGAGGATCTGGGTAAGACTCACAATTGCAATCTTTTTTTTGGTGCCATGGTTAAGTTTCGTTATTCAGATATTTTATTTATCAAGCTGCTTCGTAATCATCACTAACTTTGCATTACACAAATTGGAAATATCTCAAAGAAATGGGAAATGTAAAAATAGATAAGAAAATTATGTGATTACTTGTTGATAAAAGCATTATTAAAAAGTAAAAAATCAACAATAATATTATTGAAAACAATCAATTACTTGGACTTCCATAAACGGAATTAAGTTCTTTCTGAATGTTTTCCAAACATCAATTTCGTCTAAACCACTGAAGTTTCTTTTCACAACATGTTCTATATTATCCAAAGATGGTATGCCACCACATTGCTTCCCAAAACATAAAGTCATCTTTATTAAGCTTGAATGAAAATATGAAAAAAGTGTATGAAGTCATTTCTGATTATAAACTCAAAGACAAAACAATGTCATGAAATTGTTTAGTAAGCAAGTTTTTTTTGCTGAGTAAATTTTTCTCTCTATTAGCATTATTCTAGGCACAATGTCAGTTGGCACAAGCTAAGACCATTGCATTGTGTACCCAAAAAAGAATAATGACAATAATTGACATTTTGGCAACGGCTCATACAAAACAAAACATTCGCGGACAGGGAACTGTGGCCAATGATATATTTGTAACGATTGCATACATTTTTCTGATCACCTTTTTGGGCTCTATAAACTAGTTAACCTTTCTGTTTGCTATTCTATGACTTTATTTTTCGTGGAACAACCTTTGGATGGATGGACCAAAACTCACAAGGAGAAATGAATTAGGAAAACATTTTTATCCAGAATTTATCCAAAATCAAAAACATAATCTTAACTGCTTACAAAAATGTGTATCATTTCCTTTATTATTCAAGGAGTTCTTAGGATCATAAACTTTGCATTAGTGATAATGCAAACAAAAACCTCTGATTGCCCCAAGTGCAATGCATAATTCGCATGTCCACTATGATCAGTCATGTCTTCTCCTATGCTCAAAAATTTCTTTTTGGTTATCGATAAATTATGTTGCTCTTCATAGGATAAACTATTATAAATCACGCTTAACAATATAAAAATTGTAAATTTATACTTCTTTCATTTTTAAAAAAATCCTGTTTTTTGTTTGCAATTGAAAGCTAGCCAATTATTTATCTGTCAATTATTTGTCACCCAGTTTGTAACTAATTTATTGAAATTATTTAAAATGGTTTATAAGGAACATTGTTACCAAATGGCAACCCAATAAACAATTTTTTTAGAACAGTCTGCACTGAACTGCACTGCTTAGGCGAGTGTAACGTCTTTTTTGTAAAAAAAATCAAATTGTCAGATTTACATAGGGCCAAAAAGTATTTTTTCCAAAACTAATTTGGCAGGCTTTGTATAATTATATTTGCTATTCATTACATTTTACTCACAACAAGCCTGAATCAAAAGAAAAAAATCTTTAAAATGCTTTTTCTCAAGACTATTTTTTCTGGTGGTGAGGCAACTATCTTCAACTTCAGTGGAGGAGATCCATACCCACCATCATCTTTTAGAAAAAAACTATATCCATCTTCATCAGATAATCAGATAATATATTAATTTAAAAAAATGTAAGAAAAATGTGACTTTAAATAGGCGATTTAAAAAGTTATGCTCAAAAGACGTCACACTCGCCTTTACAAAGTAGTTAGATTAATATTTAAGTGTGTTCAAAACCAACCAAAAGTACTTTTTGGGAAATCAACGCTTTCAGATCATACTCCCAGGTAGCAAACATATGATCTAGATGGTCATAACAAAGAACAAATTACCTGTAAAAATCTCTTAACCCAAAAAATTCTTTTTTATTGTATTTTTTCAATCTTGGACAATCTTTTTGCTCTTCATAAATCTTTAAGTAGGCTTCTGCTAGTGGTCGAA
The DNA here is from genome assembly GCA_039566895.2 of Turritopsis rubra. Lineage (NCBI taxonomy): Eukaryota > Metazoa > Cnidaria > Hydrozoa > Anthoathecata > Oceaniidae > Turritopsis > Turritopsis rubra. The sequence continues at coordinate 5,241,910 of CM077623.1, forward strand.
GGAGGGGATTAATCTTTTTTTCTTTACCACAAATTTCCCTAAAAATACCATTGAATTGTGTAAATAAAACATTTCCATTAAAAAATTGAAAGTAATCTAACATTGTAAACATAAGAAGAATGCAATACCTAGCAGTCTTCACTAGTTCTTCTAAATTTGGTTTTCCACGACAAAGCATTATTCCTCTATTCATTTTAGCAGGATCTAATGCCCAATTAGATATCCCAATAAAAGCAACACGTTTGCTTTTAAGCTGTTCAGCCTCGAGTATCAGTTCTTCAGAACCATCAGTGCCATCTTCCAGCAATGGATGCAAAGCTTTCAATGGCATATGTGGAGAATCTTCAGCTAAGCCTACTTCATCCAGAACAACAACTGATGTAAACTCATTAAGATCTTTCCCTTCTTGGAAGCGACTACATTGATTAAACGTTCGTATTATGCTCTCAGCAGTGGACAATGGACTACATTGGTATGAGGACATGTGAATCTAAAATATTATAGCTGCATTTATAATGACAGTATTGCAGAAAGAATAATGAATGATCAACCTTGGTAAATCATTTCTTCAAGCTTAAAAACATTGTAACTGAAAATATCTTTTTGTGTTCAAAAGTTTCTCCCACAACTTCTTCTAAAATACCAAATTTGTAACTGTCAAGTGGTTTATATATGTAGTTCTAGTAATGTTGTAGAATTATTTTCCAACAACCTTTATCCCAGGGCTTCTTCTCACTCTGCATCACCAGGGCTATTTTTCTCCCTTTGTAAGTTGTCTGATTTGAATATAAAGAGAAAAGTAGCCCTGGGATAAACATTGACATTCCTGTTATGTTTGGAAATTTAATTGAAACTTTGGTTTTGATAGAGATAAAAGATTTGAAGAGAAGTTTGATGGCAACAATAAATTGATTGTACCGATTTGCGTAAGCGTGTGTATGAATAAAGTAACAATGCATCTGGGCAATTTATGGAATTTATTTCCAATTTCCTGAAATTCAAATTTCCAATGTCAGAAAATTAAAGAATCAAGTACAACTTGTACAACTCTTCCGTTGTATTTACACGCTGTTTATAATTAGCCTTCGTCTTGAGGTGTTGAATGAAGATTAGCTTGATCCATCATCTCAATTAACCATGGCAACCAGCCCTGTTTCATACAGAACATATTTACTCATTTTTTAATAATCATGGAATGCATTTCTTTGTACTTTCTAACCACAATGTATAAATGTATTCCATGTTCCATTTCAATAAAATTGATGACATTACGTTGCTTAATTTTTTTTTTCCTACTTTCGGCACTTTCAAATACTTTTGATACATGTTAAAAACATTCTATAAAGTTGTTTCAAATCTTCAGCCAAACTCATTTTCCATCACGGTATAGATTAAAGGTTCAACTCACAAACTTTATGTAAAACAGAAAAACAATTTATCATGGCCTTATTATTTTCAAGCATAAAAATGTCTACATACCTGTTTAAATCTCTGAAATAAATTACACTTTGACAAGCTTCCCTGCATATTATCTTGAACAATAGTTTTGGCTAATGACTTTGAGCTTCCAGGTTTACCAACAACAAATAGTGGAATACGCAATTCAATACAAATAACCATCATGAACACATTTTCACACAATGCCTGGTTCTTTGCAATGTTATCTTCAAGATCAAGTTGATTTACAAAAGCCTCTTGACACCTAAAATAATTATGAAAATGATACACTCAAAAATCCAATTTTATATTAATAGCAAACTTATATTAGTTTCTGAAATCTGATTGGCTAAAAGATGACTTGTTTCTCCTTCTGAGTACAATTAAATAAAACTTTTCTTTCCAAACAGCTTCCATATTTTTTTCTATCATATTTTTTTTGTCCAATCAGCTTTTATTTATTTTTGGAGTATACAATTTTAAAAAAAAACATACAACATAAATTTCAGATGAAAAAAGTTCACTTTTAACTATTATTTAAGAGTCTACTGAATAATTGTGATTGGTTAATCGACATCATGTGGCTGGCTGCTATTTTCCTGAAACAATTGGCTCCGTAAACAAAAAATAAATAAAACCAAGATGATAAAATAAGAAATATTTTATGAACGAATGAAATAAAAACTTTCATTCCATTCGGCGTGATGTTGGACTATTTATTTCAAAATGGACCTTCAAAACAGTCACTTAATTATTAACAATCCCATGGACACTCATGGCCATATATACATGGTCTTAAATGAAATACTGAAAAGTTGAAATCTTTAAATTTTTGACTGAATTTAGGATATGCCTTGGAATACCTCCAAATTTCATCTTTCATTTGTTGTAATCCACCAACCACGCCATACTCTTCAACAAAGAAACCAATAATATGGTTCATGTATTCATCTCTGTGTTCCAATCTTGCAACATAACAAACACCCAAAGCCAAAATTAATGAGCGACGCAATCTGTCAGTACTCTTCTAAGAAAAGAAGCAAGATTCTCAAATTCGCCATTAGATTATAAAATATTTGGCTTTTGATGTCTCTAACAGATCATACCTCATGGTTTGTTTGTATCACATCAAAGTCAACTGTTTCTGACAACAACTTCATAAAAAAATCCATATATACATAAAACCATGCAGTAACTTGCACAGCTCTTTCGACATCGCGCAAGCTTACAAAACTGCATTCATCCTGGTAAAAAGAAATTCAGAGTTTAATAATAGTTAAATGCAAAGTTATCCCTAATGTATCTTAAAAGAAAAAACAATACCTCTTGCTTTCTCATGAAATCCTGAGATGCGGCTAAAACTTGAACAAGAGTTTTTGTAAATTTTGGAAGATCAGGCAACTGCTGCTCGTTCACCTATGAATATAAAATTATATACTAGATTTTAGTCATGAGAAGATGATGAAAAAAAAGTAGCACTATTTGAAAAATTCCCTTACATAACGACAAATAATCTGTTTCGCATAGGACTGTTCTGTTATTTGATTTAACTGACCAAAGTCCCAAACGAGAGGCTTCATACTTTCAGGTAAGGGGTGAACCCTGTAGACAAGCTGCCGTAAAGGGATGTCACCTGCAACAGAATTATTCTAACAACAGTAGCAATATTAAACACATAATATTAATAAATGAATTATACACTTTAATTCAATTGATATCTGAAATTTGTTAAGAATAAAACTATGGCAAGTTGAATGTTATTTTTGAAAGTACACTTTAAGAGAGAACTAAGGTCAAATTTGTTTTTCATAAATCTTTGCTAAAATGCATGAAAACTCATGAAATAATGTTAAAACAGTTTTAAAGTTATTGAAACGTTAAAAAAACATGCAAATACTGATTTTCCACTTAAAATATTGTCATGGTCGCCACCATTTGCATTTGAGAAAAGCTGTGTTTTTGACGTCACTTGTGCTACTTGATGAATTCTTTGAAAAAAATATTTTTTAAGATATCCCATTATTTGGGCAGGTGAGCTTAGATTATTATTTACATAATTATGATCTTTTCATTCAATTTTAAAGAGTAGTATTTTGTTTTTCAATAATTTTCATTAGTAATTTTTGATTACTTTTTAAATTGCAAAAGCATTTTCTTTCATGGAAAGCAAACCAGTGCAAAACACAAAATTTATCTTTGTCAAGTATCACCTGTTCTCAAAAGTGGTACATGTCTGAAAGCACTGAGATATTTCCTTTTTTTAGTTTTGTCACATCCATCAACATGCTGAAGTATTATGTAGATTATGTTATGTTTTCGGAATTTCTTGCAGTAAGAAGAGAGTATGGAAAAGTAATTATATTTACATTCTAAAAACAGAACCTTCCTGGAGTACTTTGAATTCAAGTAGAAGCTTTATGTAGATATCCAAAAATAAAATTAAAATTAAATAAAAATTAAATAAAAATTGGAAACTGCTGTGATGGAAATTATGATTATGAACAGTAGCTGTGTTATACTAACATGAGTAGCACAACTGACGTCAAGTGAGGTATAACTCAAGGTAATAAAATAAAATAAAATATTTGACCTCCATTGTCTTATATAATAACAATACAATAGTTAAAGACAGACACTTCAGATACTAAAGGAACATCCAGGCGATCTCTGTGGCTACTATCAAAAATATGATTAAGAACAATAATAACAAACAACTTCGTACCAATTTTCTCATAAGTTGATTCAGCACTAACATGATATCCTAAGCCCGCAGATTCTAGCTTTTTTATCATTTCATTGGAATGCCTATAGTAAAGAAATACTCTTCTAATTTTCCAGTCCCCATTTAAATGAAAACAAAGATAAAACTGTTGGTTAAAGACTTTATACCTTCGGTATGGATTACAAGCTGCAATCACTTCTAAGCCTGCATCAGACAAAGAGAGAGGTTTTCCATAGACACGTTTATCAGTCATAATTTCTTTGATTAGACCAATAGCATCAGTTGTATTAGCTTCATCCAAAAACAGAATTGTTGACAAGCCATGATTCTTTTGATTTATAGCAGCAAGTTCTTTTGCTTTTTTAACTTTCTTGTGGATAGTTTTTGCATTGACCCCACCATGAACCTAATTGAATTTGTACATAACAAAATGACCAATCATTGAGCATGCAAAATCGGCTGTAAAATTTCTCAGCTAGTTTATGAATTTCTTTTCACATTCATGTTTTGATAATTTTTCGTTTAATTTCATCATAAGTATATGGTATGCTCATAACACAGTTAGATATGAAGATAGAAATGAAGATAAAAAATATCTTAAAGCAAATACCTTGACTAATAACATATTTTGAACTTTTTGTTCACCAGCTCTCAATTCACACATAAATCTAATGAGCCTAGTCTTTCCACAACCTGTCTCACCCATCAAAATAACTGGAATTCCACATCTATGACAACAAACACAATTTCTTTATTATGGTCATTAACAACGTTTTGAAAGGGTTTTGGAAAATGAATTATACATTACGTATACATCAATATAGATGCACAATGCATTATTATTATTATTATTATTATTATTATTATTATTATTATTATTATTATTATTATTATTATTATTATTATTATTATTATTATTATTATTATTATTATTATTATTATTATTATTATTATTATTATTATTATTATTATTATTATTATTATTATTATTATTATTATTATTATTATTATTATTATTATTATTATTATTATTATTATTATTATATTCGAAAGTTTCTGTTATATCGGTTCTAACCTGAGCCTCATATGAATGGCCAGTATTTTCTTGGTATTGTCAATAGTTAGTTCATATGTTGGGTCTGGATCATGTAGAGTTCTAACACCCATAACACGGCATAGAAGAGCAATTTTTTGCAATCTAATGTATATAGAAAATGAAAATTAATGCTGATAGAAAAATTTTGATTGAGAACATTCTAGTGACTTGATTTGAGAATTCCAAATGATAAAGTTTCTGAAAATAAACTCTGATATGTTACCTTTCCAATTTCTGATAATCTGTTTTTAAGTTATTGAAATCTCCTTTCATCTGCCTTGTCAAGTCTTCATAAAGATCTTTACTCATTATGTTCTCTTGAATAACTGCTTGATTATCAGAATCAACCAAATTACATTCATCGTCCACATTAAATCCAAGAAAAGTTATTGTGATTCGGTCTTGGTTGAAAAACAGATAGGGATGGAAGCTAAAATTTATAATATAAAAAAGGTCAAGGAAGACATACTGAATTAAGATTGGTTATAATATTGGACGAAAGTAAAGCTGTAAGTGGAGCGTTCTTTTCTAGTTTTTATCTTTTCGAATTAAAGTTATTTAATTTTAAGCAATTTCAATTCAAATTGCTTGCAATATGCTCTTATGATAATGAACAAGAATGGGATTTGATAATAGGCCTGCAACATTGAAATCACTTTTTTTATAGCTAATTTAAAAAAACTTTCCAATGTTGCAGGATGCTTTCATTTAAAGCATGTTTATCTGTCAATTTGAAACCTTTTTTCACAAAAAATATACCTGGTCTGGAGAAGATATTTTAGTTATCTTTTCTTTTCAACTTTTTTTGTCTCAATGGTACAGAAACAATATTAACAATAAAATTGATAAGGTAAGTCACATACCTTTGTTCCCATCTCCTTTTGATTTGAAGCAAAATCTCAGTTTCATGAGTTTGTCTAACATCACCATCAGCAAGTGAACGAGATGAAAAGTCCTATTATTTACAAGTTCAAACAATTTGAAAGCTACTCCCTTTGGCAGCATCCTTCTTGACTTATTCAAACAACAAAGGGTCTTAACTTTCATTTCTGATTTGGGTATTGAAACAAAAATACTCTTCATTCTTAAGTTTCCAGCATGGTTAATTGAGAAATACAAAATACAGAAATTATTTTCTATTATATTGGCCAAATTCACAAAATCATGTCCTCACAAAAAATACCCAGATGATTGATTCATGTGAAATGTATAAAAAAATTTGTGTAAGAAAACAAGTGAAGAAAATGTATAAAAAAGTAAAATAATTCCTAGCGAAAAATTCTCAGGGAACAAATTCGCGAAAATAAATCCACGTCAAAATTTCTCTCTTTAAGGTAATACCCCCAAAAACTGAATACTGATAGCTTTCTTCAAAGTTATATTCAAGTATTTCAGAAAGAGAATGTATATTAAAATCTTAGGGTGCATATTTTTCATACTTTAGTATTTAAATTCACCGACCCAAAAAGATGGTACTTGTGGCAAGAAAAGTTTGAGTGTAAGTATGATAAAGTTTGTTACAAGTACCTACAATAATACTTTTACCTATCTCCGTTTTTGGGGGAAATATTTAAAAAAGCACCCTTAAGTACATGAATACGAAAAATGTTTTAAATTCTCTGACTTCCTTAAGAGACATTATGGGGAAAGATGCAAATAAATCAGTAAAATACTTTCATCAGGAATATAAATACAGGTAAAAATAATTGGCACACCTTGCTCATTTCCAACAGAAACCTGATAACAAAGAGCTTAAAGCCACGCAAATCTGCTTGACATGCTGAGCTTGTGAAGACACTTTTCTCACTTTCTTCCAGCTGTTGGTTAAAAAAAGAAATGAAATTTGCGAGTTCCATCCATGAAGGATCTGATACACCACAGAATCTGAAAAAGAAAATTGTTTTGTAGATTCTTTTTTACAAGTTGATTCAGCAATATTAGTCAAGTTTAAAAATTCTCACCGCATTAAAATTCGTAAACACTCCATGTAATCCAGAACAACTCCATTTTTCTTAAAATGAAAACTATTTATGTCTTGTGTAGATTTTTGATAAACTTGTAAATATTGGCAAACACGTTGAACTGACTCTGCTGACATTTCATTTTTGTCATATATGCTGTTTTCTCGCTGTTTCTTACCTTAAAAAAATGTTAAGATGAATGGTGATATCAGTCCAACTAATGCCTTTCAGTAGAAGAAATTTCTGCCTTATCTTAATGTCTATATAAATATAAATTTCACATTTTTAGTTTCTTAGATGATAACGTTGTTTTATCATGAGCACTTCTTTGAACAATGAAATGTTCCAATGATTGGACTGATCTATTATGCTACAGTCACTACACAGGCATTAAAGTTTCACAACTTTAAGGCATTAAAGACTCACAATTGTTTAAACTTTACGATTCACATCTTTTATTGCAATTTTATTGTTTCGACTGTTATATTCTAGTTTTTAAGCTGTACACTGTAGAAAAATTCAAAGCACCAAAAGATTTTCTGTTTCTCAAATGTGTTTTATATTTTTACACTGAACTCCCAGGAATTACGAAACATTTCAATATTGCAACCTCAAAACCAAACATCATGCGAGCGCTTAAATACTCAGACACAGTTGGTTTTCTGGAGCTCTACACAAGTGTGAGCAACCACTCTGGATTCATGCCATGGCCTGCTGTACATTTTAATGTCCTGATGATGATTTTATTAATAAATTGAATAATTTTTTATATGAAATCTTCTTGTTAATTACTCAAAATCTTCTTGCATTTTAAAGAATTTGGCTATTTCGTTTTGCTTTTGTGCTCCACATTACATAAAAACAAAAAGGAATCAGAGTAATTTATGTCATGTAATAATGTTTAAAAATTCGTAATTCAAATCAAAATTGTAAAGGATACCCGAAAATCTTTACTAAAAGTTAAAACTATTGCATCGTTTTCAAAGTTTTACCTTTTAAACTTTTGTATGTTTCCATAGGAGAGATGCAGTTAAGCATGGGCAGTATTCGTAACATAACACCACCTGATGTTTTGGATCCAACCTGTTAAATGAGAATGTAAAAAATCAAGTAAACACTAAAACGATGTAATTGACAAAAAACTTCTATGGTAGAAAAATTGCTTTGATGGAACTTAACAAACATATAAAGGGAAACCTGTATTAACGACCACCTTTTTAATGGGACCACCTGTCTAGAGAGACTATTTTCAACTTTCCCCTTGTTGGTATTTTAGTACAAACTGCACTATATAACAGGACCACCTATCTAAGGTCCCCCAAGTGGGTTATATACACAGGTTTGACTGTAATTGCAATGATAACGGATATTGTTAAATGGCTGACATATTGTTATAGTGTCAAAACGATGCAAAAGTTGTCCAAAAAGTTGTCGCAAAATTCTACAAAGAAAATTTCCCTAAAGTGACTGCAGAGACTTTAAGTAAATTATTCATTTATTACTTTCTGATCACTGTTTCCAACTTCAAAATTTTGAGGTTGAGGTTCAGTGCACCTGTATGATGTTTTCTCAGAATGGGTTACAAAGTAGCACTTTTCAGGAAGTAATTTTATTTTTAGTTTTAAATTGAAGAAGAAATGCGGAAATAAATAGTCAGTTACTTTTTCAGGCTTTATAGTTGTTTCAATGATACACAGATCATGTTCATTTCTCCTCCAAAGTTTCCCATTAATTGTTTGACAGAAACGTAAGACAATGAGGTTGAAGATAAAGTTATCCACCCCACATGAGACCTAAATGATAATAAAAGAAATTCAGTCGTTCCTGACATCAACAGCAACATAACATTAAAGGATACCTAGTTGACAAAAAATAATCCAAAAATACCGTTGGTGCTATATCAAAATGATATATTCTGGGAAAAATTGCATCCAAAGGTTCTTCAAACAAAAGGAGTGCTTGAATTACATCATCTGTATCCACGTATGTTCCATGAATAGGAATAGTGATTAAGACTGCATCGGAATATTCACATTTAGACCTTCGTTTCTTACAATTTGATGACTTTCTCAGTATTGTTTCTAACTCATTAGCTTTTGTAGTCACAAATGAAGATTTGCCCATTCCACCTCTTGTTGAACTTATCACTCGTGTGTTATAACTAAAAAGAATGATTATAATACAATATGTTTTTCAGTTATTTTCGAAAATATCAAAGTAAAAACTTACTAGTCCTTATCAACCCTTGCAGCAAATATGTCCTTTTGAGCTTGGTTACGCATACACAACTGTCTTTGTAACATCTTACTTATCTCTGTGGTTTTCTGTAATGGAGGCATCTTAACATGATAATTATCCAATGCCGAAACAAGATATGAACGGTTTTCATTTTCACTACTGCAGTACACAACAAAACGTTTTGAGTTTCCTGTAACAGAAAAGATTCGTAATACATAGTTATTTCTGGTGATATTGAGTTGGCAATTAGAAGTTATACCTTATCAAGTTAAAAATTTTCCTCTATAATCTTGTAGAACATTAAAGGTTGTCTGTTATTTCATCTAGAAAACCACATAGGGATGAAGAGTAAGTACAATATCACTTGAGAACTTACTTTGTTTCATCAATTGTTGCAAGAAGAGAAACGACTTCTCACAAACATCATACCCAAGACAATCAGCAAACACAAGGGAGTATATTCCATAATCGTTGCAGACAGCACGAAGCATAAGCAGCTTTATCTGTCAAACCAAAAAATGCATAGTAAGATATAAATTTGTTTTAGTTCAAAGTTTTTCGTAATATCGCAAATTTCTGTGTTATTTCTGTGTTCTCCTGTCGTTTTCAAAAACCATAATTGCTTATAACTTTTAATTGGAATAATTAATGACTATCACTAAGTAATACAATAATGAAACCAGTGAAACTGTACTATACTTGTATTACACAGCTATAATATAGTTTTTAAGAAGAAATTAGAAAAGATCTATTAAACAGAAATTCGGGAAAGATTATATTGACTTTGGTAGTTTTATTCAAATAAGACAGATTACTGATTAACCTGTTCAAGTGATGTCCCTTCATCACACAATAAGATCTCCTCTGAACCAGGCATTGCACCGTTATTGCCCAAGTATAAATCAAGTACAGCATGAAATATTTCATCTAAATAGCGATGATAACCAAACATTATTCAACTTATTAAATTTATTACAACAGACGTTAAAAATATTCAGTAGAATGAATAATTTCCACTCTGTACAAGAATACTTTCCCTCAGCTAGTTTTTATCCAGTCATGTTCGTGAAGTAAAATTTGTATAGATGATTGAGTTTACAGTCACCTTATGCCTGGTTTTTCCAAACAACTTTAAACAACTTTCACCCGGTAGAAACTGGTGGATAAATACATTCTAAGTGTAACCATATCTTTCAATGGAATTGGGAGTTGATTCTGAAAACTTTATAGTTACGATCAAACATTATCTGCACTTGCTCTTGAGAAAAATTTACTTTTCAAAAATATACTTAATGCAGGTTTGGTATAGTGCTTGGTTTACAGAAAATTTATAAAAGTATAACCTTTAGGAAGGATGATCAGACTCGGTTGGTCAGCATTGAGGAATTTGGGGAGATTTCTTTGAACTGGTTCATCTGAGAAAACAAGTAGCCAAGCTTTCAACATAACCCAACATTAGTAAACAAATTTTTATTACAATGAAAAAATACACAGCATAAAATTTTATGAACACAAAAAAAGCATGACATAATAAGCATCTTTAAAATAATAACATTGATAAAGGTATGATATGCAGAGAACTGTCATATCTCATACTACGGAATTGTAAATCTATCAAACAAATCTTCTATTAAGGGTTAAAGCCATTAAGAAACGGTTGTTAAAGAAATTGTTAGGAAATTAACACTCACATTTTCCATCTTCATACAGAGCTTTCAAAAATTTACCAAGTTCTGCGGGTGGTAAGAATGGTGCAGTGATTTCTCTTTCCTCATCCTCATCATCAACATCCATTGGCTCACTATCAACAAGTAAAAGATACAAGGCGTCATTTTTGAAATCTCCCTTGGTAGGAATTATGTTTTATTGATTAAGAAAATCGTGTTCAAAGGATTTGACAAAATATTTTCATTTAGTATTTTCCCATTTTGTTTATACTTCCAAAGAGAAAAAAACAGACAAAATAAACTCTTCACATACTCATCAATTTCTGCTTTCAATTTTTCAATTCTTTTTCAGCTTCGTCTGCTAACTCATCAACCTGTTCATCTTCCTCATGTCTTCTACACCAGATCACTGCTTTACTTTCATCGAAGGGGTCGCATTTGATTAACGATGCTAACGCAACATTTTCATCAATATCATGCTGCTCCTGAAGGGTAGTAATCAGTTCCATTAACTGCCTGTAATCGTAATTCGTAAAGTTTGTTGCATCGTCATTACGAGCTCTTCTCCAACCTTTATTTGCTGTTTCCTCCACATTATTAGATAACATAAAAGCAATCTTGGTTTTGTCAGGCTCTACATTTGGAGCGACGGCTTTTAATAGATTAAAAACTTGTGGCTCCAGTTTATGCACTCTTTTCAGGTCTTTTGTCAGGACATGAAGACGATTTTGTAGAAACAGACATTGTTTAATAGTGTAATAATTCAATAACGGATATTCTTTGCGAACATCAAGCAGCTTTTCCCCCCAATTTTGGAGTCGATTCTCCAGCTCAGAAATCTCTTGCTGTAAGCCATCAAAATAGTTGTCTAAGCCAGTGGTTCTGGCAGTCTCAATGTCACATATTATCTCCCTTTTGTAGTGAAGAACACTAATGTCACCAGCTTCGCAAAGTGAAACAAATACTGACGCAAATCTATTTATTACTTCTGAGGTCTAAAAAATTTGGATATTAAAGAAAGTTTATAAAAAATTCAGTATTCCTCAAATAATCAAATAACCTCAAATAATCAAAATAATCAAATAATATAATAAGTAATAATAAATAAATACCTTTAGAAAGTAATCCTTCTCAAACTGCATACTTTCACTATTTTCTGAGGAATCACCTCCAACTAGCATTAACCGACTTTGCAAGTCATTAATATCATCTAGACTGAGCTCTTTCTTGTCATTGTTTTCATCATTTCCGTTGGCATTATCAACAACAAGTGATATGACTTGATCGACAGTTACCTTTTGTTCAATGAATTGATATTTTCCTCTCAAATTTCCGATCACGTACTTCCCACTCCTGTTAACATCTTTAGCTTCCATTAATGATTTCGTGGCAACTGAACCCTGTGACTTCTTCGCTTGCTTAAACCAAGCAATGCAACGATTGCTATCCCTCTGAAATTAAAAGAATATATAAGCTTAAAACTTGCCTGATAAAAAATAACATTGTGCGTTTTATAATGATCTTGAAACCAATATTTGGGATGAATGCAAGGAAAATTAGCACAGGTGGATTAATACATCACATTACATTTTATTGTGGCTTAGATACCTTACTTTATAGAGCACCAATAATATAGAGCACCAGATAAGTTGATGCATTTCCCAATAAAGTTAATTCTTACCAACTTTTTTAAAATGTCAGGATCATTTCTGAGATATTTTGCTGTTTCTTTCAGAGCAGAGTACAAAGCATTGAAATCGGAATTATGGTTCAATCCAAAAATGATAGGACTGAAGGCTATGCAACTTGCTTCAAAGTAAGCCACACGGTCAAGTTCAAAATTACTTTCATCGTCGACTGCATTAGACATTAACTCAACAAAAACCTTTATTTCGTTTGAGCCTAGAAAAGGGAAAACATGCTAAAAAATAATTAACTATTATCAAGTGCGAAATCAATTTTCACCATACACATTTTAATGTTTGTTCCAATGTGCTCCTCTATCTCTTATTATAGATTTTTTAAGATTCTCTTTTAATCAGTGATTTCCTTATAATTACTTCTACTATCAAAGCAGGTGAAATTTGTCTAAAACTATTCAATCAACTATAAATCATGTAAATTGTTTAAGCAACCTTTAATTTCCGTTTTTAGCCATGTAATGATATTCAAACAATCGACCACAGCTTTTAAAACTTCTTTAGTGTCTTTCGACATACGAATTAACTGGTCTGCACCATAAAGTATCTCATCATTGATCTCTCCTAACATCTGGGTTTCAGATTTTCTCACCTGAAAAATATAAGCATCTCTGCATTAAATTGCTATCTTTTATCAATCAAGTAAGTAGTAATACTTGTCAAGTTTCATACCATACTTTGGATTGATCTAACATTATGAAATGTTCCCTTCAAGTCAAGCTTTTCAGAGACATGCATGATGCTAGAACTAATTTCAATACAATGATGAATCTTAAAAACACACTGAATCTTTTTAAGACAATCATCTAAAGTTTTGTCATTAACAGTCATGTCTAAACATTTGATGAGGATTTTAAATTCCTTGAGTAGACCATCCAAACTTTCCTCTGTAATGATACATTGCACTTTTTCTGTTGCAATATTTCCACTAATTAGCTCTTTCATGACAATTTTCAATCTATCCAATGTCTTTTGGATGATCAAAGAAACATGCATCATAAAGTTTCCATCTTCTTGTTCAAATGCTGAAACAGTTTTTTGCCACTCATTTCTGTATAAATGGGATGTAAGAATACCATAATTATATAGTTTGGTCATGGTCAAAAGGAATTCTTCTGTACATTCAAAAAACCGTTCAGGATAAGAGATTTCACTTATCCTTTTTCTTTGGATGTTGCAATGTAATTTTGTAGACAGGTCTCTCAAATTGGCTAAACAAAAAAAAAAATTAAAATTATAGGAAGAATTTCAGCTTTTGTTTGTCTTTTATGTTGGTTTCAAAAGCAAAGGATATCAGCATTTTAAATAAATATTCTATTATCAGATATAATGGTTTCAACTTAAAATTCCAATCCCTTTCCTATCAACATCCTAAGAATCCTTATAATTATTTTGTTGCAAAAATATTGTGGATTAACTTACCAAATCCGATTGGAAGATCTTCACACATATCAACAAAATAATTCAACACCTCTCTTGATTTTTTAAAACGTGTTAGTGCTATTCGACAACTTTGGAATGCTTCCTTTAGGTTTAATGAACTGAACTGCCTAACAAGTTTTCCAATATCAAGAAATGTCTTTTCTTTATTCAATAAGACTTCCAGCAATTCAACTGGGATGTCACCATGCATAAGAAGCCTTGCAGCTTCATGCATGACTTGAAACGCTTGTTTGATTGCACCTTGAACCGCATGGTCTGTGTTTATTTCACCTGAATCTATTAAAAAAAGTACATCATACGACAACTGACTGAATAGTTCAAATCAAAATCAAAATAAATTTATCACAATTCAAACCTAATATCAATAAAAAACTCTTCATTGGTGGCCATGTTAAGCAATGGTTTAGTCTTTCTTCAAAAGATCCATTCTTCTTCCATTCAGTTATGAAAAATTCACATAATGTTGCAAGTGCTCCCTTTCGAAATGACAATCTTTGAAGGACTTGGTGTGAGTCAGGTTTCTAAAAAAGTGGCAATATAAACAAAAAACACATTTTCCTATTAAAGATTGTATGTACTTAAAAGGAGTGTGTGTAGTACTTTTTTATTTTACTTAACAATTTTAAAGTTGATGCTTAAAAGATTAGAAATTAAAAACATGCTTTGCTTTGCATATTTTCAACAGTTCATATTACCAGAAGACAAACATTCTTGAATCTAACTTAAAATATTCTATAACTCAGGAATGAGAGTGAGCAATTCTAATCAGCATCACCACCATACTCAGTTTAAGACACTTTTTTGATGCTTGCATAGGTACGATGGATGCTGATGACTGATATCCATGTTACCCTATCTTTTGCCATATCCTTTCTGACATTTTTACCTCTTAAGTCCTTCGGAAGTACTTCACTGTAATACTTCCATGTCTGACCCCTTGCGAAAAACTATGAGCAAACATAATATGCTGACATTTACTATGTAAACCATCTTCTTCTCCATTCTTTCGAGATGGCCAAACCATGTTGTATACATTCTCCTATGTTGTATACATTCTCTTAAATTATTTAACTGCAGTCTGTTTTTCAACTCCAAATTAGATACTTCGACACTTTTACCTGATGATACATCATTCAATCCCTTCTTTTTTCAACATCATTTTTCTTTCTTACCTTTTAATGTCTTCTTTCTTTACTGGCCAGGTGTCATTACCATTAACATAACATTGTGTATATAAGCCTGGAAGACCTTTCCTTTGCTTACTAAAGGTATACTTCATCTAGCTAATAAACACAACAACTCCCTAAACTTATTCCAACAAGGGTACCCTCCTTTTTCTTTTTTTCTTCTTTGTAAGTAATTGCATCACTACCACTAATCACCACTTAAGTCTTCTTAAGATTAACTCGCAATCCTTTAGACTCCATTGCATTTTCCCTTGACTCTAACTTTCCAATTGAATCTTCAAGAGTTTCACTAACAAGGATTGATTACCATAAAGGAATTCTTTAAAGCAACCTGATCTAATTCTGCTACACAATGCTTCTAAACTATGATGAATAAGCACTGATCCCTGGTGCAATTCCACCTTTACAAAACAAACATCAGTAAAAGTAACAAATTCTTATCTGACTCTTTTTTTATTCTTTGCAATGATTAAAAGACCTTACCATTCCTCAACACCTAACTTTGTTAGAGCCCACCAAACTACATCTCTAGGGAAATCGAAAGCTTTTTGAAGACAACTCAGCTAGACAAATGTTGAATGAATAGCGTAGGCGAAATGGATCCATATTGTTTCAGTTTACTTTGGTAATAATGCTTTTGAGGGTGATTGGGGATAAATCTTTTTTTTAAAATAACCCTCATGTGTGAATCAATTTCTTTATCAATCATTATCAAGTTTTTTTTCTTTACCATCTCAGAAACCTTCGAATTTAAGATTTGAAACTCGTTCAATTGAATGTCTTACCATACTTATTTCGGTTGATTTCAAAAGAACAACCTTGAACTTGTATGGTGACGTCAGGTGTAATTTCAGGTAAACATGTGATTATATGTTTAAAAATATCAGTTCGGGCAAATAATTTAATGAGAAAAAGGATAATAAGAAGCTTCATGGTTGTTTAAAACCTATATATTTGACCTCACATTCCAAAGGCCATCATCAGAGTGAATTTATTATAAAGTGAAAACGTTAAAATTTAAAAGAGTGGATGCGTAATGATGGTATATACATAACTTCGTAACCATAGAAACCTTTGAATCCGATATGATAATGAAACACATTAGCACGTTACTAATTTAAAAGTTTCAATGGCACAGACTTCTCTTGAGCATTAAGTGATGGTTTCAATTCGCATATGTAGAGTGCTTCGGAAATTTTCCTCTTGTATCTATTTTGTACTAATTATAGACTTGGAAAATTTCCAAATATTACGACAAGGATTTAAAAACAATAGGTTTTAAACAACCATGAAGCATCTTATTATCCTTTTTCTCATGTGATTATATGAGAAACAAAATTGGCAGCAATACCATGTAAACAACATTGTGAACAACAATATCTGCTAACATTTCTAATTCTTCACAAAAACAAAAAATGAAATTGAAACAATCTATTCTCGACTTTTTAAGAAAATGAAAAAAAGATGAAACTTTTGGTTTAAAAAATCTCTCTCTTTAGGTAGTTTGATAACATGTACATTCTACAATAAATTTCACACATGTTCATATGGTTAATAACTATTATGTTGACTATGCCTATCTGATTTGCAAAGCGATATATTCATTAATCAACATATCTCACCTGCCATATGTACAGATAAGCAATATCTCAATTAAAGGTTATCTTGCCTACACCATATAGTGATAAAAGGCCTCTTATTAAAACCTCAAACATCACCAATAGAGATTCACCACACCTGAATAACAGTATGTAAAAGATTTGCACATGTTTCTTGAAAGGGACTCTCAATTTCATCACAGAAGCTTGACATTTCCAATTTACTGTAGATCTCCACAAATTCCAATTCGTTGGCCTGATACTAAAATAATAGAAAGAAATAAAATAATAGAAAGAAATAAAATAATAGAAAGAAATCAAATAATAGAAAGAAATCAAATAGTAGAAATCAAATTTTACCTATATCTTATAAAATTATCATTTTCAGAAGTTCAGAAATTCTGAAGTTTATAATCTATTGACCATGACAAAAACATCAGAGAAGTCTTGAAACTTCATGCGTGTTTTCATGTGTGTGGAAGTCAAAATAGATTTAACAAGAGTCTCTAACAAATTTCAACTTGTTTAAATCGTGAGAAAGCACATACTTGCACTTACATGTGCTGGTCTTTACAGAGAACAACATTAAATTTTGTAAAAGTTATATTATCATGAATAGAACATTTTAAAAAACATGTTGCTTATGACATTATTGTAGCGTGATCTGCAAAACCTTATATTTAAATCTGAGAGACTTACTGTTTCAGCTATTTTTCGATGCAAAACAGAAGCCATAATATTTCTTAGCTTCCCATGATCTTCAACACCTTCAAATGTGGTAAACATAAGCTCTTGAATAAGCTGAAAACACAAAAATGCCGATAAAAGAATATCCACAAGGATTTTGATTTCCATACTAACCGGAGAATTTCTATCAATATCAAAAATGCTCAACGTTACTACAGAAACTCATATAACTTTTTTGAGGTTGACCTAACAGTAACAAGAATACGTTGAAACATTTTTAAGGGTTGGATTAAACAGGACATGTTCAAGAGTTCATAATTGTACACAAAACTTTCACAATTATGTAAAACTCAAACCTTTAACTCTCCATTGATGACAGCCATTTTACTTTTACTCCAAAGCTCTCCACATTGGAAATTTTCTTTTAATGCTGCTCCAATTTCTAATAATCTCTTACTGATTTGTGATTTTAGACTTTCAAATTTCAACTGTTCTTCTTCTTCTTCATGATTTTCGTTAAAAGAATTTTCAATGCTGTGATAAAATCTTTTTACCTCTTTGATGATATGCATGAAATACTCTGTGTTAATCTGTACAATGATTTTCTTACTTGATTCAACAAGAAGATCCACAAAGGCAACCATTATGTTACACCTAAATTCAAAATTAAACTATAAGTTAGAACCATATTATATATGTTTTTAGCCTGACAATGTGAATGTTCACGAAAAATTTTGTAATATTTTACTAAATAAAAATGGTAACTTTAGAACTATAAGCCTGAAATAAGTCATTTTGGAATTATTCAGAATGTGATACTTTTTGTTGCAGCTACATAAAACTATTAACATGAATATCATTTTATTATTGATCTATATAAGAAAAAATAATAGAACTTTATTAAGCCTTCATCTACTTTTAAGAAATGCCCAAAGGTTAATATTATCTTAATGTTATGGATACAAAAGTCACAAAAATCATATAGACGTTTAAAAAAAAGCTGCTATAAGCTGATTTCTTTTAGAATATATAGTATCTTGTTCAAGTTGTTAACAATAAATATGTCAGAATAGTGGTGTGGGAAAAGGTTGAAAGAACAATATAAAATCCCATTTATATGCACCCCTCGTGGATAAGCCAACCCTTTTTGCTACTATTTTTCTTATCTGTAGATAAACTCATTTGTAAATAAGTCTACCCGCAGATACGTCAAGCCTTTTTATCAGCAGATAAGACAGATTCTAATGACAGGATCTGGATGAAGGGAAAGGGATATAGTGAAAATAATTTTTATTAAGGTCTTGTACCTTTTTAACAAGTCTTCGGTGTCTTTCATCTTTGTAATTAGAATCTCAACTGTGTCAGTTATAAATGTCAACTATAACATAATTACATGAAATTTTGTTTACAATTTTTCTTTATTTTATTGATTTCTTTGTTTTTGGGATTTTCTTGTTCTAATCAAACATTTTAGCATTTTTTAACCAATAAAGACATATTTTATCATTCTTGCTATTATCGTTTTCATTTCAGATTATCAATGATCAATATTGTGAATAAAATGGTTCATTGTTCAACTGCCTCTTCAGTTCCTAGCACATTTAATCCCCAAATTTAGCCTACGAAAACTGTACTGACAGAAACTGTTCAACTAGACAACTACTTTGGATTATCATTCCTACTATCTTGCTGAGTGTTAAGCAGAATAGATTGATTCACAGTTATAGGCCAAGTACTCTACCACAAAACTAACATTCAGATTTTTAATAGTATAACTAATTGAAATATTCCTATTAACACATAGATTGCAACATACTTTATTAAGAAAGTCTCAAGAAGTAATTACCTGACTTGAAGGTATTATATTTTCGTGTATGTATCTAATTATCATTTGCATAACCAAACGATCATCAAACAAGCCACTATTCATCGCTTTGGTAAAGTGTTTTGGCTTCATTAGATATGTCAATGCTGTCTGCAGCAACCTATCCATTTGCAAACTGTTCTTTAAACTCTTCAAGTTGTCAAATGTAGTGCTACAAAAGATTAGGGGAGAGTATAATCAGAAAAAGGATTATTATTTTTAGATAACATGATACACACTTTTTTTAAGGATCCGAGTAGACTCAATTATTCTTAGAATTTTTTAACAATTTTCGGCCTCAATTATTTTAAGTATTATTCTTGTACCAATCTTTTGTTCACCATTTTTTTTGCATAAGGAAGGTATTTCAAAGAACACTGACTTGATTTGAAAAAATAAACCTCTGCGAACTTAGTTGTCTGGCGAGAAACGGTGCACTTTCATTTCTTTACCATTACTTTTCTTTTTCAAAAATTAAGTTTTGTGGTAAATGATAGTTGCCAGTACCATATCCTTGAGTTTTTTAAGCGTACCAACAGATAGCAATTAACACAGTATCTCCTGACAGATCACTACAGTTGTTGATGCAGAAGGTAAAATTTCTGTGCTTGATTGCTGGAAAGAAACATTTTCCAAAAAGGATAATTTCGAAATTACCACTAAAACAGATCTTTTCTATTAAGTATTGGCTTTAGAAAGGCAGATTTTCATACTGAGAAAAGAGAATACTAGTTGTTGCTCAAGTTAACATATGTGACCGTCCAAGGGAAAAAAATTAAATGAATTATTTTAATATGATCAATATATTGATCATAATTATTGATAAACCACTCTATCGATCACTATCAAACACTATTAGTGATCAAATGGAATTGATTGATCAATATATATGAATACACAGTCTTGATAAAATTTATGGATGATATATCGATAGAATGGTATATCTATCATGATTAAATGTGACATGGTTTATAGAAAATTACACTTGTTTTCCGTAATCATCACGTCTCCGTCTAATCATTCATTGTCATAATATGATACATGAGACACTCTCCTCCCCGCTATATTACAAAGCTTTGTAAGTGAAAGAAAATGTATGAATGAAATGGAATCAAATTCAAATCAATTTGCCAGAGAACGTACTCTTACATGATTTATTTCGTTCATCTGGTTATCTCAGAAAAACCCAGATTTTCATACCGTCAAATGGAGATCAGAAAAAGTCGTGATTTATCCCAACTGATATCTGTGATTGTCCAAAAAGGTAAATTAATGATTGTTTTTTTATGCAAGGAAGAGGTGGGTAATTTAAAAGAGAATACTTATATAACTCGTCAAGTGGACGTTAAAATGGTTTTAATTGTCTCATCCCTCTCTCAATGAACCAGTATGCTGGAAGAAGTATTAACATTTGCAGAAGTTTGGAAGTTTTTTACTAGAGAAAGTTCATTCAATTAATTTTAAATAACTGGCTCCCATTTGAGTTTCAAGAATAGCAATCTGTCGAATATCTTGAAGTAGAATGAATCAGTAGATGGTTTCAATTTTTAGTTATGGTTTAATGGATTCCTTTTTACATACTACGTGTATCACTCAACAAAGCAACCAATCAACATCCTTGTCTCGTAATTTTGCTAGCTCAGCGTTAACAAAGAAACAAACTTGATTAAACTTGCCAATACTCTTGATAATACTTAACAAGTTTAATGGAATATAAGGCGAGTAATGCACTGTATCACGATTGCGTATTTTGTGCCAATACGCGTATCATTTGTAAAACGGGATTTATTCTTTTCACAATCCTGAAGCGAAACTGGCAATGTTATCGCTATATCCTTGTAGATAACGGTTGTACTGATGAATTTTAGGTGTTTTTATACTCCAAAAAGTAAAACAAATCAAACTTCATTTGTATGAATACTTTTGCGATCAGATTGGTAAAAATTACATAATCGATCAGATCAGCAAAACTTATGTGATTGATCAATCGACCAGGCTTGGAGTGATCGTTATATCGAAAAAATAAGTCAGCGCTATATTGATAAAACGGACTTGATTACCAATATATCAATCACGGATAAATTAGTTGATTGAAAATCCTATTGTCTAAAATACCAATATACCATTTTACTAAAATAATTTTCATGTGACTTTTTTCCCTTGGATGGTCACATATTTATTTTGTGTAGAGCAGCCCTGGGTGTAACATCATTAGCTACTTTTTGTATAACTAACATCTGTGAACTAGTATAGCGTGTAAAAAATCATCTCTTTAAGTGACAGTCCCACCCGTGCTCTCTCCCTCCAAATGGTGAGGAATCATAAAAACCAAAGAACCATGTTGTAGAGCTAGAAAAACTGATCAAAACAGTGTATGGGATTGCATGTTGATGACCAACTGTTACAGAGATATCATCGTTCAAAGATTTGCCACATATTACATGACCCGTGCCCAAAATGTGGAACCCCAAATTAAGTCAGTTTCCCCATTGGTTATCGAGATATTTGCCTTTGAATTTGGGTATCTTTTAGGTATGCAACATAATGATTTCCCATTGAAGTTTCCCAAGAAAGAAGTAGAACAATATTTCTGTGAACTAACATTGTACATCCATGCAAAGAAAGCTCAGTGAATAACCTTACCAAAATAATTTTATTGTTTTTTTTCAATTTTTTTATTAAGTATGTTGGCACAGTGAGCAAACACTTACAATATGGCCCAGAGAAACGGTATGCAAATTCACTTGGGTATGATACTAGTTTCATACATTTCATGAAATTGGAGATATAACCATAACCAAAGTCTTCAAATTGGAAATAAGAGATGAAAAATGAGGAAGTAAACTAACTCTATCAGTTTAGACTCAAAATATGTGTTATGTAGTCTGTCTAAACCATTATAATCGCGGTCAAGTTCTTTGCCTTTGAATCTATGTTTACCATACATCTCACAATCACCAGACAGGAAATGAATCATCACTAATGGATACCAAAACGAATGCTGAAATCGTGACATATTTTCGCCAGCTTTTTTCCAAAATGAGCGTAAAGACTTTAAAATCAAGCTAAAAACAAATGTGACTATAATCAGCCAGACTTTAAGAAAATAAACTAAAATCTTTCAATATGTTTATCGTCATCAGTCCTGTAAAAGTTACAGTTTTCCTGACATTTCTGAAAATGAGACATTCATGCATACCCCAAAGAGAAAGTGTAAACACTAGGAGGAAATTAGGAATGGCTTATGTTTAAGAGCTTTTTGCACTTAACTGTTCTGACATACTGATAGAGTAACTTCCCACAAGGTGCTATTTCTATATGGATGGACTTATGACTTTAAAATTTAAAGTTCTATTTTACAGGTATGCCCTCAGGTATGTTGATTTTGATCATTTTGGTTGAATGACCTTTCAGATTTCTTAATTCAACAGTATTGGTTCTTCTGAAAGTATTGTTTATGGTGGCAGAGAAGTGCACAAAAAAAATCTTGGATGTATTGATTTTAAAAATACGCAAAGAAAAATGTTATAATACAACAAAAAGGTATTATTTATGCCAAAAAATGTTATATACACAAAAAAAATGTTATAATACACAAAAAAATGTTACGGCCAGAGTATGTTTATGGTACCACAAAAAATGGTTACGGCATGAGTATGTCGGAGGCAGAAAAAATATTATGGAGAGAACCACACATACAGTGTATTCTTTTTTTTTTTTTGGCAACTGTGACAAAACTTATCTTATCAACATCGTCCCCAGGGCTTTTTGCCGGCCAACAAATCTCATGTTTACATTTGCTTTAAAGCCAATTGTACACGATCAAATCTTTTTCAGATAAAAATAAAATAATATAAAAATAACAATATTAGATTGATGGAAAAATGTGCATGCAGCCTCTGTTGGTTGATTTTTTTCTGTGTGTACTCCTGCTTACATACCAGAGTAGCAGGGTATTACTCGAAAATTCTGAAAACTTTGTTTTGCTTTCTCAAAATTAGCTGAATGGAATTTTACATTTATGTACGATTTATTGTCAGACCCTTAAAATCAAGAGAGAAGAAATTATATATCGAGTAAGACTTGGGAAGAACCTGCCAAGCATTTCCAACAAATCATCTTGAAAGTGATTATGTATTAATTATATTTGATAGAACACCTTGCAAACCTTTTTTGAAACATAGTATAATGCAGGAGGTGGAACCCTCCTCTCTGAAAGGAGCCCCAGCAGCAGGTCTAGAGGAATGCCAAAATTTGTGGAGGAGAAGGTTAGCGATATTGAAGCATAAAAGAAAATGTGCAAATTAGCCCATTTATGATAGACTGAAAAAAGTTTGGTCAATGTGCTCCAAAATTTTTGAAATCAAAATAAGTTTCTTAGAGCATTAACAACTATAACAATTTTTTGTGTATTATTAGATTTTTTTGCGTATAGAACATTTTTTTGCGTATATAAGGGGTTTTATAACATTTTTTTGAGTATAATAAAATCTTTTTTGTGTAAAAAAGGGTTTTTTTTGCATATTTTTAAAATCAATGCATCCAAGATTTTTTTGTGCCATTCTCCACTACCATAGTTTTTGCATGTTTCCAAATTTTAGAGTAACTGGTGTTTTTTATGCTGTTCTTTAAACCTTAAACCTATTATAACCAATAAATAAATTTGTAGTTTGCCTTCCCGCATAGATCGCCAATATGTTAGGAAAAGCTGAGTTTATTATTAATTGCCACACCCAGAACTTCAAAACAGATGAAGCTTGAAGGGTGTGACCATCGATAGCAATCCTAGGCTGACCACTTTCATTACTACCAAGTACGAAAAACTGATTTATGACCATCTCATTAGATGTTAACCAATCAATGTTGACAGGAATGTCATTCGAAAGTTTATTCACAACATCATTAATTGTCACCTCATGCATAAAAGAGCGTTGTCAACAGCAAAGTACGCTATAACTGATTTTAGGTCACATAAAAATAAATCATTCGAGTAGATATTGAATAGTAGTGGTCCTAATAATGGATCCCTCCCAGTGGCCAAAATCTTCAAAAAGTCTCTGTGGAGGAGTGTTTTTTTATTGAAACAGCAGACAATATATAGCTTGCCATTCCTATAGAAACCCTCCTCCACAGAGATTTTTTGAAGATTTTGCACACTGGGCTGTGCTACACCAAACTCTATCTCTAGCCATTTGCTAAATGCCAAACCAATTTGAACTCTCATTTTCCTATTTGATAGATAGCTGTATAGGAATCTGAGGCTGTTAAAACCAACTCCATATGCCCAAAGTTTGGCAATTAGCAAATCATGAGGTTATACACCTTCATATGTATGGAACCTATCTTTTCCAGCTAAAAATCTCTGCAAATCCTGCAGCAAGTTTAACAAACTGAGTAGAGTAACCTTTATGAAAAACGCAAAGGTACTAGGAAAGACAAGTTTTCATAAATTGTGAGAGTTGCTTATTAACTAGCCTTTCATATACTTTTGACACTGAAGAAGCAAGCTGATGGCTCTGAAGTTCAAATTGTCAGTTACTGAACCCTTAAACTGTCTGAAAGTAAATATTGTGTCCATAGTACTACAACCTGGCATGAAACCAAACTGCATTTGATCTGATCAATCCTGATCAATCCTTCAAAAACTCTTTCAATTACTTTCAAAACTTGATCTGTCAACTAGTTAAAAAAATCTCGAATCCCTCCCCCCAACTATAAGACCCTTCCTTGTATTAAGCACCCATGAGTATTTCACAGTATTAATATTTTAGATTAAAATAATGCATACTTGATTATGGCATCAGGGAATTCGTTTCTTAAAGCAACCATAAATTGAGTTCCATTGCCTTGAAAGTCGAAATGCTCCAAGGAAATACTCTTAAATATGGCAGAAAAAAACTGTTCTTTGCAAAATGAGATCCATGGTCCCATGTAAGCCATTGTTGTAAATGAGGAAATCAACACATTCATCTGAATGTTTTTATTTTGAAGGTTTTCAGCATATGTTTTCAATTGGTTTTCTGTACATTTAATGAATTCCTAAAAAAGACAACAATATCAGAGGACTACAAATCTTTTTTGAAATCGTAAAATATTACCGTCATCCAAGGGGCTTACCTGGATACATTTAGTGTTCATATGAAGCTTATGCCATGGTAATTCATTATTCCCGGACTTAGTTCTGGAGTTTAAAAATCCATTATATAGACCAATAAAGAATAGAACCAAGTCAGTATTGGAATCAACAATTTTTTCTGCAATCTTTGTGTAAGCAATGAAAAGATCCGAGAATTTCATTTCAGACAATCGTTTACACTTTTCATCAGGTGACTTCACACCTTTCACAAAGTCACCCATTTTTTTAAAGAAACCAGAGGAATTCTTATCTGGTTTCGTCATTATCAAATCATCCACTTGATAGTATGAAGAAACTAGAAATGAAAAAACGAGAAAATAAACACTGGGGCAAAAGGATCAGCAAGTAAACAATTGAGTGAACGTTAGAACCATTCCTTCAATGATGAGTGTTTTATATGTTTCTTTTAAAGAGAAAACATTTGAGCTGACATTTTCACTAATACCACAACAACAAGAGTCGCAAAAACAAAAAATAATAGATATACTAACGATCTCTAAGCTGTTCACGAGTGATAATAAGCATCCTGTTACGATATACCTCAGTATGGTAACTCGCTCCATACAAAATTTCAGGTGTTTCATGTGCATAGTCATCAAGTAAATAATACTTATATTCAATTGAATATTCCAGGTACTCTTTGGGAACAACCAACTTTCCATGATATACGGTAAACTCCTCTTTAAGGTTTCTAAACAACAAATACAGGTGTAAACTACCATCACAAGAAAATATTTAACTGTTGCATACTTTGACTTACTCTGTAAGCAGTAACATGTCTATTGGACAAAATAGTATAGATGAAAAAATGGAAAGATTGGAAACTCACGGCACTTCTGACATCTCAACACAAGGTGCCTTCCAGTTGCCAAGTTTAAAACCACTGCAGTATATGTAAGGTTTTTTGTTAAATGCATCTGAGATATCTTGCAATGCAGACACATAAAAATGGACAGTGATTGTTTCATTCAATAAATCTTTGTGAGGTATTTCAAAGAGTTTTGGTTCAGGACAGGAATGGTTTCCATAGTTATTTCTGCAATATCAAAACAAGTTGAATAATGAAGAGATTCAAATAATGAAGAGATTCAAATAATTTCTCATACAAAAATGAAATCTAACTTACCTTGGACCTTTTGTTGATGATGAATCAACAGGTGGTTTATCTACGTTTGAGACTACTAATGAATAAAGTTGGGATTTCTGCATGCTCTCTTCTTGGACTTTCTCTTCCTTTGGTTTATCTTTAATACGAGAGATTTCATTCTTAGATCTGGAGCCAGAATCAAGTTCCTCATCTGCTTTATTAGGATCATTTGCATCTTGTTTACCAAGTGGGGTTGTTTCTATATCAATACCAGTCTTAATTTTCAAATCGTTTGTGTTCTTCTGTTGAGTCTATAAATAAGTAAACATTAAATGAATGTTTAAGCAGAAGGAAATTGTTATGGATTCAAAAATATGGATTCAATTAAAAACCCTGATTTCGAAAGTGTGTGAATTACTTTTTGTTTAAACCATATAAACTCCAAAATTAAAAATGTAAATGCTTTCCGTAATAATTTCTATATTTAGTAACTTGACTCATAGATCCGTAACAATTTGCTCTAGTATAAACATTGTATATATGACTTTCCAAGTGACGTATTGTTTACAAATATTTGTGTTCTTTGCTCGATAATTACTGAATAGAATATTAATGATCAAGTCATTGTTAACCAACATGTGCACGCATCTTATTTAAATACTCTTTATACACTTTATTTTGTATTTAAAATGCTTCAAATGTTTGGTTCGTTGTACCTTTTCCCAATGACAAAAGCGAAGTAGATGCCATTACAAATGTCATCAATCGATTTATATATTTAAATACTTTGAAAAACTTTCTGTTTATTGTTCTCTCCTGAGGGGTCATAAATGAAAATAAAATAATAATTTTTACATTAGACATAATCTGTATTATAAGCTAGAAATTAATTAAAAAAATATTTGAAAGTCATCTATAAAACTTTGAAAAAAATATAAAAAAATAAAAAATGAAAGATAAATTAAAAGTGATGTTGTAAATTACTAACATCTCTGGTTTGCTGTTCATTATCCCTCTTTGCAACTGAAGCACTCTTATTGCTTTCAACCATTTTGTTAGATTGATCAACAGTGCCTTCCTTCTTCTCTTCATCAACGCAAGAGGCTTGATCACTTATTGCCTTTATTTCTGGTTGATCTGAAATTTTAATTTCTTCATCTCTTAATTGACCATCTTGGTTAGTGACATCTTGATCATTCAACTAAGAAAAATCAGAATCGTGAAACAGTAATATCAATAATTTTTGAGAAACTTCTGTGTCTAATTAGATAAAGTTTTTACAAAAATCAACTCACATCTTTGCCTTCTTGTTTATCATTGTTTTGAAAAACTGTATCACTGTTGGTATTCCCAACTGGAGTTTTCGATTTGACATTCTTATTCAAACTTGAATCAGCACTTGTATCACTCAACTAAACAAACAATAGATTTTTTAGCATCTGTGATACTTAACAAATCATCTCATTTCAGAACATTATTTCAAGTATTTGTAGCTCATTTTATTTTCAATGGTAAAATTAATGACACAAGAATATCCAGCATATTTCAAGATTATGATTTCAATTTCACTTCAAGGACATGAAGAAATCTAAGTTAATTTTTGAAGGTTTAAACGAAAATCCAGATGAAATTTTAAATAATAGTTAGAGATCATAACCCAAGTTAGTGAAGAATAATTGAATTTCTAAACTGACATGCAACTCACATCAATTTTTCTTTTTGGATCATGATGCTTGTCCTTGTCATCATCTCTCTTTCTTTTCAAATGAACCTGAACTTGACTCTTATTATTTGACTAAAAGAAAATTAATTTTATTGTTATAATGAAAATTCCCCCTGAAAAACTGAGATTAAAATTGTATTGAATAACTTACATCTTCCATTTTTTGATCACCATCATCATTATCATCTTTTCTTGCAGATTCATCAATACCATGCATGACTGAGGGTTGTTTATTGTTAGGCAAAGTTTCATCTTTCTTACCATCTATATTTACATTTCCTTCTTCAACACCTGGGTTATGCAACTAAAATTCCAATTAAAACAAATTTATATTTTAATCACAAATTGGAAAAAAAGGGTTGCTGCAATAAATAAAATCACTTATACCTGTTTCATTTCATGTTCACTGTCCATTTTAGCATCGTTGCTACCACCCTCAATTAATGGTTCAGTTCTCTCCTCTGAATTGATTGTGTTGTCTTCTCTTTTAGTAAGATCACTAGTCAACTAATAAAATGCAGTACAACAGCGAAATAAAATAGTAGTATAAAACGATAATAATAATTAGTAGTAATAAACATTTCAACTGATAATGAAATGTGATTTAGTAGAACACGACCCTCAACAAGAATGGAACTCACTTCTTGTTCATTATCTTTCTTATCAAATTCCTTTTCATCAACATCAATACCAGTATTTTCTTTGGCAGGTGAAGGGGATGAATGTACTTTTATTACCATAACATTGTTTTCTGTTACAAAATTGTTTTCAGAATCGTTTCCAGATGATGTTGGTACTAATGTCTGAAATATATGATTTTAAATTGTTTGCAGGCCTCTATAACACTGTTGATAAAAGCAAGTACTTCCTATTAGTCACAGCTAAAGAAAATAAAATATTTGCTACAATCTTGGGAAAAATATTACATAGACTTCGATACCCCCCTATTCAACATTGTTTGACTGTTTCAAACAGTCATTTTTAGCTACAACATTGAATTCAGGGGAGAGGGGGAGCTTCTAGCACAATTATCTACTAATTTTTGTCCAAGATTCTAGAAATAAGCATTGATGCATAACAGAAGCCTAAAGGGTCTTTTAAAACACAAAACATTACACACATTTTACATAATGCAAGATAACATCTTTCAATGTTGAGAATCTTACTATATTAGACATTTATTTAATCTTGGATCCAAAGAACAAATCCTGCTACTTGTACAATGACTTGGTCTTTTTAACTGCACTTTTTTAATTTAACTAAACTTTAAACATTAACATACCTCTTCAACTTCTGTCCCAGTTTTCTTCTGCCTAATATTTGTTTGTATGGATTTTTCATCTTCTGGAACACCTTCAGGTCTTGAAACTTTTTCTGTCCCTGTAACTTCAGTAGCAATTCCAGTGTTTTGAACATTCCCCTGAAATAGTCAATCAAATTGTGTCATAATCTATTGCACTTGCATTAAAGCAAAGGCAGTGCTTTCTCAGATTTGTATTCTTCTATGTTCAGGCATAATATGGCTGGTTTAACGATGCATTAAACACCAGGTTGAAATGAATGCATTTTAACAAATGGAATACTTGATATTTTTCACCTTTTATAAAATAAAAAAGGGTAAACATGATGTACTTTCTCTATGATTGGATTAAGGAAAATAATACTGTGAAGAGATAGTAATATATGTGTGCTAAGCAAACATAATTCAAACTGTGAACAGAATAAAGATTGACACAGCAATTTACTAACATCTTCAAGATTTTCTGAATTTCCTCTTTTCTGAATTTTAAGAAGTGTGGATGTGTCAGGAACATCTACAGGTTCTTCATTACCCAAATGAAGTTTATCATCTTTAACATCTGCATC
Organism: Turritopsis rubra; assembly: GCA_039566895.2. Lineage (NCBI taxonomy): Eukaryota > Metazoa > Cnidaria > Hydrozoa > Anthoathecata > Oceaniidae > Turritopsis > Turritopsis rubra. The sequence continues at coordinate 5,272,322 of CM077623.1, forward strand.
ATGATCATTTGCCTTTAAAAAAAATGTATTGTTTTTTTAAAAAGGGCCTTTTTCAATTCAAAAATGTTTGTCAAACTCCCTTAATCTTAAAAATCAATATTGGAGCCATCAGTAAGAACATCATTGCAGGAATTTTAGTAATAAGGAGGTGATACAGTTTAAATGAACACAGCACAATTTGTATAAATATCTAAAATGTGTATAAAGTATGTCACCCTGGTTACAATGAATTACATTAGTACAAGTTAGCTTTAAATTTAACTAATCTAAACTGAATTACTCTTAATGTTACTTTGCCTAATGAATTATGAATTATGAAGGCAATAATTCATTGACTCGGACATCAATAGCTTTATTAATTGGTATATTAGTGAAAAGGGAATTAAAATCAATACTACCTGGTGATTCTGATGATTTCAAACTTTAAATGGAGTGTCTTTTGAGATGAATTTTGACAAACCCTCTCTCAACAGAATGAGACAAATGATGCTTTTACAATTATTTACTTTATGGTTGTTGTAACAATAGTTTATTTAAAATCTGAAACCTTTAAAAAAATTGCAATACATTTGATGTATCGTAATTGAATGTTCTTGACACCACTGAAATATAAATATGAAATATAAATATGAATAAATATGGATTAATCGAAGGATTAATTTTTTTCTTTTGGTTTTTCTCATTTATTTCCAAATGGCTTTGTCATCGTTTTTATGTAATGCACATATTTTCAGCATGGAATTGACAGTGGATTTAGACTTCTGTAAAATAATATTATTTTGCTCAGACCAAATTAAACTATTAAAATATGCATTTAACTATTAATTAAAAGGAAGACAAATTGGCAACATTTTTTCAAATCATCGTACTTGTAACCTAACACTTTTTTTGTTTCTTCATTCTTCTTTCTTTCTTCGAATATCACACTACCTACAATTTTTATTCTTGAAGGGTATTTCATTTCTTCTTCTTCAATAGAACACAAATTTGAAGAATTACATTCAGACTTTTCATCGCACTTCTTAGAAATGTCATCACTGACATTGTTTTCAAATATCTTATACGATACAATGTGAAATATATTTTGCCTTTTGCTCAACAACATGGTTTAAACAGTAGATTTAAACTAAATATTTGAGAAAATATTAAAACCAATATTTTGCTGATATTCAAAATAAAAAGTAAATAAAATGGAGTACATAAAGACTGATGTAAATTCAACTATCCTGAAGCATAAAACAACTAAAACTCACATTATTGTCCTGTTTTAGGGGATCTCTTGTGGGTAATGAAACCTTTTGGTCATCTGTGTTTGGCTAAAGTAAACCAGAAAACACATTTTCCACAATATTCATTATTGTTTATGAAAATATGTCACGTTCCAGAGGAAAAGGGTTACATCTTTTTTTAGCGTTCAACTGGTGCTCTGAGCATTCATTATGCAATAGAAATGGGCATTCAAATGAGGACTCAATGAACGGTATATGGGTCTGAAAAAATCAGTGAAAGAGTGCTCAATTTTGAGCTGTAATGGCTCCCTAAAAGTGTACTTTGAATGTTTTAATATCATGAACACTCAGAGCCTTCAATCAAATGTTTTGAAATAGAGATGCAATGTAGTGCAAATGAACAACCTTCATTTCAAAGCTTTTATTTCCAATGTAAGTCAGAAAAATTAGAACTAAAAGCAAAATAACATTAGAGCAATGTTTGAATGAACGTTAATAACGTTATTTAATTGACTTTGGACAGGTGGATAAATACAGTACAGTCCGAAAGACACTTTACGCACTTGCAATGGAATGAATTTTTACCTGAAAACACAAATGATTTCCGGGTAAAGTTTTATCTGTTACATGAAGTCATTATGTTTTCAACATGAAACATATTTTTCTCACGTTAGAAAAACAAAAAAACATTAACTTCTAAAGATGGCAACACTTTGCGAAAGCTAAATACCTTGTGCGGAAATGTAAAGCTTCTTTCAGGCTCCTGTTTAAAGTTTGTTCAATAACATTAGGAAATGTCTGAGCTTACCTTAAAATAACTTATAACTTGAAATTTTAAAGTTGTATAAAATCTCGAGTTATATAACTCAAACTCAAACTTTATACAACTTGAGAAAATAACTCATGAGTCATTAATTTTTGTGGAACAGCATTTTTGTTTTCAGTTTCTTCCTTATCTTTGACATAGTGAATGAAACAAAAACATATGGGGTGCACATAGTATTCAGTAAGCAAATATAAACTGTCCTTGCTAATTCTATGTTGCTGATCGAACATGTATAATATTTAATTAAATTACTGACAAAAGTATTTTCAAAGTTTTTAACGTGCTTAACATTCGAAAATTGAGCACTCTTGATTAAATTATAAATTATCCATAGGAGAAAAGTTACCATTGCTAATGATAAGAATATATAGAAAAAATAATTGCAAAAGTTAAATTTAGAATTACTGAAATGATATTAAAATGGGATATTTGATCTCAAAAAACCTTAAGCAGCAATTTTACCATACTCACTTGATTTGTTTCTTCATTTCCTTCTTTATTTTCAGTTGCTTGATGCTCTAGCCTGATTCTCACTTTTTCAGCCTCAAGTTCAACATCTTGAGTCTTTTCATCTACTGATTGCTATAATAAAAGTAAATTTACTTTTAAAAGTAAAACATTGAAGGTTTATAACAAACAAATTTTCATACTTAAAAATTAACATTATACTTTGTCATTTTCAATTGGGCATAATTTTGAAACAGCAAGGGGTAATCACCAATTAAACATACAGCATAATTTCATTAAGACTGTTAAAATTGCATGGTTCTATTTGTTACTACATTTTCACATGCGTCACTCTATTTACAAAAACCAATAGAGATCATTAGAACATTAATGATCAATATTGCTGAGGCAAAATTCATATCAAATCAATTGATAAAAAATGAAAGGAATGATAAAGTTAAATTGTTTATTACTAATCCTTTCAAAATAATGACAACCATGTGTACATTCAATACAGAAAAATGATCAGAATAAAATACCTCTTGTGGAGTATTGACTGCATTATCTTGACAACTCCCTAAAGAATAATTTGTTAGGATTTTTTTACTAGCAAAAAAACTGCAGTTTTTGTAGTTAAGAGTCAAAAGAGTCGAAGAAGACATTTAATATTTAAGTGCATTACTTACAAGTTCCAAAAAGATAACCCAAAATACATTTTTTTTAAAAACCCTGATTTTGAGAAAACTACGACTTTCAGTAATAACCTTTATGACCAATTTTAAGAAAATAAACTTTTAGTTTAGCTGCCCGGGTATAAAGATTTTTACCGATGCTATTCCAGTTAAGTTGCAGTCTACAGTACAACTCGAAAGATAATTTCTGCGTCTGCATAGGATAATTAGCTTTCACGACGGGTCGGTGTTATTTTCATGTCCTGTTCTATTGCATGTCAAAAACAAACTGCATAGAATATAAAAGATTTTTAATAATGACTTCATATAACATAAATCTGTACACGAAAATCTGTTGTGTTTCCATGTAAAAATTCATTCCTACGCAGACGCTAAAAGTTTCTTTCTGACTGTACTTTACCCGAGCAGCATATTAGAAAAAGAACCTTGCTCTACATGCCACTTCTTCTGGAATAAACTTATTTGTCTGCATCATAAAGACAATCTTTAATTATAAAACTGTAGCAAAAAAAAACACCATACCTCCTTGTCTATTTGTAAGATACACCACTCTTATACAGTTATTTTAAACAACTTAATTAATCTAACTTAATCAAAGTTCTTTATTATCTTTCTTTTTCTTTTTTATTGTTTCTTCGTCAACAAACGGAAATGTAAACATTTGACGCAATGCAATGGTTTCCCCCTATACTAATACGCATACAGATATGGAAACCGTTGTCACATTTGTCTATTAAACAAATTTGACATTTTTTGTTTTTTCGCTTATGACTCGCAACCAGGGTTTAAAATGCTTATAGTATTAATATATAGACTAGTATCCTGAGTAAAAACATTTTACCGGTTCACTTTCCCCATGAGTTACCCCCATCCCGTGATTTTCCTATCAATATAGGGGTGACCAAAAATAAAATCACACAAACCAAAAGGATAAGTAGTACCACGTTATAGAGCTCAAAATGCTGGTCAAGAAAATGTATGGGATTGTCTGTGTACGGCGTGCCGTTACCGAGATATCGTCGATCAAAGATTTTGATGATGTCACACCCGTCCCCAAAAAGTTTTAGACCCAATTTTTTTTCGTCTCCCCATCGCCAAATTATCGCGGATCCCAAAAACGTCAGTTATTCCCATTGGTTCTCGAGATATTTGCCCCTAAACGTTGCGTTCCATTGCAATGCAATGTTACCTGTGCCAAAAAATTTATGCTGCGTCATTTGGTACTACAAATATACTAATACTGAAAAAACGCTTCTCGCAGCATCATGGTTTTACGCGCTCCTCGTGAGAAAATGACCGTGAAATTTTTCTAAATGTATCGCTCTCTAAAATGAAAGTAGGATGCACACTCACTATTAGTATATAGATATTATATCTTTGCAATAAACTTTTATATTATATCTTCGCAAACGTTTATTGTTGCCAGTTTAAAGGATTATGACATATCAAAAGTACAAGTGCACAACTTTGTCTCTTTTTTAACATAAAAATAGAACACAGAAATCATTATCATTTCTATTAGATAATCAAAGACAATGTGCTGTTAGTTTGGCAAGTTCTGCATTAGTAATCATGATTTAGCATTTTAGTTACTATAGTTAAAAGTAGTACTTAGTACTACTTTTGCTGAATCATGTAAATTGCATAAACATTTTGAAAAAGAAATTTCTACTTATATAAATACAGGCCTAAATATTTTTTTGTTCCACGTCGGACAAGATGTCCAGTAGAAGTGCAAATTTCTCAGTACTTATACAAAGCGAAAAGAACAGTGAAGTATGGGAGACAATTTAACCTGTTAAACCCCAAACGCAGTAGACTAAATGCCTTTCTCTTAACTTCACAACTCAAAGCTGTTTAAGTAAATGACCTTTACAATCTGGAAATAAATTATTTTACTTGTGGTTTTAAAAATTTATAACATTAAAGTTGTTTATTTACTTATTTATTTATTTATTTTGAATAAAGGCACATACACACTATTAAATTAGTAAGTAGAATCAACGCAATAACATGTTTCATGAAATTTTATTTACGTTGCACCGACATTTGATATTTTTTGCTGGACAAATATGTCTGCTGATTATTTTGTACTCTTTTTCCACCGGATGATGTCCGATGTCTGGCCCTAATATTCAGGCCTGATAAAAATCAAATCAAAATTAATTTATTTTATCCTGACAGCCAGAAGAGAGAAGAATAGAGAATACAATTTTATATAATATAATCATAGAAACAGAATGGGGAGTTTAGCCAAATAGCAAGTCAAAGCAAGGACTAAACCTTTGGACGCTTGAAGATATGGTTTCTGGAAGAAACTTCCAAGAAAAAAATCATTTTGTCACCATGATAAATCATCCAAGAAAATTGAACATTCAGGTAATTTTTGTGCTGAGCATTTTAAATAAGACTGTTCCACTAGGTAAAGACATATGTGTTAGTGTTGATAGTAGGTAGTTTAATGAGGTTTTTAGATGCACTAAGTTATGGTTGATTAAACTTCTTCCATTGTTCCCAACAGTGTCTTTTGTGATATAGGTATTCATTTAGTTATAATTGACATTTTAGATCGTGCGTAACTAAGTTGTCGAGATATAGGCGATATTAGTATTATAGGAGTAGCGCGACGTCAAATGGCACATTGCATTGCACCCTAAATAGAACGCGATTTTCAGGGTCAAACATCTCGAGAACCAATGGGAATAACTGACGTCACTTTGGGCGCGCGATATTGGCAGTGGGATGTCGAAAAAATTTGGATCCAGAACTTTTTGGGGACGGGTGTGACGTCATCAGAATTTTTGATGGACTATATCTCCGTTACGGTAAGTCGTACACAGGCGATCCCATACATTTTCTTGATCAGGTTTTCGAGCTCTACAACTTAGTGATATTTATTCTTTTGAATTGTGTGATTTTATTTTCGGTCACCCCAATATTGATAGGAAAATCACGGGATGGCTGTAACTCACGGGGAAAGTGAAACGGTAAAATGTTTTTACCCGGGATACTAGTCTTCTTATACTAATACGCAATCTTGCTTTTTTCTTACCTAACTTTGAAAGAAAGAACGTTAGGGAAATTTTCTCAGGAAGTTCGTCACTGGATATTTGTTTATGTTTTTTCCATATTAGAATAAGGCACTCCGGCTTAGTGCTTATAATTGTTTTATGATATAAAATACGTTAGGGAAGACATGATATAGCATCTCAGGCGGAGACTTTGAATTACAATCGAATGTAGCAGCTATTGACAACGAATGAAAAATAGTCGTTTGAAGAAAAAAGAAGTGTTTGTTTACATTTTTTAAACCGAAGTATTAATAAGAAACATGAATAGAAAACCAATTTTTTTTTACGAAGAATAGTTTTACATATCTACGACTTATATGTAATGTTGAAGGTTAAGACGTATCAAACGGCATTTTATCCAGTTTCGGTTTGTTTTCTTAGATTTCCAAATAAAAGAAAGAAAATTTAATGTTGAGCATGGTATTTTTTAGCACAATGATAGAAAGAAGAAAGTCAAGAAGTAATAAAAGATTAGAGATTTGATTAATCTGTTGGTTTTGGCAGTGAGTAAAATTAATTACCGATGGCGTTTTTCTAATTGGCGATCTCTCTGTTCCTGGAATTTATAGAGAAAGAAAACTCAGCTTTGAAAAAAGAAACATTCAGGTATGATTCTTTTTAAGATTTAGTTAATACCTTATATCTTATATATGTAAATCTGTATATACTGCAAAAGTTAGTTTTGTGATGGGCAGTGTAGTGTGTGAGTGAGATATTTCACAATTTGTGAATATTTTTATCTGAGATTTAGTATTGATAATTATAAATCTGTTCACCACAAAGTCTGAAAGTATTTTTGGTTGACTATAAAGTTAGAAAGTGGAAAGAATTAAGAATTGGTTAGGATTTATTTTAGAAAAGATTATCAAATGCTTAGTATGGCGGGTAAAATACTGCGTTTTTGTATTACATAGAGTTATTATAAAACAATTAGCATAGCGTGTAAAAACATTTTATTGAGAAAGATGTAAAAATTTTTTACACGGTATACTAGTCTATTATATTTCACTATTTTCTGGTAGTACAGAATTTCGAGCATAACCTACCTTCATATTTGGCTCTTCTAATTTTCTTCTAATTTTTTGATTTTGCAATTTCTTTCAGGAGTTAACATTGTTAAAAGTGATAAGATGACTTACCAAGAGTTGAAGAAACTGTAAGCTTCGTGCCACAATCCAAACAAAATTTGCCTTTATCGTACTCTTTACTACACTGGACACATATGTAAGTCTTCTTTGTTACCGCAGATACATCAACCAGTTTGTTTCCACATTCTGAACAAAACTTTCCTGACAAATGCTGTTTCTTACACACAGAACATTGAAGTTGTTCTATAGTTACGAGTTTTGTACCGCAATCACCGCAGTACGTGAAACCAGGAACGGATTTGCAACAATTTGTACACCATTTATCTTTTATAACCATTTTTTACGAAATCAAAGTAAAGCTACATCCTTCTCTCGTGAAAAAAGATTACCTCGTTTACATCGGGAAAGTACGCTGAGTTTTGTTATTTCCTCGGGAGAATGTGGTTAAAACGTGATTTGATTGGATAATTATAACTATAGGCTTCCGAGAACTGAGAAACCCCGGGTAATAACTATCACTTTTTTCATTAGCCTGTGATAAAAATCATATCAAAACATGATTGCGAAGGCTAGTATTTAAAAAGTTACACTGAAAGTTTTTATAAAAGTATATACTTTTTAGGAAAGATGGATTGATAGGTGGATTTTAAAAAAAATTCTAACGATGAAAGTTTAGCTACATTTTAAAAAAAATATGTTTTCCTCCTATGAAATTATATTATCACCTATTTTGTTAAAAAAAAAAAAACGCCTGTGGAGAGTGTTAGCAATAATAAAGCGAATCGGCCGAAAATAGTCTTTTTCCTATGACTATGATCTGTCAGAGAGCATAAACATAAATTATAACAATGAGTTTAAACAGCCCAGTGGACAAAATCTTCATACGGTTTTTGTAGAGGAGTGTTTTCTATAGGAATGGCAAGCAATATCGCCTGCTGTTTCAATAAAAAAAACACTCCTCCACAGAGACTTTTCGAAGATTTTCCCCTGGGATAAGACTGATAAAACCGTTATCATAGCATGCTCAAATTGTGTTGTAAATTCTTGAAGTTGTATATAGCTAACATCATATTTGGAGGAAAATGAACACTCTTGCCTAGATAACAAGGGTATAGGGGAGCATTTGACCATAGCATTGGAGAGCTTTGAAGTGAGACACTGCACGAGCAAGTTTCTTTTTTTATCTGTATTACAATAGGTGGAATCTCCATCAGTCCATGGAATCTTGAAGTCCTTCTTACAGGATTTTTTATATCACGGAGTGTGTTGTACATTAAAGAAGACAATGAAAGTCTCCCGTGGGAGAAGACTGTAATACAAGGTTTTGTTATTCAAAATATTCTCAACGCTCATTTCCTCAATAAAAATATCGAAAGAGGCTGGGTGTGTTTGTTTTTGTTTACACAGGACACAGAGATGAGGGTAGGTACCACCCAGGCCTAGACAAATTTCTAATAGTACTGGAGTGTTGGTTAGTCATTGTAGTTTTGGGAATGGTGAGGTAAATAGGTTATAGAGGACCTGGACTCCAGGACCCTCCATCTCAGTTATGTTCCTTTTTTTAATTGGTCTTTACTGGGGTTATTTTTAAAAATTCCACCGTCAACTTCTCACAAACAAATATCAAACGCGATAAGGTATGCTGTCTATGCAAAACATGACGGATGACGAAATTTGTGGTCCTCGCAAAATGAATGGTTTTTCAGGCGTTTTCTCCAAGCATTTGCCAGCACAGGATCTTGAGGAAATTGAAAATTGAAAAAAAAAAGATTTTCTTTACTGTTTCTGCTTGTTTTTAAAGAGAGAGGAACACGCATAATTTATAAAAGTTAAATAAGAGTCCAATTGATCTACCTGGTTTAAAGAAGATCTCAATAAAATGTGAATTTCAGCACAAAGAAATTGATAAAGATGCACAAACAAAATAAAAGATCACAGGGAAATTAATAAGCATGTTTTTGTTAATAAAAGAAATTTGTAGCAGGGGGTATGTAAATTAAAAGATGAAATAAAAGTAATTAGGAAGCAAAAAATGTGTTCTCTAAGTTTAACATAATTAGTATGTCAATGATTTGCATCTTCAAGTTTAGATTTTTTCAAGATGGGGGCATAGTAGTGTATGTATTGTAAAAAATAAAGCACTAATTCAGTGTTTAATTTAAAAAAAAAAAAATAATATTCGTAAATACTAATGTATGCTGAATGTCTCAAAGCATGGCTGTTATAGTGTTCATTAAAGGAGAATTAACGTCAAAAACTCTACACCACTTTTTTCTGCATAAATCTATTCTTCTGTGAAAAACATTGCCTAACCAAATTTTATTTATTTTGGAAGATATTTAGAAAATATTTAGAAGATATTAGAAGATATAAAGTTTTGAAGTTTTACAAACTAAGTGAAGTGTTATGTCGTTATAGTGGATAATTTTTTTTCAACTGTTCATGGTTTTTTATAATAATCTTTAAAATGAGGTTAACACATGGCTCTCTTGTGTTCTGAGTTAATTTCTATTTTCAAAATAGTAAGGCGTGGTTTCATACATACTTATAATATATGTTTTCTACAAATGCCTTTAATGTGCACTGGGAATTGAATAAATTTTACAGATTTTTCTTTCACTTTCACCTGGTTTTTACACGATTCCTTACCAGCTTTTATTTTACAGCTATGACATGCATTTTCAAATTGTAATTGCATTAAATTTAATTATTGTTACTCTCACCAAACCCTTCTTCAAATGAAATTTAACTGAGAGAGTAACTTTCATGGCTTGCATCGTGCAAAAACCTCATTAACTTTATAGTAGACACATGAAATTATACTGAACTTAAAGTGTGAAGAAAATCATATCCGCTATACTGACGTCACGATTTAATTTTAAGCTTATTTAGGATTTAAAATTAATTTTTGTAATTGACATGACATTTCTCAATGTAATTTAAGCTGTTTGTCAAAAGTTTTTCTCTTGACATAAATTCTTCTTTAAACTAATTTTGGTTGTAGGATTCTTGAATATAATTTTTTACCATCCATTGACATCAATAGCAGAAAAGGAGTTCTGAAGCAATTGATTGAGCCTAGTCATTAAAGACCTAACCTAACAGAACAAGCCATTTTTTACCCCTATCTTACAATAGTATGGAGATCGTATTCACGGAGGTTGTACTCAAGTTTATGAGCCATTTTTATCAAAGCATTTGTCAGATTTACCAAAGCCAGCATAGATTGTTAGTGATTGGGAAAGTTGTTCAAGGGAAAAAGTGATAGAATTGGGCTTAGGAAAGCATTAATGGAGTAGCTTGACAAGGATTTAAAATGGAGGAGTCCAGGTCCTCCAGAACTAGCCTATTTACCTCACCATTCCCTAAACTACAGTGACTATAACCAACATCCCAGTACCATTCGAAATTATCATCATGTTGTTACTCAACTGAATCAAAATTTCAAGTCTGTAGAATTAAGAATTTTAGATATTCAATAGCATATAACATAAGAACATGTTAATAAAATTTTTAGGTTGAAATATTAAGAATAATCAAAGGCTAATCAGAGTTGCATGAACAATCAAAGGCTTCATCAGAGTTGCATGAGCAGTGGAAGGCTTCATCAGAGTTGCATGAACAATGGAAGGCTTCATCAGAGTTGCATGAACAATCGAAGGCTTCTTATAAAAACAAAAACAAAAAAACAACGTGTAACCAGTTTGATTTTAAGCTATGGTGCTTTTCTTGGTTGTATGATGGGAAAGTCAGGGCACATGATTTTATTTATTTACTTAGTATTATTATGTTATTTTACATTCTAGTACTTTTTCTGTTTATGATTGTCATGCACTGCCTAATGTTCTGCATATGATTTCTTTCTTTTTAGATTAGAAAATTGCATTTAGTATAAATAAAAATGATGGTGAAGATAGAGGAATGTGCTAATCATGGTTTTATATCATGGTATGGGAAAACATTTTTATGAATTCATATAAGAATGACACTTTAATTGTAAACTGAGCAGGTATAATCTTTTTTCAATTTACATTTTAATTCACATTTGATTCAGGTATCCAAAGACTAATTTTACAGTTTCACTCAGTAGTTGGAATATTATACAAACTTTTAACGTTGCCTTCTTAGATTTCTTATCATGATTCTTGAGTGCAACCAAAATGTTTTTACCCAGGATACCAGTTGATGTTATTAGTCATAATGTTATTTGCTTAGGTTATTTGCCTTTTTGATTTGCAAAACAGTTATGAAAGAGTTCACTGATTAACTGTCTTAAAGAGAACTAATGAATGTGGAAGTAATGTTTGTAAACTTAAAAATGCAATCTAAAGTTTCGCATTTTTTTAGCTACTACAGGTTTTCACTATTTCATTATTTATTACGAAAGGAGTTATTACGGGCAACGGGAGAATCTGATTGGCTCTGTAACCAGTTTTTGCAGATCAATAATGCCCGCTCAAATGGAAGCTTCAAATGTAAACAAGACAATAATAAAACTTTCCAAGCAATGTGATGTTCAAACTTCAAATTAAGAAAACATAGTAATCCTCATAATCTTTTTTTGCTAAAGGATTGAACATCTTCTATATTATAAAATGGAATGTTTGAAGAATTCTATAGTTTAATGAATCTAATGTCAAATTATTTTTCAGTACAGATGCACAAAACAGTCAGTATCCTGTTAGTTTCACCCTTGTTGGCACCGTCATTTGCAACTTTTGGTTGTGTAAGTTAAATCTTTCCATTTTCAAAACTACGCCCTGAGAGAAAATATCTAAATTTATATGATTCTTAATTATTTTCAATTCTGTATTTTCAATTCAAAATTACTATTTCACGTTTAATTCTACAATTCTTGCCACTTTCCAGGTACTATTCTCCACCTTAGTTTTGCTATCTTTTGTTCTGCAAACAATTAGTTCCCTTTAAGGTATAACAGTGTGGATTGATCCACTCAGCTTGAGAGTAGGATTGATGTTTATGGGAGTTGACTAGTTCAGTTGTTGAAGCAAATTTGTGGCTTCCATAGCCCAGGTTTTAAATAAGGTGAATACCTTATTCATATAAATTTTCCTGCTTATTAGATTTAGCACAATGGACCTTACATTTAATTTAATTTGTATTATTATTGCAAAGCATACATTCAGAATGATTTTTTTGCCTATAGGTATTTTAACAATATTTTTCTGAGAATTCAAATGAGTCAATCAATAACAAAAAATCTTTCCTTCATAAATACATGTCCAGTTTAGCTTATGTAAAAGTATTATTTACAGGGTTCCATATTTAATCTGCATTCAAAGGCAAATGTTTTTATACACAATAATAAGTATAGTATCTATGGATATCCAATAAATGTCAAAGGCGCTTCCATCTACTAACTTCCATTCTTCCTGATTTTCTTCAGCTGCTACACATCATCATCACTTAGCTTAGTATCTGTTTTCGTTCTTGTATAGCTACATCCTTAGTGTCTTCCTTTTCTCTTAAGTCTTTCCTTACAACTTCACTTACAACTTCACTAGTCTTCTGAGAGAGAGAGAGAGAGATTAGCATAACAATTATTCATTTCCTAAATCACATCCCTCTTTCCCTTCAAAAGATTTCCCTTGTAAGGTTGTTCTCATAAAAAACGTGTTATGGACTGGCATTGGTTTTGCTTAACCAAAAAGACAAAACTATATTTTTTGTTAATGGCCTCCATGATAAACAAAAGTTGAATTACAGTGAAAAATCTGTAGTAACATTTCCGTTTGATATTAACACCAATGATTTTGGGGGAAAAAAACAAGAACGACTAAAGTCGCTGCGGCCAAAATGAACCTCTTCTGTTGCTTCTTTCTCCTACAAACGTCTATAGCCTGCGTTTCAGTAAAGAAAAAAATTAAACATTTCTTCTCCCTGTTTTATGGAAAATAATGTACGCAGTTTTTTTATTGAGATTGCGCAGAATCAATTTTTATTGTAATATAATTTTTCAGATTTTTCTAACAAAAAGGAAAAGGTGACACGCACTTTTAAGTAGCAGCTGTAACTTAACTTAACAAAAACAACTTTATTAATAAAATAGATAGAATAATGCAACACCACGCATATGAAGAAAACAAAAGAGATCGGAAAAAAGAAAGCATTTCTACTAGCCGCGCTACTTTTGAAGGGGCTACTACACGAATCACTTGATCTTAAGATTTATGGTTCTAGGAGAACTCCCCCTGGATAATCGCTGCCCGGACCATTGCCCCCGAGAAAATAGCCCGCTGGACAATTGCCCCCCGGAAAATACCCACCTAGGATAATTGCCCACCGGACAGTTGCCCCCGGAAAATTTCCACCTAGGATAATTGCCCCCCGGAATGTTGCCCCTTGGATAATTTCCACCCAATATTATTTCTAAAAATATCCTCAACGGACAATCCAGAATACTTTGTTATCCAAATCAAGAATATTAGTAGCTACCTTATATAGAAAAAAAAGAGATTAATAATCGGACGACAACCTCGTCCACCGGGTCATCTAGCATTTTTGAATATTGCAAAAACTTAAAATAAAAACTACATATAAAACCAAAATAAAATGAAGTTTACTTAACGAGTCCTTGTAGGAACGAACATCAAAGCTTTCCCGTGACAAATGAATAAATTAACGATTTATTTAAGACAGTTCAACTACATTGCAATTATTATGCAAGTTACGAGCTAATCGATCTGCAGTTAGTTATAGGTTTAAATTATTGGGTCCTAATTCACAAGGAGATAGCTAAGAGTGACAAACTTATCTATAACGTATGCATGCAAAATAGTTCTAATTTACGTAAAAACTTCGTAGGAAACTTATGCAATTTTGCAAGATAGTGAATTCCGTAAAAGAAAAAGAAACACTGGTTTTGAGAACCATCATACAATTTAAATCCAACTCAACAATCCTACCTACAAATCAAAAAAACTTTTACGTGTTTACCATACGTGCGTGGCGTTTTTGCCCAAAAATTATTTACGTGATGCGGTATGGTAATGCCTTTGATGACGTTATTGCGTTATCTGAAATGCCTTTGGACCACTAAAGTAGTTACTACCATAAGATAGTTCAACGTGACGAACTAAGCTATCGTGCTTTCAAGTTAATGGTTATAAGAGATCACCAACAACCACCAAGACATATATTTTACAAGGATAAGTTATGGGCAATTTGCCGTAAATAAGCTAGTCTCTGCCTGTTAGGATAATCATCCACGAGTCGCAAAATACGGGCGTTAAGATCAGCATAGTCTCCTGTTAGGATAATCATCCACGAGGCGCAAAATACGGGCGTTAAGATCAGGATACCTGCGTCTTTGCGGTTGTGGTGCATGGCCTCCTTGATTTTGTAAGGTCCTCACTCTTACAACAGTCTCTTCTTTCTTTAAAATTTCCAAAACGTGCGGTGAGTTGAGGATACACGGTGCAGCAACAAAAATCAATTTGAGGCGAGAGATGTGATAATAATATGGCTGGCTGTAAATAAACAATCACGTGATTCGTGTCTTAGCCCCATATCTGTAATTTTTTCAGTGGTTGAAAGTTTGTCATCGTGTATCTCCTCAGACTGTTTAATGTCATCTAACAAGTGCACCACGTCATTTTTTTGCATGTTCCATCATCCGAATCAGCATCCTTAGGTAAACCAATATCTACTGCCGCTCCACGCCGCAGATTGTAATTAAACAAGATTCGCATAAGATGCGACTATATTTCCCCATTTTTATCCTCTTTTTTCCAAAAATCTGAACAGTAGAAAAATGGCCGTACTGATATTATCTTGCTTGATAAACTGAGACCACGTACTTGCTCTATAAACTAGCATGAATAAACCATACGGCCTAATCAAGGAATTTTGCCTTGTTTTCAGTGTTTCATAATTAATTTTAACTACTTCACCAGGGAATTGCAAGAGTAAGTAATGAAATCGGTAAAACAAATACAGTGGAACCTCCCTAAAGCGGACATCCCATAAAACGGACAATTTTTTTTCTCCCGGACGAATTCTATAGGAAACCCTCTTGTTTCACCCTCTATAAGGCGGACGCCTCTATAAAGCGGGCAGCTTTTTACTGTCCCGCAAGAATATTTACACCGAAAATTACCTCTATAAAGCGGGGACACAAAAATAAATGAGATACAGAAATTTACAATTTCTTTTTTTTATTAACTTGTACACAAGATCCTTTTGCTCCTTAAAAATGTTGTTAATCTTTTCTTTGGCCCAACCAAGTGCCTTTTCTTGTCCAGATAGAGTGTAGGTACACGGTATCTCCAACCCGTAACCTCCTCCTCTATTTACTCTCTTGCCAGTAACTTTCGCAGTAATGGCAGAGCCATATAAACCAATGAATAACGAAATAATCCTTGATAACCGAAAGGGATATGACCAACAACTTTCTCGTTATTTTCTTCGTGGCACAAAACAGCTATAGCATGTTTATCAAACTCATTTTGCAAATCTTTTTTTTACATTCGTATTCGTTGCCAATATGAGGTGTCCAGATGTTTTGGTACGCATGATAACCACGAATGAAGGAATCGAAAGAGGAAGAGCCTTTACACAATATGATATCCATTTCTTCATTAGCATCTTTCAATAAGCGTTCGTAAATGGAGTTATCCATGATAAAGATTTTGTTTTGTACCTGCAAACTGTGCACAAGTTTCCAAGATTAAGCGTAAGATAAAAACGACGTATAAAATATTCGAATGCATTTTCCGAACGTCCGAAATCAAATGATCATTTCAAACAATTGAACAAATATCACTGCCTATTTGTTTTGGCTTTTGTGGAACTACAATATGGCGATGTCAAAACACCAACTTGCCGGTGCTCTCCAAAAGCAGACTTTAACTCTGGAGGAAAAGGTAAAACTCCTTAATTTTGCAAAGGATGGGAAGCAAAGCTGTAGAAAGTTATCGGAAATTTTCAATATTGGGAAAACAGCAGCTGCAAAGATAATTAAGAACGAATCAGCCATTCGTAAAGAGTATGAAATGTTTAAAGGTAATTCGAAGCGAAGTAAGCATGGACAGTTTCGCACAAGAAATACTTGGTAAATGAATGGTATCAAAAATGTTGTTCAGCAAATATTTATCCTGATGGACCCATGCTCAATGAGGAAGCTCTGGAAATAAAAGCCACTCTTAAGCAACAAGAACATGAGAGGTTCACTGCCTCAAATGGCTGGCTGGAAAAATTGAAGAAAAATTATGGTGTGAGGGAAAAAAGAATCAATGGTGAAGGCGGTGATGTACCAGTTTACACTGTCGAGTCTTGGATGGAACGCTTGTGGGAGTTAACAAAAGACTATAAATCATGCGATATTTGGAATATGGATGAGACGTGTTGTTTTTTTAAAGCCTTACCAGAAAAGGGCTTAGTACAGAAATGTAGACAAGCAAGAGGTGAGAAAAACTCGAAGATAAGAGTGACAATTGCTTTCTTTGTTAGTTCTGCAGGAGATAAAGTAATGGAACCAATTGTAATAGGAAAAAGTAAAAAACCTCGATGTTTTAAAGCTGTAAAAGATCTTTCATGACCTCATAATGTTCATTACTACAACAGCCCAAAGGCGTGGATGACAATGGAAATTATGTCATCTTTACTCTCAAAGCTTAACTGCAAGATGGAATGTGCCAATAGAAATGTTATCCTTTTAATGGACAATGCTCCTTGTCACCTTGAATGTTTTGTTGGCAAATACTCCAATATTAAAGTCGTATTTCTTCCTAAAAACACTACTTCAAGACTCCAGCCCCTTGATGCTGTTATCATCCGGAATTTCAAAGTAATGTATAGAAAGAACTTTCTGAAGTACGTTTTAGCAAGGATTGGTGATGGTAAAACTGCCACAGAGATTGTTAATTGTGTTAACATTTTAAAGGCTATTTCATGGATTCAAAGAGCGTGGTCCGACGTTTCTGAACAAACAATAAAAAACTGTTTTCGTAAATGTGGTTTTCGTAATGAACGCAGTGAAGTTGAGATACAGGATGAAGAGTGCGATGAAGAATTTGAAGGTCTTTTGAAAGAGATTTCATCAGATGTTACCCCTAGTGATTATATCGATTTCTATCGAGCTGTTTTGATTATATCGATTTCGATCGAGCTGTTGTGACATCTGAACTAGCTATTAATCAGATGTCTATTAACTGGCGACAACAGTCACGTGACTGATCATATCACGAGGGGATGCAATTAATCGTGTATTACATGCCCATGACGAGGAAGAAATCATGGAAGTTGAAAGCGATGACGAGGGTTCTGAATCTATAAACAACGATTTAGATGATATTAAATCCACAAGTGAGGCTTTGGCCTTACTCGATAAAGTTATGAAATTTACCTTTCGCATGGACGATAAAGAAATTAACGAACATCTTCTGAAGGCAAACGAAAAAATGCAAAACGTACAAATCAAGAGAAGAATGCAAAAGAAAATTACAGAATATTTTCCATATTGGTTGCTATGTATTCCTTTTCGTCACTTCCAAAAAACACTGTAAATGCCTGAACTTTTTGTGATTAAAATGAGAAAGCCAATGTTTTGTTTTATCTTTTCCATTATTAGGAAATCACTGGAAACCGCCCATAAACCTAATGTTTTCTGTGGCTTACTACATGCTCTCAGCATTTATCAGAAAAACCTTTTTGGAAAAACCTTTTGGAAATTTGTCTGACATCGTTTTGTCTGATAAGGTATTCCACAAAATGAATCCGTCCAAAATACAAGAAACTCTGAATCATTTTATATAAAATCTGCCAAAGACAACCATATTGTATTATTGTTTGGGTTTCAATAGAACTCTAGAACTCTACACCTTTTGCTCTTTTGCCAGAGAGATGACTTCGACTGTAATGTTCTTTTATTGCGTGCTCTCCATGGGTGAGCCTATTTTTTGCAATTTTTATATGAAATGTTTTTTATTACCTGATGTTCAGAGGTATTATTGTTCTCTTCATCACCATCACCATTGCTACTGTAAAAACTGTGCATGTTTTTGCAAACGCCATCATTGTCATTTTCTTGCACTTCAACTTATTGCGTTGCCATAGCAGATGATCCTTGTCGATTAACATGGCAACGGCCATTTTGTGTGAGATCAATCTTGATCCTGACATCTCACTTGAATTTATTGTTCCTGCTCTTCCTCTATTTTTTCTATATCGTCCTCCATCCTCTAAATACTACTCGGTCAATCAGTGTGTCTCTAATAACATTGATAGGACGCTTTTAGTTCGTATGCGATGTCATTTTTCCGACCAGGTCTCCAGACCAGTTCTCATCAAATTACATTGCTGTACCCTTGATTGGAATAGACCGTATAGCGACGGGCTTCTGTAGTGGTCTTTAGGCATGTAACAAGCAAATGCTTAAAAATAACATAATGCACGAGTGTTATAATAACATCAAAATTAGGAGAATTGACCACAGATTTTTTTTACTACTAACAACTCATATATTTTCTTAATCAGGACGCCAATAGACCTTTCCCGAATTTCTGTTTAAACATCGTGTTCTGGCCTAGTCAACAAGTATGACCTCGTTTTTTTAAGGGGAAGTTAGGTCAAAAAATATTTTTTGTCAATAAGTTTCTCCCACAAAAATGAAGTTATTTTCATATAACGTTTCTCAAGAATTCCTGCTTTTTTTCGAGAACATACACGCTCACAGTGCGTAAAACTCCCTCGAAATACTGACCACATATCGTTTTAAAAAAGACTGGGACTAGCGAAGATTATGACGTATCATATAATTCAGAAAGCAAAACAACAGATTGGTATCAGCGTGTTGTGTTCGATATTTTGTTTATTCCTGCTGTTGATTTGTTTTTTAATTCAAGATGCCTTATTGTGTTGCTATTCGGTGCACAAATACTAATACGGACGTCACGTTTTACAAGGGTCTTTGGAGAAAAATAAGAAACTCCTCCGCATAGAATGGTTGCACAGCATAAGGAGAACTGGTGACTTACCCAAGGATATCAGTTTTTATATTTGTTCCACACACTCCACACAGAAACGTTTCGAAAGAGATATGATGGTAAGAGCTTTAATAACATTGAAAAACAAAACGTTTTTCTATTTTCTATCTCGTAACGTAGCTAGTATTTCATAACATACAGAAATATGTTTTTTCTGTTTTTCGCACTGTGCAATACATCTGACAACTTGAGGAAACTGAAAATTTATTTATCTATATCCTCTCCATATCTCCAAAAACAAATCTAGCGTCTTCTGTTGTTTTTTACTTTTTTTAAAAATAAATCACTCACTTGTCTTCTCACACATGAAATCTTTTATTTGACCTTTAATTTAATTTTTTACCGTCTTTTGTGACGGGGGTCATACAATTATCATGATATTATAGGCGCAATTGCTGGGAACTCCCACACGCAAGAAGTTGAAGGAAAATCCTGTTTCTGCTAAATTTCTTTCTCCGCCGCAGCTGTAAAGCGTAAAGCGTAAAAGGCAATAAGAAATAAGTACACCAGATTTAAATAATGATTTATTTAAATGCGTTATATAAGAAGTACACTCGACGCTATTCAGATTCCGAGCCTTGAAACTCACGTTCTTCATCAACTGTACTCTCTTTATAAGGAACGTATATATTATCCTTTTCTGGGCATTTGTCACGGATTGACCATAGAGCCCAGGGGGATATGACTTTGCGCACGCCTTTTCCTAGTCGATTATGGATCCACCATGTGTATTGCTTATAGCGAGCATTGCGTGGTGAACTAAAAAAGAATTATAAATATGTCAGAATATCCTACTTTTGTAAACAAACGTTACATTCTGAATATATTCCAAAACACATAATACTTATTTCGTGGTTTATTTTATCACCTGTTACTTTGTTCAGAGCAGTAAGTTCAGTGGTCAAAACCGGCATGCATAAACACAACAATTGAAAAATTTTCCCTATAAAAAACAACAGAACTTACAAACCCCCGTATTTTTATTGGTCAGCACCGCGAGGCAGCTGATCTTTCATTTCCCCGTGTCAGTGAGTCAGTGAGTCAGTGTGTAATGTTGCAGTTAATTCCGCCCTTTCATAACACCCTCCTTAGTACTTACTTAGTATCGGAGTTCCTTATTGCCCAGTTTCTTCAACAAAAATCATCCACGAAGGAGATCTGTAAATTAAGTTCTTGAAAAATAGTAAATATATATATATAGTAAACAAAAGCCTTGATACTAATGTTCGTGAAGTATATATGTAAAAACATTGTTTAGAAGAAATTTATAAACTGTTTAGTGGCATGGTGGATAAATAGATATTTATCTTCAAAATAAGTTGGCAAACAAATGCCAGAAATTCTTACCTTCAAAAAGTTCATCTGGAATTTCATTCGTATCTCTACTACAACACAAACTTTTACTTTATGTTTGCATCGGTCTGCAATGGCCACCACACAAACACCACCTATTGTTACCAACGCGAGATAACTCCTTTTTATTGTCACTGCTACTGGTTAAATCGTTGTATTCAATTGTTTTCTGTTCTTCAAGCGACAAATCCTGCTCAAAGTTTTAACATGTAAAAGTCAGGCATGTCGTGGTCTTCTTTACTATTATCGTTTGAACTTGAAAAGCTTCTGTAATCCATTGAAATAATCTTCACTTTTTTGAATGTCAGTTATTGATTGCTTTGGTTTGAAAAAAATTGATGTGATCTACCTGATCTTGCAGTGTGTTCTTGTTGGAAAACACGAGTACGGCAATGTTTTGAACTATGATACGTCGTTTTGTTGTTAGAACCCATTTCTTATAATGTTTACGCGGTTTGAAAAAACGGCATATTTCACCGAACTGTTGTGGATGATTGAGACCTTAAGCAATCCTTTTGTAGTTTAGATTTTTAATAGAAATACTGACTTATTTAATTGCCAATGGCTTACACCAGTCAAATTACTGCTAGATAATAAGGAGATAACGTATATTCTCCCTCATCCAAATTTACATTTAGTTATAATATTATTCTTTCTTTTGAATTTGCTTTTTGTGTTTTGCTTATACATTACAAATTTCTGGCCAGGGCCTTGTCATAAAGATATGAGTTGACGTTTAACTTTTAAATGTTTTTATGTGATGTTTTGTTTGAGAACCTGAAACCTGAAATCTAAAACTTTTTTGTTTTACTCTGAGTGTAATCTGAATTCTCATGAAATTCAGGATAAAGTAACTTCGTTAAGAATATATACGGAAACTTTCTTTTTTTTGAAGATCAAAAACGGACCTGGTAAATATATTATTATTGTTAATAACCAATATTTCCATTCTCCTATAAATAAAATACATTGGTTCTTTTTGCATGAAAGTGAATGTTTAAAACCAAATTGTGTTTATCATGGGTATCATGGGTATGGACAAAAGTAATGGAATTGTATACAATTTGGTTTTAGTGAATACATAAGCGTTGAGTGTAAAAAATAAATTTAAAAAAAAGGTAAGCAGGTTAGCGCTCAGCTTGAGAACAGGATTGATATCTAAGGGAATTGTCTGATTGAGGCGTACTTCCGTAGCCCAGATGGGGGCTTTAAATGCTTTTGGACTTCTTATGCAGGACCCTCATAAAAAGAAGATTGCATATAGATGAATTTTGCTTAGAATCGATATACACTCTATTCCATCCCCCCTTTTTATTGTATTTTTAGATCTTTGATTATTTTGTCACTTTTCCTGTTAAAGTAGATAATATGGATTGTTTGGAAAAGTATTTACGCTCTGTGATTCCTGAAATCCTCCCAACAGAAGAAATAAAAGAAGGGAAAAAGGATATGATTAAAATATTTGATATCCTAAAAAGAAAGTTACAACATTGACAGATGTGAATTAGGTGGAGGCGCAGCAAAGAAGACATCTATCTCTGGATTCGTTGACTTTGATTGTGTTATTTTCATTAATCCTATAAATAAAATAGAACCAGAATTGCATGAAATCGTTGATCATTTTGAAGACATTTTGCTCTCCCACACAGATTTAGGAAATGGAGATATCCAAAAGACACCTAGAGGTGATCCCAAAACACTTCAATTCAAGTTTGGTCACGTTGATTTTGATTTCGGTGTAGCTATAAATCGAGCAAATAACACAGGCGATGGGGGAAAAGCACATATGCAGCAAGCTGAATATGTTTTGGAAAGATTTCGACAAAAACATCCATCGAATCGAGAAATGTATAAACAAAGCTCTGGATTATCTATGCTCAGTGTAGACTTCGTAAAGATACAGAGCGCCTTTTCACATGATATTGCTCGTCTGGGAAAGTTCTGGAATAAAACATTGTTCATAGAACTTTTGACTGATAATTCTTACGTAAGTGGCCGTTCAACTATCATGGAACTTATTGCTATTAAGGCCGCAAATGAAGAAGAAGAAATAGCGAGGGAAAACAAGCAGTCGCCATCCTTACAGGTTTCTTACAGATGATTAAAAACATTTGTTGGATAAAAATAGATTTTCCTGATTCTCCTGGTCAAAAAATGCTTAGTGACAGTGCACTGGTAACACCGTACGGAAAGTCTCGCTATATAATTGATCCTGCTAACGCTTCTCACGATTATTTGGAAGGAGTAAAAGATGACATTTTGAATTACTTTTCAAACTTTGCCGAAAGAAACCTTATCTCGTCTTGAAAGAAATGATTTTAATGAAATATTCCAACATCAACCAAAATGGTTTCAATCTTCTAATACTGTTCAGCCATGTGATTGGTTAATTGACACAGTGGATTCAAATTCGAATTTTGTTGATTTAAAAATCAATCCCAGTGGTATCAATCTTCAACATACACGTTACGTTGAATTGATGAAAAGTTACCTCACCATCTTAGTAAAAACTGTCAAGAACAACACGTCATCATCATTATCATCGTTGATCGGACCCAGACCTCCATCTTGTTATTCAACAAACTTGGTCGTACCAACAGAAAGGATCAAACAGGAAGTTCAAAATGCAATTGATAAACAAATTAATGGAGTTAGCAATCGATGGGTAAACTCAAACGAAACACATTGTGCTCTCATGACAACAGTTACCATTCCAATTTTTCATGAAATAAAAAAGCGATAAGAATAAGCTGTAACTGGAAGTAGAAATTGCAAAATCGATAAGTAGGGGAGGTGGGTATCTTTCACAAATTTCTTAAAAATGGACGACAAAGTCCATTTACTCTAACCTCGATTAATCTGAAATAATTTAGCTACCATTTTAGCTAATGATTTATTTTAAATTCTGTGTATTACCGGAAGGACAGAAATGTTTGCGGTCAGAAATTTTCGCGGAATATTTCTTGGAAAATTACTTCCGCGAATTTCACAGATTTTACTTTTCAACCGCGAAAATTAGTGCCGAAAAAACCGTCAAGGTAGTTGGTCTATTTCCACAGTTAATGATTTCGATATCACCCAAGAAGATGTCACTGTTTTTGCAATTCTCCTTTTGTTGATTTGTGTGGCAGGAATTCCTTGACATACTGCTAGTGTACACCATACTTCCATGCATCAAACAGGAATCTACACCTTTCTTACTTGATAGCAGTTTATTAGATTATGTGCATGACCGACTTTTTTTCCTCCATATGTAAAGTGGGGAGATCGCAAAAAAGTTGTGTTAATAAATTTTTTCTGTATGTTGTATTTAATTAATCATTTTTCTTTTCACTGTTCTGTGTTTTATTACGTCTAATATATGCTCTTTTGGGGATATCTATTTATGTACTTTTTCACCGATATTTTGAGTTCTATTTTCTCAATTTCATTAGTATTCTGTGTTCCGGTGACTCGTCGCAACTTTTATGACTAGAGCCTTCTAGAGGATAATCAATAGCTGTAAAGCATACAAGCTTTGTTTCATTTTATTTTGTGCATTGTGGACCACAAGGCTAAAAAAAACTAATAGGGTGCGAAAGGGGAATTCAAAAGTCATAGCAACAGGATATTTGGAACCATCATGACAGTCAAAGTAGCGTGATTTAATTATTTCAAAATAATTAGTGACGTAGTCGGAACACAGAATACCGGACGTGTTAAAGTCAAAATCTATTTTTCCAACCAATCTTTGTTTCGATTTAATGTATATTAAATGCTGTGACAAGCTGAAATGATTATATAATGTCATTTATCCTTGTATTTTCATTACGTTTCATTTATCATTTTTTTTATTATAATTTTTTTATTATAATTATTGCACAAAAGATCGTTAAAAACATTGTACCCTTTGTGTTTGGAACAAAAGTTCATCCCTCTGTCCTCCTCCTCTTTCTTTGACTAACCCTTGATCCGCCGCTGCGTTTGAAAATTGCGTGCACATTTTTTATGATTTCGTTGGCATTTAGCCAATTTTCAACCGGATTTAATAATTTTGGTTTGCAGACCACTATTTAATATACAATGAAAATTAACTTTTAGAAACGAAGCACTGATGCTGATAATTTAGGATGGAAAAATGAATTTCGCCAATATAAATGTTAAGACAATTATTTTGATATTTGCAGGGACAATACTCTTTTTTAAAACACTAATTGCAGTTAAAAATCCAAAAGTTAAATAAAATAAAAGTATTTCATCCATGATGATCACAAAAACAGTCATTTAAAAGTCTCGAAGTTTCTTTCTTGTTATCCACCGTACAAACATTCGATCGCTGGAAAAACATTTTAATCGTCGTCGTCTTTCAACCTGCATGAAATTAAAGGTGTTGACAACCCAGTGCTCACAAAATTCGCCTTCCTCTTATAACGAGCCATTCAAGTTGAAAAAAAGAAAAGAAAAAAAAAGAGCCCAGGCGCTTGAAAGGAAAAATAAAGTTCATAGAATTCAACATTATTTATCGGTATATATCAACTAAGTTATGAGAAATAATCAGTAATCTTATCAGTAATTCTGATAAATTTATCAGTAATAATCAGTACTTTCTGATTCTGTTCACGCATAAATTATCAAGAATTAAAAACATAGTGGAACTCGTACATCACAATCTAAGATCTTAGATGGCTTGCCCTACATATATAATGGCTTGTTCATCACAACCTCTACTCGGCGCATATCCATCGCTATCAGGTGCTCTGAAAACCGTATCGTATTGCGGTAGTTGGGTTTAGATGCCAGTCTTTTACGCTTCCTTTCGGTACACACAAGCTGGATATTCTTATGCTTGCGAACGTTCTTTATAGTCTTGCCCAAGACTGAGTTGTTCATCAACTTGAAAAAGTTCTTCCGAATTCGTTCTTCGCTGCTTTCCGATTGCCCAGCCATGGAGCTTGTTAGTATCTAGGTACTGTAGATGCGACGAGCTTTTGTCTTCTCCCATGAATTCGTTCCATGCCTTTGCATAGTGTTGAACAATCTGACAAATTCCACCTCTTATCCCTTTTTCAATGATCAGCAGCATGTCTTCATCCGTCAACAACTAGTCCTGGAGCTGTATAAAAGTACGCTGGATCTAGGCCATAAATCTCTTGACATAGGTCTCTAAATCTCTCAAATACATCGACAAGAAGTAGTACATCTGCTCTTAGGTGTAAGTCGTGATAGTCCAAGATATCTGCATTCGAACGCTTTCCACACTTTCTGAGCATGAACATCATTCTTTGATATGCAAGTTCAAGCTGCTATAGAACCTCTCCTGCGGTGGTAACTGTGCTTCTTCAAAGCGATCAAAGTTATCGATATGCTCATACGGATATACCCCCTTACGAAGCATCAGTTGAAACTGTTCATCACCACCAGAATACCTGTACGTACTGCTCTTTTTCAGCTCGTCCTTATCCAACAGCTTTCTCTGGTACTCGCAGTAGCAGTTCTTGTACTGAAACTGCGCGATGTAGTCCGCGTCTGTCTCCAAAAACTCCATTTGATCCTTACAAGCTTTGCACACCACACCATTGGTACCAGCTAGATTATCTACCAAGTCACTTAGCGAGCTTTGCATGAAGCAACAACTATGAATAATTCTCAGCATGCATTTCTTCTCCAAGACAACTTCTTTCCCCGTTTTTTGTCTTTGATCATTATAGGCTTGCCAGCGTCGTCGTACATTTTCACCCGTATTGGAACCGAAAAACTGATGTACTTTTCCATATGAATAAGTGAGCATCATACTTGGAGGGGTTGTGAAATACCACTGGAATATGCTTTGGTACTCAGGGGCGGATCCAGCATTTTTTTTGCAGGCGGCTCAAAATCTTGTGGTCTTAATGTTAAATTTCGATTATCCCGTTTTTTTACTGGAACATTCCGGTCAGGAGTGGATCCAAGCAAATTCAGAATAGTAAGCCTTGTGACCAATCTGGGTGATCCGTATTTTCTTCAGAAACGATAATTTCGCGTTGGGAAGATGTTATACGTAATATTTAGTTAACTGCATATACATCCAATAGATCATCCAATTGTATGCAGATGGGGGACGTTGTACTGGGCAGGTACTTACTTGTGAATTCCAAACACAAGCCCGAGCATTAAAGCTCACGGTTTTACTTCCTATTCCGTATAGGCTGTCTGCAGTATAGAAAAGCTATGAAATATACTCTTATACTTTTTAGGTTTTCATTTACTTGTGATGCCCAACAATTATAATGGAAAGGTGAAACTACAAAGCGGCATATTCTCATTATTCAATAATTCAAACTTAACGTTCTTTCAACAACAACAACAACCACAACAACATTTTTTGTATGTTTTTTTAAGAAACACCTCCAGAATATTTGGAAAATAGTGAGAAAAAAAGACATAAAAAATAAGAAGCAACTGGGAACCTCAAGGTTCAAATATAAAAATTTAGAAATATCTTTAAATTGACAGTTCAGGGGCTGAGGTGGCTGCACATACTGAAGAAAATGAATTGATCATTGAAACAACAGTAAAGTGAAACAAAGGAAAAAACAAACGGACAATGGGCATAAGTAAATTCTGAATATTTAGTGTCTCGTGTAGTTGTAACTTTCTGGTTTGTTTTTTGTTAAGGTCACGTAGGTGATTGTGACCAGAGGCAGATCTAAGGTCAGAATAAACAGTGGAAGAGCATAGGCGCATTCAGGGTCAGTCAAAAAAAGTGGAGGAGTCCAATGTTACGATATTTCTTTTCAGTCGTAAGTGTCAATTAGATTTCTTGCACGTTTTCCTTTTCTACTTTAAATTCTAAACTCTCCTCCACAAATATTGAGTGAGCTCTACCTACGCCATGAAATTACCTGGCAATTTTAGTTGTTCATTTTTTCATTAGATTACGTTTTTCTTTTCAACTCTTAATATAACTTAACTCAATATATACTATATAATATATACATATATATATATTTGTATACGACAGAATGGGTCACCCTAGCCTTACATATCAAAATGATCTCTTCAAAAATTAACTTGAAGTCTTTCTGTTTGGAAAACATAAAATCATGACTAGTAAACATCAATATGAAGCAGTTGCCAAGCAAGTAAAGAACAGATACAAAACATTTTGTTACTGTTAGATTTTTTCATATTTTGTTTTCCATTGATATATTTTATGACCTTGTGTTTAGCTTGCACCTTATTTTCATTTACATCATGTATTTGTTCATAATGAAAAAGTTGATTTTAGTGATTTATTTGTCTTTATGGACATCCCTTTGTAAATTCTTTTAGTATTACCCAAGAAACTATATTCTTAATTGTTGTGAATTACAGAAATGGTTGTTGAAATTGGGAAAGCCAGTAAGATTACTTTCACACTAAAGAGGGGTCTATCGATTAGTGAAAATAGATAATTAGATTGATTTTTTCTTGTTTTCACAATAATATTGGTAATTGATATCAAAATTGGTTTAATTAAACGAATTGTGTAAATGCCCCTTCAAGTGCATCATTTTCACAGTAATACTGAATACCATATTCACAGAAGGTTATTCTTTAGCTTGACAAAATCATTTCGAAGTAAAACTTCTTAGCACAGTCTTATAAGGCAAGTGTTTTAATAATAATGTCGACCCTTTGTGTTTGGAATCAAAATACATTTCAAAATTGCGTGCACATTTTTTATGATTTCGTTGGCATTTAGCCAATTTTCAACCGGATTTAATAATTTTGGTTTGCAGACCACTATTTAATATACAATGAAAATTAACTTTTAGAAACGAAGCACTGATGCTGATAATTTAAGATGGAAAAATGAGTTTCGCCAATATAAATGTTAAGACAATTATTTTGATATTTGCAGGGACAATAATCTTTTAAAACACTAATTGCAGTTAACAATTAAGCAGTCTTAAATTAATGATCACAAAAACAGTCATTCAAAAGTCTCGACGTTTCTTTCTTGTTATCCACCGTACAAAAATTCGTTCGCTGGAAAACCATTTTCCTCGTCATCGTCTTTCAAACTGCACGAAATTAAAGGTGTTGACAACCCAGTGGTCACAAAACTTCCAGAAAATTTCAGTTGGATATTCTTTAAACGAGACAGATCAAGACGTGGGTTCAACCTTGGTGGTAGGTAAAAAGTGAATGTTGTAAATGGGGTTGGGGTTTGGAAGATCCCTTGGAAACTCTTGTGAATATTAGCTGAATCAATGTAAACAATACTCTTATCTTTATCCAGATTGGCAATCTTCTTTGATATTTTGGTCAACATGCCGTCCACTTTGTCGAACCTTTCTTCCATCTCGGGTGTAAGCTCCCGTCTCCTTCTATCCAATTCCGTTGATGCAACAGCTTTCTTTGAATAATATGAGAATGTCCTCATCATTTTCTGACCGACGAATTTAAAGCATTTTCCTTTGTAACGGTCTTCTGAAACACCTGTGGATTGGATCAAGACTTGAACAATTCCGTTTTGTGTTGTTACACCATCAAAGATAGCTTTCACGTCATCAATACGTACACGATCGTGGCCGTAAAAATAACTGCAATCTATCGGCACTTCATATGCAAACCATCCGTTGTCCTTGACGTCATTAATGGGATCATTTGTACATAACTTGATGGTATCATTGACATTTTTTAAGACTTCTTCTGTCAGTTCTATATCGTCAGTAGTTACTGTGTTTTTCAAACACTTAGCGACTGTTCTATAAGCCATTTCAATAGCTGTTTCACGCCCACCCGATCTTTCAACCTTGAATTTTTGAAATGGTGTGATGCACCTACAATAAGACGGTGTTCGTAATGCTATTGTTTTATCAGTAAATGTTTGGGGTATAGGATAAATCTCGCCGAGCTTTTGTTTGGACTCATAAATAAGCATGCTTTGAATTGAAAGAACCTTTTCTATCGTATCAGTTGGATGTAGTCGAAGATTCTCTGGACATTTCTCCATATGGAAATAATAATAGGCATTGCAGAATTCTTGATTTAATCGAACTAGTTCCATGATGATATCATACTGCTGCAGATCTAATGAAAGTTCAGCTGCCTCTCTTTCTTTTAAAAGGTCTTCTCTTAGACCAAATAGATCATCTTTTCGGTTTCGATTTTTCTTTATTTTTTCTTCAATAAGAGATATATTCACTCCAGCAGCAACAGCATCATTAAAGTACAATTGTTTTGCATGCTCTGATGCACCTAATTGGGCTTGTTTTACCGCACGATCTATTTCGGCTTGGGTCCTTGTTGCTCCAGCTTTGATAAACTTAAGTAAAGCTGCTCTGTAATTGGTTGCCTCGGGGACATCATTGGACAACGTTGTATCAACCATACTAATTACATGTTCCCTGGCAATATCCCACTTAAAAACATCAATGTCACTTATTGAATTTCCATTTTCAGCCAATTCAACAGCGTCTCCAGGTTTAAAACTGTTTAGAATATCCTTCTCAGCAGCCAATTGCAAGGAAGCGCTACGTGTAACACCTTCAAGCGGATTACCTGGATCGTATCCCATATCTACCGCACGTTTAGCTTTCAGATAGCTGACTGTGTTGTCGACCATATCCTTCGTGTTGTTGATATTTTCAAAACTCGTTTTAATCTTCTTTTGCAGCTTTTCTAAGTTGTTCCAAAACTTAATTTTTTCTGGATCAACAAGGTTATCTGGTCGCAATTTGTGATAATTCAGTAAAATGTTTTTTTGTGTTCTAAAGAATTTTGGGATCTTTGTGGCCAGAAGTTTTATTCCCTTTTTAATAGTTTTAAATAACGTGCTCATCAAATTTCCTTTCTTTAGCAATTTTTTAATTGCTTCCAACACTTTCGCCAACTTTTCGATTATTTTTCCAATTTTAGCTACTTGCCTTGCGGCTTTTACCATTCCGCTTGGATTAACTCCACCACTGAAAATTGAAAGGACCGCACCCACTGCTTCTGCCACTGCATCAGCAATAGCCAAACCCATGGCAAACTTTACCCCTTTTTTAAAATCTGCAGTAGCCGTCTTTACTTCAGTTGAATATGTTTCGTAGTGTTCAGTCAGTTGTTCAATGAAGACATCACTTTCTTCGATCGACTTGGTTATATCCTGCTGTTTCTTTGTCTCAATTGTGCCAAGTGTTTCTGATTTTGCTTTTGATTCTCTCAAAACTGCAATTTTCGATTCGTGAATTGAATTGAGGACCGTTAAGAGATTCGTGTCTGTAGTATCTTGTATGTCCTTAAGGTTATATGATATTTGAAAATGTCTCATTCTGTTTTGAAGATCTCGGCCAGCTTGTGCCAAAACATGAACATTCTCAGTTAACGTCTCCAATGATAAAACTGGGACTTGATTCACCGCCTTATGTTGTTGTTCCATATTCAGAGCGTAGTCAATCAAATGTTTGAAGGTGTGTTGAGCATGTGCCTTTTCCAGTAAATCATATCTGCTAGAAAATCCTGCATTAGCCAGCACGAAACCGTACCATTTAGTCAGTCTCGTATAACTAGGCATGAACGGTTTTTGGAAGCTTTTATAATAATCTGCGATATTTGATATTAAGCAGGTTGTGGTAGCAATCATAAAAAGTGGATCAGATTCTTTTGCATGTTTCATTTGTATCATTTGATATTTCAAATCACTGTAATCAAACTTACAGAGACCATTAGAGTTACAGAACTCTCTGTTTAGTGTAGATGTTTTGATTCCGGCAGCAATATCACCATTTACATTCAAGTCGACATAATAAAGAATGATTTTGTTCCAGTCCATGCCTTCTATGTCCTGGTCAATTTCTATGTAATAACCATAAGCAGCAATCTCTTGTAAGGAAGCGAATGTTGTTCTCATTTGATTTGCTTTCCGTTTTATTTCAGATAGTTTAAGATAAAACCCTCTAATAACTAATACAGTGTTACCGTTATATAAATCAATTTCTCGATATTTGAATATCTTTTTCGCCAGAGGACAATCATCGAATTGACTCAAATCCAACTGCTGTTGTTGATTGATATAAGCAAATGGAAACTTTGTATCCTCAGATTGCGCATAAAAGGTAACTTTAATCTTGATTGTAATCCAGCCTCATAAACTCTTTTTATGATTTCTGTGGTTTTGGGGTGGTGTACCGTTATTTCCAAATGAACGCTATCAACAGTACATCCTTGAAAATCATTTTCTCCAATTGGTTGCAAAGCATTTCTGTGGTTTACTGTAAAAGTTACTGATCCAAACTTGATGTTTTGATAAATGGAAGTCACATCGTGATCACCAGGTTCGGTCAGGGCATGACCGCTTTCCACACGTAGTTCAGAAATCTTATTGGGGAAAGTCAGGGGTGAATGCAGATTAATGGCAGCTAACGGTGATGAGTAAAACACATTTAGCCTTTGCAAACCGTTCGGATTTGATAAACACGCGTCAAGATCATAGGCACAATAAAGGTTAACAATACCACGGACGGCAAACGATAATTCAATAAGTGATACCATTTCAAACAAATATATATTTATTTCATCGGATTTAAATCCAAAGTGTAGAGTTTCCAAATTTGGTAACAAATGGAGGAATGGCAGATCTTCCATTCCCAGATTTTTCATTTCTTTGCTGCCGAAGATGTATAATTGCGTTACGTATTTCAATGTATTATGTTGATGATCAGAGAAGCAAACATCTGACTTACCAGCAACTGTACATTTGACACCAATAACATTCTCTACTGGACCATTTTCATGAATAATTACCTGAACACCATTAGGAAAAAGCAGTTGCGCCTCGTTTTCATCTTCGGAGGAGACAATCATTTCGTTTTCGTTGTTCGCAATCGAAAACATCTTTAACGATTTAAATCCATCACATTCGATTCGCAGCATCCTTGTCTTCTCATAAATTCCAGATTCTTTGTTGAATTTGTCGACTGAGTGACCATTAATGCAGGTGCAGTGTTCATTGCATGTGTCAAGGATTGTTCTGCTCTGGTCATAGAGATCAATGCCAAATGACATGCATATAGTTGGTAATGTTGTTATTAATAAAACTAAAAGAACCATCTTTCCTGTTGACGAATAGACTGAGACATTACAGTTTTCGCTTTTTAAGAATAAATTGTTCATTGAGCAAACCTTTTCAGATCAATGGCTTTTGTGCTAATATTTATCTTCCTCGAATAAAATTTCTAATGATTCCTATACCTTCTGCATATCTTTTGTCATAAAATTATCAATTGTCTAAATACAGTCTTAAACATTATAAATAAATTCATTGAACAAATTTTTGGAGTTCAGTGAATAAGGCCAGGCAGGTAAGACGAGTCTTGAATAATTAATCGCGTACATTCCTGAAATTTTCACCCGCTTATAAGAGACGGTGCAGTTTTTTACTGCGGATGTGCAGAATAAAAAATATTTAAATTTGGTACACGCAAGTAGAAAAAAAAGTTCGCAATGTTGAAGCTTTGTTCCTGCGCGCTCGCACTTTTTTAGTCTTTTCAGTTTTTTTCCACCTGAGCAGGAAAAATCTCTGAATGGAAAGCGGCCCTTAATAAGTTATACCCTGGGTAGTCGGTATGCATTTAAATTGAGAAGTGGACAATAACTGGAATCAAAGAATACAAAACAGGATTTCAATTAAGATCTTTAGTATTTATCCAGAGCATGAGCCGTTCTTTCCAGGCCACTGATATCTGATATCTGATATTTTTGCAAAAGTTAAGATAAGATAAGATCAGGATTTATTTCCAGTATTTCCAAATAATACATTTGGCTCTTCACCCAGAAATGCGTACGATATAAGTGTTTGTATCGCGTCAACATGAAAAATAAAATAGTATAAACGTATTCACTATTGCTCAGTCATGGATTCCAGCTAACGAATTGAGTGTAGGTTTAAATTGGAAAAACAGGCTAAATCAAATAAAGGCTAGACTGACAAAGTATTAGGGATGTAAGCTGTGTTTGAACAAAAAAATAATGAAAAAAAAAAGGAAAAGGAAACAGACAAATGTAGAAGTTAATATGATACAACAAATTTATTCTAAATTTGAGAGAATACGTGCTGTGGCTTTATCAAAAAAGTAACTTTTTGTAGCAGTCGTGAAGCTTGAGTAACTGTCTGGATTTCTGCATATTAATGGTAATTCGTTGAAAATTTTTGATGCCTCATATTCGAATGGTATTACATATGATAGTATCTAGGTCGTGGGTGTTACATCGTAGTTGTCGTGTTGGAGGATCACGTCTTCTCATTGGCAGATATTTTGGCCAATTAAAAGTTTAGTTTCTCTAATCTTTCTTTCTTTTTTACAAGATTAAAAAACGGCGGTGAAAAATACTGAACTGAGAGAGTTGTTTCCTAGAATTTTAAGGAGAACGAGAGGCTGGTGGCACAAACAAGATTACAACTCTTCTGAATCTTGTTTGCATTATCTATTATCTGTAACGACCCTAACTTTTTAGGTAAAAGATTTTCACGAAATAAATAATATATCCATTATCCTTGCTGACCCAAATTTTCACTGCAAACTAGCATCTTGTTAGATGAACTTCCCAGTGGGCAAAATCTTCAAAAAGTCTCTGTGGGGGAGTGTTTTGTATTGAACCAGCAGGCGATATTGCTTGCCATTCCTCTAGAAAACACTCCTCTACAGACACTTTTTGAAGAGTTTGCCCACTGGGTTACTTGTGCATATATTGTGAGGGCCGTTAAAGGGGTTGCGACGCAGATCACGTGATCTCACGACGTAAACTGCGAAATCAAAAGTCGATTAGAGATGAGGGATGCAAATATAATACGGTCGACGAGAAAAAAAAATAAACAAACACAAGAATCACGTGATCCATATCGTGGTCTCTTTAATGTATCATTATCAGACAAGTAATCTTTCCCTGGGAAAACGCTTGAAAGAACGAGTCGCGAACTGTTCTCATTTCTTCATATGACCGGGCTAACGAAAGAGATTGGGAATCATACAAACAAATCGGGGCAATACTATGTACGTTTGCCCAAATCTGTCATCAGATCCTGTAACAAGCCTGAATGAAAAATCATGTATGGCCCATAGCGAGTTCGTGGCAGTCTACATTTATAAGGTTAGGAGACAGCTGACTAAGAAACTTCTATTCACTTGTTTTCACGTCGGTCATTTGTTTTGAAATTTCTCGACGAAGAGGTCTTCCCCATTTGCCGTGTGGGGAAAACGTGGAGAAACTTGTTGATTAGGCCATAATAAAGCGTTTAAACAAATTTTCGGAAAAGGTCTTCTCCATTTCGGAAGAGGTGTTCCCCATTTCGGAAGAGGTGTTCCCCATTTCGGGAAAGGTCTATTAGAAAGCCGATTTCCGAAACAAATTGCTTTTTACCAATTATCTCCCCTCAGATTACAGACCATGCTAGCATTTTCATGGGTGCGGTCATCAATAGGTTTCCTATTAACACTTATAGAAAGAAAATTTAGAGGAAACACTCGGAATTGAATGGTGTTACAAAATTGGGCAATTTACCCTCCACTTCATTACTCTCAGTGTTCCTGTTTGAATTTAATATTTTATTCTATTTATCTCTTTTTTAACGTTTGTTGCGTTACAATAGTTATACCACTAATTAAAACCAAAAAACAATCCAGCAATTCACCAGAAGGCCATTCTCCCATTGAATGACCAGTGAAGGCCAATGTATCAACGATTATGGTTAAATCTTATGGTTTTAATTCGTTATTTTAATGATAATGAACATCATCATGTTTCAAGAATATCTAAATTTTTGTAACATCAAATTTATTAAAAAGACATGAAGGAAAAATAATTGACGTCAAAATTTGCACAAATTGAAATCAAGCTCTTCCTATACTTTCTTTTATTTTCGACATAAAATGAATTCTTACAAAAATGGACGAATAAAAAGTTCTTCAAAGACTGGGGCCACTGCTCGAGGGGAATCAATTCTCCGACTATGTACAAAACATTGAAATTAATGGACAACACCTGAAACACGATGTCATGCTTTTTGAACGTCTAGGAAATTTTAAATACGTAAAAGAGCTGCTATTTTTTGATTGGCTTTATTGCAGATATCAGTGATTGCTATCCAGGGTGATGCCTAGGAGTTTTACTGCTTCGGATAAACTCAGGTTATCAATTCTAAGACATAAGTTATCATTTCCGTTTCCAAGGAAGATTACTTGGAATTTTGAAGGATTTATGAACATTTCATTTGTCTTGAACCATGATACAACTTTCGGGATATCACTATGTCGTCGGCAAAATTACAGATGGTCATAAAAGGTGGTCATAAAAGGTGGTCATTAAAGGTGGTCATTAAAGTACACCGAATTATGACCGTATCATCATGTTTCGCCTCGTTTCTATGCATTGTATAGTTTTACTGATTTCCAACTTTATTACTTACTAATGGTCACTTATTCTTCCAATTTCCCAGTGGAGTAGTTAAAAGCAATTATGATATTGAAAACGAGGCGAAACTTGATGACTAGGTCATAAAACTGCGTTTAATTTAGAAATTCAGGAAAGGTGTATTAAAACGTTATAATATAAGCATAAAATAGGAAATCTATGGTTTCGTAAAAAACAACAACAATGGATAGGTGTGGAAAGTATCTACATATATAATATTCAAATTAAAATATTACTTATAAGCATTGTTATAAAATGATAAAATTAATTACAAGGAGGTATATGTCTTTTATCTAAAGGCGCTGTGTTAAA
The DNA here is from genome assembly GCA_039566895.2 of Turritopsis rubra. Classification (NCBI taxonomy): domain Eukaryota; kingdom Metazoa; phylum Cnidaria; class Hydrozoa; order Anthoathecata; family Oceaniidae; genus Turritopsis; species Turritopsis rubra. The sequence continues at coordinate 5,308,741 of CM077623.1, forward strand.
CATTCTTCACACAATATTTTACAAAGCGTACGTGGGCAATTTTTTGGCTTCCATTGTTTGATTTTTCTTTTGAACTTTATAATTGTGTTGGACCCCTTAATTGCAGCTGGTATGATCTCCAGTTTTGGAATTATCGATGTTATGGTCTCTGTATCATACATGACCAGTGCAAACTAATCGTTGTTTATAATGTGGAAATTCCATGTTTATACTTAAATATTTCTGTTGCTAAATATTGTAGTTTTTTTCATGATTGTGACTGAACCATCTCTATTGAGTAGCTTTTGAAAAGAACATTCGTAGTCTCGATAAACAATTCTTAAAGCACGTTCGTGGATATCATTTATTTTATTATTTAACAAAAACATTAAATATGTCTTCTCTGCCTTCTGTCCATGTAGGGTGGCAGTCTAGTTAAAGTCTGTAGTTTATTGCTGACTCTTTTACAGAATCCTTTTACATGATCTTCAAAAGTAAGCATATTGTCGATAAGAACTCCTAAAAGTTTTTCACTACCGCTACTTTTGATTTCGATGTCACCTATACGTGCTATTTCGTTGGGTGACTTATAAGTCCATGAGGAGATGACATTAAGCAGGGTTTACTTTCATGTGGTCGTGTCAAAAATAATCTTTGAGGGATTTTCTAGTTTTCTAATCACCTCAGTATCGATCTCGATGCTTTCCAAGAAGTAAAAGAGATCACAAAGATGTATATTAAACAACCTGTTTCTTCTTTATTTTCTTAGAGAATGAGAAAATAGAGCCAACGTGAGGACAGCTCCCAACTCCTTCATCTTGGCTCCTCTTGATAGAAGATTATGAGTCAACCAACCACCATGCACAGCATATATATTCATGAAACATCAAATGAAGATTCACTGAGAAATCTCAAACAAACTCTTTTAAGAGCTAAATTTAACTATTCATAAATTTTGTAGCATTTTATATTCTGTATGACAGTTTCACACTGAGCGAGAAAAACATTAACGACATTTTGAATTTTTGAATTAATAATATTAATAACTTCTAGTCGACAAATTTATTTGCTGGTATCTTTATACGGTGAACTGTGTCAAGGGTGATTTAATGGCAAATACGTTTCTTTAGTAACATGGAACAGGATTTGATTAAAAACGAAAAACGAAACTGTAAAATCAAAAAATATCAGAATGATCACAAACGGCGTTGAAGATGACAATAGTTTGAAGTCACTTCTTAGTCGAGTTCAAGAAAATATGAGAATGATACAATACGAAACGCACGATCTTTATTCGGATCTTCATGGTGTGAATAGGTCAAATTATCGTTCTCCTGAGATAACGAGCGAACCAACGAAAGACTACAGCAACCGGCTATCAGTATCTTGGCAGGGTTGGAGACGTCATGCAGACGAAACTGAAAAAATTCGTGATAACAACGAGACAACAAGTGGTTGGAGCAGGTCAAGACGGTGGTCTGATGACAGTCCGATGTTTATTTCACATGGCCAAAATTCTCGTGGTAATGTTAATGAAATGCTTTTACAAAAGGTTAACAGAGGTAGTACCACTTTCCTTGGCGATCCATACGACCAGAAATGGCGACGAAATTTCATGTCGTGTTCTCGATGTTCACAAGACATCTATCCGGCAGATCTTATTCGTGTCGGTGGCAAAAACTGGCACACTTGGTGTGTCAAATGCAAACAGTGTTGGATAACACTTGACAATCCAGATCTAATCAAACTATTTCAAGGTAATGCTCACTTTTAAAATTGAAGGATTTCTTTGTTGTCAGTAATCGACTCTTTGTATGACTTTGTCAATCGAACTGAATCTACTTTGTTTTGTCTTTTTCAAATGTAACTTTTTATTATTATTATTTTTATTATTATTGATATTTACCCAGGATAGCCTCTTCAGTTCTGATAGAACTGTTATCAACGAGGATCCTGCGTAGGAGGTCCTAGAGCATTTAAAGCCCCCATCTGAATGGATCAATTCACATTCGCTTGCATTTCTCAGCCAGGATTTCAACACTTTACCACAAGACCACTAGTCGCTATTTGAGAATGTTGGCAGAACATATTATAAGTATTTGACTATTGGCAAGATATTGTTAGGTGATGTTGGGACAAAAATTCTTGATAAAGGCCATAAACAAAAATCAAAATTGTCATTTTAACTATGGGCAAAACACACGGCAAATAAAGGTTCCTGCTGGATTTGAGTGATCTCCAGTAACACAGGAGAATTTGCAAATGTAAACCTTTTAGTAGACATTTGATCGATTCTTTCTGTCTTATTTAGATGATATTTACTGCAGCAGATGCAACAACAACATGGTTACATCATCAGCACATTGGATACCTAATTTTCTCCACCATAAAATACAAGACAATTCCTCTGCTAAAAGTCCAGTTGGTCGAAAGTTTTATGACGACAGACACTATTTAAACAGCAGGGAGGAGTCCAAAAACAACTTTAACTTTGTAAATCGAGTTTATATGCAAGATCAGTTTTATGAAAATAGAGAGGCAATACTTTTGAGTACTTATCACGATCAGCAACAACGACCGATGAAGGGAATATTAAAGCAGCATAACCAACCGCCACCACCGCCGCCGCCAGAATACCTTCGTCTTCGCAATCAATTTATGCATCCACTTAGTCAAAAATATTTGGACGAAATCGAGAACAAATCTATCCAATACAATACTGATAGTGTTGATTCGAAAAGGCAACAAACTTTTATTAATTTACGGAAACCACCTGCTCATGTAAGTGGGCAGTCAGTGGCAGACATGAAAGAGGAGTCAGGAACGAATCCCATATATGAATCTGTGTTAGGAGAGGCCAGGGAAACATGGATCGAGCATTACGGCGTACCTGTTAAGAAACAAACGGACAAGTTTGAAGAATGGATTGCAACGAAAACTTCACCATTTGTTGACGAACAATATCGAGTTCCCAGCTACTCCCACCAAGATTTTCCTCAAAATGATAAGGACGAGTTAGATGCAGCCATTGACCCTGTTGAGAAAAATTATCTACAACAGCAACGTGATTTAAATAGTTCTTATGGTGAAGAATTAAGAGATGAGAGTGAATTGAATAACAAACGATCAAGTGGTGGTCGTCCCCTGGATTCGATTCAAAATGTAAATAATGATGAAATGCAGCATATAGAAAACCAGCATCATCCTTCCAACATGAAAGGAAGCGAATCTTCATATTCCAAAGTCCAAAAAGTGATGAAGAAAAACGTTTCGTTTACTGATTCTTCAGGAAAAACTGATGCAGAAACTCCAAAGGTTGTGGAGTTCAAGGTATCCAATAAAAACCGTTTTTATAATTCTCGGCAAATGGACGTAAGTGTAACGAGTGATGATTCAAAAAAGGTTGTTAGTCTCAGGAAAGGTGGCGATGGTAAACCTGCTGATAGTAGCTTAACCGAAGAAGATATTTCCAAGGAAAGAAATGAGAATTCAAGTGAAAAAGAATCAGTTGTTACGAAAAACCGGAAACCAAAAGAAGCCGATGACAATCAGAAATTGCCAAACCAGATTGACAACAACAAAGAACAACTAAATTCTAATGATGAGGTCAGTGTGATATCCAGTTCTATACCTACAGAAAGTGCACCTGAAAATCCCAGCAAAGACTTAATTCAATCCTCTGACTCCAAAACTGTCGTAACAACTGAAAATCCTTCACCAAACAAAGAAATAACCCAAGGAATACTGACCAAGTCACAATCAGATGTCTCAGTGCAAGCACATTCGGTTCGCCATCCTCAATATAACGTAAATGCTCATCATATAACAAATGGGAAACAAAGGAATTCTGACGATAGTGTAAACAGAAATTATCATCATATAACAAATGGGAAACAAGGGAATTCTGACGATAGTGTAAACAGAAATTATCATCATGTAACAAATGGGAAACAAAGGAATTCTGACGATAGTGTAAACAGAAATTATCATCATATGACGAATGGGAAACAAAGGAATTCTGACGATAGTGTAAACAGAAATTATCTTCAAAGGACGAATGGGAAACAAAGGGATTCTGACGCCCAGATTGATGATTTTAAGCCGAAAATCGAACTATTGAGTAGTAACACGAGATATGATGAAATGATAGCCAATCGAAATTCTCGCAGGTTCAGTAACGGGGGTGGAAGCATTAGTAACAAGGAATCAAAGAGTTTTTTCAAGAAATTTCTACGAGATAAAAATTCTAAAAAGAAATCGTATGATATAAATAAAGACACCAAGAAAAAATAATAATAACAACAGTAAATAATTAATAAATATGTTGTAATTGATTATAATGTAAGATTTTTGAAAAGTATGTATGTAAATAAGGGAACTTTTTTTTGCGTCCTTGAAGTATATCCATTATAAATGCCTCTTCATTCCCTCCGACAGACAACATTAAGTATTGCTCTCTAACTTGTACACCGAACAGCATGTGGTCAGTTGATAACTTCAACTGTTTTCTAAGTACACTGTCTTTAAAGCGAATTGTAGTATTAGTTCCAAATTCAGCAGCGCTAATTGAACACAAACCTTGGTGAAAACAGAACTGATTTCCATGCCAAGGCCGCTTTTATTCCATGTTTAGCTTTTCCTTACGTTCAATTGCTCTAAATTAATTTGAGTAGGTGATCATGAACTTTGTTACCTTTGTAGATTTTGCTTTTTCCATGAAAATCTGATTCAAAATCATTACATGGAAGTGTGGTTTTTCATCCTCAACTAATAATTTCTCGCGATGGAAATCGACTGAACATGTTCGGCTCGTTCAGTCAACACGATTAACTGCAGAAGAGAGTGTTAGTGCATGCTAGCACACAAACTGTTTCTGTGATAAAATAAACATATATACTTTTCTTGTGTATATGTAAACGTTTTTTACCTCCCGATCAACCTGTCTCGATTTCTCAGTCTTTAATCTTCCGTCCATTTTAAGGTGGCGGGAATGAGTAAATATGAAGTCAAATGTTCTTCATCACCCAACCACAAGGTGAGGGATATTATATTTTTTGTTCTGTCATATTGTGCCCCGCCCTGAAATATTTATTCCGGTACGGTCCTGCAAACCTATCTGCACTTTTGAATAAAATGAACTCGTTTGTCATACAGAGATGTCGTTTCAAGTGAAAAACTTTATATTCAATCTCCAATAGCAGAACGCATCACAGTTACGAAATTCCACCACCAAAGAAAATTATGAAAAGAAATGTGCGATTTTTTACAATTTTTTATCTCGGCAAGTGACTACATTCGGAAGTTCTTATGTATTGAATGTTCATTTTAACTTTCGTTAGTCAATTTATGGAGTTGATTTTAAAATGTCATTTTTTCAGTTTAACTCCAACTAAAAGACCGAATTTAGATCTACCAATCTTATAACCATTTGCATTATTAATTTTAATGAATTTGGTTTCTCATTGGATTCACTTATATATCATTTATGGCTGTTAATTTTTCATGGAGGGCACTGCCACTTCATCAATTTTTGTTTGTAAATCAAGCCAAGTCAAAATAAAGTGTTTGTTATTTAAGATATTTTTAAACTTTCGAAAATCTTTTGGTGGATAGATGATGAAGTACTAAAAGGGACTTTGCATTGTATTGAGTTGTGATGATTGCAACATTATATGCCCAAAGGGACTATATTGTTTCTAGATGACAATAATGCTTCCTGTAGTAACTGGTTTTAGGTTATCAAAACAAAACCGATTTTACGAGAAGCTGTTTGAAGAAACAAGAAAGGCTGATAAGAAATTAGCTTTTAATTATGTGGGGGATTTTAATATCGACAAAAACGTGAATCGAAGCAGTGATAGTGATGAAATCTTGTTAGATGTTAACGACCAAGATTTACGTTCCACTTACGAACTTGTCAAAGCTTTCAACAAAACACCAAGGGAAATAGGGTATCAAGAGCGCGAGGATGAGGAAAAATCAAATCACGTGCTGAACGACTTCAGTAGAAATGATTTTTTATTGGGTAATGTTGGAAGAGATGAATCGAGAGATTCTGACACAACTGAAGGCAGTCATGGATGTAGTGAAATAAGCTCTCAACCTTATTTAACTTCCCCTTCTCATATTGCATCCACTGAAACATCTCCCAGAGAAGATTATGACATAGAAAATGAGCTCAGCGAAGAAGAGCCAATAGAATTGAACAGCCGGAAACCGAAAGGGCTGACTCAGTTTCACAGATCAATTTCACTGGATAACAAATTGGCGGAACATACATCCTCAACAACGCATGATCGCAGTCAACGCATCCCGTATATGGATCTTTTGATGGCCTCTAATGAACAGAAAACAAAGGAAGGTGTCTTTCCAGATTTCGTTCTGCCTAGCTCAACTTCCCCAAGAATCCACTCAGTTTATGCAGCAGATCATTCCAAATCTATCCATGTCAGCTCTGGATCTCATGGGGTGGATGCTACTTCACCGCGTTATGACCACGCTACACCTCGTGTTAACGCAAGTACACCACGGTCTGACCGTTCCACACCACGCGCTGAAAGAGGAAAAGAAACAATAACGAGAAACTACAAAACAATCATCAATGAATTGCAACAGAAGAGCAATGATAGCAATGCACAAACGAATAAAAATACCAATACAAAAATCATTGAAATTCCATTAGATAGTCTTGTTAATATACGTTTGATGGCACCACAGAAGAATCACGAAGTTGCTGATGAAGAGGTAACATTCTGCATTGTCCGGTCGACGTGCACATACTTTTGAAACATCTCAATGTTCCGATAATTCATAATCATTCCAAAATTCTCTTGCCTGGTAACCTATTATAATAACTTTACTGTGAATTTTCTTCAATCTAATCGTGAACTAAGATCACATGATATATTAACAACTAACGCGCAGTGTTTATTTTCATGTGATCAAAGTGAATGCAAAATAAACTGTAGTTTTAAGGTAGTTTAAGTTGAGAATACCGGCAATAGAACTTTGACAATAGTGAATATGGATAATCTAACTAGTTTCCTCCAATTTTTACCTGTTTTAAGGTGTTTTTTTGGACATCGAAGTTAGGGTATTGATTCAAATTACACTTTCAGCGAAAGTGCGAATTCTGATTCAGTGAATTGCTGACTAAGCAGAGGAGTGAATAACGATATGTTTTTTTGACAAAACCAACGCTGCATTAAATTAGCAATGTTTGTATTTTTAGCCACAACATCCACGACAACAAAAAATGTTTGATTACAAAGGCTCATTTGATACTAACGTACCACTCCATATACCGAAGAAATTTTGCAAATTTTGTAAACAGAGCGTGAGGCCACATGAACAATACTTATATGGAGACGAGGTAAATATCATAGCTTTGCGTTTCTGCACGATATATGTGGACATCAGGATTGGAATAAGCCCTTTCAAAAGCAGCCTTCGCCTCGTTTTCAAGTTTAATAATAATGGTGTTTGCGTCTCCTCTTCAGAGAAAAATATTTCTCGAAGTTCTTTTATCCAGCCTAAAACCGGATCTCCACTAGGCCAAAAAATGTCGAGCCGCGAAAAGTTTTCTACTTTCCGCATGACGACATTTTGATTAGCCAATCAGGTTGCACTAAAAGTTTCCGCCGCTACATTCTAGTGGAAATCCGGCTTAAGTACGCAATAATTATTAAGATTATAAATGAGGCGACGACGTCATATAACATACTTTATTCACGAAATTTGATCTATTCTTTGAAGAAGATCATTTACTATACCTCTCTAAAAATTTCAACATTCATCCAGGTTCCCTTTTTTGGAGTTTCTAACTCATACCGTCACGTTATTTGAAAGTCAAATCTTTTTGTTCTGCGAAATACATCTAAATAATATCTTAATCAGGTTTTTCCTGCGGTCTAATCATACAAAACTGCGAGAGATTTTCTGCTCTGTTCAATAATTTAATTACAATGCCGCCATTTTTATCGCAGGTAATGCACCGTCATTGTATGAAGTGTGCTGAATGTCAAATCCCACTACAAAATGCAGACCAGAAAGAAGACAAATATGGCAACCTTTTTTGTTTTCGTAAGTGTTATTTGAATGTTCTGTACATACAATATACATGCTAGATTATTATACATTACGTTTAGATCCAGACTTCATGATAAAAGGATTTCTGATTCTATTTCTAGGCTGTTTTATGACAATCAATGGGAACAAGTCGGTCTTATGGACGTAAGCGCCTGTGGAAGAAGTTGGATTCAAATGTGGATTTATTTTTGGATTAAAATTCGGAAAAATCACAAATATCTAACTCTATATCCTATATTTTTTATTACCAACGAATATGGTCGACTTTTATACGAGTGGACTTCTCGAGTATTTGATATATAAATTTCACAGATTCTTTTGATGTGGATCATCAAGTTGTATTTCCACTCAAGGAAACAAAATGTCAAATAGAAAAATTCCGGCAGAAATTTCACGCAATCAGCCGGTTGCTAATTTGTTTCTTCTGATATTTTCGTTTTAAAAAGTTTGAAAATGGAAGATTCTTCGGTTGCATTTCAAAACAAAATAAATGGCGCACTATAAAGGGTGACACGCTGCTACCCAAACCCAAACTTGTCTAAAGGTATAGTTATCTGGTATGACGGAGCTTTACTCTTTGTGGACAATCAACAGGATAATAATGCAATAATAATGCAACAGCGTTCCCAGGGCACTTTGCTTCTATGAAAATTGGTGTCTATATCGTGGATTATCATTGCTGCAGTAACAAAAAGCATTTTGGAAAACAGTTGTCTCTACCTCACACTGAGCCTATTCTTCACCGTTTTAATTTATAACATTTCCGCACTTCTTTTAGGCACGCTCGTTTACGTTGTACCAGGCTAATATCAACAATGAAACTGATGGCCATATGTGTTTAAAATGCTGAACATTCCCAAACTACCATCAAACAAATATAAAAATACAAACAACTGTGTGATTTCGGCAAATGTTAACAAAAATAAATTTTCTTTATTCGAGGTGGTTGCAATTATTCTCGGTCGTTCCTCGGGTTGGTGTATCCTGTTTATAGTCCCTTTTGTTATCGTGGAAACGAAATGGAAACATAGCTTTTCTGTGTTACTTTTCTGTGTTATTTTGAAATAATTAAATCTCGCTACTTTGGCTGGGATGATGGTTCCAAATATCCTATTGCTATGACTTCTGAATTCCCCTTTCGCACACTATCAGTTTCGTTGGCCTCACGGTTCACAATGCACACAATAAACAAAACAAAGCTTGTATGCTTTACAGCTATTGATTATCCTCTAGAAGGTTCCAGTCATAAATGTTGTGACAAAACACCTGAACACAGAATATAGAAAATTGCACGTAGGCAGGAACAACGAGAAAGGTTTCCACGATATCAGAAATGTTGTTAAAACATAGTCATTTGAAAATTCCCTGGTCTGGACACTCACAGTTTATCTTGCACTCGCTTTGATCACATGACTTATTACAACCAATGCAAAGTAATTATTTCCTATCATGTGATCAAAATGAGTGCACAATAAAGTGTCCACACCAAGGAATTTTCTAATGACTTAAAGATATTTTCTATGGTTAAAGATATAGCTTTTGGAATGAGATGAAAGGTATTTACAGTTGTACTAGATATGTTGCAAATTTTGGAAAACCTTATATGTGACAACACTGAGTAACAAGGCGAACCGGTTACCTGTGGAACGTGTATTCTAAAAAGTATCACACATGCATATGCACAAAAATTATACAAAAAAGCAAGGGTTGACATCCCTATGGAAAGTCTTGACGGAATGGCAACCCTAAATAAATACCCTTAAAAAAAAACATCAACCAAATTGTGAATTACTTTAAAAAAAAAAAGTGAAAAAAAAATTATTCATTTACAAAATAAATAAAAAATCAAATAAATATATTATAAATATATTATGCAAAATAACAAAATATTATGTTTTATGCAAAACAACAAATTGAAGTGCGAAAATACCATTTTGTGATTTACCAAACGAAAAAGTAGACATTCACAAACAAACCAATCAAGAAAACAGATGGTGTCACGTGATACCATGAAGCAGCGCCTATAAAGCAATAAGGAGGATCAGGTTAAAGTTCAATTCGACTTCAGTTCGAGTTTTCGAGTTCAGTTTTCAAAAAGTTTTCTACAGGAATCGCAAGTAATATCGCCATCTGTTTCAATAAAAAAAACAGCTTTTGTACCTCAAAATTACAAGGGTACTTCAAAATAGATTCCATCTATTAGAAGAGAAGTCTTGGGGACGCTCGTGTAAGAAATTTTACTTGGTGAAATATGTTTCTTGTGAACGACGCAAACGTCATCACTATTAAGCATTAAAACGAGGCGAATACTGTATGTAACCTATATTGCGCGATACGGTCTATATGCATGACTGAACTAAGCTTCAAACTGTGCATCCTTATAAAAGGAGCTTTGTAAAGGATTACAACATCATGGGTTAGAATTAAGTTTTCATCACCATCAAACATACCAGTTATCTTGGGGAATGGATCATCGTCTTTTGGATCTTCATCTTCGATTGATTTTAACGCTGAAAGTTGCGGTTGCGTCAGTGCGTTTTTTTGTTGGCTTGTTAACGCATCTGCCTGTTCCATGTTAAATTCTGACAGCTGGTCTTCAGTGAAAGCTTGAACTTGGCTGGTGTCCATCGACTGGACAACAGAAGGTGGGATGTAACCGACATGGTCAGGGTGGATTTTGTTGATGTCTTCTTTAGAAATACCTCCTAGAAAGAAGAGGAAAACATGGATATACAGAGGAAACTCTATAAACACACCAGACACACCCCAAAGCAAACCGAACAGAACGGAACACTTTCCTGGTCAAGACACTTTATAAAGCAGGACACTTTCATAACGAATGGTGTCTATTTCATTGAGATTCCACTGTAGACCAGAAAATGCGCCCTTTTAACCTCACATATTGCGCCCCAACTGTTTTTTCATTGATACATCAATAATAGAACTTACCAAAAAACTGACCAGCCTCACTTACTAAAGCACCAGTCCATTTCGACACATCGGCGCCCCATGATTCTTTAGCCTTGTTGAATAGTGATTTTTTCTGTTCCTTACTCAGTCCAGTCACCTTACCAAATTTCCCAGCAGCCAACCTAAACGACATCAGTAGATATTTAACTCAAAGGCAAATCTACTACTTTCATCGGAGAAACTTTCGCGAAGAAAAAAATTCACGAATCTTTTTGAATTAATTTTCGCGAAATGGAAAATTGAAGATATTTCGCGAGATAAAGTTTTTTAAAAAAAAGTATCAACGTTTAAGTAAAGTTTCGCAAATCGGCAAATTGAATAAAATCGCGAATTCTTGAGTTTCTCTCGCAAATGTTTCTCCGATTAAAGCAGTTCGTGAAGGTAAAGGATATGAGATCAAGGCTAAACGATATGAGATCAAGGCTAAACGATACAGAAACAATATAGCAGATGACATACTTAAAGGCGTCAGTGGGAATATCACTGATATCTTCTGTTCTGAGACCTTTGATCAAATTCTTTAAACTCAGGTATGCATCTTTGTCAGAAAGTCCATCGAGATATGATTTGGCTTTTTCACCAAGAGCTTGCAGCTAACAACATCAGAGTTAAAAATGACGTGAGATAGCAATATACTACAGAGTCTATTAACGCGATTTAAACGTTTTATATATAAATTGCATGTTGGCTTGAACTTAGTCATAAAATATAGGCTTTTTATATAAGCGACATTTTATAAATAACACGACACTCAAATCTGTCAAAAAAACAAGCAACCAATAACGGTTTAAGCTGAAGCGAAAAATAACAAAAAAAACTAAACTAAAAACAGCAAAAGGGACTCATGAAACGTGCTAAAAAGTTAAAACGGTTTAAATAAAAGCCGCACTGAAGTACCTGAGTTTACAAGCAAATTAAGTCAAACAAATAAGCCTGAAAAGGAGATAAATTTAAGTAAATTTCAGCCAAAATTTCATGTTGCTTTAAAAAAAGCGTGTATTCTCCAGACATCGAACTTAATCAAGAACACTTTCGTTGCATACAGAATACACAACTATCGAAATTCCGTCAACGAAATATTTGACTTTATAATGTCGTATGAGGTACACAAGACCACAAATCGAAAATGATTATTCAACTTGCCTGCTCAGCGCTCCAGTCATCTCCATTTCCCAAAATATCCAAGAAATCTACATTGGTAATGTTTAGCTGTTTCAAATCATTTGCAGAGAAGCCTGCCAGCAAGTGACTGAATCGTTTGGCTAATTTCACAGACAGCTGGGTCATGTTATTCGCTAATATCAACTAAAAAGCAACACCATAACAAATTAGATTGGTGGGGTTTTCGAACTGAGAACTTCTTTAAGCATTAAATAGAAGTTGAAAAATGAAATCCGAAAACCCTGTTAACCTTATCCTTCTAATTTCGGATTAGTTTCGGAAATGTTTTAAGGGTTTCACTATCCGAAATTCGATTTTTTTGAAACAGAAAATTTAAAGAGGTTTTTACAAACCTTTTTAAACTGCTTCGTTAAATTCGTCTTTACGCTTTTTGTTAATTTCACACCTTTTCTGAATTGGCCAACAATATTTTCAAACGCTTCTTTCGACATTTTGTTTATGTCAGACTCACTCAAAGCATTAAGGATGCTTCCAAGGCGAGGTAAAACTCTTTGAGACCATGAAGAGATATCTGAAAGAATCCATAGAACGGGTTTTGATATAACCATTAATGGCAGTTAGTGATTGAATTGCGTTTGTCAACACAAAGGCGAAACCACCAAAGCACAGTTTTAGTGTAAAGTGGCTAGAGAAAGCTGCTAAATTAAGGTAATTGGTCTCCACTGATAAGGAGGTCAATAAAAAAAGTAGAAAGTAAGCAATTTTAACACTTACCAACCGAAGCTGAATATCCACGAATTAATAAACACATTGATGTTAGTGGAAGAATGGAACCGAGTAAATCTTATAAGAAATATCTAATCAAGGAGCTACACACGTTTCTATAAGCAACACAAATGTTTGATCGAGGCTGAAAGTTGTTTATGTTATGTTAAAACATGCTGTATCAGCAATTAAAAAAAAGGGTTTCGTTTTCGCTTTTTTTCTCCGCTTTTGTTGTTTATTTCCTTGTTCCAAATATCCATTTTAGGCTGGGCTGCTTACTTTTGACAGATTTGGGCATCATGTTGCTTATACAAGAAAAGCGTGTATACCATCTTTCTGACAGCTCACCAAAAGATGTCGCAATTCTAGTAATGAATGTGCTTACCATTACCCCAATACGCTTTGGCTCTCTCCATCAATGCTAGTAATTGTTCCTCATTCCATTCATACGAACCAAGTTCATCTATTATCGCTTCGAATGTATCTTTATTCAGAGCTTTTATATCATTTACATCCAAAGCTTTCAAAGCTTTTCCCAATTTCTTTAACTGGGAAATAGTCCATTTACCAACGTCACTGAAAATTTGTAATTTATTGAGATGTGATGGAAATAAAAAAATATCATCTGAGTATAAGGGAATACAGTCGAAAAAAAAACATGAAAAAAAATTATACCTTTCTTTGAAGAGATCTCTTGCTTTCTTTACAATATGTTTCAAGTCGTCCAAAGATTCACCAACATAATTCACTACATCTGGTAAGTTTAGTTCCAATACCCTATCATCAATCTGGTCTAAATAACTTTGTGGAAGACCTGATATCAGATTTCCAAGCAGTTTGAGATCAGTTGAAGTGAATTTCCCTCCGTTAAGTTTCTACAAAGAAAAAGACAGCTATCACAAGTTTGGATATCAATTTTGTTGACACTATTGAGCATACAAGTGGAAACAAACGAGGTGCTTGAAAGCAACCAAAATAAGCTGATACGAAAGTAACAGCACATCCACATTTAAGAAGAGCAAGTAAAAGTCCTTCTTCATTCACATTAAGGAATATCAATATAGTCATTCGTGCTGTAGCCTTACCATTAAAAATGGTGCAGAAACTGAAAGTCCAAAAGTTATACCTCTCACATATATAGGTATACGCTACAAGTCAAAAGGAGAAGCTCTATTCAGTTTGCATGCTTTCACAAGCAACGACTATGTCAATTCCTTCTTTTGTAAAGGAAAAGGACAAAGTGCAACAAGTTAGTTGTATTATGGCGGTGATGATGACAATTACGATCTGCATCTGCAGTGATGGTGTAGTGGATAGTACCTTTGAGTGTGACTGCTGAGGCCCATGTACTAGTCATGTCGCATTAAGATACTTCACGATGCGCTTTAAAAGCAGCGCATCAGCCCCTTTGGAGCCATTGAATGACTGCACACTGGCCTTCGAGCAAGTTAGAGCAATGCTATTCATATCTCTGGTGGAGAAGTCTTCCTAGTTGCAAATCGGCGGGCAGAATAGCCAACCAGGAGAAAGGCAGGAGGAAAAAACAATGGCAGCGTATTTTTTCAGTTTCAAATCATTTTCCATGTCTTTGACTTTCTTTAACTTTTAGTGCGCCATTTTCCTTCACATTTTGTACATTATCATATATATGATATTATATGAACTTCAGATTATATAGAGTTCTCATAACAAACAGCTATTGGGAAATATTGTAAACAATCTTGACAATGAATAAGTCTGGAACATTGACCATAAATTTATATGCATATGCACAACAACTTCTTTTCAATGTTAGTATACAATCACCTAGTTAGTATGTTCTGAATACAAACCTTTAAATGCTTGAATGCAAAGTACGCTCTTGATTTGAGTTTGTCTTCAGGCAAGCCGGTGTATTCGCCAAGCATCTGAATGACAATCGTTTTCAAATTATCATCAAGTTTATTCAAATCATCCAAGGAAATACCTTGAACAAATTTCCCAAGAATTTCAATGTCACTTTCGGAAAAGTTGGTTGCAGTTATATTGCTCGCCAGCCAGTACTCGTGTATCCTTTTGTACATGGCCAAAACCTAAAAAAATAATATTCTTACTTCTTGTGCTGAATGATATTGTTACTCACACAACATGGTCATATTTATTATAGAAAATTCGCACAATCCCATTGTTAATTATGTCAGTATTCATGTATTTACAGACTGGTGGCCTCGTGATAGGGTGCTCGCCTCCAGTACGGAAGGTCAGAAGGTTCAAATCTTGGCCGAGTCATGCCAGTGACTATAACAGTGTGAATCAATCCACTCAGCTTGAGAGCGGGATTGATGTCTAAGGGGGTTGTCTAGTTGAGCTGTTGAGACAAGCGGCTTCCGTTGCCCAAATGGGGGCTTTAAATGCTATAACAACCTACGCAGGACACTCATTGAAAACAGTTCTATCAGAACTGAAGAGGCAGTCCTGGGTAAAACATTAATAAATAAATAAATACAAAGGCTTAAAGGTGACGTCACTCCGATCGCTGGTATACCCTGCTGAAATGTGATGGCAACATTATTTTCATAAAACACAGGAAAAAAATCGCCAACAGTTAGGTGAATTAACTACATTGCATCAATTTTTTTTATTTCCATGAATAAATCGAATGTTGAAAAGAAATGTAAAGCTGAAAAAGAAAAGTTTGTTTAGATATTTAAGCAGAGTAATTTTCACAAGTTTGGGTTTTTCTTTGACGTCAATTAATATTTTCTGGTTTTCCCTTCATAACCAGTTAAGACAATAACAGTGATGGCAAAAATTCCTACCATTCTACGTTTCCATACACTTTGTTTGCCTAGCACCTCAATAGAATTTTCGATTTCATGCAACGGAAAGTCTTTCAATTCTTTACGGGTAAATCCTAACACAACTTTTCCCATGCTCTTGAGATTTTGAAATCCCCACTGAAGTACATCATCGTCTCGATCATCAGTAGCATTCAAATTACCTAACTTTTGTTTTAATTTTAACATGAGTTCAGCAACCTAAAGTCAACACTTGCTTTTGTAATAAATTCTTTGGTAAGGCCGACAAATTAAGGAACAATACATGTCAAAAATTGGCGAAACAATAATATTTAACAAACTGACGATGTACATTATGTACAAGAAGTTTTTTCAATGAAAATAAACTTATTTTAAATTCTTTTTAGTCTGAGATGTATTAATAATAATAATGTTGCACTTGAGAAAAAATCCTTACTTGTGCTTCATCAAAATCAATATCAATTAATTCCTTAAGGTTACCAAGTAAATCTTGAATCTGTTGCTGGCTAATTTCTTCTCTTGTGAGAGCTCTCACAAACTGTCCTAAGGACTTGATTTCACCATTTGCAGATTCCTGTTTGTACTAAAAAAAGGTAAACAGTAGCTGCATAAAAATGGTGCAAGTATTTCATTATAAATTTTAAAAAAAATGTATTGCTAAAGTATTAAAGGATTTAAAAAATTAACAAAAAAATGACGAAGAACTGGGCTCAGGTCTCAGACTACTTACCACGTGGATGAAATACCTAAGTACTGGTTCTCCCAAACCAAACACTGGACGTAATTGTGGGAAAGCAAAAAACAAGGCTTTCTTTGACAATTTTCCGGCATCAGACGCTAAAAACGCTGGTATGATGGACCCCATTTTTACAATATCTTCTTTAGACAATAGAGTAAGCTAGAAATGATACAACGACATCAAAATTGAAAACCGTTATGGTGTTGTCATAATCAACCAAGAAATTTTACCAATCAAACATGCAAAAACAGAAAGCACTGGAACTAGAAACTTTAGAAAGAAACTTTTACATCAGGATTCTCTTCCATCAGAATTTTAAGTAACACTTCAGCCTAAAAAATATAAGCAAATGTCACATAATTCATCTTTTTCCGGAAATTTCTGGGTATTGTTCACAATGGTAGATCTAGAGGGTATGTCAAAAATTGTGGAGGAGAAAGCATAACAAAAATTGTGCAAATAATCCCATTGGTGATACAGACAGAAATTATGTTGAAATGTGCTCCTCCACAATTTTCGATGTACCCTGGATCCACCGCTGAATTATTAATCAATAATGATAGTATGCATACTTGATGTGCAGACCAGTTCACTGTTTTCCCATATTCAAGGGCTTCAACTAACAGTGTTCTACTGATATTGTTAAACTCCTGTACACTTAAACCATCCAAAAGTGCAACAGCCTTGGTAAAAAGGTTTTTTGGCCATTGGTTAGGACTGCCAATTTGATCTAAAAGGTGCTTTAGCAAAGCACTTTTCTGAACGTCATCCCAGATATCTGATCCATGTTCTTCGATCAGCTCCTGTCATGAAAGAACAAGTTTTGAATATTTCAGTTGTAGAATTTTGAGAACTTGAGCTCCAAATTTATCTTACTGTTACCTACTTTCAGTTTGTCCCTGTCAAGTTCCTTGATATCCTCAAAATCTATTTCTTTGACAAATTGACCAACTCCCTTCAAATTGGTGACCGTCCAAATTGAAATTTTACCCCATGTTTCTCTCAATTTCTTCAGAAATGCTTCACGCTGAACTCTTGTAAAACTTCGTGTTTGAATCTTTGACAGTGCAGAAATAATCTAATATAATTATAAATTTTGCATTGCACAAAAACATACATAAGAAAACAAATAGTTTGCAGAGTTGCCAACTAATCAAAATCTACTACACAAATAAATAAATAAATAAATAAATAAATAAATAAATAAATAAATAAATAAATAAATAAATAAATAAATAAATAAATAAATAAATAAATAAATAAATGAATCAATAAATTTTTATAGCTTTATGTTTATATATATATATAAAGAAAAAATAATCATAATTATAAAGTAAACTAAACAGGACAACTGCAGATTTTGATGACGTACCATTCCAACTTTTAATCATTCTTTTAAAGGGAATGAGGTTCTCACAATTCTTTTAGTGTGAGGGAAGGGTATTCAAGGGAAAACTGGTATTAAGTGACACAAAGAAACAAAATGTTGTTCATATCAGTATAATGTCCTTTTTCGTCACTTTACAGACAATTATGTTCTTTTAGATTATTAAAGGGTGACAGACACAAAATTGTATCTCGTAGGTTTTACACAATAACCGTTATCAGTAATTCCAAAGTTTAGATAATGAGATGTCCATGCAAAGGAATTCTGCATAACTCAAGGTTGAGGTTTCGACAGTAAAAACAACAACAAAAAACAAAGACAGTTTCTTTGTTTTCGCAGAAATCCAAAAAACTTAGATACAAAACATCGATCAATATTGCATTTTATTTGGTAGTTTGAATAAAAAGACAATATAATAAAAATGGCAACATAATACATGAAAATTAGCTTCAATGCTCTTAATTTTTTTATACCTCTTTAGAATTTAAATCTAGGATTTCTTCAGGTGTTAGGACTTCTATGAGATTACACATTTTAACAATGCTTGTACTGTTCCATTTTGAAATATCTCCAAACAGCAACTTGGCTGGAACAAGTGTATTCAACTTTCGTTGAAAAGATAACTTAACATCACACAAAACAGAAAGGCTAAAGATAATCAAAACAACAGTAACAACTTAAGCAACATTATCATTGCCCTTAATACAAAGCCAGGCTTGTGTCACCAAAAAAAGAGATGGGATGGGGGAGGGGAATTAAAGGGCAACTTTCCTATTATAACCTTGTGAAGATTGTGGCACCTACATTTAAGTCTAAGATAAAATAGAAATAAAGAAATAAAGAAAAATAAAAAACATTGAAAAGATTCAAAAATGTAGAAAATTGAATAAAAAAAAACATGAATTTTTGAGGGGGCTTTGACCCTGCACTTGAGCTACTATCACAGCCCAAATTAAATTTCTGGATTACCCCCTAGATTGCCATTTGGTGATGCAAATGATCACTACACAGTGGATTATCAGAATTTAAAACAGAAAAACTTATGCATCATAATAACAAACCTTTCATGGAAAGTATTGGGTGTCAATTTACGAAAGTCGGATGACGGTAAGCCAGCAATAATCTTTCCAATGCTTCGTAGTTGAGATGCAGTCCATGCTGCAACGTTATACCCAAATTTTCTGTATGTAGCTTTGGCAATAGTGGAAAGTTGAGACTGATCCCAAACATACGTCTAAACACAATCATAGTTCTTATCACGAGTATAGTCCATAAAAAAGTAAAATAGTGGTTCAAACAATAAAGATACAAATGCAAATAACAGAATAAAACTTCTATAACTGAAGAGAACTTTTAGGATACTAGTATCACCCATCTATACATGCCAGTTCATGAATGTGGCTAAGTGTCATGTAAAGAATCAGAAAGTGGAAAAGTTTTAGTGATCAAGTTTCATCACTATTTGCTGTTAATTAAATCGACGTCATAAATTTGTCAGCCTAGTACAAAGAGTTTGAAACAACTTATAACAATGTGTCTAATGTCTTCATTAAAAGATTAAAAGTGAAGTTCCCATTGCAAACTTGCGTAAATCCACATTTTTCAACACTACTATACTGTGAGCTTAGAATGCCATATTCAGAAAATATTGAATTTTGGTTACTTTTTACATAAAAAAATAACTGGTATAACATTAACTTCCACAATAGTGAATTCAGAATGGTCACAATAGTGTACCTACTGTGGTGTGTTCGTGTGTATGCAGTTGAAAGATGGCCTGCATACGGTAAATCCTCAGTAAGCATCTTCCCTCTTTTAAGCCTCCTACTGCCTCCTCCCCCCCCCCCCCAAAAAAAAAAATAAAATAAAAAATATATATGAAGAAATTAATACTGTAAGTCTCTAATCACTTACTGTTAAGTCTTTCATATTGGCAATGATAACATCAATATCAACTCTGTTCATAATTTTCTGCAAGTTACTTGTTGCAAAGTTTTTAAAACGATACATCAGACCTTTAAACTGGCTGCTGGTCATTCCACTGATTGTATGCTGAAAGAACATAAAACAACTTAAGCATTTTGGAAACACTAAAAGTTTTTTTAATGACCTTTAGCTATGATTTACCAAAGCACTGAGCATATCTTGGTGAACACCCTTCAACACATCAATGGATGCTGAACGGAAATCAGATACAGTGGACAAGCTCTTCTTGATACTGTCTGACAGTAACTCCCACCTTGATGCAACCCTGTGAAATAACAATATTTAAATATAGATTATTATATATATAAATATAGATATAGATTATTAAGAATTTGTAGGAGTGATAATTATAAATTAAGTCTGTAGGCCAATTCAAAGACCAGTAATTTGGTTAAGTAACAATTTTTAGGTTTGTTTCGATCCATAAAAAGGGTCTTCGTTAATCTGGAGTGTACAGGTGGTTAGACTACAAAATGGTATATGGATTACAAATGGTATATTTTCAAAAGTTGAGGCCCACAGCCGAAGAAAGTCTGTGAATTTTATGTATATCAGTGTTTTTCATAAAATCAGGCCAGGAGTTACTAATTTTGCTAAAACATTTATATTTTTCTAATTTGGCCATTGAAGATAATTTACATCCAAAAATTTTAGCTCCAAAAAAATTCAAATTAACACAGCTGCCCATATTTCCAATATAAGTTTGCAAACTTAGTCTAAAATTTAAGTTCATATGTACACTTTGAAAGGTCAAAATATATAAATTAATGTTATTGTAAACAACAGTACTCAAAGATAATGTTAGTTAAGATTTTTGTGCCTGTAATTCATCAGGTGTTGAGTATTGCTTGATTCAAATCAATTTTTTTACGAGATCTTTGTCCGCCATTACTTTTTAATGTCCCAGTCTATCTAACCGCGTTCATAATTGTGACATAACATTTGAGTATCAGCTCAAATAAAAAGTAGGAAATGTCTGTGACACCATACCAATACGAGCCAATAAAACAACGTAATAAAAACGAGCAATCAGATGATGAATGAGAAGGTGTTGAGGATGTAGAAGATGAATTTATTGAGCAAGTAAACAATCTCAATATCCAGCAAAACAACAAAATCTCACAATTAAGTAGCAATGTAAATCTCTGGTGCAAATGTTGATAATATCACATATGAATTTTAAAAACGATCCATTTTACTAAACAGGATTCCAGTGAAAGCGATCGAAGATGGCATAACAAATTCCCTAAACCATGTTTTTTCTCATAACCAAGAAACGTCCTTTCATTTCGCAAATACTCTTTCCCTGTAATGAACTCCTTAAACTCACTATATCCAGATGGAATATAATCATTATCTACATTTGATTCGTTATTTACATTTGATTCGCTATTTACATTTGATTCGTTATTTACAGGAACATTGTTGTTATTTAGAAGATTTGATTCGATATTCACAAGATTTAGGTTTTTATTTACATTTACATTTTATTTACATTTTATTTTTATTTTTATTTAGACCTTTGTTGATCAAAGTCCATTCTTTACAAAAATGAAAACCCCGCTATAAATCATAAATGTGGTGGCCTAGGATATGGGATTGAAAACCATAAACCATTTGTAGTCCAACCACATGTATAAAGATCTCAACAAGTTAATACAAACACAACAATCTGCTAGTTTTTTTAAGGGTCATAATTATTAGCTTCCCTAAAATTAAAAAATCGAGTCCCAGCTATTTTTAACTTCTGAATACTCACGTTTTCTTAAAATCTTCCCCAAATAAAGAGATAACATCTATAACAAGAAGAAAATCATGATCAAAACCAGCTAAAACTATGCATCATCAACCAAAAGATTATAGATTTAATATACCTATGCCTCCTGCCTTACATAAAAATATCTTGGCTCTGTAATAAGCACATTTTAGCTCTTTAAGCCAGTCTCCAGATTCCTTGTCATTGCAAATATAATGACAATCATTTGGAACATTATTTTGCACACAGCATGGGTTAATTTCACCTAAAATGACCCAAAATGAAAAATACAATTTTAAAGATTGAAATTTCCAAAAAAACAATTTCTAAACAGTTATACAGCACGAAAGAAACTTTGTGTATCCCCATAAGATAATTAGCTTAGCTTAGAGTTGGTGTTTTTAGAAGTTAACAGTGTTTGCTTATTTAACATGCATTTTCATGTTCAGTTCTGCATAAAATAGAAAAGATTTTAATACTGTACACAAAAATCCTTTCTGTTTTCATGTAAAAATTCATTCCTTTGGGAATGTTTAAGCTAGTTCTTACCATATGATAAAAATAGATGGCCAAATAAGATCAGTCCAATAGCGAATAAATTCATCCTTTTTGAACTAAAACAAATAAAGGCACATTATAACCAATTTCTGATATTTTTATTTTGACTTTAAAAAATCCATATTTTTAATATTTTACAAGATATAATAATTACAAAAAGATTTCTCTAAAATGTTTCTAAAATTTCAAAGACATCTAAAAATCAAGCTGATAAAAATTTAAAAAAATTAAAGAATCTATTATGATAATCTATTAACATCTATTAAACGTAACAATGTCATTATTAAAATTTGATAACGATTAATAAATTTAAAGTAGAAACATTTCAACGTTTTTTGTAAACATTATCACATTAATGTTTTAACATTAAATGTTATAACGTAAAAACGAAGTAACATTCGATGCTTTTGTCAATTTTTATAGGATTGTCTAGACGAAAAAACTAAATGTTTTGAAATGGAAATGTAATAATGCAGTGCAAATGAACGATCTTTATTATTCAAAGCTTCCACTGGCAATGTAGGTCAGAAAAATTATAACTATTCAAAAAATTTGCATAAGAAAAAAATGTGTATACATATGATGCTTTTGATAACAATGATATTAATATTCAAAACTTTCGGTCTAGGTTTTCGAAGGGATGTTTGATAAAATTTACGTCGGTTTCAGCACTTCATCATGCTAACACTCTTATGCTCAACTGTAGTTTAACAATGAGACTCGAACAGACAGTGTTAACAAATTTCCTATCTGTCCATCCCATCGTTAACATTGAATACTGCGAGAAGAGCGTATGTATATAGATGCGCGCATGGAAGCTGTACAGCCAGGACATGGGAGATTTGGAGCCGTGTTGTAGAGAAACAAAGCTTTCAGACAATTTTCTTCCACAGAAACCTTAGAAGAGAACTTTAAAAGAAAACTTCTGCAACTCGTCAATCCGAAGTTAAATGATTTCAGACCCCAAAGATTATGCTATAGCTCCGATTTGAATTCGAATTGAAGAAAAACAAATATTATACCACTCTGTGTCGGGCAATGGCTGGGCTTTCTGTCATGAAAAATGGATATATATCTCATATCTCAATAAATTTTAAAGTGCTCGACAATACCTTTAATTTGATACCTCATTTGCTAAAATCCGATAAGTAGATCAGAAATGGCACGAATTTATGAAAAAAACTTTTAGTCCAAGAGCTCTCGTCACATCTTTTCATATCATTTTCCTCAGAATTTTTACTAGTCTCAATGTCTTGGTTTTGTGGCAAGTATGAACGATCTGACAGTCTGTAAGGGTTTTCAGGGTTCCTGTGACCTCCAGAGACCAAAAAGGGAGCTGTAAAAAAGGCTTGTTTTCATATCATGAGCCTCAGACTTAATATTTTTCCTAATGGAAGGTTTATGCGTCAAGAACTGAAAAATACAAAATCTGACTAAAAATTCGGGTTCCCTGGGCAATCTGACCCTCCCAAAGTCCGTTAAAAATAGGCTCATTTTCATATCATAAGCCTCAGACTTGAATTTTTTACAAAAGGTAGATATATACATTGGGGAAACAAAAACGTAAAAACTGACCAAAAATTCGGGTTCTTTGGCCAATCTGACCCCTTTAAAGATCTTACGCAAAAAGGGCTCATTTTCATATCATAAGCCTCAGACTTGAATTTTTAGCAGAAAGTAAGTATATACATTGGGAAGACAAAAACGTAAAAACTGACCAAAAATTCGGGTTCCTTGGCCAATCTGACCCCTTTAAAGATCTTACGCAAAAAGGGCTCATTTTCATATCATAAGCCTCAGACTTGAATTTTTTACAAAAGGTAGATATATACATTGGGGAAACAAAAACGTAAAAACTGACCAAAAATTCGGGTTCTTTGGCCAATCTGACCCCTTTAAAGATCTTACGCAAAAAGGGCTCATTTTCATATCATAAGCCTCAGACTTGAATTTTTAACAGAAAGTAGGTATATACATTGGGAAGACAAAAACGTAAAAACTGACCAAAAATTCGGGTTCCTTGGCCAATCTGACCCCTTTAAAGATCTTACGCAAAAAGGGCTCATTTTCATATCATAAGCCTCAGACTTGAATTTTTTACAAAAGGTAGATATATACATTGGGGAAACAAAAACGTAAAAACTGACCAAAAATTCGGGTTCTTTGGCCAATCTGACCCCTTTAAAGATCTTACGCAAAAAGGGCTCATTTTCATATCATAAGCCTCAGACTTGAATTTTTAACAGAAAGTAGGTATATACATTGGGAAGACAAAAACGTAAAAACTGACCAAAAATTCGGGTTCCTTGGCCAATCTGACCCCTTTAAAGATCTTACGCAAAAAGGGCTCATTTTCATATCAAAAGCCTCAGACTTGAATTTTTTACAAAAGGTAGATATATACATTGGGGAAACAAAAACGTAAAAACTGACCAAAAATTCGGGTTCCTTGGCCAATCTGACCCCTTTAAAGATCTTACGTAGAAAGGTCTCATTTTCATATCATAAGCCTCAGACTTGAATTTTTAACAGAAAGTAGGTATATACACTGGGAAGACAAAAACATAAAAACTGACCAAAAATTTGGGTTCCTTGGCCAATCTGTCCCCTTCAAAGATCTTACGTAAAAAGGGCTCATTTTCATATATAGGAGTTAATTGAATTCGTAGCAAGATATTTTAAATGGTGCATTATTTACATTTTTACACATGACTGATTAAGTTCTTTGTAAAGCGTTTACTGTGTGATTCGAAAGTTAGAGAGATTCGAAAGTTCAAAAGAATAGAAGTATTGATAAAAACATTGCAGATTCAGGTGGCCCGTATGTCCTTAACGAATGTCATCTAATTGAAAAAGGGTCTTTGTCATCGTTTTTATCAGGTAAAGCCTACAAAAGAAGCAAAAGGTTGCATCAGCTTCTTGCATTAGCAATGGAAATCTTGCATTTCAACTCTTTTTTGCTGACTCTGGAGGAGGAAGATCTTTTTGCTAGTGAAGAATTAAAGTCATCTCTTGCATCGAAAGACCTTCAGAAAATTCAAGAAGAGTCTTTTCCAGAGAAAGTGACGGTCATTCTAAAAAAATACGAAAAGTACAGAGATGAAACTCACAGAGGTAACCATGGTAAAACAGCTAAATTTTGGTTTGGATATATTGAAATGGTCCAGTTATACCATCAATTTATCAGGAGTATCAGGACTGGTGATCTTGATCTTTATATTCACTGTTTGCCGAAGATCACGAGCTACTTTTTCACCTTCAATCACCAAAATTATGCAAGATGGCTATTAATCTATCACGATAACTTGATCAAGCTGCAAGATACGCACCCACAAGTTTATGAAGATTTCCAAAGAGGATGTTTCGCTTTGAGGAGGACATCAAAAAAATTCTCACGATTACCTATTGATCTTACACTAGAGCAAACTATCAACGCTGATGCTGCTTGTCAGCGAACTGGAATTTGCTCATTAACAAATTCTATTTCTGCCAGACAACGATGGGCCCAAAGCCACTCTATAAGAGTTACAATCATATCTAAAGTTTTTGAAGAGATGGGGCTGACAAGGAAAGAAGATGTCACAGAAGAGTTAAAGCCACACAGACGAAAACAGAATTCTAAAGATCTGGACAAGTTGATCAAAGCCATCGAGGAAACAATGAATCCCTTCTCTGAAATAGTTGACAAAGAGTATCTCTTTAATATAGCTACAGGGAAAAATGCCAAAGCAGATACATCAGCATTTTTGTTAGAAGTTTCAGTAATTGGATCAAAGGCAAAAGATGAATTTATGCTAGGATGTATAAAAGATCCCAAAAATATTTCCAATCCTATCAAACGTCAGAAAGTAATGAACTTTGCATCTGAGGCTGGTCGATTCAAAGTGTCTAGTGCAACGGAAAAAAAATTGGTTACAGTAACGTTGACTCGAGACCTATTTGGAAGTATTCTTTTTCATGCTCTACAAGCTAAAGTTGACATGGAAGAAGTTTTAAAGTATCCACTTACTCCAGTGCCATTATCTCTAAGTCACTCTGATGGTTTCATGCAAAAGACACCTAAATCAAAGTTGCTGTCGGAGCTAGAAAAGCGCATCGTCACCAAAAGTCCACAAACTATCCATGTGAGAATAATTGATGGAATGTTTTTCCTACATCTATTGGTAGAATTACCTAACACTTTTGGTGCTTTGGCAAGATTTATTTTCAAACAGATATGTAGGCAAAGTGGCAAAGAAATCCATCTGGTATTTGATAAAACCATCAGCCCCTCTATTAAAGATTGTGAAAGGAACAAGCGGGGTGACAACAGAGCAGTTACTTACCAAATAACTGGCCCAGAACAAAAACGACCTGGCAATTGGCTCCAAGCATTACGGGTTGATCAATTCAAGGAAGCATTGGTAGAATTTTTGACAAATGTTTGGGAAAATGATGAACTGGTGCCCATAATAGGTCCAAAAAAGGTCTTTGTCAATTCCTCAGATGTTTGTTATTCTTTTCAAAATCAAAATGGAATCATGATCAAAACAGTTGAAGACGAATTTACTTGTAACCACGAAGAAGCTGACACCAGGATGCTGTACCATCTTTCCAAGCTAACAACGCCAACTAATGTAGTAATTCGGACAGTGGATACAGATGTTTTGGTGATTGCTTTAGGTGTATTTCATAATTTAGAACAAGGTATGCAGGTATGGATGGAGCCAGGCATGGTGTCAAAGAACACACTTCGTTATATCAGTGTCAATCAACTTTATGATAATCTAGGTGAATTGTTTTGTAAGGCACTTCCAGCGTTTCATGCCTTTACGGGTTGTGATTACACTGCTTCATTCAATCGAAAGGGTAAAGTGAGACCATTAAAATTACTAGAGAAGGAAGAAAAGGTTCAAAAAGTGTTTTCAAAACTCCATAATTGGAATACAGTCATGAAGGAAGATATCATGGTTGTACAAAGTTTTGTTTGTGCAATGTATGGACAGAAAAAGATGAAGCTAGTGGACGAGTTAAGGTTGGAACTTTTTTTAAAGAAGTACAAGCCAAAGAGTTCTGACGATTCTTTAGTAGACAATATGAGAAAGCTTGATGCTGCGTCGTTGCCACCATGTTCAAAAGTTCTGCTAGAAAAGCTCAAAAGGACAAGTCATATTTCCAGGCTATGGAGAAATTGTATACACGCCAACCAACAAGCAGAAAATGCATTATCTTTTGGTTGGATCTTGAAAGATGGTCATTACAACCTACATTGGTTTGATGGGGATGCTGCACCAAAGATCGTGAATGTTGTACACCTAGTTGAAGGTATTTTGCTTAGCAACAAGAAATCACTACATTTTAATATGGTTGTCATATACAATGCTTAATATGCATTTGATTTTAATCTGCATAATTAAACTAATTCTTTGTTTTCTCTCAGAGTGCGATGATGAAGATTTAGACGAAGACAATGTCAATGGAGAAAAGGATATGTCAAATGACTCTGACGATGAGGACGACAGCAACTATGATGAGGAAGATAACTATAATGAAACTAGTGATGAAGAATGTAAGCTTTTTACCTACAGGGTTAATAAGTATACATACAACTACCGAACAGATGCAAAACGAGACTTTAAGTGGTGTGAATAGAACGTTTAAAAATACCCTTTGAACTTCAAGCCAATGCTGCTCATTTACCTTTTCTGTGTTATTTCTTTAGAGCTACTAAAGATGGCAGAAATCCATATGAGATGAGCATTTCATAATGTTGAACTAATGTTTCACAGTTGGAAGCATTTCAATATTTTTTCATTTTATTTTTTTTGTTAAGCTGTCTATTCTTTTTAAACTTGTCATATTGTTGACAAGAAAAAATTTGTAACAGGTGTAACATTGCTTTTCCTATTATAAACAAAGTTTCAACTGAGGCCTTTCAGACATGAAAGCCCAGTGAACCCAAATTTTTGGTCAGTTTTTACGCTTTTGTTTCCCCAATGCATACACCTACCTATTGTAAAAATTTTAAGTCTGAGGCTTATGATATGAAAATGAGCCCTTTTTACGTAAGATCTTTAAAGGGGTCAGATTGGCCAAGGAACCCGAATTTTTGGTCAGTTTTTACGTTTTTGTCTTCCCAATGTATATACCTACTTTCTGTTAAAAATTCAAGTCTGAGGCTTATGATATGAAAATGAGCCCTTTTTGCGTAAGATCTTTAAAGGGGTCAGATTGGCCAAGGAACCCAAATTTTTGGTCAGTTTTTACGCTTTTGTTTCCCCAATGTATATATCTACCTTTTGTAAAAAATTCAAGTCTGAGGCTTATGATATGAAAATGAGCCTATTTTCAACGGACTTTGAGAGGGTCAGATTGCCCAAGGAACCCAAATTTTTAGTCAGATTTTGTATTTTTCAGTTCTTGACGCATAAACCTTCCATTAGGAAAAATATTAAGTCTGAGGCTCATGATATGAAAACAAGCCTTTTTTACAGCTCCCTTTTTGGTCTCTGGAGGTCACAGGAACCCTGAAAACCCTTACAGACTGTCAGATCGTTCATACTTGCCACAAAACCAAGACATTGAGACTAGTAAAAATTCTGAGGAAAATGATATGAAAAGATGTGACGAGAGCTCTTGGACTATTTGGTGCTTTGGAAATTTTTTCTATGTTTTTGTTGATTAATTGAGGCAAACTTCCTTGGAATCCGAACCCGAAATGACAACACACGGGATTGATGGATTGAGCACCACCCAGGATGATTTATTGCGACATGTTGCCGTACGTTGCCGTACGTTGCCGTACGTTCTGTTAATTATTTATGCATTCATTTATTTATTTTTCGTAAACTTGCCGACTCACCGACTTAACTTTTCAACTTCAAAACAAGTCGTTCGGAGGTCGCTAACACAACATATTTTTGATGGTGGCCTTGTTGAAAAGAAAAAACTTTTGGCAGCTCTGGGTCTGTCTGTCAAAGAAAGAAGCCATGCGAATGAGATTGCCAGAGTTTGCATACAAAACGCCTAGCTTTCATTTCACATAGGGTTCCACGGGAAATGAAGGGTATGTTTCTCAATGTTCGGCGGAGCACAAAATTATACACTTTGCGTATTTTGACGGTTTATTTTGTTATGCCCCGAATCTTCATTTTCCGCGGAACCCTATGTGGAATGAAAGCTAGACTATAATTGCGTGCAAACTTAACATGGCTCCTTTTAAATTTTTGACCGACGATACGTGATTATGTTGCGCTTCTGTTAATAGTTTGTGTATTTATTCATTTATTTTTTGTACACTTTGCCATCTCACCGACTTTACTTTCCAACTTCAAAACAAGTGGGTCGGAGGGAGTCTATAATTTTTGTATAATGTTCTTCAATTTGCTATGATTATACAGTACTAGTGTAGCGTGTAAAAACATTTTACAGTTTTTCTCCATAAATTGTTTTTACACGCAATACTGCCATGATAAGTCTGTGTATATACAAAAATTGTTGTGTTTTTCCATGTTGGAATTATATCATATTTGATCATTCAAAGAATGCTATTAATCCCTACTTTTCAGTGCTATCTGGCCTATTTAGAGATTTCTAAAGTTGTACAGGTAAATTAAAAGCTGAAATTCCAATGTTCAGAGATTTAGAAAAGAGACAATACAACGTATACTCCTACCTAACCAATGTATACTCTTACCTAACCACGATTAAACTTCTGAAATATAAGAAAATACCTTAATTAAAGCTAACAAAAACAATACCTTCTCAGACGTTTTTATCTTTCAAATCTTTATTCTGCTATGAATTGTGGAAATGTCAAAACCCAAAACTCCACTTGTGCATCATGATACAAAAACCATGTATATATGTATATAACCATTATTTAAACATTCTCTTCTTGTATTACATTCATCTATACTATTCAATTTTCTAATCTAAAACAAAAAGATATCGATCAAACACTATCAAAACAATATAATAATGATCTTGCTACCTTCGTTTCCCTAATAGCGAACCTTAATAATACCAAATAAACTGCTAGCTACACATTTCGGCATAGTAGTCAAAACTAACTGATACGAAAAAGCTACATTCAAACACATTAAAAAATACACATCGGTAGAAAATGATGAACTGATAATACGAACACATAACAGGTCTACATCGATTATCTCTCGGATAGAATAGTTACTGACACCGATCAATGTTGTTATTCTTTATTACTAAACTTAAAGCGTTGGATAAAAAAATAAAAACAAAAACAAATACTTTTACACACATCGTCTTCATTTTTCGTTTAAAGAAATGAACGTTTAAAAAATTTGATGAACTTTCGAATGCAAAAACCATTGCATTGCCTTCTCCTCCGTGCGGCTTTATGATGTCTTCCTTAAGGTACAAAAACTCCACGAAGTAATAAAACCCCGTAAGATGGAGCTAGAGATTCTCCTAATGGGAGATTCTCCCTATACTAATACGGAAAAAATAAACATCCATTGACGAACTTCCCGAGATATTTTTCCTAAAGTTCTTTCTTTCAAAGTTAGGTAAGAAAAAAGCAAGATTTAGTATTAGTATAAGAAGACTAGTATCTCGGGTAAAAACATTTTACACACATTTCACACAATCCAAAAGGTTAAGTATAACTAAGTTGTAAAGCTCCAAAAGCTGATCAAAAAAATGTATGGGATCGTCTGTGTACGACGTGCCGTTACGGAGATATCGTAGATCAAACATTTTGATGACGTCACACCAGTCCCCAAAAAGTTTTAGACCCAATTTTTTTTTCGTCACCCTTTTGCCAAATTATCGCGGATCCCAAAAACGTCAGTTATCCCAGTCAGTTCTCGAGATATTTGCCCCTAAACGTCGCGTTCCATTGGGGATGCAATGCAATGTTACCCGTGCCAAAAAATTCATGTCGCGTCATTTGCTACTACAAATATACTAATACTGAAAAAACGCTTCTCGCAGCAGCGTGGTTTTACGCGCTCTTCCTGTGAAAATGACCGTGAAATTTTTCTAAATGTATCACTCTCTAAAATAGAAGTGGTATGCACAACTCGCTATTAGTATATAAAACTATTATCCCGGGTAAAAACATTATACCGGTTCCTTTTCAACATGAGATACCACCATCCCGTGATTTTTCTATCAATAAAGTAAAATAAAGGCGTAAAGTAAAGTAAAGTAAAGTAAAGTAAAGTAAACTAAAGTAAATTAAAGGCGTGTAAAAACATTTTACAGGTTCATTTCCCCCATGACTTACTACTCCCAACCCCCGTGGTTGCTCTCTTTCATACAATATGGAGGTGACGAAAAATAAAATCACATAATTGCTAACAATAAAATTCACCAAGCTGTAGAGCTCGAAAACCTGATCAAGAAAATGTATGGGATCGCCTGTGTACGACTTACCGTTACGGAGATATCGATGATCAAAGATTTTGATGACGTCACACCCGTCCCCAAAAAGTTTAAGACCCAATTTTTTCAACACGCCATCGCCAATATCGCGCACCCAAGGTGACGTCAGTTATTCCCATTGGTTCTCGAGATATTTGCCCTTAAATATCGCGTTCTATTTAGGGTGCAATGCAATGTGCCCACTGACGTCGCGCTACTCCTATAATACTAATATCGCCTGTATCTCGAGAACTCAGTTACGCACGACCTAAAATGTCACTATATCACAGTCCATACGAACATTTCGTTCCCAGTTCTTTTATTCACACTGACCAAACTAAAAAGTGGATGCACAACTCGCTATTAGTATATAGACTAGTATCCCGGGTAAAAATATTTTACCGGTTCACTTTTAGATGACGTCACACCCGTCTCCAATGAGTTACATGAGTTACACCCCCATCTTTACCCGTGTTCTTTCAAAATATAAGGGTGACGAAAAATAAATTCATAGAAAGGGGAAGAATAAGTATCACTAAGTTGTAGAGCTCGAAAAGCTGATCAAGAAAATGTATGGGATCGTCTGTGTACGATGTACCGTTACGGAGATATCGTCGATCAAAAATTGTGATGACGTCACACCCATCCCCAAAAAGTTTTAGACCCAAATTTTTTCGACACCCCATCGCCAATATTGCGCGCCCAAAGTGACGTCAGTTATTCCCATTGGTTTTCGAGATATTTAACCCTAAATATCGCGTTCTATTTAGGGTGCAATGCAATGTGCCCACTGACGTCGCGCTACTCCTTATAATACTATATCGCCTATATCTCGACAACTCAGTTACTCACGATCTAAAATGTCAACTATAACATTTTTCATACGAACATTTCGTTCCTAGTCCTTTTATTCACACTGACCAAACTAAAAAGTGGTTGCACAACTCGCTATTAGTATATAGACTAGTATCCCGGGTAAAAACATTTTACCGGTTCACTTTCCCCATGAGTTACTGACCCCAACCCCCGTGCTTACCCTCTCTCTTACAATATGGCGGTGACGAAAAATAAAATCACACAATCCAAAAGAATAGGTACCACTGAGTTGTAGAGATCGAAAAGCTGATCAAGAAAATGTATGGGATCGTCTGTGTACGATGTACCATTACAGAGATATCGTCTATATCTTGACAACTCAGTTACGCACGATCTAAAATTTAATCTTAACATTTTCCATACGAACATTTTGTTCCCAGTCCTTTTATTCACACTGACCGATCTAAATTTGTTATGCACAGTCGCTATTAGTATATAGATAGTATCCCGGGTAAAAACATTTTACCGGTTCACTTTCCCCATGAGTTACTGACCCCAACCCCCGTGATTACCCTCTCTCTTACAATATGGTGGTGACGAAAAATACAATCATAGAAAGGTGAAGAATAAGTACCACTGAGTTGTAGAGCTCGAAAAGCTGGTCAAGAAAATGTATGGGATCGCCTGTGTACGACTTACCGTTACGGAGATATCGATGATCAAAGATCCTAATGACGTCACATCCGTCCCCAAAAAGTTTTAGACCCAAATTTTTCGACACCCCACCGCCAATATCGCGCACCCAAGGTGACGTCAGTTATTCTCATTGGTTCTCGAGATATTTGCCCTTAAATATCGCGTTCTATTTAGGGTGCAATGCAATGTGCCCACTGACGTCGCGCTACTCCTATAACACTAATATCGCCTATATCTGGACAACTCAGTTACGGACAATCTAAAATTTAATCATAACATTTTCCATACGAACATTTCGTTCCCAGTTCTTTTATTCACACTGACCAAACTAAAAAGTGGATGCACAACTCGCTATTAGTATATAGACTAGTATCCCGGGTAAAAACATTTTACCGGTTCACTTTCCCTATGAGTTACTGACCCCAACCCCCGTGCTTACCCTCTCTCTTACAATATGGCGGTGACGAAAAATAAAATCACACAATCCAAAAGAATAGGTACCACTGAGTTGTAGAGCTCGAAAAGCTGATCAAGAAAATGTATGGGATCGTCTGTGTACGATGTACCATTACGGAGATATCGTCTATATCTCGACAACTCAGTTACGCACGATCTAAAATTTAATCATAACATTTTCCATACGAACATTTTGTTCCCAGTCCTTTTATTCACACTGACCGAACTAAATTTGTTATGCACAGTCGCTATTAGTATATAGACTAGTATCCCGTGTAAAAACATTTTACGGTTCACTCTCAAGGATCATAAGATATATAAGAATACAGCCTAAAAATGGTTTAATTATATATATTTGCCAGCTATTGAGTGAAACCGTAAAATTATGCCTTTGCCCGGGATACCTGAATCAATTAAAATGTGAATCGTAAAAAAACATTATACCTCCTCAGTATACACAACCAAAGGATCATTCTTCTATGAATTCATTAAATGCTTTATCCAAATTGCTTGTACCGTGATTATGTAAAACCATGATTGGCACATTCAATATTCTTCTTCATAATTTTTATTTACACTATATTTTTAATCTAAAAAGAAAGAAGTCGTATAGAAAAGAAGCAAGAAAAAAATGCATTCAGAATGTAAAATAGCACTAAATAACCAAGATAAGCACCATGGCTTAAATTCAAACTGCGAATTCCAAAACGACATACGCAAAGCCAGTACAAATAATAAGGAGGCTCCCCTAAAATGTACATGATGCAGCAAAATAGCCACTTGAAAAGAAATCATATATTACACATTACACACTCCCTATCCCCTGCGACAGACAAAATAAAACAAACAACAAACAAAATAAAACAGAGATAATTTAAAGAAATATGACTGTGGCCATCATGGAATAGGTAGATGTTATCAATGAAAAGTAAAAAGGAAAGATATTAAGCTATTAAGATCCTCTCCTACACTAAAAACAAAACAAACAACACACTTAAAAGTATATATAGCAATATAAAAACATAGGTTAAACAACGAAATGGAATAGCTAAAAAAAATGGGATCTGTGAAGTATAGTATAAAAACCTATAATTTAGGCTGGCGGTGTGGGTTGTATGTAGGGAAAGGGTTAGGGTTCAATCATCATATGAGGGTTAGGGGGGAGAGAGCTTTAACTTTCTTGAAAACAGCCACAAAAATCCGATTGAAATATAACAACAACAACATCAGCAATAATATCTCAGCGCACACAAAACCATTTAATGCTTCACATGCAAAGAAACCCCTCAGAAATAATAGTTTAGCTCTTCCAAAACATCTTGATAATGTTGATAATCCCACATGGTCGACATGAAACCAATCGCAACGGCGCAACCATTTTTAAGTTAAAAAAATTAATGCCACTTCGTTAACAATCCTTTAATTCAATTCAGTTTCTTCGCTTTCCAGCACACGTTTACTTGTTTCCATTCACTTTTTTATGTATATGCACTTCCACTCGTTCATTCCATCTTTACAAAACGATCAATTCCACCAAAGAAAACTAAATTAAAAACCATTAGCAACCATTTAATAACTGTAACATAAATAAGTAAGATGTTCTTCAGTTTCCAGTACAGTACACGTTTCTGCTTTTATAAACCATACATTTTTTCTTCCACTCGTTAATTCGCGTTTAATATTAAAACAATATCCTTCGTTTCATTTCTTCGGTCGTCTCGCCCTCGCAAATCAATCTTTATGAAAACAAAATCAGATTTGTTTACATTTTAAAAACCCTCTTTTTTCTGCATCATGCCACTGGTAGTAAACATACTAATAATTTCTTAACAACCAACAATATTATTCTTTGCTTTGAAAATAAAAACAAACAAAACAAACAACAAAAACAAAACAAACAACAAAAACAGTTCTTCGCTCTTTTTTTCACCAACAAAAATGATCGTTGAGAATATTTCAAACGAAAAACCATTGCATTGCATCCTCCTCCGTGGAGACCTTTCATCGTCTTCTCTCACGTACAACATGCAAAAACATAAAAAAAAACCGTAAGATGGAGTTGGACCATTACTAATACTGAAAAATACCGAAAAAAAGCTTCTCGCAGCAGCGTGGTTTTACGCGCTCCCCGTGAGAAAATGACCGTGAAATTTTTCTAAATGTATCACTCTCTAAAATAAAAGTGGTATGCACAACTCGCTATTAGTATATAGATAGTATCCCGGGTAAAAACATTTTACCGGTTCACTTTCCCCATGAGTTACTGACCCCAACCCCCGTGATTACCCTCTCTCTCACAATATGGTGGTGACGAAAAATACAATCATAGAATGGTGAAGAATAAGTACCACTGAGTTGTAGAGCTCGAAAAGCTGGTCAAGAAAATGTATGGGATCGCCTGTGTACGACTTACCGTTACGGAGATATCGATGATCAAAGATCCTAATGACGTCACATCCGTCCCCAAAAAGTTTTAGACCCAAATTTTTCGACACCCCACCGCCAATATCGCGCACCCAAGGTGACGTCAGTTATTCTCATTGGTTCTCGAGATATTTGCCCTTAAATATCGCGTTCTATTTAGGGTGCAATGCAATGTGCCCACTGACGTCGCGCTACTCCTATAACACTAATATCGCCTATATCTGGACAACTCAGTTACGGACGATCTAAAATTTAATCATAACATTTTCCATACGAACATTTCGTTCCCAGTTCTTTTATTCACACTGACCAAACTAAAAAGTGGATGCACAACTCGCTATTAGTATATAGACTAGTATCCCGGGTAAAAACATTTTACCGGTTCACTTTCCCTATGAGTTACTGACCCCAACCCCCGTGCTTACCCTCTCTCTTACAATATGGCGGTGACGAAAAATAAAATCACACAATCCAAAAGAATAGGTACCACTGAGTTGTAGAGCTCGAAAAGCTGATCAAGAAAATGTATGGGATCGTCTGTGTACGATGTACCATTACGGAGATATCGTCTATATCTCGACAACTCAGTTACGCACGATCTAAAATTTAATCATAACATTTTCCATACGAACATTTTGTTCCCAGTCCTTTTATTCACACTGACCGAACTAAATTTGTTATGCACAGTCGCTATTAGTATATAGATAGTATCCCGGGTAAAAACATTTTACCGGTTCACTTTCCCCATGAGTTACTGACCCCGACCCCCGTGATTACCCTCTCTCTCACAATATGGTGGTGACGAAAAATACAATCATAGAATGGTGAAGAATAAGTACCACTGAGTTGTAGAGCTCGAAAAGCTGGTCAAGAAAATGTATGGGATCGCCTGTGTACGACTTACCGTTAC
The DNA here is from genome assembly GCA_039566895.2 of Turritopsis rubra. NCBI lineage: Eukaryota > Metazoa > Cnidaria > Hydrozoa > Anthoathecata > Oceaniidae > Turritopsis > Turritopsis rubra. The sequence continues at coordinate 5,345,575 of CM077623.1, forward strand.
GGAGATATCGATGATCAAAGATCCTAATGACGTCACATCCGTCCCCAAAAAGTTTTAGACCCAAATTTTTCGACACCCCACCGCCAATATCGCGCACCCAAGGTGACGTCAGTTATTCTCATTGGTTCTCGAGATATTTGCCCTTAAATATCGCGTTCTATTTAGGGTGCAATGCAATGTGCCCACTGACGTCGCGCTACTCCTATAACACTAATATCGCCTATATCTGGACAACTCAGTTACGGACGATCTAAAATTTAATCATAACATTTTCCATACGAACATTTCGTTCCCAGTTCTTTTATTCACACTGACCAAACTAAAAAGTGGATGCACAACTCGCTATTAGTATATAGACTAGTATCCCGGGTAAAAACATTTTACCGGTTCATTTTCCCTATGAGTTACTGACCCCAACCCCCGTGCTTACCCTCTCTCTTACAATATGGCGGTGACGAAAAATAAAATCACACAATTCAAAAGAATAGGTATAGGTATAGAAGAGTTACCGCCATCCCGTGATTTTCCTATCAATATAGGAGTGACCGAAAAAAAAATAAAAGTATCACTAAGTTGTAGAGCTCGAAAAGTTGATCAAGTAAATGTATGGGATAGCGATTGGGATAAATCATTTAATGAATTCATTAAAACAATATATAATTGCCATATTTATGTTGAAACTTTGGAGTGAGATGGTGTGGTTTCAATGATGATTGATTATCCCTGTCCTCTACTCCTACCCACACCACTTACTATAGCAAGAGAATTATAACTGACCACAACACATCCAAAGCTTTTTCAGATTTTCTTTTGTCTTTGGAGCAATGATTTCATTGCTATTATTCCTTAAAGTATATGCTGCTGATTGGTTGTTTGTTTTTTCTTTTGTTAGCGTGGGAGAGAGACCATTAAGATCATTCCATTTTACTCTTTAGCTACATTGATCATTGCTGTATCTATATCTTATCATATTTCTTTCAATTTATCGCTGTTTGTGTTTTTGTTTGCTGACTTTACGTATGTCGTTTAGGAATCCCCAGACTGAAATTAAGTTATGGTACTTATCTTGGTTCTATAGTGGAAATGACAGGGCACATGATATTTATTTACGTAGTGCTATTTTACATTCTAAGAGATTTTTTTCTGTTTCTGATGATCATGTATTTGCTTCTGTTCTATACAATTTCTTTCTTTTTAGATTTAGAAAATTTAATAAAACGGAATATGGACCAAAGAGAATGAATGTGCCAATCATGGTTTTACATCATATGGTACATGCAATTGGGATAAATCATCCCGGGTATCTTATTTTACCCTAGTATACCGGGTAAAAACATTTTACCGGTTCACTTTTAGATGACGTCACACCCATCCCCAATGACTTACATGAGTTACACCCCCATCTTCATCTGTGTTCTTTTAAAACATAGGGGTGGCGAAAAGTAAGATCACATAATTGCTAAGAATAAGTATCACTAAGTTGTAGAGCTCGAAAAGCTGATCAAGAAAATGTAAGGGATCGCCTGTGTACGACGTGCCGTTACTGAGATATCGTCGATCAAAGATTCTAATGACGTCACACCCGTCCCCAAAATGTTTTAGACCCAAATTTTTCGACACCCCACCGCCAATATCGCGCGCCCAAAGCGACGTCAGTTATTCCCATTGGTTCTCGAGATATTTGCCCCTGAAAATCGCGTTCTATTTAGGGTGCAATGCAATGTGCCCACTGACGTCGCGCTACTCCTATAATACTAATATCGCCTATATCTCGACAACTCAGTTACGCACGACCTAAAATGTCAATTATAACATTTTCCATACGAACATTTCGTTCCCAGTCCTTTTATTCACACTGACCGAACTAAATTTGTTATGCACAGTCGCTATTAGTATATAGACTAGTATCCCGGGTAAAAACATTTTACCGGTTCGCCTTCCCCATGAGTTACCACTATCCCGTGCTCTTCCTCTTTCAATATATAGTATATCAAGAAAAATAAAATCACACAATCCAAAAGAATAGGTACCACTGAGTTGTAGAGCTCGAAAAGTTGGTCAAGAAAATGTATGGGATCGTCTGCGTACGACGTACCGTTACGGAGATATCGTCGATCAAAAATTATGATGACGTCACACCCGTCCCCAAAAAGTTTTAGACCCAATTTTTTCGACACCCCATCGCCAATATCGCGCGCCCAAAGTGACGTCAGTTATTCCTATTGGTTCTCGAGATATTTGCCCTTAAAAATCGCGTTCTATATAGGGTGCAATGCAATGTGCCCACTGACGTCGCGCTACTCCTATAATACTAATATCGCCTCTATCTCGACAACTCAGTTACGCACGATCTAAAATTTAATCATAACATTTTCCATACGAACATTTCGTTCCCAGTCCTTTTATTCACACTGACCGAACTAAATTTGTTATGCACAGTCGCTATTAGTATATAGACTAGTATCCCGTGTAAAAACATTTTACGGTTCTACTCCGAAGAATCTTAAGAAATATAAAAATTCAACCTAAAAATGTTTCTGTTACATTTTCCAACTATTGAGTGAAACCGTAAAATTATGCCTTTGCACGGGATACCTGAATTAATTAAAATGTGAATCGTAAAAAAACATTATACCTCCTCAGTATACACAACCAAAGGATCATTCTTCTATGAATTCATTAAATGCTTTATCCCAATTGCTTGTACCGTGATTATGTAAAACCATGATTGGCACATACAATATTCTGCTTCATATTTTTTATTACACTAAATTTTTAATCTAAAAAGAAAGAAGTTGTATAGAAAATAAGCAAGAAAAAAATGAATTCAGAATGTAAAATAGCACTAAATAACCAAGATAAGCACCATGGCTTAAATTCAAACTGAGAATTCCAAAACGACATACGGAAAGCCAGTACAAATAATAAGTAGGCTCCCCTAAAATGTACATGATGCAGCAAAATAGCCACTTGAAAAGAAATCATACATTACACAACACGTAACACACCCTTTACTGCTTCACACGCAACAAAAAAACATCAGAAATAACGATGTAGTTCTTCCACACAATATGTTGATGTTTCCCACATAGTCGAAATGATTGCAACGACGCAACCATTTTTAATCACAATATGTAAATACCACTTCGTTAACAATCCTCCAATTCAATTCAGTCTCTTCGCTTTCCAGCACATCATTACTTCCCAAAATAACGACATTATCTTCGTGTTTTCATTCACTTTTTTATGTATATACTTCCACTCGTTAATTCCATCATTACAAAACGATCAATTCCAAGAAAAAGAAATAAATTAAAAACCATTTGGTACCATTTGACGACTTCTTCTGTGCAAAACCATTTTTAATAACTGTAAAAGTAAGATGTTTTTCACTTTCCAGTGCACGTTTCTACTACTATTTCTTTCTTCCACTCGTTAATACGTTTAATAATAATAATACAATCCTTCGCTTGATTTCTTCGTTCGTCTCGCGAATCAATCTTTGCGAAAACAAAAACAGATTTGTTTACATTTTAAAAACCCTCATTTCTTTTCTGCATCATCATCATAGGACTGGTAGTAACTTTACTAATACTTTCGCAACAAACAACAATATTATTCTTCCCTTTTTGAAATAAAAACAAACAACAAAAAACAAAAACAGTTCTTCGCTCTTATTGTTCAAACAAAAATGATCGTTGAGAATATTTCAAACGAAAAACCATTGCATTGCATCCTCCTCCGTGGAGACCTTTCATCGTCTTCTCTCACGTACAACACCCTTCGGCATGAAAAAACCGTAAGATGGAGTTGGACCATTACTAATACGCAAATGAAATTACCGAAAAATCGCTTCTCGCAGCAGCGTGGTTTTACGCGCCCCTCGTGAGAAAATGACCGTGAAATTTTTCTAAATGTATCACTCTCTAAAATAAAAGTGGTATGCACAACTCGCTATTAGTATATAAGACTAGTATCCCGGGTAAAAACATTTTACGGTTCACTTTCCCCATGAGTTACCGCCATCCCGTGATTTTTCCATCAGTATAGGGGTGACCGAAAATAAAATCACACAATCCAAAAGGATAAGTAGTACAACGCTATAGAGCTCGAAAAGTTGATCAAGTAAATGTATGGGATCGTCTGCGTACGGCGTGCCGTTACTGAGATATCGTCGATCAAAGATTTTGATGACGTCACACCCGTCCCCAAAAAAGTTTTAGACCCAGATTTTTTTTGGTCACTCCATCGCCCAATATTGCGGACCCCAAAAACGTCAGTTATCCCCATCGGTTCTCGAGATATTTGCCCCTAAACGTCGCGTTCCATTGGGGATGCAATGCAACGTTACCCGTGCCAAAAAATTCACGTCGCGTCATTTGCTACTACTAATATACTAATACTGAAAAAAAAACGCTTCTCGCAGCAGCGTGGTTTTACGCGCTCTTCCTGTGAAAATGACCGTGAAATTTTTCTAAATGTATCACTCTCTAAAATAAAAGTGGTATGCACACTCGCTATTAGTATATAGACTAGTATCCCGGGTAAAATTTTTTTACATGTTCATTTTTCACATGAGTTACTGCACCCACCGCCCGTGCGAAAAATAAAATCGCACAATCCAAAAGAATAGGTACCACTGAGTTGTAGAGCTCGAAAGGCTGATCAAAAAAATGTATGGGATTGCCAGTGTACGACGTGCCGTTACTGAGATATCGCCGATCAAAGATTTTGATGACGTCACACCCGTCCCTAAAAAGTTTAAGACCCAAATTTTTCGTCACTCCATCGCCAATATCGCGCACCCAAAGTGACGTCAATTATTCCCATTGGTTCTCGAGATATTTAACCCTAAAAATCGCATTCTATTTAGGGTGCAATGCAATGTGCCCACTGACGTCGCGCTACTCCGATAATACTAATATCGCCTATATCTCGGCAACTCAGTTACGCACGATCTAAAATGTCACTATATCACAGTCCATACGAACATTTCGTTCCCAGTCCTTTTATTCACACTGACCGAACTAAATTTGTTATGCACAACTCGCTATTAGTATATAGATAACCCCGTTAAGTCGGACTCTCAGGGGACCGAAATAATCGGTCTGACTTATCGGGAGTCCGACCTATCCGAACTTCGTCTTAAGTCAGACTCTACTTATTTAGTCCCAAGGGGGACAAGGTTTTAGTCCGACTTAAAGAAAAGTCTGACTTAAACCGTGTCCGACTTAACGGGGTTATACTGTATATTCATAGATTTTCAGTAAAACTTATCATAATATCATAACTTTCTTTTGTTCGAGTGAATACAGACATTTCTGATAGTACTGCCAGTGATGATGATCCGATTGAAGAATCCGGTTGTGATACCAAAAAAAGTACGAAATTTTAAAACAATAAAAACCTATATGATATTCTATTTGGTGAATATTCCATAAAACTGGCATTTATTATTTCTTATGCCAGGTCAAGAAAACTCTGCTGACGGAAGGGTTTCAAACCCTGAGCCACCAAACACAGTCGAAGTAATTATAGCAGGTAAGTATTGTTTAACTGGCTACTCTTTTTAAACTTAAAATGCTTCAATAAACTCGGATTTGAACTAGTGTTTTCTTTTCATTTTCTTCAGTTTCACCTTTGCAAAGAATAAGTGGAAAGTTGAGAAGGGCAAGGATAATATATTTCATTGTCCACAATGCGCGGCTTCATACACAAAAAGTCAAAAACTTAGAATTCATCTACAAGTTAAAGCACGCTTTACTGACGGAAGAGAAACATTTTCAACAAGAATGTACATCTCCCGGCTGTGAAGAAAAATTTCACAAAAGAAGAAACACAATGCAACCTTCAAAGAAGCTAAGCTAACATTTCGAAACATTAAAGATTTTGAAGAATGGAAAAAAAAGGAGGAGTTAGAAAATCATGTTGTTTTTTCGAAACAGCAAGGATATACAAAAACTGAAAGCTCCATCAATATGTACTACTTTTGTCAACATGATGGCACTTCACACTCTCATCGTAAAAAAGGAGAACGACTTCGAAATACAAAAAGGAAGTTTCAACGAGGATCAGTGAAAAAAGGAGAGTTCTCCCCAGCAAGAATAGTTGTAGGCCGATGTCTTAAGACCGGGACTATACAAGTACACTACATCAGCACCCGCAGTCACCACAGAAGTCTCGAGAACACTAAATACCAGCCGATGCCTGCGTCAGTCAAGGCTGATCAAAAGGCCAAGATTTGTCTTGGTGTGTCATTCCAAGAAATTAACAAAAACTAATGCAGTCTGAGACCTTGTATCATTCGACCATTGCATACAAACCACAAGGTCAGGATGTAGTCGTCGGCCCAAAGGAATACAATGATTTGGATGTTTCAAAAGATCTGTTCGTCCTTGGATTCCAAACCAAACCACAGTTAGAGATGTTCGTCAAAGAAACGAAAAAGCTGATGTGCATTGACTCAACTCGTAAAACAAATCAATATACGTTCCCGTTAACAAACATTGTCGTACCCGATGAGTTCGGCAAGCGCTATCCTGTAGCCCACTTAATATCAAATCATGCTGGTGAGCTGGTATTGAGACCAATTTTAGAGGCAATTCGATCGCGATCCCCATTTGATATGAGAAACAATTGTGTTATGACAGACGATGATAATTGTGGCTGGAATGCCATTAGGTCAGTCTTTGGAAATACTAAGCATTTTTTATGCAAGTAGCACATCCACCGAAGTTGGAGGAGGAAGCTAGGTCTTGCGGCCAAAGCTGTCCAGGATGAGTTGTATAATCCTCTCTTTGTGATAAGTCGTGAAAAGGGTGAAACAGAATTTTCACTTCTTTTAAAGGGTTTCTTGACAAAATACGCCAAGTCTGCTCCGCAGTTTGTGAACTATTTTTTATGGATCAGTACCTAAATCGAACTATGCAATGGGCAATGTGTCATCGAAATTTCGACCATGGTAACGCCGATACCAACATGTTTGTTGAGTGTAGGTGTATCCATATTGCTTGCAAGGATCTTTGTCAGCATTTGCACAAATGCAACTGTGATGACCGTGATTCACTTTGCAAACATATCCATAAAGTTCATTCTTATCTCAAGAGATGTATGTATGAAGAACATAACGATTCAACTGAAGAGGTAATTGAGCCCGAATTGTTCCTACAAGAACCCTTTCAAGAGACACTATTCAGAATTAACGAAAAGGAGCAACTCAGGGGGAACGTCGGCAAACGGTTGAAAATTTGTGAAGACCAACTGTTAAGAGACTTCACATTGCATACATTAACCGCCAGTTGGAGGATATGGTAAAGCAAGTGAAGCCGTTACTCATATTAATGATGATATGGCTGAAATAACAACGATGCAGCCAGCTGAAAACTTTGCCCCAAACGAAAAGCTTGATCTTCAAGCAAAGTGTTTCCGTACAAAAAAGCGAACAACAAAGCGAAAGGTTACAGTTGATCATGCAAAGGTGACCAACATGCTGAAGTCGACACTAAAAAATAACCAATTGTCCCAAGATTGAATGTAAAACCGGAGGATTTGATGCTCTCATTTGATGATGCCATCAATATTTACTACTGCTCCTTGCTGACACTAGGAGTAAACTTCCCTAAAAACGAAAAGTGTTCTTCAAGTGGTTGGTTATCGGATGAAATAATTGATGGGTTTATTTATAGAATCAGCCAAAAAATTTCAAACAATGGTATATGTTAGTTGTACAGAATCGTAAATGATGATGACAAAAAAACGTCATTGCGACTTCTTTGGTCAAAGAAAGATCTTTCAGGTTTGAATCTGGTGTTAATACCATGTAATGAGTCAGAGGTATTCCTAATATCATTATATTCGTCGATTTTGCTAGCAACAGTGATCAAGTTGTTTAAATTCCAATATAACTCCTGAGAAAATGACTTCATCAATTTATTATAAAAGGTGCATTGGACTTTACTAGCAATCAAGGTAAATGAGAGACAGCTGATCCATCTTGATCCAATGATGAATATGTCTTAACCAACATCTTTTCTCACAAAAATTTGGATATTGGATATTGAAAACACAATATATGAAAATCATTGACGCTTGTGATATCAAAGTTTTTCTATATGCGAATCACTCTGTTTGTATTCACACCGTTGATACAGACAGTATAGGGTGTTGATGCCATCTTCCAACACAGACTTGAAGTTGCGATGTACAATTAACATTGTGGTTGGAAAGAACAAGCGAATCCTTGACATCCATGAAATCGCTTCTGAACTTGGACGAGACTGTTGTGATGCACTTCCCTCTTTCCACGCGTTCACTGGAAAAGACTATACTAGCGCCCTTTACGGAATCGGTAAAGCTAAGACATTAAGATTACCTTTTTTGTTGCTCGTTATTTCTCTCTGTGTGCAGCACTAAGTGATTGGGATAAGTGGACTTAAGCCGTTGGGTTAAACACCGTACGCTGTTTGAAAAAGTTAGTCAAAAAAAAGTCCACACGTTGCGGATACATTTCATTCCGGAATGGTTTCATTTCGAAACATGCTGTACACATAGTTGTATCGGATTGTATCGTTCACACGTATTCGGAATCTATTTTCCTCTTGACTTGCTAACTCAAAACAAAGGCAAATATTATCTGTAATATATGTTCGGGTTATCACGATAAACGTAATAAATAATGTGAACATTAAAACGATACATTGGTTCAAATGTTGTGGATGGGGCTATCGGAACGAAATCATTTCGATTCTCTTCTGTTCACACGTTGCGGTTGCGATATCGGAGAAGAATCGTTTCACTTTTGGCCTCGGAGCGGAATCATTCCGTTTGGCAATGATTCTGGACTCCTGGACAAAGAGCATTTTTTGATATTAGAGTCTTTGACCTAAACGCTCGGAGGTACAGGGGTCTGGATCCTGAAAAATGCTTTAAAAGAAACGAGTGTGAAAAGAAGAGGCACTACAACGAACGGGTGACAAATGTAGAGAATGGCACATTCACACCCCTGGTATTTTCAACAAGTGGCGGCATGGGACGCGAATGTAAAACATTTTATAAACGGCTTTCAGAAATGATAGCAGAGAAGAGAGGCGGAACAGAACAGAGAGTTACGGACTTTATAAGAACAAAACTCTCGTACTGTCTTTTAAGATCAACATTGTTGTGTGTTAGAGGTTCACGCTCGCTTAGAATCGAACACAACCTAAATGGCATTCACCTAGCCAACGCGATTTCAAAGGTTAGAAGCACCGATTAAAGATAATGTTTAAATAAGAGTTTATCTGAACTGTGAAAAGAAAAGCTGTTTATATATCTAAAAAAAAAAAAAATCATTCCGTTTGGCAATGCAATGGTTTCAAACATGGCGGACGTAAAACCGTCGCTCCGTAAACTTTGACGTTAAAAAAAAAAACGCAGATGAAGGTTATATTGTATCTTTTCAACGCAACAAATTGCTGAAAAAACCCAGAGGATAACAAAACCTGAATTGACAGTTTGAACAACAGAAAAGAAGAAATGAGCAAATCAACAAGAACAGATGATGGAGTAGAAATTGCTGAAGTTCCGTGCTTAAAATGTGGTAAACGATTCCGCACTCCATGGGGTGCACTCCAGCATCAGAGACAATGTAAAGTAATTGGAAACAGAGTAGAAATAGGTGAACCACCACCTCCACAGCCATCAACTAATCAAAGTATTGCGATCGGAAATGAAGATAACCCAGAACCAGAACGTTATTACTGGGCCGAAGTTAAAGGTAGAGACTTTATCGATATGATAAACGAAAGTTATGAAAAAATCGTTTATTGGCGACGAAACCTATTCAACCTACCAAGTGGAGGTGCCGGTAAAGATTTTATCAGAGAAGTGACACGATTACTGAATGCTTGGACAGAGAAGAGCTCTCTCCGAACTATTTCAATGAAGGCAGTACATATCATGCCTGCTCTGCTCCTTCAGAAACCAAGCAAAAATTCAAAGGCGAAAGACCATACAAGAGCATTGGAAAGAAGATTGAAGCTGTGGCACCAAGGTAACATTGCCGAGCTGGTTGATGAAGCAGAAACCATACAGTCAAGGTTATGGAGACCAACTGAAAGAAGAAACATCGAAACTATCTCAAAAATGTTTAAAGATAAAATGCAGAAAGGCGATGTTAACGGTGCAATCAAAATCCTAACAAATAATATGCGTGGTGGAATACTACACATAAATGACGAAACAATTGGATTGTTAAGAGAAAAACATCCCGATGCGAGAGAAGCCGACGAAAACAACAAGCTTGAAGGTCCTTGTAAAAGAATAAATCCGACAGTGTACAAAGCAATTGACGAATCACTGGTTATGAAGGCAGCACTTGAAACTAAGGGTGGTTCTGGACCGTCTGGTCAAGACTCTGATGGGTGGAGAAAAATCTTAACATCGAGAATGTATGGTGACTGTGGAAGAGATCTTAGGCTTGCGATAGCAAATATAACCAAAAGCTTATGCACAGAGAATGTAGACGACAAATCGCTCGAAGGGTTTCTGGCGTGTAGTCCCACTAGACAAACAACCCGGTGTTCGACCTATCGGCGTTGGTGAATTCTTACGCAGAATCTGTGGGAAAACCGTTATGTTGATGATTAAGAAGGATATAATCACATCAAGTAGCAGAGTTCAAATGTGTACCGGACAAAAAGCAGGCGGAGAAGCTGCAATCCACGCAATGAGGAGGGTTTTCGAAACTGAAAAAGCAGAGGCAGTACTCTTGATAGATGCAGCAAACGCGTTCAACAACATAAATCGTCAAGCTTTTCTGCACAACGTAAAAATGATATGCCCAGTATTCGCGAATTATGTCATCAATTGTTACCGAACACCTGCTAGGCTGTTTGTCATCGGAGGAATCGAGTTGAGTTCAAAAGAAGGAACTACACAAGGTGATCCAATCGGCATGGCAGTGTATGCGACAGGAACAACGCCTCGCCTTGACGAATTGATATCAGTCATTGCAGATCATGACGAGATGGCTGCATTTGCGGATACTATAACAGCTACGGGGAAATGTGAGTCACTACGAGAATGGTGGGATAGCATTACAACTGTAGGTTCCCATTTCGGATACTATCCTCAACCCAAAAAATCATGATTGATTGTTAAAGAACATCATTTAGCGAAAGCCACAGAAGTCTTTCAAGATACAGACATAAAAATAACAACTGAAGGTGAACGACATCTTGGTGCTGTGATTGGAAGTCAAGAATACCAAGAAAAATATTGCAAAAGCTTGGTGGAAAAATGGTCGGAAGGGTTGTCCCTTCTTTCTAGAATAGCAGTGACACATCCACAAGCTGCTTACTCATGTGGTTATCAACATGAATTTTCCTACTTCATCAGGACAATACCGGGTTTTGAGAGTTACCTCCACCCGATTGAAGAAATCATTCGGCATCAGTTCATACCAGCAATCACGGGAGGTAAAACCATCAACAACAACGAGCGTGATCTGTTAGCATTGCCTCCACGTTTGGGAGGCCTTGGGCTCAAAAATCTATGCGAAATTGCCCCAATTCAGCACGACAACTCTAAAGCTGTGACACGGCAGTTCCAAAACAAGATATTAGGAATGAATGATGAAGAAATTGGGAAAAGTGTAGCTACTATCAAAAACGAAAGACGACAAAAAAATAAAGAAAAGTTGGAAGAAATTAGAACGGACATGAGTGACGATCAGAAGAGAACGAACGAAGCCAACTCAATGGTCGGAGCGTCAAATTGGCTAACAAACTTGCCAATTAAAGATTTGGGTTACGAACTCAACAAAGAGCAATTTCAAGACTCCATATGCATCAGATACAACTGGTCACTACCTCGACTACCTAGCGAATGCGTATGCGGAAGCCGATTCGACATCACACATGCGCTGTCATGCAAGAAAGGAGGCTTCGTTACATTAAGGCATAACGAGATCCGTGATCTGACATCCGTTATGCTAGACGAAGTATGCCCGAATGTTCGAAAAGAACCAAGAATGTTGGAAATGGACGGTGAACATCTTTCACAGCGCAGCGCTAACAGAAGCCAAGAAGCACGACTTGACATCAGCGCAACGGGATTCTGGACTCCTGGACAAAGAGCATTTTTGATATAAGAGTCTTTGACCTAAACGCTCGGAGGTACAGGGGTCTGGATCCTGAAAAATGCTTTAAAAGAAACGAGTGTGAAAAGAAGAGGCACTACAACGAACGGGTGACAAATGTAGAGAATGGCACATTCACACCCCTGGTATTTTCAACAAGTGGCGGCATGGGACGCGAATGTAAAACATTTTATAAACGGCTTTCAGAAATGATAGCAGAGAAGAGAGGCGAAACAGAACAGAGAGTTACGGACTTTATAAGAACAAAACTCTCGTACTGTCTTTTAAGATCAACATTGTTGTGTGTTAGAGGTTCACGCTCGCTTAGAATCGAACACAACCTAAATGGCATTCACCTAGCCAACGCGATTTCAAAGGTTAGAAGCACCGATTAAAGATAATGTTTAAATAAGAGTTTATCTGAACTGTGAAAAGAAAAGCTGTTTATATATCTAAAAAAAAAATCAAAAAAATCATTCCGTTTCGCATATCGGATAGATGCAAACCGTTCCGGAATGAGATCTATCCGCAAAGTGTGGTGTAAGTCAGGATTTATCCGCTAGTACTTAACTTATTTTTGAGGTTGGTCCGACTTGGGTTTTATTTATTTTGTTGTTTGTTTTTTTTTGCATTTTTTCCTGGGAAAAGAAGTTAGCGACATTTTTTATTAGATCCTGATGTTTAGTTCACTAAAAAGATGTCGTTAGAACAGAAACTTCGTGATGTATTTGACAGGGTTGATACCAGTTCAGATCATCGTATTGACTGGATGGAGTTTCAGGAATGTTGTAAACAGTTAGAAATTGATTTAACTGAGGAAGATAAAGAATTATTTTATGGCTGCAGCAGGGATGATGGTTATGAAGGACTTAGTTTTGGTGGTTTTTCAAATTTTGTTAAACTTCGGTTGAAAAAAATATTTCATATGATTGATTCGGACAATAATGGTACTATTGATAAAACAGAGGTTCAAATTGCATTACAAAAGTTACACATCGTTTTGCAGGATAGACAAATTGATGCAATCCTCAAAACCATGGATACCAACAATGACCAAAAAGTTGACTTTGATGAATTTTGTCTTTTTTTTGCGGACATTCCATCCCCTAGTCTTAAATCAATTGCAAAGAAATGGAGTGTTGGTAGTGGGTTAGACTTTGGCTCAGACATTGTCCCAACAACTATGCCTCCAGTTGAAATGCCACTTGCACAATTTATGTTTGCTGGAGGAATTGCAGGTGTTGCATCAAGAACGTTAACTGCTCCGTTAGAAAAAATAAAGATCTTGAGTCAAGTATGTATATTGTTTTATAAATAATATACAATCTTTACATGTTAATCTCTTTTTCAGGCTGTACTGTTAACTAGAAATTGATAGATTATGTGGCGATCAAATGTTAAATGCTGAATTTTTTTGGCTATTAATGCTAATTATAAAAAACTTAAAAACGATAAGTTACAATTAAAAAATCAAAATCAAAGGGCATTTCAAATATACTGAGTTCATTTATGTCCCTGTATGTTCGGAATTGAGTAATGTCCATAATCTCGTCTAGTTCTTAACCATGTCATAAGAGTTTTCAGGACATTTTTTAAGATCATTGGTACATAGCACTGAAGATGGTATAATAGATTGAAAAGCTTTTGCTCATTTTAAACTTGTTGTCTTTTTTGAATTTTATAATTTTCAGGATATCTTTACAGACTTTGTCAGTGGAAGTAGCCAGAAAGTCTCTGATATTTTCATGGCATTAAGATATAAACCCACCTTTTTAAAAGGACACTGCGAGAGGTTCATCAAATCTCTCACCCCCTGCACAGTAGGTTGGAAGGTTTGGTAGTCTTTCATTGATATCTAAAGTCTCCGCACACCTTTGAACTCCTCTTTGTTTAGGTCTGGATTTTGGTCCTTAAAGCTTTTAACCAGGAGCTAGCACCCTTTATCACATGGTTGTTCTACATTTCGTTTTAAGTGTGCTGGGAGGTTATCATGGATAATTTTTTCATTTTAGAATTTCTGCATTGACACTGCACTTTATTCCATTTCCATGTATTCCATTTTCGTCATGCTCGATCATTATATGAGTCTGGTTTATAATGGACACTGTATGTAGGGTTATTATCATTATAATGTTACAGTAATAAGTTTCTATAGGTCTTCAAAATATTAATAAATTTGTGTAATGATTACATTAATCCTTGTGTTTCTGTTGTTAATATCGCATCATTAAAATTCTCCTGGAACGTGACATTGTTATGAAAATTTATTTGGTTGCAGTGAAGATTATACTTTGTAGTTATTTTATCACAAAGGAAGGCATATCTATAGCAAACATGTGTTTTAATAAAACAATATCATTATGAAGAGGAATTGTTTTGTTGCAAAGAGTTTAAGATATTCCTAGTATTATTATGGGAACATTTGATCTCATTGCCCTGACTGCCAAAAAATAGATTTGTTTGGTAATTGAGAACAATGGTGGTAATCTAATACTGGATATCCGCTATGACTCTTTATAGAATAAAGGTCATCTCCAACCCACAACTATCTCACATTTCAAGATGGCATCACGGTAAGTTTTGTTAGTAAGTTATTTTATTTCAAAATCCCCGAAAAACTCTCTACCACAATTTTAAACATAATCGAGGTAACGATTCTCTCCAATTTACCACTCAGGTAAAATATCTGAGAGTAATTATTAATGAGTCCCTGACATGGCCAAGTCATAGTGGTATTGGTAATGGTATTATTGCAGGAGGACGAAATCGCAAACATTGCTTCCAGAATTTTAACATTGCAAAAAAGGCTATGAGAATTCTATCCTTTACTCATTTTCTTGCGCATACTAAACCTCTTTTCAAAGCTCTAAAAATTCTTCCCTTCTATGATTGTAATATTCCAAACTCTGATTTTAGCCTTCCATTGCCTTAATCACAATTCTCCGACTAGTATTCAAGATATTCTCAATCTATCTACCTTTCCTCCTCTCATTTCACAAGAGGTCGAAAAATTAAGCTCCTGATAAGACCATCACTCAGGACATCAACATACGGGTTACTCTCAGTTCGCTATTAGAGTATTCTTCATTGCAATCACTTGCAGTCTCAATTTTGTGAGGACTTGACTTCATTAAAATTTTCTGAATAAGTCTATAATCTCATCTTTTCTGCTAAGTCATTACTGACAACCAGTTTTGTTGATTCTCTTTTGATTGTTTTATAATAGCTTATTTGTTTTATATAATTTGTTCTTTTATAACTTACTTACCTATAGATAAAGTTAGTGTAAATTAACAGTGTGTATTCCCTCCTTAGAATAATATTACTACATGGGGTGGTCTCCTAACCCATTGTATGAAATATTTCTTGCTTGTGTTTTTGTTGTATACAATGTGGCAAATAAACGATAATAGAATTGAATGGAAATTGTAAGTATAAAAAATTAATTTGTGGTTTTAATCAATTAATATCCTATTATTGAGGACTAGCTGTCTGGGTAAAACATTTTTACCGATTCAATTCTCAGTAAGTTGCATTCTACCCAGCGGGCATATTAAAAAAAGAAGTTATGAATAAAAAACCTTCACATGCCCACTACTTCTGGAATAACCTTATTAGTCTTATCATAGAGATAAAATTGAAGCAAAAATATAATCATACCTCCTTGTCTATTTTGTATGATACACCACCCTTATAAAAATATTTTTAACAACTTTAAACATGAGCTAACTTTTACATTCTTGGCTATCTTTCTTTATATTTTTATTATTACTTTGTCAACCAACGGAAATGTAAACATTTGTAGCAATGCAATGGTTTCCCCCTATACTAATATGTATACAGATAAAAAACAGTTGCCACATTTGTCAATTAAACAAATTTGACGTTCGTTTAGGACTCTTGACCAGGCTTAAAACTCTTATTGCATTAATATATAGATAACATTCCTGTCTTTCATTACATGGAAGAGAGAATTCTGTAAAACGGTGTCTGTTTTGATAAAATTAAGTCTCTTATAGGACGTTGTGTTGTTAGATTTCGAGAAAAAAGCCAGTTCATTTAATGTATTATTTGATTATCATTTTCTTTTTATGTATTTCTTTCCTTTGTTTAATTTATTTTTCTACAATATTTTATACTTTTGTATGGGTTTACTGATTAAAGTGTATTAAGGAAAATATTAGGGAATAAATTGGAAATACTAGTTTCTTTGTCCTTCACTTTCAACATAATTCACCATTTTTGAATGCAACATATTGAGACTCAACAACGAACCACCAGGTCCTATCAAATAACATTTTGTCATGTGATTATTTCTGTAGAAATAGTACAACATGAATTTTTAACTCATGATTTTCAAATGTTTTGCATTATAAAGATTTATTGAAAAATCCTAAATAATCATTCAATGTTTGTCTACAAAATGATGTTGCGATACTTCCTTGGAAAAAATGCAAACCAGTGTCAATGTATGGTATGCTAATAGTTGATTTACTACCTTGAAGTACTTGAATTAGTTCCAATTGGTTTGACTTAGTGGAACTTTTGACTCACCATTATTATTTTTAAATATATATATATATATATAAATTATTGGTCAGAAAATTCCTATGATAAAGGTTTATAATAAAAATGATGTTACACATTCTAATTATAAAAGAGCAATGTCTTCCTTCTAAGCGAGACACAGCGGATATCCAGTATTAGATCTATGCTTCAATTTTATCTAATAAAAATCGCACTTGCACAATCCTCAAGTACTAAACAAATGTATAGAAGTTTCTTTGCAAGGAAAGATTCTTTTGTTGATGATATGAACCAATTTATCATTTTGTTTCACTCATGGATATCTTGCAAAATCATTGTTTCTTTTAGACATCAAGTGGAAGAACTAGTATCCGGAATCTGTTTCGGCATATAATTTATGATGAAGGTGTTCGTGGTTTGTTTGCTGGTAATTTCACAAACTGTATCCGTGTGTTCCCAACCTCGTCCATAGTTTGTTTGGTATATTCTAGAATGATCAAGGTAAAATGTATACTTAGGTAAACTTTCTTTTCTTAGATAAGATTTATTTCGATTTAAGTTTTGTTCAGAAATTTCTAGAATTTAAAAGTTTAAAACATGAACATGATAATGAAAATGTTAATTTGTATAACTTTAAATTATAAATTTTGATTATTTGGCAGAATGTGCTAGAACATTGAATGTTAAAGATGTCTATTTTCAAATCTCAGAGTCCCAGTTGTACTTGTGTCACTTTTACACACACTTGTCTACTACCTAATCTTTTATCAATTTCCCTTGTGCATAGTTAATGCAGCTGAGTTAGCTTGCCAAGACTGAAAATCAGTTAAATTTCTTATAAAGTTTAACCTGACCCTTCCAAGTAGCTTCATCCTAAAAACAAACCAACATTAACGTCTACATAATGTAAAAAGAGAGTTATAATTTCAGGAGAGATATTTTAAATTATAGAGCAAAATAATCTCTAACAAAAATTTCTAGCATAAACGTTTACTAATTCTAAAATCTTTTAATTCTTTTTGTTAATCATATGTACATGGAATTGAAACTTTAAAATCTTCAATTTGTGATACATACGTTAATGGACTTGAATTATTCTATAGTACACCCCTGTCGACAATACAAAGAATCCTCATCAACCATTGTGGCGTTTTCTCTCTGGTGCCACTGCAGGCATCGTTGCAACGGCTGCCACTCACCCACTGGATGTTGTGAGAGCCAGGCTTACTGTACAAGACCTGTCCACGAAAAGCTCATCCAATTATACTGGTGTAATAAGTGCATTGAAAAGAATACATCTTGAAGAAGGTGTTCGAGGATTGTATAAAGGTGAATAATACTGACATTGTTCTTGTTTATTGAAGAGATCTATGTTTTTTTCTGTTCTTTACAAAAAAATAAACCTAGCAGGCTAGTCAAGTTGAAATGTCCTGAAACAGTGGCAAAACTGAATGCTTGCTCAATTGACTGCCAACAAGGAACAAGAAAAACAAGGAAAATTGAAAAAAAACATTCGCCCAAAGGTCAAATTGTTTTGATATTAACACTAATGTTGTCTTTTTGGAAAAAGTTGTCAAGTAGTCAAGCAACTGTTAAATAGTTGTTTGCTGTTTTTTGTAGCATTTGTTCAAATCCATACCAGATAAATTTACCATATTAGTACTTATTTTTGGTTTCCCAAATTATTGTTTTGCTAAAACATTTTGTTGAATTTGGATATGGTATTCTGTTTGTAGGATTATCCCCATCTCTTATATCAATTGGCCCATTCCTGGGTGTCCAACAATGTCTGTATGATATCCTCAAGTTGTATGCACTAGACAGTCAGTTTAGTGCTAATCCATCCACATTTTTGGTCTGTGGTGCGTTTGCAGGAATGGTTGCGCAGACAGTGAGTATAAATTATGTATCCAATTTATAAAAAGTCAATTGTGGAATTTTTGTGTCTAAAGTTTGTTTTTTAGTGTTCTTTTTTTGGTGTTTTGGGGGTGGGGGTGGCCTGTTGCTTTTAGTTGCTTTTAATTTTCAGTATAAAAGGCATCTTATTGTGTTAGAGAGAATAGTGTAAACAGATAATTCAATCACTTTTTCTTTGTTTACACTAGTTCAGAGATAAAATTACATGTTTCCTTACATTATGGTTATGCAAGGTCTCTAAGGTTTTAAAGGAAGTTTTTTTTTGTTCTATGAAAATTTTGAAAAAGATCAGCAAATGGTGCAGAAAATTTTGACCGTTATTTTAAAGATAAAATTATATCTGTATATAATTTATTATAAATATCTAATGTTTAAAATTTTCTTTTATGAAGGAAAAAATATATATACTATTTTAATTTTGCAGACAGTTCATCCATTGGATGTTGTGCGTCGACAAATGCAAGTCAATCGTGACACTGGAACCATTTCAAAAACTTCCCTATCGGCTATCAGATTACTATGGATGACAGGTGGTTTGCCACGAGTTTATGCGGGATTAATCGCGTCGTATCTTAAAGTGATGCCAGCTGCTGCCACAAGTTTACTTGTCAGAGATGCATTACTTGGAAGATTAGGTGATAAATAGAAAAACTAATATTATTTTCTTTGTAATTGTTATTTATTATTCGCAAGTAGTTGCTTCGATACATTATCAATAATTGAATTCCTCCTATGTTAAATATCCATGATGCCATAGAAAAATTCCATTTAGAAAAAATGCTGCATGAAGGAAGATCATTTTCTTAAATTTTGACCAAACATGTTCGCACGAAGGTTTACACAAAGTCGTTGTTGACTCTAACCTTTTCCCTTTTGATTATTTTAATGAAGTGATATGGTTTGGTATATTGCTATTTCTGTTTGACTGGACTAATAGTACTTCAGATTTTCTAGATAATTTTCTAGATATTTTTCGTAATATAATAATAAAATATTTTTTCTAATATATTTATGATTTTTGTAAATTTGAACAATTTCTTGAACAATTTGAACAATTTTGGATATAAATATTGTAATTATTGGAAATAATGTTTAGGAAAATGATTTGAGTGACTAATAATTACCAAATGCAATGTTTCTTATTTTTTTCGTTCCATTCATATAATATGAATGGGTTCATTAAAGTTTTGTTCTGTATTATTGATGATCATTTCTTTATATTTCGTTCCTTTGTTTAATTTATTTTTCTACAATATTTTATACTTTTGTATGGGTTTACTGATTATAATGTATTTAAGGAAAATATTAGGAATAAATTGGAAATACTAGTTTCTTTGTCCTTCACTTTCAACGTAATTCAACATATTGAGCAAGATATCGAGACACAACAAGGAATCAAAGGTCAAAGGTCCTATCAAATAATATTTTGTCATGTGAATATTTGTAGAAAACAGTACAATGCTGTTTTTGAATTCATGATTTTCATATGTTTTACTATTAAGATTTATTGAAAATTCTAAATTATCATTGAATGGTCTGTCTACAAAATGATGTTGCGATACTTTCATGGAAAAAATGCAATCCAGTGTCAATGTATGTATGCTAAAAGATTGGTTTGAGCGTCTGCTAAAAATTTTGTTTTGACTTGATTGAATTGGGCATCTTTTTATTTTAGACGTATGCCTTCGCACATTCTTCAGCCGAATAGCATCTGAATATGCCACTTTATCTTCTACGATTAAGACTGATTCCGCCAAAATGGGTAATTTATTATTATTATTAACTGTATCATTGGTCGGTTTCTTTCAGATGCACTTTCGTCAACCAATCTGGATGTTAAAGAGCATTAAACATTCCATATTATACCATTGAAGTAATGCGTGTTCATACTCTCTTTATTATTGACTGTGTGAATCTCTTAAGAATTTCTTAAAAAAACTCTTAAGAGGGCCTGCGTCTAGCTAAATCCATCCTTCACTTGGAGTACACAACTTTGGAAAAAAACATATAGTACAGTAATTTAAATAATTAGTCACCAAATTTTGCCACTTGAAAATGAAAAAGATCTGTTTTGTGCAAATCTAAAGGTCATGATAAAATTAGTGATGACCCAAATGTTTAGATGTTATTAGATCAAACAGAAATGAGTGTAAAAGTAGAAATAAGTGTAACGTTGGCAGGAAAGAAAAATGGAAGAACTTAAACTGTTTTTTCCTTGAATTTGGCATATAACATTGACTTAAGCATTGACTTATTATACAGAGAAAGTTCATGGGGTTCAACCCCACATGGAAGATGCTGTTAAATCAACCATTAAGGAACTTTCCAAGTCAAAAATATCATTGACAGGTACAAATAGAATCATTATTCTCGACCCTTTTGGAATGTTATTTTGCAATGTTTTGCTGTAATGGATTCCTTTAAAGTAATTTCGTTTATGAATAATGTTGAGTTGTATTACTTCCTTTTTCATAATAGTTCCAATGATATTCCCTTTCTCTTTTTAACTCTACACAAAGGATTGATCCTGGTTTTTTTGTTTTTAGCCCCTCAATTTTGTACAACTTTAACAGAAAAACAATATGCAGATATTGGACAACCAACACCATTTTCACATCCACATTTATTTGAGAAAGAGAACGAGAGTGAGTATTTCTTTTGCTGTTTCAAATTTTAACGCAACCCAGTTACCCATTTTATTCCTTTAATTACGATTAAGGAGAGTAGAAACATTCAATATTAATGTTCGTAATCAGCTATTAAAGGACACTATGTACCTTTTTATTTTTTTGTTTTCCCTGAAACGGTTACAATGCATCTAAGCAAAATTTATACTTTTGTTTAGAAGAAGATGTTTTGCTTCTTATTTTCCGACATTTGAAGCTTCTTTATCATCAGATCATCTCAGATGTTTATTTTTTTATTGATAAATTTGAGCTCTCCTTTGCCAAGTTTCAATTATGAAAACATCATTATAAAAAAAGGAACTACTGAAAACTCTGTTGTGGCTTTGTTTTTGTTGGTTTGTAAGGAAACGAAAGTCTCATGTTTGGTACATAATCCATTTGAATTAAATATAAAACTTTTAAAAATTGAAAAAAATATATTATCTTTTATTCAGTTTTTGAAAGCTCTTAAAAAAAGAATTAGTTTGGAAGAACATTTTAAACTTCTCAACAAAGCAAAATATATTGATACTTGCAACAATCGTATAAGCCTTCTAACTTCTGGATGTGATGACAAGTTGCTTTCTATTATTACTGGTTTTAATATTTGGGGATGACTTAGAAATGGTGCTGTTGGTTTTATATGAACTTAAAGAATATATGTAACCATAGTCTTTACGAAATTCCATCTAGAAGTCTATTGTTCTATTGTTGAGTTCTATTGTCGGTATTTTTAACTCAAACTATCTAACTGTAGTTTGTTTCATATTCACTTTAATCACATTGATATAGAAAATAATTACTGTGCATTGGTTGTAATATGTCGTGATCAAAGTGAGTGTATGATAAATTTGTGTATTGAAAAGATCAAAGTAAAAATGAACAACAAGTTGTTATAGTAGGCTTCCAGAACAGGGGCTTTTCTAATGACTTTTGATGTGATGCAACCACTGTTTTGATATGACAGATCGATCAAGTGTTTCAAGAAGAGTGAAAGTTCTGGAAACATTTGAATATCAGCAATTCTTGTTTGATGTATTTCCTTTGATCGCTCTGATGTACATAGTGAACATGACTGATATATCATTCTTAACATCTTAAGAAAGGGACAAGCAATATTTGTTATTTGTACAAACTTAAGAAGGAATTGTAAATACACGTCACCGATGAGAACATTTTGTGATGGCTAGTTGATTTTGCAGTTACAAACTGAATCAAGCAAGTATTTTTTAGCAACACACATCATTAAAATTGGAATAATGTTTAAATAGAAAAATATTTTTAACTATCATATTCTCACACATACAAAATACATCTTCTATTCCAATGGTTAATAGAATGGAAATTGAATGACGGTTTTCAGAAAATGTTGAAGTTGTTTCACTCTCAGTATGGCTGCTGTAAATGAGGAACCTGAGAGAGCCTCCTTCTCAGTACATCTTCACCTAAAAATCATACAGATTTTAATGCTGAAAAATAAAATGCTTATGTGACTTTTGAAAGCAATTTCAAAATCATATTCTGAATGATAAAAGTTCTTTTTTCAAAGTATATTTCAAAAAAAGTTATATGGATCATTCAGCATTAGTGTTTTGACTTCCTTGTTTTTATAAAGATGTTTGAAGAATTCCTTCGAATACACTTTTCTTTTTAATCTAAAATGATGATGCCGCATTATTTAACATTGTTATGAAGAATTCCTTGTATGTCTTTACTTTCGCGATAGCATCAGTTGTAGTGTTGTTAATAATTTACCTTGTCGATCAAACATATATTCCGCAATGGTCGCCTTTGCAGCTATTACGTCGACATATTGCAAAGCATGTTTTCAAATACAAATACAAATTGCTCCAACGAAACCAAATGAACTTTTATGGTAGGAAAAACATGGTTTACTATCTCACTGGCACTTAAATTATTATTTAAAGATTATTATTATGTTTAGAAAGTCAATGGGAATAATGACTGTTTTTGACAGCTATTTTAGATAATGTCCTATTCTTGCATACTGCAAAGGCTTTTGTGAAACTTCATCAGTGTTAGGTTTTTTTGGTTCATTCTCCTCTATTGGCGAACAATCCATCTTGTATAGATATTTGATACATATTGATAACATATAACGTCCTAAAAATATATTTTAAAGGTTATCTTTTTTACAAGTTTCAACTATTCCAAAAAAAGGGAAAAACCCCAGATTTTTTTTAAAGATTTTTGCAACAAATTTTCATCATATTCGGACACCCAAAACAAATAATAATTTTATTTATGTTTAGTAACCCCTGGAATTACTGGACAGGAATATGCCTCAAGGCGACTTCGACTTATGAGGTCAGTTCTGTTTTTATTTTCAGTTGTATTCCATCGTATTTCACTCATGAACTTTCTCATCAGTAAACAAATTGATTTACAAATCTCCTTTGCCATTGATTTCTTTAGGAAACTTTTTGACTGTTGATCTCAATAGATATCATAAAACATTTTCACATTTTTTCACCTATAGACTTCTTAGTGAAAGTACAGTGGGATCTGGATACAGAAACCACCTGTTTGTTTTAGCAGCTGCATCTCTAAAAATTATGTCAAATGACATCCCGTAAGTATGAATGTCAACTTTGTAAGATTTTGATACTCTTAAAAATGTTTGTGTATAGTAAATAGTGGAATGGAATTTCCCTAAACTCTTCACTGTCAAAAAGTCAAATATCTGGGGTTTTTTCTCCTTAACTTGGATTCACAATAATAATAACAAAAGAACAGATCTGCCTGTTAAATACTGATATTGTTGAAAGTGGTCTATAAATTTGTATGGGAGATAAGTGTGTGCTTAAATTATGTGTGGGAGGTGCAGTTTTTCTCTGGTGAATGATTCTGGTGTTATTGAAAAAAAACAAAAAAACTGTGAAGAGATGTTACCTTACAGTTGGTTAGTGTAAATTTCCCTGATCGCAGAAATATATGGATTGAAAATGAAACAGTTAACTGGATCCCCTACGCTTTAACAATTTCTGCATCAGTCTTATATGAAATTGATAAGATTCAAACTCCAAATTTTTCTTTTCTTTTTTTGTATGATTTTGTTATGTCCTCTTCATAATTGAGTTGCCATTTTTTTTAGCTATCCTTTTCATCAAGATACAGATTTTTTATATCTAACTGGGCTCAATGAGCCAGACGCATTACTAGCTCTTGGTAAGTGTCTGTTTGTGGCTTTAATGCTTCATTGCTTGTAAACCTTCTGAAATATATGAATTGACCAATCGGTATTCACACACTGAAAAAATCTTCCATTGTGTTCTAAATCCTACAACTTTTGGCGACACAAATGTTTTAAAAATAATCTGAACCAAAAAATCACATAGTGTATCATGCCCTGTATGCTTTTACTTAACAGCGTAGCCTTTTTGATGATTTTCAGATTTCAATACTGCAACAAAATCGTCCAATTTCTTGCTTTTTGTTGCTCCAAAAAACCCTCGAAGAGAATTGTGGGATGGTGCAGTTGTGGGTGATAAGCAAGCAGTAGCATATTTCAACGCCGATGAGGTATAAACCTTTCCAGTCTTTTTACAAATTTTATGTTGAAATGATTACAGAAATTTCCGAATACATTATGTTGTGTTTAAATACTAGGAAATATACTTATATATACTGGGATTACTGTGGTTTCAAAGTTTCACCCTGTTCGAACTAATTTGAAATATGATTTCTTTACCAATGAACTTCAGTAATTCGGACACTATGAGGTCGTTTTTGTATCATTTCTAGACCAGTTAACTTCTCCGGTGAAAGCTCTTATAAATGTGTTTGAAAAAACGAGGCATAACGATGATCCTTAACCTCGCTTACCCAAACAAATTATACAAGGTTTACACCACGAACTATGATGGACTGAAAATGAGACATTAGCTGTATGTTATAACTGAAACAATTTTGTATGATCCCGTAGATGTTTATATTACAGAAAGTCTAATATTTTATGCCTTCTTCTCCTTGGGTTGCTCCTGCATAAAATGCTAAGTTATTGGTAAAAGCCCCAGACAAGAATTCCATCTCATCGAAGTAGTTCAGAGCAACAATATTCACCTATCAACAATATGATGGCGTTTGAAGATATAACCTCTGACCTTAACCTCTGGCCCAAACAAAATTTACAAGGTCTACAAAATATATACAAGGCCTACAGTACAGCCCGAGAGAAACTTGATGCGTCCGCGCAGGAATGAATTATTACATGAATTCACAAAAGATTTTTGTGTAAAGTTTTATCTATCACATGAATACAAAGACCGTTAACTTCTAAGGTTGTCGATTCTATTTATCTCAGGAAACGTAAACTTTTTATTCGGGCTGTACTGTATATAATACACTATGAATTTTCGATACTTTCAAATTGTTAGATAAACTGGATGTTTAGAATTTGATAAATGGTTTGTTTGATTTTTGTTGTTGTTAGGCGTTTCCATTAAAATCGTTCGAATCAGTTCTGCATGATCGTTATGATCCGAGTGAATATTGCATTTGGTACCGTAAGAAGCAGCAAGGAAATAATTTCATTAACGAATTTCTTACGAAAGTCCAATCTAACGGTCAAGGTAATGTATTTATTATTTTTTTTGTCATTTTTTAGTATCCCGGGTAAAAACATTTTACAGTCCACTCTCAAGAATCACGATAAAAAATCTAAGAATACAACCTAAAAATGTTTTTTTTCTATATATATTTTCCAACTATCCAGTGAACCCGTAAAATTATTTCTTTGCACGGGATGCCTGATTCAAATGTGAATTAAAATGTGAATCGTAAAAATGTTATACCTGCTCAGTATACAACCGAAGTGTCATTCTTCTATGAATTCATTAAATGCTTTATCCCAATTGCTTGTACCGTGATGATGTAAAACCATGATTAGCACATTCATCCTTCTTCGTCATAATTTTTATGAATACTAAATTTAAAACAGAAAGAAATCGTATAAAACAGAAGTGTGCACATGGTCATCAGGAACAGAAAAAAATATTTTAGAATGTAAAGTAATAAATAAATATCATGTGGCCTGGCATTTCCACTATATCGAACCAAAAGAAGCACCTTGGCTTTAATTCAAACTGGACATTCCTAAACGACATAAGTAAAGCCAATAGCAATAATCAGAAGGCTCCACTAAAATGCACTGGATGCCGCAAAACAGCAACTTGGAAAGAAATCATATATTGCACAACCCCTATCCTCCTCCCCCCTCCCCCAACCCCCCCGAAAGACAAAATAAAACAAACACAAAACAACAGAGATAAATTCAAAGAAATATGATATAGATGCAGCAATAACTGTGACCATCATATAATATGTAGATGTAATCAATGAAGAGAAGAAAGGATTAAGGTTATATTTTTTTACTCGATATTACAGATTATAAACCAACTGATGGTAGTGTCGCTGATGATATAAACGAGACAATTTTCGCTTTAATTTTGTGGAATTAATCGGTACCAGAATTTCTGTTTAAATGCTAATATTTTGCCGAACATTCACATTCACAATTTTCCGCGACCGTGCTATTAGTGTACGTCTACTCGCGGAATAAATGTGAATGCAAAAGTTATGGAAAAATACTTTCTATGTCAACAACGTCCTTTCTGCTCCATCGAAATGTTAGAGCAAAACAATTGAAATTTTAATGAGGCCGACCAACTCAAGTTTTTGATAGTTGTCGATGAAGGATTACTAAAATGCTCCTTGATCCAAAAATGTACTGTACAAAACAGAAAACAAATTTTCCATCTCGTTCAGTATGATGTTATCGATGTGAATTTACGCTTCTTTCTGCCATCATGCCAGGGAGTTTTTTCAGTAAAGTAGGTTCGCATTCT
The DNA here is from genome assembly GCA_039566895.2 of Turritopsis rubra. NCBI lineage: Eukaryota > Metazoa > Cnidaria > Hydrozoa > Anthoathecata > Oceaniidae > Turritopsis > Turritopsis rubra. Next base: position 5,372,670 of record CM077623.1, read on the forward strand.
TTCTTTTTTTCCTTTCGCATTTTTCCCCGTTTAACTGGAAACAAAATCAGAACGAAAATAAGTGGTGAAAAGGCCTATGGCTATCGTCATTTTTTCTTGTTTTCAAAATAACATGTGTTTAGCTCATAAACTCTAATATTGATAATATGCTTTCCCCTTGTCCGAAATGCCTTTTAAATTGCGCGCAGAATGTATTTATAACTTTTTCGCTAAATCCGAGTTCTCGAAATTATTACATCCCATAAAATGTTTGTTTGTTTTTTAACATACATTTTTATTTTATTTCATTAAAAGTCTGGTTTGTTTTGTTTGTAGAGATACAGGACATCCTATACAACTTACAAATGTTACGATTGATCAAATCGTATTCCGAAAGGGCGTTAATGAAACTATCGGTTTCAATAGCATCAAAAGCTTTCGCAAAGGTATTATACTCTACGATTGATTAGACGATGTTATTTTCCCTCTAAAGACTTTCCGTTCTTTCACATTTCTTTATCAGTAATTTTTTCTGCTGTTCTCCAGGTTATGAAACATACTAAGCCTGGTTTACCTGAATCCCATCTGCACGCTACGTTATCCTATGAATGTCAGTTACAGGGTGCGCAGCACTTATCATTTCCGCCTGTTGTCGCCGGTGGAGATCGCGCTAACACGCTACATTACATCAATAACACACAAATTCTACGGTACACATCTCAAATAGTTTTTGCACATTGTAATACCAGATCTCTTACAATTTGATTAGGAATGTTTTATTTGTTCAAGTAGAAACTTTGATTAACATAAGTAATATAATTATGAACAAAATGTCGAAACTTTCAAATAATGAACCTTCATCCTGATTGTCTTCTCGTAACCTATCAATGCTCATTCCCCCAAACAAAAGAATGTTTTTGTTATTGTTTACATGATAAAGTGCTGTATTATTGGCCTAAATTCGTTTGAATGTTGTTCTTTTATCTTTCAAGTCGATCATGTTATAAGTTTTAACACCACGTTTTCTAGCGATGGCGATTTAGTTCTCATGGACGGGGGTTGCGAATACAATGGTTTTGCAAGTGATTTAACTCGAACCTGGCCTGTTAACGGGACATTTTCGGATTCACAAAGGGAATTGTACGAGATAGTGTTACGTGTTCAGGATGTCTGTTTGCAGGTTTTTAAGAATTTGTTTTCATCTCCATATTTTAGTGTTGTTTCTCACTTTCCCGTCGCACCACATCTGTTCAACTCTTAAAATGGTTGTTTTGATGTAGGAATGTAAACTTGGGGTATCTATCGACCATCTAAACCAAATAATGTTGATCAACCTTGGGAAAGAGCTTCAACGTAAGTGTTTTGCAGAGATGGTGTAGTGGACAATACCTTTGAGTGGGGCCACTGAGGCCCGTGTTCGAGTATCTTGTCGTATCGTTCATGTATCGTTCATGTCGTATTTTGATACTTCAATCCGATGCATTTTAAAAGCAGCGTATCGGCCTATTTGGATCCATCGACGGACTGCAAACTGGCTTTCGGGCAAGTGAGAGCAATAATGGTTTACGTATCCCGTAAGTCAACTTGCGGGAAGAACCAGCCGTTACGGATGGAAGCCCAAGGACTCAAAACTCCTGGTTAATCACACTTACTTACCTTGAGTGGTTATCTTTTCGTTTTCCTTGTTGAATTGCCCATGTTTGGAAACTAATTTCTAAATGACGTGTTTTATTCGTCCACCGTAACTTCAGCCTGTATATTTCTTTCTTTCAGGGATAGGTTTAATCAGTCCTAACAGTTCCGAAAATGAATTAAAACGGGTAAGGATTCTTTTTATGGATTGCATCACATGATCATTAGGACACTAATAATCTTGAAGAATCCTACATTACCAATTTGTGGTTGAAGATGGGAAACTGGTCGAGCGAGGAAATAGAAACTAAAGCAACAATAACTTTGAGAAAACAATATTCAACCCAAGGACAATATTGGAGCAATTTAAATACACAACAAGTGTTTTCTGTACCCAATGTTTGGTTTGACGGTTGTTTTTCATGAAAATCCTTTTTACCAGGAAGCAAACACTCCAGAACGAAGTTTTCTCAATAAGACAACGCTTAATTTTGTTTGTTTCTTTTTAGAAAGCTTCCGTGTTTTGTCCACATCATTTGGGTCATTATTTAGGAATGGACACGCATGACACACATCTTCTACATAGGGGACTACCATTACAAACTGGCATGGTGCTCACATTAGAACCCGGTATATATATACCCAAAACAAGTATCAATGTCCCAGAAAGGCAAGTTTTTATTATTGTCAACATAAGGTACCTTGCGCAACCGCGACGTCAACGTGAGAGTGAGTACTCACGGATACTCAGAAAACAGTGAAGTTTATGGAAGTTGTCTGTAATAACAACAACGTTTAATTGATAAACTCAGAAAGAAAGAAATGGTTATCGAAACAGGATAAAAGCAACACACGATATTATTACCCTCGTTTCTTTGTTTTCATTACGACTTCAAAATGTAACGTTTCAGGTTGTGTGGAGAACGTGAAAATGTGCTAATGATGCTATTCACTGACAAGATTTTCCCAATGGTGTAGTATGAAACCAGACTTCCTTTCTAAAAGAACTCCACAAAGGAAACTAATAGTTCAAATACCTCGGTGTCCTCGGTGTCCTCGTATTTGCGTAAGGTCTCTACGCAAGTGATACGACAGAGTGTTAGAAAGTACTTTTTATGTATGTGTTTCTAACTCACAGTCTCCAATACTGTCTCGGGAATTCTGTAGAATCAAATTCTCGTTTCCGAATTAGCAAATCGGATTTTTTATTACGCAGCGGCTGCAGTGAAAACAGAATTCAAAATGGTAGACATTCCGCGCTGAGCCAGTGGATATACGTGTTTCATTTGGTCGCCACGGAGATTTGTTTTGTTTCGTTTCACTACAATGGCTGACCGATTCGTCCGAAAATTCCGATGGCGGCTAAAGCCTGGAAAAAAGAATAATTTTGAATCTTGGATGATCCTACTTTTAGAATTCACATCTCATCCTTCTAATCTCTCTCACCATCTAGATATCGAGGCATCGGCATTCGCATTGAAGATAATATACTGATGACGTCATCTGGGCCTTGTGTGCTCAGTGCTGAGCTACCAAAACAGGTGAAGGATATTGAAGAGTTGATGAAGGAAAAGCCTTGAATTGAATGGCAATTGAATTTGACGGTTGAATTTGGCGTCGTTCTCGAGAGACGTATCGTTTATGTATCAATGCCGCTTGCTTTTTCAAACTTTGTTTATGGGCGTGGCAAATATACGACCTCGAGGAAAGAAGAAATTCTTATGTGGATGAAGACGTATCCTAAGTAAAAAAAAAGAAGAACAAGAGCGGACAGTTATAATTTTATCCGTAGTAAAAAAACATTTGGTAGGTTGTAGATGTATTCAGACAATGCAACCACATTAAAACACCAAAGCTTGATGTGTTAACTTTATGTGTTGTATGTGTAGTGACAGTTTTGTAGGTTACACCTCCACTGTAGTTACAAGAATAACACCCTACGTGGTTGCTTCTGGTTTAATATAACGCCTTGAGTTGTTGTTAATGCTTGAGCATAACGCCCTAAACTGTTACTCAGGTTGAGCATAACGCCCTGAGTTGTATTTTATGGTTAAGTACAAAACCCTGAGTTGTTGTTTATGGTTGTGCATAACGCCCTGACTTGTCGTTTATGGTTGAGTATAACGCCCTGAGTTGTAACTTCTGGTAAAGTACAAAACCCTGAGTTGTTGTTTATGGTTGTGCATAACGCCCTGATTTGTGGTTTATAGTTAAGCATAACGCCCTGAGTTGTTGTTTACCTGTTTTTTTACTGTTCAATCATATTGTAAACGATTAAAAAAGCGTTTCAAATAGAAGCGAACTAAACGACATTTTTCACGATGGATTTGAGTGGGAGATTTTCAGTTTTTTATTCTCATTTTGTAAGATTATGTATTATTGTTCTGTACAATACACAGTTAATCGATGATAATTCGTACTAAGCGTGATTTAAAAAAACATTCAAGATGAACGTAAGGGTTTCTGCTGTTCTGAAAGATTTGTGAAGGAATTACGAAAGTAACAAAAGATTCACCTCTTGCAGGTTAAGGGGGTAGGAGAGAAATGACAAGACAAAATCTAAGGGTTTCTCTGAGAAAACTCAATGCTATGGTGTAATTTGATTGTACTATGGCTTCTAAAATCAATCAATCTTCGTTCTTTGACTATGAGACAGTTATTTAAGTACAGCAGGGAAACACCAGGTAGCTGATGTTAAGAACGGACTGTCCTATATCTACTTGTCTCGTCAGACTTTTTAAAATTCGCGAGAGGTGATGCAAAACACAAGTTCGTGTGTATGCACACCTCAGAACAGAATTTCCGTTCACTTAAGTGTGTTTAACATTATGCATAGTGAGTATCACCCGATCCCTCCAACAACCCGCACTCTCTCCAACCCCCTGGATAAAATATGTTATTAACGACTTAACAACGACATGAAAAAACAGCTTTTGACATAATCTTCCCGACTTCTTTCATGAAAAGTTATGCAGTGAAACATCCTATTTTTCTTCTCTTGTTTCGCAACCCTAACCTTTTTTTTTGTGTGACGAGAAGATCTCTGTAAGCAACCAGCTACTTGTTGTTCCTTCTTTCAACACCACCTGTGCGAAATTTCAAACGGGTTTGACACGCAAGTGTTCATCCAATCAAACAGAATGTCATCCGATGAAGGTACGTTATGAACAGCTTTCAATTTTATTTCAATTGAGTGACATTTGGGACACAGATTTCAAAAAGTTTTATAGAGAGATGGTTCGCAAATCATCCGCCAATTATGTTTTTTGAAACTGCTTCCATTCATCATTTGAAAGATTTTTTTGACCTATGATAGGAAGGATGTTCAAATTTTAAGATCGGGTTTTGTGTGGGGGTGTGACTGACAGATGTATCCAAAAGAATGGTCGCCACTGGACGTTTTAGGCAATGGCTAGTTTAAGTTGATGCACATTTTTAAGTCATAGCGCTAAGAACGCAGTGGCGTTTACACATCGCAAATATAACTGTATAAATTCCATCATTTAAAAGAACTCACAATACTCATATAAAGTATGGCTTCCCTTTCCTTTAAAAACATTTTGTTGACAAATTATTTAATCGAACCTTTCAACGATATAAAGGTAACACATCTGGAATTAAAATGACCCTTATATTTATTCCTGTGTACCTTTCCAGACTTAAGAGGTTACTTCTGAATACATTATGCCGTGCATTTACCAGATTTCTAACCACAGCTTAAGTCGGTGGTGTACACCTTTTAGACTATTTGTTTGGGTCAAGGAGGACGGTAAAGGCCAGGCTATGCCTCGCTATTTTCAAACGATTTTAAGAGGATTTTAACCAAGAATTTGTCGTTAGGTTAACAAATGTAATTACTCAATAGTTTTATTGTGAAATCCTCACTAACAATCAACTCTTTACTTAAACATACCTTCCTTCTTTGTACTAACAATGAAAAGATTTCAAAGCTAGGAAATCGGTTGGTGAAGTAAACAATAAAAGATTGATTAGTTTGTGGAACATTCCTACTCGGCGGAAAAGTCGAATTCCATTCTACCTTTCCACAGACGCTTTTGGCGGGAATTTATTAAAAACAAAAAAACGAAACCCGATCGATATACTGAAAGTGGAATATTCCTAGTGGAAAACCGAAACATAATGTTTTTAATTTTTCGTATTTTATAGAAACATCATTCGCAGCACGACGACGAAGAAGACAAAGAGTTGAATCAGAGGTAAGATACATGTTTTTTATATTTTTTAATTCATTCCTAAATGTTTATTTAAACATTGTTCGAATTACATAACCAGAACTCCGACGTTCTAATGTTCTGAAAAAAACCCAGAATAGTTGTGGAAAATATTAATCCGAAATTTCGAAAGGCCTGTTCTTATACAGGTATGTTTAAAGGTGGATTTTCATAGAACTACATTTTATGCTCGGCGATAAAATAGCCCAGGAAATATTGTCGTTCATGCGATCTCGCGCAAAATGCGATTGTGATCTTATTGATAATCATAAAATTGTACTTGAGGAAATAATCAGAACAAAAGATTGAAAATGTGATTAAAAATTCAAGAAAGCTGTCGCTCAAAATGCTCTGGAGCAAAAAATTCAACTTTGTGCTAGAGCATTTTCTCTCGCGCTACTTAAAAAAAAATCTATGAAACAGCGATGATTGGTATCTTTTGCGCATGCACTGCAAAATCTCGCGGACGGTATTATCGTCACAGCGCAAAATGATGCTCTACGGAAATCTACCGTAAATCTGTATGTATAGGTATGTATATATGTAAATGCGTTTTCGCCAGAAAATTACAAAAGATCAAAGATACCGACTCGTGCACAGTATTCTCATACGTCAGTTTTGAAATAAATATAGAAATAAAGAGTTAAAAATAAATTTTATATAACTAAACACGATGGGAAAGTCGAAAAAATGTGTTATTTTCTCACTGACGAGAACGTTAATTACATCACAACACCCTGTTTCCGGTTGAAATATTTCTCACTGAAAAATTTTCTAACTCAGTGAGAAATAAAACGACCCTTAAGAAGGCGGCGAAACAAACCCCAAAGCGAGTAATTATACCATTGCATTGTGGTAGTTGCTATATATATGATAACTGAATTAAGGAAACGATCAATTCTAAAGAAAAATGACGAATTGTTATGACGTCATAGTTATATAAATCCTGAATGACAATAATTGTGGTCTCTCACAAACACATAAAATTATAAAATTAAAAGTAGGAGGAGACAGAACGATAAACTTTTACATTCCAATGTTATCTTGTAAAATTAAATCCATCCTCATATCGATTCTGAATTATGCGAAAGATTAATACCGATGTAATTTCATTTCCTCATTACAGATAGCCATCTTAAAAAGATTTTCAGTGTTTTGCTGATAATAATTCGCGTTCACACCAGTACAGTTGGTGTACTGGTGTACAAACGTCCAACAATGAACGTACGCTTTTTACTATCGATGGATCGATGCTTTGATATCACCAAAAGTTTCCTATAGGGCCATATGTGGAAAGAAAGAAATGTTTACAAATCAGATTTAAAATGAATGGTTGAATCGAAGTTTCTTGTTACAATTGGTGTAAATATACTTTTATAATGTTCTCAAACCGAGGTCAAACCAAAAACATGTAACTTCTCAAACTTTTACAGAGTTAGATTCGCTTATTGTAAACAACATCATAAAAATTAGCAGTTAGTGCACCAGTGTTAATCAGACATTTTTAGGGGGTGTTTATTTGAGAGGGGCGTTTATACGAATGGGGCGTTCATTACAAAAATGAAAATTGGGTATATGGAGGAATGGAACAGTACTGTAAGATCCATATAAAGGAATGAAAACGTTACCAAAGAAGCTGAGTTTTTGGTATACAGGAGAGAAATGTGTCTGTTCCGGGTTGGAAGGGAGAGTTTATTTACTTTTGGATTCAGGGGGCATTTAATCGAAAGAGGGCGTTTATTCAAGAGGGGTGTTTATTGAAAATATCAAATGTTGGAGGAGACAATTATTCGAGAGGGGCGTTTATACAAACGAGGGCGTTCATTCGAAAAAAACGGTAGGTAACTGTACTAAAATAAGTTCAAGTGAGGGAGACCCCCTAAATATAATGTCATCCTGACTGCCGGTATAAGTAAACTTAAAGTGAAAAACGAGATGATGGCTTGACCACTGGTGACAGAAATTTGAACCTTGACATGACTGTAGAACACCAGTACAAAAGAGGTTTTGCATAACTCTCGTGTTTAATCTTGCGTAAGAGTAGCAAACGAACTGTGAGTTTCTTTCACCGATCTGAAACAGTGATACAACAACAACAACAACAACAACAACAACAACAACAACAACAACAACAACAACACATATAGCCTAGTCCAAACAGATGTAAATGACTTTAAATTGTGAACAGAAATGCCAAAGAAAATAAAAGACAGCTTTATAACCCATGGCTGTCAAACGCTAAATCATAATAATGAGGTGTAGTGACCAATTGTTTCATAACCTTCTAGTAAAAGTTCTTTTTCATGTCACGTTTTATCGATCAGGTTTAAATCAGAAAGATATATTGATAAATTGTTGGTAATAAATCATTCCTTTGTTTTGTTTTGTTTTTTTGTTATCGTTTGAATAACTTCGATAAAATCTCGAACAAGCCGATAATTAACCATGTTAACCATGAACTTATTAAATCATGACGAAGTCACCAAAGCAATATTAAAATCTCTTATATAGCAAAACAATGTAAAACAGATATAATGTTGGCGCTCCATCAAATATTTCAAAAAGATTGAATGGCTGATTATTGGACACAGCTTTTTTTTGAAGTTTAGAGACAGAGAGACAGAAGGAGTTCTTTAGAGAAACCTTGTTTAAATTAGGGTGTCAATGGCGCCCATAAAACTGAAAGAAAACAACAAGAAGGGCGTGAATATTTGTCAACATAATGAAAGCAAATGTATTGCGTGTGGTGTTATATTGAATTCGTATTCCTCTACTCCCTTGCATTTGTCGTCTTCACTATCTAGTACAGACAAGAATTCATCAGTAAAAGTGAAGGAAACGCGCGAAAATTCGGCAACATATTACGGAAGATTTACTCGAAGAATTTCTGGAAAAAGCGAGAAAGAAAACAGTAGCGAGTCATCGGTTGACGATTCATCTGACACATTTATTACGAATGGGGACGATACACTTGACAGTGACGCTTCGCCTGAGAAACAGCAACGACAAGAAGAGGAGGAAGATGATTGGCCAGTATTCACTCAAACCGAATTACGAAAATGGAATTTTCTAGTTAAGTATTCAGTAAATGGAAGGGCTCTTGGGCAGACTAGAGAAAGTATAGACATTGAAAATGAAGACTTGGAAAATTATTTCGAAAGCTTTGATCGCGGAACTCACCATACAGAAAGTGATTTTGTAGATCATGAAAGCGTCGTCAGTAATGAAGACGACGACATATATGCAAGCAAAAGTGAACGTCGTGTATTGTCAGAAGAAACAGAAGCAACCTCTGACAACGGTGATAAAGATGTAAAAAGCGCAGCTATCGATGAGGAATTTAAAAAAGGTCTAGACTCTCTCAAAACAAAGCGCGACAGCTTCAAAACGAGAAGCTTGCATCAACAATTTTCGTTGGATAACGGCACGGGTGTTAAAACAAAGAGAAAAAAATCACAGGTTGCCGAAAAATTAGCTTTATTCTCGCAAGATTCGTTGCCCAAAGTACGTCATTTCTCTTTTGCGAAGTGTATTGCTTTATTGTGCAATCAGTTGTGAAACACAACAACAACAACGATGCTTCAAAGATAGATTTCCGAATATTTGAAGGGTCGTCCAAAATATAAGCTCTATTTATCAATCCGGGATTTTTAATTTAAGCGGGTTTGTGAAAAGCGGGTTATTGATATATGGTCGTGAAATTGGTTGGTGATGGGTTGACAAAATGGAGATTATTTATTGCAAAATCCTTGTTATGCATCACTGATGACAAAGAGAACACGATTCTTTTCAAGTGTCGGTTTTCTTATTCTATACTAATAATCTTTCAAATCTCCATACAAATTCTTCTTACCAACTTCAACTACAGAACACTTCCAATGTATCTGAACAATTTACAATACTATCGACGATTTTTAAAAATGAACACCAAGTTATAGGTTTGTCTAATAAGATGCGATAATCGTTTAGTTTGCGGTCAAATCTTTGTTATTTCTGTCTAGGTTTACGAGAACATTGTGGCGTAGGTCCTCGTTCGTTCAAACAAAAATAAGAGAGTTTCAACTAAAAAGATTTATGATTAACTTGATTACTCCAAGGGATATAATGCTTAAGAAATGTTTGTGAGCGATAGCGTAGTACTTAATGATTTTTAATCTATTTTCTTTCTCTCTTTAAAGGAAGACGAAGCGCCATCTTTCGCTTCCCGAAGAAAGCAACAGCAAAGCAGCGATGATGAGCAACCACCCGCACGCCAATTTGGGCGGAAGGAGTCAAGCGAGGAAGAGGAAAAGAGTTCGCCAATTGTGAATGGTTCCCGAAATGCCTCTTCCACGCCTGGAGCAACGTTTGGGAAGCTTCCTGAAGCAAAAAGAAGTAAGTTTACGAATATTGATTTCCGTATTCATTACTGGTTTTAATTAAATAAAAGCTTTTCGTCAGATAGAAAAATTGGACAAAATTAAATATTGATGATTGACGGGATTGAAATGACACAGTCGGATCATTTGATTTCTGACTGTGGGTTCATAAATCATTCATTTCCCAAGTTTTGTATATATGAACTTGCAAAGACAGTATTCAAAAAAGAGGAAAGCAAGATTAAAAGGGGGGGAACTCTCACAATCTTATGGAAAATATCATGTTATCGGTAAAGAGGTTAAGAGAGAAATTTGAGCTGCGACAGAATTTTACAGACAACGATCACAACGCAACGTTCTTAATTGCTACAAAAGTAGTTGAAAAGGAAAGACCTAATTTATACACACAACAGTTGGTTGAAGTGGACTCTTTGGAATCGTGTTCGGATAAACATGATGCTGCGTATAAACCAAACACTCAAGCAATTGAAACCGTGGAAAACAGTGACGAAAATTCGTCTTACAATAAGCCGACGTTACCATTCGTAAGCGAAACGAGAATGCTATACGAGAAACATAAGCAAAGCAAATCAACACGACACAGCGGTCTAATATTCACCTCTCAAGACCTACCATCAACAAGAACAGATGAAAAAAGTAAAATGTCTGAAGAAAGTATTCAATTTCCAAAACGAAAAACAGACTTTGTTAGGACTAATCCATCGAATTTAAATGCACGGCTGTATGAGAGCAGGCAAAAATTGCATGACAATTATTGCCATCAGAAGGAAAGACTAAAACAGCTGAGAAGATCCGCAGCCAATGCTCTTAATGATATTGAAATGTTTAATAATGGTAATGAATTTGATAGGGAGACTGGCACTAGTAACGCATCAATCGTATCTAAACCAAGTGGTAAAGATACGAATTTATCATTTGATTACAATTCATATGTCCAAGAAAAATTGAATGAATATCACAAGAAAACAGACGATCAACTATCTAAAGGACTCGTCCAAAAACGTTTGGAAGAAAGGAGAAGATATTTACAAGATGAAGAGAACACTTCCACCACATTGGCCAACAGCAATCCAGAATTTAACGACGAGAACACTGCGATGTCCGTCGGACATTTGAAGAAATTTTGGGATGAGAAATCATCTGTATTAAGAAAAGACAACTGGATGAGAGTAGTAAAAGCAAAAGAAAAACGCAAATTTGTGTCACCTCGACAAACAAGCAGTAGAAACAGCCAAGTTGATGTTTCCCGAAAAAATACTGTCAAACGACGCCAGGCTTACCATAAGTCGAATAACTATAAATATGCGCAAGAGAAACTTTTAAACATTTCGTTCGATTCTGGTAAGATTACAGAAGACGAGAAACGAGGGAACACGCTGTCACGTAATAGCATGATAAGGTCAATTTCACCTAAAGAAAATCATATGAAAGAGCAGTTTCGATCACCATTGTTGTCTGACCACCAATACGATCATGATATTCGTCAACTAAAAGACGAGTCCACGAATCAGATCGATACATCACACACGCTACACGATTCATCGACAAACATTCAAAAAACTCAAAATGGATTCATCACACGATTTTTTGCCAACGATGTGGATAATCCGATGAATTGGAAATGGCCAATTAACGGATACTCGCCGGTAGACAATCATCGCGCAGCTGATAAAGAAATGCAGCTGGTTCAAAACTCCCCTCCTTTTGGTAGAGAAGGTGCAATGTTTCCAAGCTATTTATCAGGAATTTCCTCTTCTCACAACTCACATAAAGGTGAACAAAGATTAGTTAAATTGAGTGACGAACATACAGCCCAAGAACTAAATACAAGTTTGACAGTGACAAATTCACCTACAATGGAAAGAACACAAGCTAGGTTACTAATGAAGAAAATTCGACCGAGAAAAAAATACGATTACGACATCCACGGTCGTCGTGTTTATATCGCACAAGACGGCACATCAATTCCGATTCGGTATTTACAGGGATCTTTTATACACAACCTTTCAACCAGTATGGAAGATTATTGGAAATATGTGAATGAAGAAGCGTGCAAAATGGGTGCCAAACACATCGGTAAACTTCAACCGCGTAATTTCTGGTCTCCAGTCACCCGAATTACGACAGTGGGTACACTTTTCGAAAGAAAGATTGTTGAGCAAGCGGAAGGTAAATGTTGATTCAGAACGAAACTTCTAAAGCCTCGCTACATCGTATTGAATAGGAGCACCGTGTTTTATGAAATCGCTTAAAAGTGTGTTTAAAAAACGTTTTAACCTTCACAAATGTGTTTAAACCTGAAACAAACAAAAATGCATAAGCCATTCATTTATAGCAACAGATGCAAACGTTTTATAATCTCAACAAACCATTGCCTTTATGAAACTATTCTTCCTGCATTAATATGTCACTTGAGTTCAGAAGTGGTTTTCATGGAGAAATTTTCATGGCTTGCAGATAGGCTGTTACTCTTGTTAAAATTTTCTCAACATTTTTTTTTACTCTCTTTTTTAGAGAAAATTCAGCAGCAGTTGATTGAAGCCATGTTCAAGTATGCAGAATCAAAATACGGGCGCAAAAGGCCGCAACGTGGTGAAAAACAAAACGCCTCGGAAGACTACGAGCTGTATTTACGTTCAGTCAAAGCCAAAACAAAAACTGCCAGTGACAAATATAACAATTTGATGAAACAAAAGAAGGTAGGTTCGTAATATGTCGATATGAAGCTATAATATGATACTGACGAAATAACGCCATGACGAAATAACGGCATTTTCGAGGTTTTTCAGGAATACATACTGTCAACTCCTGTCATCTCGAATTCTCAAGGGACCGAGTAAATGTTCGAGATAGCGAGAGCTGTTCTAAGGCAACCAAACAACGTTCGAGATAACAGATGTTCGAAATGGCGCGTGTGCCGGACAGCGAGAGTTGACTTTATAATATTTTGGTCTTATTTTCTCTCTCTCTTAAAAAGGTTAAGAAGACATTATTACCATAGAGATAGTTTTCCAGGACTTAATTATTCCGAAACGGGACCTCACGTTATTGACTGGAATCATGCACGTAATTTGACGAAAATTGTTCGATTTATAAGCACGTCGTGCCGTTTTAATCTTTCTAGGATCTTGATGCAAAAGTTAACGCAGCCGAAAAAGAAATGCAGTTACAACAGTCAAAGTATGATAAAGCTGAAGAAGAGAAAAACAACGCAGTGAATGAAGGAAGGGATCCTGTATTACCCAAAGATTTTATTGTTCCACAACGTGTATGGTTTTATATAAAGTTTTTATTGCCAACTCTATTCATTCTGTTTCGGCAACCATCATCTCAAATCAAAAAATACAAAAGTTAGATCTGAAATATTTGCAGCCAGTGATGGAATAGAGTATACCTCCTACTCTAAACTGCCAGTTGAAGAATCCTTTTTTGCTTTGATTGCCATGTTTAATTCATAGACTTTTTTCTTTCTTTCTATGTATGACTAATGTTGGATACAGGCTAAAAAGGTGAGAACTTTACACCCTCCATCTTTGATGTTATTATAATAATCCTGTTATTATAACGATCCCGAATCGATCCCGCTTAAAGAGCACTACCTTAAGCCGGTTTTCCACTAGACGGAATATTCAGCGCGGAGCGGCTATTGTTTTCTCCACGTGATCACTAATAGAACCATTTGATTGGCTTGCGGAATATTCCGCGGCGGAAAAGTTGAACTTGATCCGACTTTTCCGCGGACGCTTCTGGCGGAATTTATTAAAATAAAAAGCGGCCAGCCTGGAAGCGGAATATTCCACCTAGTGGAAAACCAGCTTTAAGGGAAAAAATTAGTGCGCCCCGCTCCTCTCTATTTATTTCAAAAGGGAGTCGCCTATTCGTTTTCAGAAAGTACTATATTTCGACAAAGAAAAAAAATTTAAGAAGATTGTTTCCATATGCTTTTATTTCCTACAAAGGAAGTATGTTTAGCGCCCCTATAAAGAAGTCAATCAAGGTCTTGTATTTAAATGAGCACCCTGGGCGTACGTTCAAGTAAATTAGTAAACAATAATTAAGCTTGATGGGAATAATTTGCGCCATATAAAACATTATACATATGTATATATCACGTTTAATATTTCATTACTTTCCAATCGTTCCTTCATTATTTATTTTTTTCCAGGCTAATGCTGGTCTCGGTGCTCTTGTCATGAAAGCGTCATCTGAGATGTGGGAAGATAAATTTTCCGCCATGCGCTCAAAGAAGACTAGCTCCAACGTAAGCCTAACACTTAATTGTCGTAACGAAATCTATAATGTTTTCAAACTAACTCGCCGTGAGAAAAAACAACTGAACTCTATTGGTGTGTGCTAATATGGAATTGAAGATATTATGTTAACATAATAGATATTACTTTGTTTGTTCCGGAGAGTTTAGTCATTTAAAGTAGGAAGAAAACCGTGCTAAGTAACCTAATCGACACTTAAGACTGAAAAGTAATCAAAAGTAATGACGTTGGACTCCTCCGCTTTTTTGACTGACCCAGAATACGCCGCCTATGTTGAAGGGAAGAAGAAATTAGCTTCTTATATCGACAGTTCGCTACAAGGGAGTTTGTTAAAAGGGTTCATTTATAACGAGCATTCGTTACGTAGGGGTTCGTAATATCGAGTTTTAACTGTAAAGTTTTCTTTATTTATCAAACTCAAAAATATTTTAGACACCTGAATGGTTAGCCAAACAGAAGAAAAGCGACAAAACGTCGGCACTTCTCACTGTCGGCAGAAAGAAAACCGAGAAGAAATCAGAATCTGGGCCGTCATTTGGCGCCAAAACCTTGAAAAAGAGTGGCGCCGGTGGACGTCGAAAAAAAGATGAAGAACCGCCAAATCCGTTTAAAGTGAATTTGAAGAAAACTGGACTAAGACAAGAAGATGAAGAAGGTAACCATGGTGATCTTTTGAATTTTTTTGGTTATGTGTTTCCATCTAGGCACATTGATACACCTTTCCCGAATTTCTGTTTAAACACTATTATTTGACCTGACTAGTCCATCCAACCCCGTCCTTATGAAATCTATTGTTTCATTAGTGTTTTAACTTTATTACTTAGTAATTATCTCTATTACTAAAACTCCCAGTAGAATGATTAGAGGCAATTTTGATATCTAAAACGAGACCGTATATATTTACTAAACCAAAACACAGCGTTTAAACAGAAATTCGGAAAATGTGTTTTGTATAAGTTTTGTATTCTTCTGGCTAAGAAATTCAGTAAAGTGAAAATTGTACCAAAGACGTACCACAACAAAACCTAAGAGTCAATTCATTTACGACATCTTTATCTTAGAAAAACCAAAGAAGACGGTTAGAAAAGTAGAACCAAAACCAGAACCGGAACCAGAACCGGAACCGGAACCCGAAGCAACACCAGCGCCACAGCAAGAAGAGGAAGAAGAAGAGGAAGAATTGCCGCGACGAAGAAGATTTCGTCGGCAATATGATTCCGATGAAGATTAATTAAGTGACAATTATACGGAAACGAAAATTTTAAAGATTGATAGTTGCACATGATTAAAACAAGAAATTGCTTGCTAAGTAACAAATAATAGAATACGCATGCGCTTGTCACACTGACAAGACCTAAACACCTATCCTCAATCACGGAAATTTTGTTTTAAAACGTTTATTCTCCTTTTGTAATTCAAAATTTTCAACGACTAGACATATTCGAAATTCCACCCCTTCCCCCACCTCCCCCATATTCCAGTTTTCCTTTATTTGATGATAAAAATAGTCAATATGAATCTTTAATTTTCATATTTATAAAACAAACTGATGTCTTATTTTAACCCCTAACTTCACTCATAACTTCTCATAACATCTATCCTGTTCATAACTTGTTTTCTTTTGCCATGCATAAACTAGCAACAAAATATATTGGCAAAAGCTCAACATTTCCTTTCCGATACATTTTTCTCTCCATAATCAATTTGTCAGGACCAACAGGAGCTTGATTTAGGGGAAGGGGAGTCCTTTATGGCGTTTGATAGTAAAAGATTCATGTAAACACAGTCCACAATGTTTGTAGCTATACAACAATTGTGTATTTTTTTGTTTTGTTTTGTATTTCTGTTAAAAGAAAGCGTTTGAAGAATTATTGCCAGATAATGTACTTGTAAATCAAATGCTTAGATTAGAAAATATTCTTACGATTCTGAAGTTTAGTCTCAATTAAAAAAACAAAACGTTTTAACCCTTTACCTCCTATTGATGTCACCATGGCAACAATTTGACCGACTGCACAAAAGACATCAGAGCGCAGAAACCGTTTGCCATCAAATTTGCCACAGAAAGCCTCTTTTATATTCCACTTTACATAGGGGTATTCAGGGTCAGTAAAAAAAAGTGGAGGACGTAATGATATTTCTTTTCAGTCTGTGTCGATTAGGTTACTTGCAGGTTTACCTTTTTCTTCTTTAAATGACTAAACTCTCCTTCACAAATTTTGACTGAGTTCTAGCTACTCCTCTGCTTTATCATGTAAGCTTAGAATCTGCTTGTGTTTGTTATATTCATCATAAAACTGTCAATCAGTTTGTTTAATTTTTGTTTAATAGTATCTTTGGAGAGACACTAATGAATTTACGTCGACCATGAAGACAGAGTCTGCCGCCTTATTGAATTGAAGAAAAAAACTACAGAAGAAATAAAACCTTTTTAACGCATTAGTTTTAAAACATTGGGTTAAGCTGCAATAGTATTAAATTGGTGATGCTTAAAGATTCCAATAGGCATTAACGTAAAGCGCACTAAAACCACCTAATAGAAACCAAGCCTAAAGATATACTTGATTTGGGTAGAAAACACAGAACACGAAAAGCCGTTTAGGACATTAAGTATCGGTCTTGCAAAGTATATGTGGTATAATAAATGATTTTCAAGTGAATAACTTATATGACTTTCGCAATACGTTCGTTTAACGCGACACGTGCGTGCATTACCATTTTATACTCCATTGCTTCTAAATAAATATTAGTTTCACCATGGAAGAAAAGTTGCTTGCGTGGTGTGTTGAGTTGGTCGACTGTCTTTCCTGAACTTTCATTCGATGGATGTGAAATAAATATCTTATACGATGAACAGCATTTTTCTATAAACACTACATAGTATGTTCGTTTTCTAATAGTGTATACATTTCCAACACACAAACTTTTTGTTGAATATTTCAAATCTCCTCTCAAAACAGCATACTTTCGTTTGTGTTGATAGTGACCTTCTCTGTATGTAAAGAGGTGGCATTATGCCCGACTCGGCACGGCGAAGAAAGGGTTAGCTTTGCAGAGACCAGTGTGTGTACAGAGCCCTTTAAGATGTTTCATCTTGCGGTTGCATCAAAACTTATTTAAGACAAAAGGAAAAATCCTGTTCAATAAACATGCACCATTTTTATCGACGTCGTTTCCAGGTTGTGCTTGATGTTTTGGGCTGACAGTTTGTTCACCTTGAGGCAGCGAGGACGGTAAAGTCCCAATGTTGGACATCTGAATGACCTGCTGCTCTCCACAAGTACAGCTTTCCTACTTCCGAGTCAAATTAGCGGGCTGGTCTTGTTCAATTAATGGGCTTCACTTCTTGCATAACGTTGGCACTTCAAAAATGAGGAGAAAATATTTTCTATCCAAAAAAACTGCTAAACTAGGAAAGACAGAATGTTTTGAAATAAATTATTTTGCATCTAGCTTAATTCTTTTCAACTTTTTTCTTCAAGTTTGCTTTGATTTGTAATGGCGAAGAGGTTGTGTTGCCATGTTGCTGATCACTGTTGTCTCTGTTAATTTCTTATGACTTTAGATTGTTAGAAATAGTTGGATTTTTTTTAAAAGTCTAGTAAGTTTTTATCTATAAATAATATTTTAAGCCTGATATTTAAGTTACGTTTTTATGATTATTTTTTCTAGGAAGTTTATAATATTTACATATTTACTTTTTTGAAGATATATTGTTTTTTTTACTAATATGTGTATCAGTTTTAAATGTTTGTTTAGAGATTTCTATTTTCAATTTATCTTCTAAGCACACATTCAATTTTTTATCTAAGATTTATAGCTTATGATATATAATAAGTTATCTTGATATTTATATGTGTTTCTTTATCCAATATATGACTCTGATATTTTACATTGTTTTGATTATATCATTTAATAACTTATCAGTAAAGGTGGGGTTATGATGGGGGGAGGGTCATTGGGGAGGGGGTAGATAAATCTTTCTTATAGCTTCCTCCAGATACAAAAGAATCTGATGGATTTATAAGTGAATTTTCTTCAAGAACTTCATTTTTTGAAATCTCATTTTAATCAACTGCAGAACATGTAACACACACATACACTTTCTGTGATTCAGGCTATGTTACTGTGTTATTCATAGTCCATCATTATTTCAAGATAAAAATTTAAATGGTACGTTCCCGTTCTATTTGGCAGTTTAATCACAAGTTAACAGAATTAGGCCCGTATGGATAACTGAGAAAGGAAGCGACATATAAACGTGAATTCGGGAAAGGTGTATAGCTAGTCGCTAAGAAGTCTCAAGCCTTTAACACAAAGCAATTTTGAGTTCGAAGACTCGGGGCAAGTCACCGCGTGTTACATACTTTTCAATTATGCAGACCAGACATTTTTTATTATTATTATTTTGAACTTATAATAATTTATTATTCGCACCTTCATTTATTTACTGACCGTGGAAAGTTAGCTGGTCTGTATATTGTTCTGACATTTCCTCATTTTATAATAGAGAAAACGGCTTTTAAAAAATCAGAAGATAACAAATGTTTGTTGTCATAGAAATGATCTCACCTATTGTGAATAAAATCAATGGATGTTTCTTTTCTGGCATTTTAATGTTATGTTGTTTCTTTATTTCTTTATGAGGATGTTTGTTATATGAATAATTAATTAGCTTCCCTTATTATTCAAATTGATTGACAGTTCAACTCGCAGTGTGAAAACTTCTGCAAGAGCTTGCATAGAAAAAAGAGGAAATTTTATACATTATGTCTATTTCCTAGGAAATAAGAACTTTTTCCAAAAAAGTAATTATTACATTTAAAAGATAAAAGGTAATCTAATATCATATCCAAAAATCCAAATTTTCGTTGTTTTTTTCATGCTTAATCCTAACCTGTAAATAAATACAGTAACCTTAAATAATTTATTTATATTCGTATAATCCGGATACTGTTAAAAATAACTCCGAGGACGGTTAATGATACTGAGGTGGTGTGCGGAAAAACATTCGCCTAGCAGCCTGTTTCATTTTGTGCTGTGGATTTCTTCGGGTCATGTGAAAACGCAGGGTACCCAAATTGGGTCCCCAATTGGGCTACCTATTTGGGTACTGGAAAATTTTAAAGACCGGATTGAGAAATCGTTGTAGAGGCGCAGCAACCATTACTTAAAAGGGCGTTAACATTCCACGTATCAGAGCATACGTTTATCTTCATTTGGCAAGGGCGACCTTCGTGAAAAGGGAAAAATTACGAAATTTTTTCCTCGCCCTAAATATGACCACATTCATGTTTTTGTTTTCGCAGGTAGCTATTGCACTATCCTTTTTTGGTTTTGAACATGTTTTTCGTATATAAAAATCACGTTACATTGCAAAGTCTGTACTTTTGTACGATAATAAAATGGTAGCATACTAAAATATAAACATTGCATTGCCGCATTGTGCATAACATGAACGTGGAGTAAATTTGACTTGTAAACGTGTTGGTCGTATTTTTTTATGTGAAATAAAAAAATTATATCGTATTATGAATTTTGACATCAAAAGCGTATCTTTCTCCTTTTGTATTTTCTTTTTTTCCAGTACCCAAACAGGTGGCCCAATTGGGCCAACATGACCCGATTTCGTCTTCAGTGTATTTCTTTCCGAAAGGTGTTACACTGGTAGTCTGAAGACGTTAGGACGTTTGAAAATCTCTGAGGATATCGATTTTTAACTGTAAATCAAATCGCAATCTTATTTAATAAAATAAATAAATATTTAATGAATGTTTCGTAATTAGTAATTATTTAGTAATTGATCAGTATAACAAGAGTTTTATTTAAACAAGAGAATCGGCGTACCATATTGGATTTTAAATAGCCCCAATTTTGCAATGGTTACATTTTAATACAAACAATAGTTAAAACTTCATACTTTCCCAGATATCAACGGCATGGAATTCAAGGACAGTATAGGATGTGCTCTTCTTTACAGACTCTTCTTAAAATTTTGACCGTACGCCGCTGGGAAAAGTGTCACCTTGCACAAACTAAAATATTGACGGCAAACATTTAGAACAATCGTTGGGGAAATTTTTATGAATTATACAGTCAGCGTTCGCCATAGCAAAATCGTGCAATCCATTCACGGGGACTGTAAACTTACACTGCAAATCCAGATTTCCCTTTTTTTGGCAAGAGCTTTTCAAGAAGATTTTATGCAAAGTAAATTTATCAGAGTTACTTATTTTATAGTTGTGATGAACTTCCGAAAACAAACCACTGATATGTAAAAAAAATTAAAGAATCTTGCATGTAGTCATACTGCTGAAAGTTGATTTGGATTATCAATGTTTACTCCTACCATTTCTTTTGATTGATTCAAACTCGGACCAAAGAAATTCACTCTATTTTGTCCCACTTTAGATTCCGAAATTTGCGATTCTGTTTTTCTTGGCTGATTGACATCAGCAACTTGCCTTTTCATCAGTCTTTTACGTATTTTCGGATTTAAAAAAATGTAGACTATTACATCCAAGGAAAAACATATACTATAACTTATCAAGCATCCTTTTTCTAACCAATATGGTATGTCGTTGCGTAGTAACAATAGCGAAATGTACGTCATGTCAGGTACGTAGACAAATAGAGTGAAGGTGAAAAGAATCAACCATGGCACAAAAAAGCCGTTCTTTCGATCAGCAATTGCATTTGGAGTTGGTTCATTAACCTTCCTAGTATCCTCACTCATAGTGTGTCGTTGTATTAATGAAGAAATTAGTTTACGATTTCTGTTGCACTTCCTATAAATATATCCATACAAAATAAATGCGGTAATCACGACGACATTATCGGTAACAGGATAAATGTACGTGTAAGCAAACCCAATAAAAGAGTGGCGGTGTTGAAAGTAAACTGTGGTTGAGATAATTGTGAACACAAGCGAGGAGAGCCATACGAAAGTTAAAAGGGAAAATGTACGTATCTTGGTAAAGTAAATTTCATACTTGATGTTGAAGTAAACTTCAGCGAAGCGGTCGA
Organism: Turritopsis rubra; assembly: GCA_039566895.2. Lineage (NCBI taxonomy): Eukaryota > Metazoa > Cnidaria > Hydrozoa > Anthoathecata > Oceaniidae > Turritopsis > Turritopsis rubra. The sequence continues at coordinate 5,394,189 of CM077623.1, forward strand.
TTGTTAATAATGTCAATGTTGATAAATTTGCAATCCAAGCGCCATAATAATGAAAATTTAAAATAACATTGTACCAAGAATTTCCAGTTTGAGTTGGATAATATGTAGATACAATCTCCGTAATAGTGTGATTAATGCTGAGGATTATTTCGCTTATACTTAAACTAACGAAATATAGCTTCTGATTTGTGGAGAATAATCTTTGATAGCTTATCAAAACATATAATCCTAATAAATGGAACAGACAACACAGATTAAACATAACAAGTTCCACTACTAATAAAACGATCATGTTTATGTTTTATGTTCTTGTGACTGAAGCCACTACTTTTTTAAACAGATCCATTTATAGAAAAACAATCAATTAAATTTACACCTGCCTTTACACAAACGGTCCATTTTTTATTGTTAAAAAATAAACAATCTTCAATTTTGATTAAAAACAGATACATCGAAATTTGGAGGTGGAGAACAGTTGAACAACTTATCTTCGAACCATTTTGTTAGAATGGCACAAGGAGAAATTGCCAGCAGCAGAATTGCTCCTGGTATAATTACCCATTTGTAAAATTATTGTTCACTTCCCGTGGAGTGCGTTTCACTCTCCTGACTAGAATTTTACGGCGAAAAGTCTTTTAAAAATGTTTGAAACAAGAAGGCATGATGTGCCTCTAACCTTATTAGTCCAAAGAAAGATTATCAAGTTTGGACAGTTGAAATCTTATGCGTAGTTACCATTACATATCATGTAGGTTGCAAAAAATGAATTTAATATAGCATAAAAAGCATATTTATCCGTGTACCCATTCGTTCATATCGATTTTCCATCAAATGTAAAATTGAAATTTAATGATTTCAGCACTCAAATGTTTTTCTCACTTCTATGAAAAATGAAATCGAAACAGCATTTCAAACAAATTCATAATTAAACTGAACAGCAGGCTACTTTAACAACAATAATGCAACTGTAACCACCCTGGACAATGCAGTAACGACGATGTTTAAAAATTCAAAATTCAAATAATGATTAACTTGATGAACTTGTCATGCTAAATGCAAAATCTTCTGACAGACATTTCGTAAAAAACTCTTTCTCCGGGATTAGCTGGTTTGTAACATGTCAGCTATTTGTCTCTGCGCTTTTCTACAAATAACTAACTCGATTATATAGCTTTCCTCAATGTTAAAAGATTTGTGAGATTTGTAATGTTGTGTACATACTTACTTAAATCAATTTACTGACACCCCATACCCGAGGATCTTAGAGCTTAAAAAACGAATCAAAATCCAAACATTTGGCACCTCACCTAGAAATGCGTATGACAAGTGTTTTCATCACATGAACATAAAAAACTTATAACAGTACAAACGTATACACGTTATTGCTCGGAATTGAGTGCGCAGTTGAAAATATGAATCAAGCTAAAACGAAATACAGTGAAGTGAAGAAGTAAATGAAGACAAATAACCAAAGAAAACCTCATCTGGAAAACATCTCATCAAGATTGGTGTATTACAAGATTGTTGTCTCGTTCACAATAAAAACATAATGGTTTCCACTACAATGAAAAATCTTGGATCTTTGGTTTTTGTTATATACATCTTATATTGTCATAGAAGTTGTTATTGTGAAACCAATCTTATCGTTTAGTCGATGTTCTATCTACTTCATAAGATTGGAATCTTGAATTGATCAATCGCCTTGGACCTGTTACATTCTTTCCCCTTCCTTCATAAAGCTGTTCAGTGTACAAAGTTACCTTCATATCGCTTGGAACTCTCATAGAATTAAATGGACCTTGAATCCTGCTCCAATCTCCACCATACCCACCACTTATTTGATAGCAATCTCCTTTCAAACCCACCGAATTACAGAAATAGACTGGTGACAAGGTGAGATCATACACTTTCACGATCTTCCAATTCGTATGATCTTGTAGATTGATAGTAACGGGGCCAGTGAAGGGTCCTTTACTCCCTTCGTTATGAACCCACTGTTTGTACTCATGGATAGATATTTCGACTCCTTCCGGTATCTTCATCGACTTGATTCCACTAATGGTGCAGGCACCATCTCGTCCCGTTGTGATATCATAGACAGGGTTAATCTGTACATGCTTTGGGACCACTATATTTTGGCATCGTCCAGCAAGATCAGCTTCTGAGCATAATTTTACTTTCTTTATACTTTCCCCTTTCTTAATCTTGATCTTTTCAGTCTCATTCCACTCGCTCTGCACACATACATCTTGCATGTAATCTGGTCCATGGAATTTTCGGATTTCAGAGTCATCCGCTTTCACAAGAATTAAGTCATAGCGGTCAGGCAGAAGGACAGATGTCACTTCAGTAAAGAGATTCTTAAAGGCATATTCAACATCACCATCTGCGGGTCTTTCAAACACCTTGCATAAGTCTAAATGAAATTCAAAACCTGCTTATAAGCATTGTCCCCTTAAAAGTTGACAAGTGTACTGCTCCTTTGATTGGTGAAGATTTCTACAAAAACACAGCGGGCACTTAATTTTCCTATTTATATTAATGATAGAAGGTTGTGGAAAAATAATTTAGGGATAGGGTCAACGCTGAGATATTAAAAACATATGTCTTAACATATAAAACTTCTGAAATTGTATGTTTGGATGGCTTACCCGTAATGTCCCCTTTTTGTCCACAAATGACCACGTGCTCACTAGCGTCTGTATCCGTTTCCTCATATGTTAACTTCAACAAATTTTGGTACAAGTTATTTGATAAGATATGTGTTGCTGCACCCAGTAGCACATCCGTTTTTGTTTCCTCTACACTCTCAGTGATTTGATTTTGGTTGTTAAGCACTACTTGCTGGGTAACTTTCACGCCTAGTGGTACAAATACACTTCCATGATTGTTGTTAAAATGAGCTGGTGTGCCATCCTGAATCAAAAGTAATTGAAAATCAGCATCTTGAATGAATCGTGTAACACAAAATCATTTCCTTTTTCTGTGCTTTTTTATATGTATTTTTATTTGATGGCAAATTATTCCAATCGTTCATTTTTTAGAAAAGTTTAACAAAACATCAGATTGGCAGAGAAAACAATAGATTACGATGAACTTAATCCCAAAAGTCTTAAATTGAATTGTTCAATCTACAGTTTGTAGATACTAATACAGTTTTACAAATAAACAAATACCCACAAAGAGAGCAACACATGTCTTTTGCAACTGCCTTCCACTACATCCAATCACTGGTGGTTTATAAAATCCAGGGAAATGAGGAAAAGTCTTCCTCAATAGTTTCAAATAGATTATAACTATTTGGTTGTCTTGAGGTTTCTCAAAAAGCTTATGCACCCCATATCTTCGTTTTGGAAAATTGATTGGATCGAAAAGAAATCTGAAAAACTCATGGTCATCTTTCAGTTGCTTTTTCAACACAAACAATGTGTTTTTCGTTACTCCGTTTAAATCATCGTTATTACTAAGAACAGATGCAATATCCAGTAGCAGCAGTTTCCTTTGGATGGCCAAATTGCAATACAACCGTATAAATGTTCCACATCGCTTTGCATAAGTTTCTTTTTATCTGGTTCAGCAGCATCATCACAATACTTGTCAATCACCTCACGTAAGATGCCATACGCGATCAACTCTTTGAATGCATGATCGTATAATTCCAGACCTTCTCCCGTTGTCAAAGCTTCTCCTTTTTCAATTTCCTTCCTGAATTCAGCAACTGAAGCAGACACAATTTTATACAACGTTTTCACGCCAGCAATTTGGATTTTCAATTCGCTGAGGTTTGCCTCTTCAATGGCGTCTTCAACAATCCTATAGAAATAAAAAACTTCTTATAACGAGAATAGAAATCCAGAGTATTTTAATTGTCTACAATATCAGTCCATAGTCTTTAATATCATTCAAGACTCCTTTATTGTTTGCCTATTCCAAATCCTACCAACGTACTTCTTAAAGTTAGGTTCTTCTTTCTTTTGAACTGGAGCTGTACTTCCTCCGAAAAACGAAAAGATGGTCGAAACCAGCGTTAAAACTGTACCCACTATTGATCCAACAGGACCTGCCAGACTTACAACAGCTGCAGCAATCTCTAGTCCTCCTAAAAGCATAATGAAAAGTCGCAATGAATGCATTTGAATATAGTATAATAGGCAAGATACTCAATAGGATTTGCGTGGAATACAGTAGGTATAAACTTACCAGATATGGCAGACATAACATCATCATTTCGGATACCTTGCACTAATGTACCAGATCCACTAACTACAGAAGATATTGCCCCAACTGCAGCTTCTTTCTGATCCTCGTCCAATTGATTAACGACTTCGTTAAATTTCACATTGATCCTATCGAATTTTTCTTTGATTTTTTCATCTGCAGTGTTTTTTTCGACCATTTCTTCTTGGTAACCTGCTTTCTGCATTTCTTCAAGTGGTTTTGTTATTGTGTTAGTATCAACATCACTGAATAAATCATTTTCGTTGGTGGTTGCGATAACAACACTAGCAATTATGAAACAGACAAGCAGTGCGTACACTTTAACCCACAAGCAACAAAACGCCATTCTTCACCTTCCCCTAAAATAAATATTGGAGATTCATTTTTAAAGGGTTTCAGATGTGGAGTGAATAGATGAAGCTGAAAGTCTTTGGACGTTCTGCGCAACACCCATGCCTCTCAGTTAAAATTTTTATTTATAAATTCGAATTCAAACTCTAAACTGCGTCAACTGCGAAATTAAAATGCCGCGAAAAACACATTTTTAAATTCATGTGCGAAAATGATACAAAAATCAAGACTTCCCAATGGATGTCAGACCAACCTGACTACCCTCTGGGATGGAAACAAACGGGAACAATAGGTAAAATGGTATAAAATACAAATAACAATAATGGATATATATAAAGAAAAAGGGAAAAACTTTAAGATGGTATGATAATTAGGAATTTAGAAGCGTATGTCAAAAAAATGATATTACATAATACTTGTAATATGAGAGGCATACCTTCCCGAGAGCTCAAGAAAAGGTATATTAGTTTTCAGAACAGATTTATATCTGTACTGAGATTTCCTCAAACGCGATAAGAGTTTAAGGACTATTGGATCCATGATGTTGTAGACAGAGTAACCTTTTGGACTGATAAGCGAGCGTAGTCTTTTTAGTGTAACTAACAATTTCCCGAGAGATGTTTAATTAGCCATATAAATTTTTTCGCCTTGTATATCATCTTTTCCTTCAGCTGATAAGCAAAAGTCAGATTCCTATCAATAATTATTCCTAGGTGTTTTTGATAAGGCACGTCTACTATAATGGAGTAAGAGAGGGTTCAGTTGGTGGATATGTTTTCTGAAAAAAAGCAACTTCTGTAGCTTGTTTATTTGGGTCAGGGTTAAAAGGCATTTTCCACTGTTAGGCCCAGTTTTCAATCGCAGCGAGGTCACCAGTAAGATTATTAAGGGATCTATCTATATTGTAAACAATGGAGATGAGGGAAGTGTAATCATTAAATATTCTTGTGGACATGATCTCAAATTGTCAGGTGGATCATTATGTATCATTATTTATCAGTGTAAAAACCGCTAATTCCAAGATAGCAGATAACAAAAATTAAAAAAAAAAAATGGCGCCATATCGTATTTCCTCTATTTATCACCGCCCTTCAATTAACGCAACACATACGAAGTGGGTAAGTGAAACGCCTTTCTTTAATAAACCCGGCCCTCTAATAAAGCGCCAAACCTTAAATCAGCGTTTATAAAAAACACCAGTAATTCTGGGGCCAACTAACTCGGATATCGAGGTCGCTTGTCAGCCCTTCCATTTTCTATATGTAGATGAAGAAACTGATGCTGATCTAATCGTTTTATGGCTTAATATTATCATAGTTTAGTTACGAACCTGTGTCTTTCTTTCGAAAATAGGAATCTTCCGAAATTTAAAAGAGAAGATACGGTAGGGATGGTGGCATATGGCTGTACTGTTATTACCGGGGAATCATGACCAATATTTGATAAGGAAGAAACTTACACAATCTCAGATTTCAGGAGAAAATCCAGCAGACGGCTTTATGTGCTTCCACTCTCGACAATCAGCCAATGGCTTTGATATAGTAGTTGAATATCTTTTTATAGAAACCCAATAATATTCATGTGTGTATGTCTATACCAGTTATTTGTTTGTTCACACAGTTAAGAAGCGTAAAAAATATTTGAATTTGTTTAAAAACAGTCCGTAAATTTTACCGAAGACATTTCAGTATGATTTTTTAAAATGATTTAGTTCTAGTGGAAATCCGCCCTTACGCATGACTAAGTGTTTCTACCATCGTGCGCCTGATTCACACTTATGAGGCGCAACATTAAACATGAATATAATCTCAACTAACTATTGTTTTATGTGAAGCAAGAGACAACCCATAAATGTCAAATACTATGGTTGTGATATGCTTGCGTCGTTTCTATATGGTTGTGATATGCTTGCGTCGTTTCTAAATGATGCAAACATGAGTATGCATGAATCAGGCTTATGTTTTCAAGCGCGAAACAGTTATCGTTTTTTTCATGTGTTCACTTGGATGGCTTCCGGAATATTATGCGGCGGAAAAGTTGAAAATGATCCAACTTTTACGCAGACGCTTTTGGGGGAATTAGGGAGTATTAGCAACCACGAAAACAACGAGAGCGGCAACGCGAGTGAACCAAAAGCCTTGTTTCTCTTGCGAATATTAATGAATCATGGAAAAAGCAGTGAAAGTTTGAAGAACTTCCTTCATATAACTAAACATGTGATTGATGAATGAGAAAAAACAAGAAACGTAGTAAATCAGATGAAAACCAAAATGCAAGTAAAACAAAATTAAACTCTATTTGTTTCAGAGGAGTCGCACTTTGGAATAGTTTACGGTTGAGATTAAAAATTGCAAATCACTAATAACATTTAGAAATAGTTTGAAATCTCATTTAAAGTTTCAATTATGACTGTTATAAATAAACCATCAAATATTCATAACATTGATTTTAGTTTATATTTTAATTACTATTTATATTCTGGATTATATTTGTTATTCTCGTAACTATGGTTTCCAACTCTAAACAAGAAATGCTTTGCATATATACAAATCGCCTGAAGGGGGCTCGACACGTGTAGGAGTTAAATAAAAATTTATGCTGCAACTTCATTGCTGGTTACTGAAACCTCTTTCAAAGAAATTCTTTTTCCATAGAAATCATCAATTTTGGCGTACCACAGGGCTCCATATTGGGGCCAATCCTGTTTAACATATACGTTAGCGATATGAATGAAATTGCCACAAATTGCACATGTATTCAGTACGCAGATGATTCCACCCTGTATTAACACTGCAAGCCTCTGAGGTTAGTAACAACATCAACGAGCTCCAATCGACCATCCAAGACATCTATTGGTGGTCAAAAGATAAGAATTTGATAATCAACCCAGAAAAAACTAAATTTATGATCTTCACCATAAAGCAATCAAAAAACGTACCATTAAATACATTTTCAAACTAGATGCTTCACACTCACTCGAAAGAAGTGATGTGACCAAAATTCTTGGAGTGAAGTTCCAACAACAACTGAATTGTGACCCCCACATCTCAGAAGTTACAAAAAGCTGCTATTCTGCACTCAGTAACCTGCGAAAAATTAAACGACTTACCCCATGGCACATAAGAAAACAACTTGCCGAATCACTGGTAATATCAAAACTTGATTATTGTAATACCGTATATGATCCACTCACACGTCATCAGATGGCTAGGTTACAAAAAGTACAAAATGCAGCTGCTGCGTTCGTTCAAAATCGCTACTGCACGACCAAAGATGTTCTTGAATTGAAGTGGCTCCCTATCAAAGAGCGGATTGAAATGAATCTGGTTAATCTTTTCTTCAAAGCTTTGTATTATCAACAATACCCAACATACCTCAAGTTGAAATTTGCTGAGCCAAAAAAAAATCTACGGTCATGCAACGACACGACCAAAAATCATAAAAAACGGACACATAAACGCGTTTAAATCAAGAGCAGTTTCTTTGTTTAATGAAATTCCAAGGAGAGTTCGTGAATCGTCTAATGAAAAATATTTTAGGAGTAAAACCAAGGAATTTTATATTGACTGTCTTTAGCTCGGTTACTTTAATTATTTCAAGCATATATGTTCCGTCTTCTTCTTGTTCTTTTCTCTTTCTACAGTGTTTATAGTTATTGATTTGTTTGTATTTATTGATATTATAGCACGAAGAACCATTATATATATATATGGATGAGGCGAATAAATGATTATTTATTTATTTATTTATTTATTATCTCGTAGGGATTTGGGGATCTAGTTCAGCTGAAGCAAAGCTTCCCTTCAGTCAAATTTTGGCAAAAATGAGAGACAATAATGAAAATTTGTCAGTAAATGCCCATGGTGAATATAAATAATATCCATTACACAATTTGAAATGTTACAAAGCTCAGATACTGATCTACCAAATCTGGGCATCAGGTCATTATATCTACAGGGATAAAAACGCCTTAGTAAAATGCAGGTAGCTGTTACAGCAGGAGCTATTTGACAATCTGAACAATACAGAAAATAATAGAAAAGTGTCTTTTCATACACTACCGAGAGATCGAGCATTATTTAAGGCATGGGAAGCAGCCATTGAGCGAACTGGTTTGCCAGCTACTGGATGATTGTACTCTGATCATTTTGAGCCCAGTTTGTATGAAAAATCTTCCATGCTGAAGATGCAAGTGTGCTCGGAGTTACACCAAGGCCGCAAGTCAACGCGACGTAGGTAGAAAAAAGACGCCATACCCACACGTTATCCATACAAAGAAAAACATGGGAAACCACGTGAACGAACTAATACGTTAGCTAGAGCGAAGCATGTTGAACACACTCGGGTAAGTTTTACTGTTTTTTCTTCTTCCAAATATTGTTCCCAGACCTTTCCCGTAGCAAAAATTGGAATAACATTTTTTTTTCATAGATAATTGCAAACGCTCTGGATGATTTTGAATCTTCAGAAATTGTCGACGAACAGAATTGCGCGCAATCTAAAGATACATACAATGTAAGAACTCCATACAATTACATGCCTCTAGCATATCTCACTCATTTCACTTTTCTGTAAAAATCTTTCATCTCTTTTAGGATGTCGATTTCACGAATTACATGCAAACCGATACAAATCACTAGAGGCAGTCAACGACGAAAGGTCTCGGTCAGCAATTTGCCTATAAAAGCTACAATCACGTTAGTACTTCGATATAATAATAATAATAATAATAATAATAATAATAATAATAATAATAATAATAATAATAATAATAATAATAATAATAATAATAATAATAATAATAATAATAATAATAATAATAATAATAATAATGGATTTTTAAACAAGGGTGGCAACTGAATAATCTAGGCGTTCTTGAACTGGCAGCCATCTGAGAGAGATGACGTCTGCCACTCTTGCATATCTATATTTAAAACAAAGCTCACTGATGCGTTAAGGATTTTCTGATGGCGAGATTTTTGGTAATGTGGAACATTATACAATAGCGTGTTTCCGTAGTCCAGTTTCGAAATGATTAGCGATTGAATAAGCTGTTTACGAGTTTGTAGCGGCGCATAACGTTTGATCCTGCGTAATACATTTATTGGATAAATATGTTATCAAATCGCTATTCTTGGCTAAATATTGTAAAAAGTGCAGGATTCCCTTTAATAAATAAGAACGAAAAATCCATCCGAAATACCGCCTTACGTTGACAAACAAAGTAAAAAAACCCGTTCAAATAACAAACAAGGATAGTTATAAGGTTTAATAGTGTTTATGTAAGAACTGTTTCTGATGATGATAAGCTTATAATTATTTACTGTAGGTGAGCTTCGCAGCACGAGGTATCACTGACATCAAAATAATACTTAATTTCAAGTAATTTCAAGTAATACTTCAGGTTGGAAGTAACTGAAATCCTCCTTTTTGTATTTCATGGGAATAAAATCTTTGTTTCCGTGAATAAGTTGTAAAATACCAAAAAAATACTTATTGCATGTTTTAATAAGCTTTTGAAAATTCCTAGCCTGCGTTCGTTCATTACAATTTATATAGTTTCGTAAAGGAAATTTCGCAGTCTAAAGCGTAAGCTAAAAACTGCCATTTTGGCCGGACTAGTGGGAGTGTTAGGGGGTTTTAATATGGTATTCGCTTTCGCTGCTACCGTAATTAGCGTAAACGAAACTATGAATCAAAATCAACTTAGCAATGTTTACCGATTGGTTTACACGGTATAGTAATCTTCACGTGTTTCAGTTCCTGGTATAACGTATCATACACACCATATTTAATCCTTTGCAAAAATGTTATGATTCATATTATAGATTTTTACATACATTAATGTCAGTTCATCCATCGCCTCGTTTCTAATCTTAATTATTACGTAATAATTAAGATTAAGCGTAATAAAAAACATCGTGAAACATTTCCCCGAGGTATCGTTTCTCTTTGTAAACGACCCAAGCGTCATTAATATTCAGGGCGAAAATGAGGACGAATGTAATGACGTAATTTACGGAAGGTCTGTTGCATACATTTTCTGCGGATATCACAAATATCACAAACTGTTGAGGAGCACATTAACATAATTAACATTAACATATTATTCCTAATTATTCTGTTTTCAGTCTCTGCCACCAATGGGATTATTTCCATGTTTTTCCTGTTTTAATAGCTAACATTCTCCTCCATAAAATTCGGCATACACTCTAGATCCAGCTCTGGTTTTGTATGAATATATTATAAGAGGTGTATTAGAAATTTCAAACTTATTTGCGCTAATTCAACTGCCGTATTTTCCTCGATAAGCGCCGCCACGATACTTTGAGCTGACTGTAACAGATTATGTAGACAGATAAAGAATAGAATATATGTAAACCTATGTGAACCAAATGTTTTTGATCTTTCACTCTTTTATTAGAGGAAATACGGTATATCTTGAAGAATTTCTCACTATAAGAAATGAAAGATATAAAACTACTGAAAAATAGAGAAACAAAGGTTGCTGTTTTTAATTGATCGAAATTTCAAAAACCTTTTTATATACAATATGGTTTTAGTTTGTCCCTAAACATACACAATTCCCTCGAACAAGCCAACAACGTAACAAACCAAATTGCTGCCTTTTCGACAAAACAGCCAAACATTTTCCTTCCATTTCAAGAAATTTGAGTGGAACTGATCGTTCAAACACTTCTTCTCTTGGCGTTTTTATGTTTCCTAAATGCACAAAGGAAAACATTGCACCAGCGATGATGTTTTCTTTCGACTTCCATAACTAATCATCACTTTCATCTTCAGCAGCATCTTTTCCACTTTCGTCATCATCGTTCATATCCTCATCACTTTGATCCCAATCTTTCATGGATGCACCTAACATGAAGTCATCACGAAGAACATCCCACTTCTTCGTTGGTTGTTCTGCATCATTTTCGACCTGTACATAGATACCGTAATAAAACGATTGCAACAGTCAATTGAGGTAGAATCCCTTACTTCAGTTGCAGTTTCGAATATGAATAGAAAGTGGAACAACACATTTAATACCAGCAATGAGGCAAAAGGGCAGAAAATATTTGTAATTATATCGCTCAATAACATTTGTTAGTAGTTGGCCAATATATGGAAAGCAATCTGGAAAGTGGATACCTTTTTCTTGTCATGCCTGCGTTGATGTTCTGCATTAGGTTTTAATAGATCCATAAAGCTGGATTTTGTAACTGATTCTGTAACTACTAACAATAAACAGTCAAAGGTAAATTTACAGTAACTTAATTTAAAGTAAATTCCAGTTCTTAAAAAACAAAACAAAACAATGCAAAGAAATAATTTTTGAGGACTTGATAATTGGTAACTCCTACAAAACTTTTTCTACCTTTACTCTTTTTGGATTCAGTTTTGGCAGATTTCATTTTTTCAGACATAGTTTTCTGGTGGGTGCTCACAGCGTTGAATAACTTGACCACTGAAAAGTATGGAAATAATGGAATACACTATAATGACATCTTTATGAAATATGTCGGTTGAAAGATGTTTTGAGGACTGATATACTACCTCCTTTGGTTGATATTCGTTTTAACAAGATCTCCTTTTGAGCATTCGACCTTGTTGGCAATACATGATTTTTCGCTTTTTCTTCTTTTAGTTCCTCAACTCGTTCCTGAAAAATATGAAGGCAGCACTGTAAAAAAATGTCAAAAATAAGGCTTATGACAGATAGAAAAAAATATGCCAAAAGGAATTCCGATAGTTATTAAGCTAACCAGGTGGCAATAGATTATTAAAAGGAGTCAAAGTACCTAATGTATAAATTTTAGTTGTCTGCATGGAAAACGAAGTGGCAAATACAGTTGTAACCAGTGTTACAACTACAATAAGTGTATTTACACCCACACAAAAAGTTGACATTTTTCATATCAAATGTTTTTTGCAAGGGTGCAACATAGCAATTTTAAAAATATTGATGTGATATACGGTTGACTGTAAAACAGAAATTAGTTAGCACTAGTGCAAAATTTGACATTTTTAAAAACGCTGTCTTAATTTTTTAGAATGTAAAAACAATTGGTCCACTACTTACCTTTTTTGCAGACAATTCCTCCTGAAGTTCAAGCTTTCGTTTTTTAGATTTTTTACTCTTAGAGAGAATTGGTGCCTAAATAACCAACAAAAAAAGTTCAAAGAAAAAGCGGTTAGTCCATAACACTAAATTGAGAAAAGAACACCTACACTCCTTACCTTTGTTGTCACTTGTTTTTCCAAAAGTTTTGTAATAATATCACCCATTGCTGAAAAACCTTGAAGCTTCTCTTTTTCTAAAAGTCAAGTGTTGATAATTATTTTGATGAAAGTTTACAGATTGATCTAAACCACATTACAAGAACTGACCATGTTATAAAAAATAAGCAACAAAAAAAAGGTTATTATATAATAATATTAATAATAATAAGAACAGGTCAACAGGTTAATTTTATAATACCTGCAAAAAACATAATAATTTAGTTACATAATTAATCTTCATAAATTGACTTCAAATTTAAAGGAGACTTGCACATTACTATTCGGTTATTTTTAGGCCGAGGTCTAATACATCACAGTTTCTTGTCATATACCGGGGTGTAAAACATATGCAGGAAAATTCAATTATACAATAAATTCATTATATATGGAAAGTTAAAAGAGACAAACATCAAGCAACTGAGCGAATTTATGAAATATTTACAGTGGTGGCAACAAATTTTCTTTGATTTTCTGAAGAAATGAACGAAATTGTGTTTTTGGATACAGTGGTAGTAATCAACATCACATCTTATAATCCACATTAATTATGAATGCTCAGACTTATAATGGTTAAGAGAACACCACACCATGGGTTAGAGTGCACCACACCACACACACACACTTTTTATACTTATATGTGGTGACTTTTTCTGCTTGGCAACTTCAACAACACACTGCAATATGGCGTAGTCTATCCTTACTGGGAACACCAAGAATTCTTGATGTATGAACACATCTGTGGCATGGACACCAAGTTTGAAACTCTCCTATCATCACTCCAAATATCTTCGCCAAATATAACTCTGCAATGTGCAAAATTTAATATAATAAAGATTAATTTTAATAGATTCATCAATTTAAGAATAAATCCGTGATCAGTAATACAAAACATTCTTATTCTGCCACAAAAGTGATTTTGTTGTCTTGATGTAAATTCTACACCAATTTCAAACTTGGCTTAAAAAAGGGGATTATGAAGGTGAGATTGAATGACTACCATTGATAACGAGTGCTGCAAATGATTTTCTACATGATTTTTAAAATAGCTCAAATGGCAATTTACGTTATAAATATACCTTAGTTAGGTAATAGACGTATAAAAAGAGAAGGACTTACAACTTCTATAAATCCATTGAAATGAAACTCTCCTCGGGTTATTGAAATTTTAACAAAGGCAGTTTTGAAACTCCCTCAAGTACAGTTAAAAATACATGCTGCTATTGGCTTCTACGATGGTAACAACGAACCAGAAAAGGAATTTCAGGATACATTTATTTTGTAGCTAATTTTTAAACTCTGATTTCTTGTGACCTCCTACAGCCTCAACCATGAAACTTTCAGAATCGAAGGAAAAGATATTTATTTCCCTGTACATTTACAGACGTCAGTCAGGCATCTTTCTAAGGTCTGAATTTTTCTTAAAAACTATATCCACTAAATTCTACATAATTCGGCAAAATTTGCTGTAAATTCCCATTCGACATTTAGAAAAAGGTTGAGTTGTAATTTTGAAGAACTAATGAAAGTTGCAGATTTATATGCAATTCTCATTTCCCCTAATTTCTTTTTGTTACCACAATGTGTGAAGCATAAACATTCGCATAAACCCGCCCATCTAAACAAATATCCAGTGAAACGTGAGGCAAGGATTATATCAAAGGAATGCTGACATAAAGGATTTTGACAATAGAATTGAAAGGCTTTAGAAGTTAGTAGTAATTCCTTCTCTTTTTATACATCCATGGTTAGGAAGGAGATAGACAGCTTAATTAAGCTAATAAATTATTAAATTTCTTCCAATGTTTTTTAATAGCAACAAAATCTCATAAATCCTATTATGGCGGGCCATTGTAAAGAACCTAAGGAATCTACAACACAAATATCTTGAATTTGGGGGGTTTGTTTTTCTGTTTTCAATTTAGCTTAAATAAACATCCTAAATAAGCGATCATAAGGGATTATAGATTATAACCATTTGCTATTTCCGCACCATAACTTTGGATCGCACCGATGAAATTCAACGAAATTTGTCATGACGGTAGAGGACACATGCATTATTACAGTACAGCCTTTTTATGGTGGCCAATAACACCCAAAAAGAAACGTCAAAAAAAAAAATAACACAACCACCTACAAGCGTCCATTGCACTTTTCTCGTGCGGCAAGTTGAGAGTATGGATCTCCAAGAAAATTAACAGTCCGAAGCAAGCCCCTCCAGGCAGATCATATATACACAAAATCATCATGATTCATGTCACATCCATGTTGTGTGTGTGGTATGGTGTGGTGGTGAAAGTATATATATTCGTAGTTTTGTAGCTCACGAGCAGGTTAACATTGTAATGAAGATTGTGATAACGTGCTAGTGTTCCTTATGCTGTGTTACTAAGAAATAGTTATTTCCGAAAAAAAGAATAACCTGCATCACTTTCATCTTCACTCTCCACATCAGCATCGGAGCCATCATTCGTATCCTGCACTTCCATCACCACCATTTTTAATTGTGCATTCTGTCAAGAACACATGCTCACAATAAGGCTATATTCACACGATGGCGGATAGTAAATTAGAATTTTTCCAAATTGTCTTTATTGTGGGTAGGACAAAAGTAATGGGATACAATTGGGTTTTAGTGAATGCATAAGCGTTGAAAATAAAGAGAAACTAGAAAACAAGCAAAAACTTCAAACTAAAAGGTGGATTAAAAACTTGATAGGAGAGCCATAGAAAGCTGTTAAGATTGAGAATTGGTGCAAGTAGCACATTGAAAATTGGATTTGCAAGACGAAGCTAGATAAAGATAGAACAATGGTAATATGATCAATTACATAAATATAAATAATGAATATTTCAGTATAAGTCAGCAATGTACGCACAGGCCTCGGCCAAACACAGGCGTTTGAGCAGAGACAAGGCAGCTGAGTTTTTGTTGAAAGAGAACATCAGAACTGAGGATGAACGTCTGCTGGCTGCCAATCAAAGAAAGGGTCGTGTGAGCTCTGTGCGACTTGTGGTCAGGGTCACCTGGAGGATGGAAAACGCCCCTGATGTTTCGGCAAGAAAGCAGAAAGACCACTATGATATCGTCAAGGAAATTGCTTTCACTAGGTTGTATTCTGAATGTTGTAACGGAATGTGGTTGCAAAAAGTGCGTTGGAGATTCTTCTCAACAACAAAATGAATTACTTCTATTTTGCTGGTGCAATGCGGCAAGCACTCAGAAAAGGCCGGCAAAAGAATGTGAACATTCTAATTGTCGGGCGAACCAATTGTGGAAAGTCCTTCCTGCTTAACCCATTAGGGTTAGCTCTCAAGGCTTTTGTCAATCCAGCTAATGGGAGATATGCGTGGATTGGCTTAGACGAGTGCGAAGTGGCGCACTTGAATGACTTTCGATGGTCACAAGAATGACTTCCTGAAGCGACTTTATACTGCTGTTGGAGGGACAGACGGTTCACTTGCCAGACCCCCAGAATATCTATTCCAAAGATCTGTGAATTGACCGGACTGAAACCATCCCTTTATTTGCCACAAGTAAAAACGAAATTCAATTGCAGGGACGAATAGAGAACCCTGAGCACATCGCGCCATGTAAATTTGTTTTGGCAAAACTAGTGATGTCTGGTGTTGTGTATGATGATGGCACATTCCACTAGAATTTTAACGTATGGTTTGAATTTTGTTGAGAAGTTATCTCTTCTGTTGATAAACTGACACGTCACGGACAGGTCACAGGCACGTCACACATGTTTTCAAGCAAAACATACAGTCAAATCAACACGTCACACACGTGACAGTAATTTTTTTTAAATAGTAAGCATTGTTTTTATTAAGAAAAGAAAGTGTGACGTGTCGATTTTACTTGAAAAATAGCATTCTTCCAAGGTAACTCCGCTGTGACGTGTGCGTGACGTGTACGTGGCATGTTTCTATTATGTTTAGAAAGGTCAAAAAGGTAACGCAAATCTGTGGACACCAAACGTCAACATTAGTACCTGGTCCTTCCACCTTTGCATCGGATTACGCCTTTTATTCTGTCGTTCATCGACTCGATTGTTTTGTCGATCAAGTCAGCAGATGCCGCTTCAATGGTCTTCTTCACTCTTTCACAAAATTCTTTGTACCTCTCCTGCATTATCTACTGTCCAGAGCATCTTCTTTAAGCTGTAGTCGCACCATAGGTAATATGTTCCCTATTGCGTTAAGATCTGGAGAACGAGGAGGTATCGCAAACATTTCACAACCAAGTCTTTCCCATTCACTTTTTGGCACCTTTGCGTTTTGTCGCGGGTCTCCATCTTGCAACCAACGCTTTCCTGTGGTTGTTTGCCACACTTTCGTAAAATGCCTACAAGTTTAATGTTTTACATAAATTTAATACTTTTACAATCGACAGTTCTGTCAAAACAAAAACAATTATGTTGTTTTTGTTTTTGTTTTTGTTTTTGTTGCTGTTGTTTTGTTTTGTTTTTCAAAATGGTAGCGTAGTCGGGAATGTTTTCTTATGTAGTCTTACCTGGAAATGTTTTTTCAACGAATTCCGCAAATCGGTGCTCTGTCACTTGCTATTAAAAGTGTTCACAGCACACCACACAACTGCCATACCCAATGACCACAAAGTATTTGGCTCTTCTGCCAACAATTTCTTCTTTGCGGCCTTTCGTTGTAATCGTTAGTCCTTCGCCAGGCTTCCTCGAGGTCATAGACGAAACAGCTCTTGCTTCGACGTAAGGGTTGGTGCGATGGGCGAAACCAACTCCGTCGAAAAAGAATGTTATTGTTTTGCGCCAATACTTTGGCGGAAATTGCTTTTCCCCCTTTGCAAATGTTAATCGTCGCTTCCTGTCCTTCTCAGAAAGTAGCCGTTTCTTTCTTGACTGGCGGCACTTAAAACCGTTCTTTCGAAGAATCCGGTAAATAGATTTTAATGATACATGGTACAGCCCAGTTTGCTCCTGTATTTTACTGGCACTGAAGGAAGCCCTCCCTTTTCGTAACCTGGATAGTGTTCGTATGATCAGTCGTTCGTCTCGGTTGTTCAGTATCTTCGACCGTCCTTTGTTGTCTATCCTTCTGTCAACGAGGGCATTAGTGGTAGTGGCATGGCGGTAAATGCTCCGTTTCGAGTGCTGAGGTACCGAGTGCTGAGCTCTGCACAACTGACCCCGTTTTCCTGATTGAGAATTTTCAACCTCATGCTTGTCTTTGCATCAATCCGTACCATTATATATATCGTATGAATATATCTATAAATATAGTCATTGAAAAATATTTGGGAGCACTAGACTTGTAGCATCTGAAGCCACAATTTTTGTCACTGATTCTAGAGTCGGACTAATTGGCAAGTTAATTGAGTAGGCTAAAAATTGAGATAATAGGCATTGTTACGGGAACATGTTGTCTGGAAAAGGAAGTGTCTAAAACTCATACTGCTGCAGAAATTGTAACAAACATGAGATTGAACAAGGATGAGAAATTCGCATACGTCAGGGAAGAATAAAATGTAGAAGAATAAGCGAAATAAAGATATACGAAAAAAGAATCAAACGTTACTCTTACACAAAGATACAAAATATATTGTAACCGTCAACAGAGAACCAAACAAATGTAAAAAAACAGTAATAAATAAATATATAACTTAACAGTATGGTGATGTTCTTTGTATTCCCGTTGCAATATCTAATGTTGAATCCAAGATTGATTGTCAATTAAAATCATGCTATTATCAGGACAATTGGCTAAGTTTCTTCTTACCTGCTTCTTACGCAAAATGTACTGCTTCTGACCCGTTCTTACACGTTGTTACTTGTTCTTACTCAGTTGTCACTTGGAAAAGAATTTTGTTAAGTTTCTTCTTACGTCCCTCTTACTCGAGTAACATGGCTTCTTACGCCTTCTTACGCGTTATTACTCGTTCTTACCATGTTCACCTTTGAAATAGAACTCAACACAATTTCTTCTTCCTTGCCTCTTACGCAAATAACATGGCTTCTTACGCCTTTTTACGCGTTGTTACTCGTTCTTACTCAGTATTCACTTTGAAAAGTAGTTGGAAAAGTTTCTTCTTACCTGATTCTTACGCAAATAGCATGGCTTCTTACGCGTTCTTACAAGTTGTTACTGGTTGTTACTGAATATTCACTTGGAAAAGATGTTGGCTAAATTTCTTCTTACCTGCTTCTTATGCAAAATGGGTTGTTTCTGACGCGTTGTCTCCTCTTGTTTCCTCTTATCCCCTATGTCCTAAAGGAAAAGATATGGTCTCAAGTCCGACTCATACCAGATTTAAGCAAGTATGAGCTCTTAAATATTCTTGTTCCTCACATCAGTGTTCTTATCATCCCTTATAACCTCTTGTCCCCTCTTATCTACCCTTATTCCCTATGTCCTAAAGAAAAAAATATGGTCTCAAGTCCGACTCATACCAGACTTAAGCAAGTATGAGCTCTTAAATATTCTTGTTCCTCATATCAGTGTTCTTATCATCCCTTATCATCCCTTATAACCTCTTGTCCCCTCTTGTCTACCGTTATTCCCTATGTCCTAAAGAAAAAGATATGGTCTCAAGTCCGACTCATACCAGATTTAAGCAAGTATGAGCTCTTAAATATTCTTGTTCCTCACATCAGTGTTCTTATCATCCCTTATAACCTCTTGTCCCCTCTTGTCTACCGTTATTCCCTATGTCCTAAAGAAAAAGATATTGTCTCAAGTCCGACTCATACCAGACTTAAGCAAGTATGAGCTCTTAAATACTCTTGTTCCTCGTATCAGTGTTCTTATCATCCCTTATAACCTCTTGTCCCCTCTTATCTACCCTTATACCTATGTCCTAAAGAAAACGATATCGTCTCAAGTGCGACTTATACCAGACTTAAGCAAGAACGAGCACTTAAATATTCTAGTTCCTTACATAAACATTGTTATCCCCCTTTATCACCCCTTATCCCACCTTGTCCCCCCTTATTCCCTATGTCCTAAAGAAAAAGATATCGTCTCAAGTCCGACTCATACCAGACTTAAGGAGGTATGAGCACTTAAATATTTTAGTCCCTACATAAGCGTTCTTATCATCCCTTATCCCCCCTTGTCCCCTCTTGTCTCCCCTTATTCCCTATGTCCTAAAGAAAAAGATATCGTCTCAAGTCCGACTCATACCAGCCTTAAGGAAGTATGAGCGCTTAAAAGTTCTTTCTTTCTACATAAACATTCTTATCACCCTTTATCACCTCTTATCCCCACTTGTACCCCCTTGTTCCCACTTTGTAGATACAAAGATGGAATATATAGTCTGGTACGAGTCAGACTTGTGATGATAATTTTTTCCTTAGGACATAGGGAATAAGGGGAGACAAGAGGGGACAAGATGGGATAACGTGTGATAAGAACGTTGATGTGGGGAACAAGAATTTGTTGAAGAATCTGTGTCTTCGTTATTTCCTATTGTTTGTATTGGTTACAGATTTATTCTGCGTTTTAGGCTCTGTAACCGGGAACAGGAATGGATGAGAAATTTTTGGTATTCTATATTTCATCGTCACTTATTACAATTTGATCTTGTATTTTATTAGCTTGCTTTTAAATGGTTTGACGTCTTCCTTTTCATTTTCATCATCCCTAATAACAATTGTATTTGTTGGAATTAAACGAGTAGCAAAAGGCTTTCTTTCCAATATACATTCCTGAGGATTTTCAATTGGCACGAATATATCGACGTCATTGTCATTATCGTTTGGCTGACTCTCTGTTTCCAGCAAATCATCATTTTCTGGTTCTACGTTTTCAAGTGCTTTAATTCTTGTTTCCCAATCTGGAAATCTGTGTTTGAATACATTTTTTCGGAAGGCCTTCCTTTCATAACCGTTCATGTAAAGCCAAGCGTCCTACAGAGAATCTGATCCTTTCCAACCCACGGTTTTGCGCATTTCATATACCTTGAACACCTTATTATCAAGGTTGGATATCAAGAAACTCCATTGCAGCATCAATAGCAGTACGTTCTCCATGTAATGCACGTCATGTGTTTCCCGTCCAAAATCCAAATGATCATTTTCTATTGACAAAAGCTGATACAAATTTCCTTCTAATTGATCAGCTTCTAAAACTGCATGCGCCACTGCCTTGTCGGATATTATTATGGTATTGTCGGTTTCCGGCATAACACTTGGGACCTGCGAATATCTGAATTCATCATTTCCGGACATCATTGCATTGATTTTCCCTCGTTTCCATGTCCAGGCTCTTTGCAAAGCACAATTTCTGCAGGTTTTCCAGACGAAAGCACTTCGTCATGCAAATTAACATTTGCATTTGGAAATCCGGATTTCCCTGCTTCTTCTCTGATAATTTCTTTTTGAGATAACTGAATAAGTTCAGATGCTTTTAGTGAGTTCCAGTCCTTCTAAACAACAAACAATGAAGCAGCATATGCATCCAATGACGTTTTGCAGCCTATAAGTCAAATTTCAAAATATATATGATAAGAAAATATTGAATTGAAAACGTGACAGCTAAAACTTAGGAAACTTTTACCTCTTCCTTTCACAATCTTTCAAGGCCAGACCCCATGAACAATTTAGCAAGTATATCTTCGTAAGAAGACAAGCTACATTCTGGCCAATCAAGAGCTATCCAGAAGGACAATCCTGGCTCCTTGACGTTTCCTTCTTCCTCACTGTCAGGAATATTCTCATGTTCACCGTCACTAAGAACTTCTTGCGTTAGACCAGCCAACGATTCACTATCGTCAACTTCCGATGACCTCTCCAATACCTCAGCTTTTCTTTTAGTAGATTTTCGCTGGATAGCAGTAAAACATGAAATGAAGGCTACCACATTATTTTGGTCAATCAAAATTGAGTTAATTTTCTGTCTTTGCGCCCAGATACTTCTCAATGAATAACCAGCTTCCCACAAAACACGAACAGCGCACACATGATATTTGGATACAATCGGTGACACGATATAAGCCCTTAAAGCTTTCTTTAATGTAGTGTTTTTAATACACGTTTTGACACTAAATTCAGAAGACATACTAATTCTGCTTTCTACCAGGTTTGATTCATAAAAATGGAACACTTTTTTTCTTATACGGTTATATATTATTATTATTATTATTATTATTATTATTATTATTATTATTATTATTATTATTATTATTATTATTATTATTATTGTTATTATTATTATTATTGTTATTATTATTATTATTATTGTTATTATTATTATTATTATTATTATTATTATTATTATTATTATTGTTATTATTATTATTATTATTATTATTATTATTATTATTAATGTGTACCCAGGATACCCTCTTCAGTTCTGAGGAAACTATTATCAACGAGGGTCCTACGTAGGAGATCCTAGAGCATTTAAAGCCCCCATTTGGGCTACGGAAGCCGCAAGTATGTTTTAACCGCTCAACCAGACAACACCCGTAGGTATCAAACGCGCTCTCAAGCTGAGTGGTAAGCTGAGTGGATCGATTCACACCGTTATAGTCGCTGACATGACTCGGCCAGGATTTGAACCCTGACCTCCCGTACTGGTGGCAAGCGCTCTAACACAAGGCGGCTGGAGTAAGAGAGGCTGAGATGGTACAGGCGGAATTTGAAAAACTAACAAAAAAATGTGAAAAGCTGTCATCAATTAAAACCGATGCTCACTGATGCACGCACAAAAAAATCATACGCACGATTATTTTCATGAAAATGTTTTACGCGCGCATAAAAATTATTACACGCGCACAAAAACGTGCTTTTTACGCGCGCATATAAAAATTGCTACTATAGTACATCTGGTCTGGGGTTTGTAACTGGTTTCGTTCTTCAACTAGCATCTGGTGACAATGTTGCCAGTCAAGGTTAAAGGTGAAGTCGGACGGAACAAATCTGTGAAAATGAATGAAAACTACAATGTACTTTATTTAATAACTTGGCTATCTTATCGATTCTGAGACTATTATGTTCGGAAATTCTTCTGCAACCTTGTACCCATGGTTTCTTGCCATTGTGATATACGGATGGTGGCGTAATATTACAATAATATATTCTCTCTTTTCTGTGAATATAAGGGCCTATGTCATCACCACTTATTACTATCGCCAAATATATAATTTCTTCTTGTATATTTCCACGAAATCTGTGTAAAAACAAGACCAGACTTCAAGGCTTCTATTAACTTCATTTAACAAGCGGTGTTTTCTATCAAAATGATGAAATAAACATTCTACTTGCAGTTGGTTATTTTTTGCAGGAAACAAACAATTATCATTCCATTAAGTACTTGTGGCAAATAAATATTCTTATATATTTTTGCCCTTTATTTCGCGACCCTTTAAGCGATGAAATAACAAGAAAAACATACGAAAGGAAACCGGTCAATTCTGACTTCTGATTGGATATTGAAAAGGACATAATTTAGTCGAGTGAATTTATTTTATTTTTGGTTGACTTTATTTTGCCGGGGCTAGTAGTAGTTTTAGTTCTTGGCTCGGGAATCCAATATGTTGCTATTATTGATGAAGCATGTCCTGGAAAAATACCATATATCTCTGAATACAAGATCTTCAATACATGCATCCAGTTGAATTCTCATTTATGACATTACGATTTCATCTTCTAGACACAACGTTCATGAGTGTAAGCATATGCTACTGGAAGTTCTCTGCTATATATTTTCTTTTAAAAGCTACGAAAGCCCCTCGTCTATGCACAGAGTGACAGGAATAGCTCTTATATACTCTCTATAAGGAAGCAGGGGTTTTCTTACGTCCTTATTTTTCTTTGATATGCATTCTTGATAATCCAAACATGTTGGACACGCACAAATGCCTTAGTTAGCACATAAAGACTGATAGATAAAGGGCAAAGATAACCACCACAGTCACAACACCAGACCATGTATTTTTCTTCCACTAACTATTTGTTCATCTGCACCTAAGCAGACACCATTAGTGCATAAAAAAGATTTAAAGAGATGTCTGTTTATGGAGATGTCTGTTTATGGAGATATCTGTTTTTTGGAGACTTTACATATGGGAATTTGACTGTAAATCCTTCCAACCGTGCATGGAATATGTGTCTGTTATACGGAGATGTTTTACACTTTGTAGAGATTCCTCTGCAACTTTAAAAGAGAAATTTAGGAAAACGTTTTAAACTCAAACGAGCTCTTGTTAACAGTAGTATTCTTGTTAATTATAGCGAACAACAGCGATTAAAAGACATTCCGTTTATGAAAAGAAAAAAAAAAAACTCTGCAGGTGTTTTACAGAGTTTAATCTTACGATAAGTTATGATAAATTTCATATTATGATAAATTCATTACCTATTGTTCAACGGATTTGTTACCATCAAAAAAACTTCACTACCTTTTCTTGAAAAGCGTCAATGAAAAATTTCCTAACAATTTAAAAGATTTGAGTCACGATTTGTTCATCAATCACATGACGCCTAGCGCAAATGTCTATACAATGTTTTTTATTTTCATGACAAAACCCTTTCATCCATCCTTTCTTTCACCATTTCTTCTCGTTGGTCACGAATGTTTAATTAACAAGTTTTTATTGGCTACAAACATTTATTAAATCAACGAATCAAAAATGTCAAAAGTCAAGATAATTTAGTAGTGGTAACTAATGCCCTATTTCAGGCATTAATGACGTACTTAAATTGGATAGAAACGGCAAGCTTTTTGCTAAGGCCCATACGACCCTGATAAATTACAAGTAGAAAATTTATGTTTGAGTATACGTTATATGTACGAGTATATGCTTTTTTTTTATAAGAAACCTAACGAAAAAGGTTTAGTTCCAAAAGTTTTTTTAATTTATATAGTGAATTTAGTTCTATAAATGTTTCTTAACGAATTTCTTTATTCATCAGGAATTATAATTTTAATTTTCAGAGAAAAAAAAACACTGAATTTAAGAATGTTTCATGGAATATTTCAACTATACACATTTAAATCTTCCAGAATACTTTTAATACATTAAAGTCATCGATTCTTCTGATTTATCCGGAAACAATACTCTGTATTCGTCCAGCTTCAGCAATGTTTCAGATTTGCCAGAGAGTTGCTTATTTGGAAATTAGCATTACCATCTTAGTTCCAAACGTTTCTTAAATTTTGACGGGTCCTTTTATAAAAAACCCCGTGTATATCGGTTTAGAAACATTCATCTTGCGTTAGCTAATTTAGATAAAACCGAGTTTTTAGTGTTCTTACAGAGGAAGTTCAATAACGAGCCGACCACAACCCCACCCGCTTGTTGTCCCAATAGGTCATCAAACAAAAACACTTTTTATTGAATATATGTTCTACCCTTAGTCCAATCGAAATCCGCCTAGAACCATTCAAAAAGCTTATCAAAAAATAAATACATTTTCTAGATATCTAAGTATCCGCTCATTCGAAAGAAGTTCTTTGTTTGCTTCCTATTTCAGCTTTGATAATCTCATAGAATTTGATTGAAAAGCAAGTTCATTTCTGTTGAATGATAATAGAAAAACGGCTTATTTATCATAATTAATGAGTCTAGGTTATGTTTAGAAAAACAATGCATTTTCTTTCATTAACGGAGTGTATTTTTAAATACATTCTTGAAGTAAAGTAAAGTCTCCTGTTGATTAAAATAATATCTATAGTGAAGTATTGTTGTTTATTGTTGTTTACTTCTTAGTGCACCACAGCAAACAGGTGAAAATTATTGGTTGCTAATCTTGAAGCCTTTTTACAGAATAAAATAGATGATAAAGCTATCGTCTTATCAATAGCTTTCCCTTCAATGTTTCGTGCTATATATTTAAAATATCAATCTTCCCAAAGAATGCTTTTAGAATAGCTCTTCCTACTTAAGGAAAGTCTCGCTTGAATCTCTTACAGAAATGTACAAGAACAAAGACCGAGTAATTCAAAATTGACAACAACCAACTGCTCTCCTCCTGATTTTATTTTTAATATGGTAAAGGAATGAATAAACATCTACGTTTCGGCTTCTAGTTGTTCCTTTTCCAAAGAGATATTCGATATAATTCCGATGATTTATGTGGGTTTGGACCAATTCTGTGGCTTGAATACTTCAGATTACTTCCACTCTCATCTTTCACCTTTCCAAATACTTTAAAAGATCACCTTTTTTTTTTGAACCCTCGCCGTATCGTTATTGATATCGAAAACCATCAGAATTACACGTTAATAAATTTTTATTACTGTCTGAGAAAATACATAATCCAAATCAAAAAAATAAACGAAAGAAAATTTTTGTAATCCAAATTCCAAACAACAGCGTTAGAAACAATAAGAAGGTTAACCCAACAAATTTTAGTTGACAAATCCCCTTTCAACGTCAGTACATAAATTTCCTTAAAAGTGAAATTTGTTTAACGGTGATTATTTAGATATATATTTTCGCAGTGGGACAATTTTTGATAATTTTCAACATAAAAACTAGTTCCATATGGATAACTGACTTGAAATACCTGTGATTGCAATACGACATATAAAAAACAAAGATGAGTATTATACTGATTGGCTGCTTGAGAAACGTTTAACTTCAGTGAGATTTGAGTAAACTCTTTTATGAGTGAAACTTTCGTACTTAACCTTTCTCTAGGTTTCTTATATAAAACGACAAATACGGAAATTAACGTGTACGAAGGTATGCTGAAATGAATCACCATATCGGGGGGTTACAGCTAGATAGCACAAATTTTAAAATTAACAAATTGAAATGCCATATATTACGGGGTGAATTAATATAATAAATGAAATGGCTGCATAGGTAAATTGGGCAAAGAGATCACGGGATCACGTGGAAGTCATCTGGTAGTTATCTGCTCAAAAAGACATTTTATACACATAAACAACCTGGCATACTAATATATTAAAAAAAACGTAGTACGCATATGTCTTCTTAAACTGCTGGGACAAGCTGACAGACTCCTTTTGATGGGGAGTTTATAAACAAATGAAGGAAACGGTGATATCTACTTCCACAGTAGAACAACAAAAAATCAAACAGATAGGGATCTTTTGTATCGATGGTTATTCCCAAAAAACTCATCAATGTTATCGCTTTTACATTGTAGTATTCAACAATTTGCCAGCAAAACAAAACTTCATCATTTGGAGTTTTTGAAAAGGCTTTGACGTCAACATGATGGGGTAGTACGTAAATCTAAAGAAGCTGTAATCGAAGTTCATGAGAAGGTTCCGACCAGGTAATTTGTTTAACCCCGTGAAATGTCTTTCCATGTTGGATGCCCCATTATGGAACAAAAAAATGTGTTTTTAAAAATCCCGAACATAAATTCTAAACTGCACAATACACACAAAAAAAGTTAAAGGCGTGTAGCTGTGGTTTGGAATATCTAACTGATGTCGAAAAGTCTACACTTGTTTTGAAAATATTATTATTTTAACGACGCCATTTTAGTTAGAATAATTTCGCCTTAAAAACAACTATTTTTTGTTAACTTATTGTGTGGTCGAGTGAATTTATAAAAGTTTTGAAAGGGATGCGGTCGTAATATTGTAGCAATTGCTTAAAAACGAACTGAAAGAAAAGAGAAAAAATGACGACCAGAAAAATTTGAATACAATGAATTGATTTTCTTCTTTCTTTTACTTTTCGTGAATTAGAAATTTGTAAATACGAAGAACTAATAAAAATATTCAAATTACAAAATAGTAAATGGCCCAGATTTCCCTTTCTTTTTTTTCATTTCTTTTTTTCTTCTTTTTTTTTATTTTGTATCGCTTTATTAATTCAATATTATTGGTGGATTGAAATAAAATATGAATTTAATTCATCAGAACGCAATAGGTTTATTGTATTTTTCATCAAGATCCATAGTGAGTCCATGGCTTAATATATAAGTGTGTTAGCTGTCTTTTAAAACTTTGTTTTCACAGTCAGGACTGCATCATCGAAGACTTCAAAAATATAGGATCTATCTTTAAAGGGAAAGTATAATAATAATCAAAAAAGGAAAGAAAGAGCGGCATTGAGATGAATAACCAAATCAAAGATGAAGTAACAGATGAGATGGAAACAGGTTTGTTCATGTGTTTATTTTTCTAAAATTAAACAAACAAACAAACAAACAAACAGGTGCATACCTTCTCAGATGACCAATGATCTGTTGCAGAATATTCTCATTTGTTTTGTTTTGTTAGAATCTACAACAGTTGATGTAGAATCAGACACATACGAGATGGAATCTATATCACTCTCTAATCAAGATCGCAACCATAATGTAACCAAATGGCTTCAGGCTTCAACTGATCTGGAAGAAAGTCTTAAGTCAGAGGTACGAACCGAAACGTTATGCCGCGTTTGTAGCGATATATCGTCCGGTCGTCATTACGGACAATACACTTGTGACGGATGCTCCGGTTTTTTTATGCGATCGGTCCGAAAGAACATGGTTTACAGATGTAAAGGCAATCAAAATTGCATTGTGGACAAGAAACGAAGAAACCAATGCCAAGCGTGTCGATTTGAAAAATGCTTAAAGGTTAACATGAACAGATACGGTAAATATCCTATATATGAATGCAAGTTATATGAGATTTCGACAATGATTGAAGGTTAGAACGAAAAGAGGAACTATGGCGTTAAACGCCCATGTGTTTACATCCCAGTGTAAACACAGTGTAAACCCCAGTGGGCAAAATCTTCAATAGTCTATGAGGAACAGTGTCTTCTATAGGAATGGCAAGTAATATCGCCTGCTGTTTCAATAAAAAAACACTCCTTCATAGAGACTTTTTGAAGATTTTGCCCACTGAGACGTTTCTCTTTTCTAGCTGGCTCCAATTTGTATCTTAAAATCTTCATCCAAAAATTACATAAATAATCTTTTTTTATTACGTGTCTTCAATTAAAACTGAAACATGCATTTTTCGTTGTGTTTAGCTGTGCAACAAGAGAGGCAACCAAATAACCAATTCCATATTACGGAAACGAGATATCCACATGTTCTACAATACATCTACACGCCGAGACCAGGCTACTTAATCCCAACACCTCACCATGCAATGCCACCAAGACTCAACCAAACTCCTCCTGCGATCAATAAAAGAATGCACTCCTACTTTGAAGAGGAAAAATTAGCTGCTGAGCAACCCCGTGAAACGTTGTCAGAACTAGCCTCTAGGTTACTTTACCACGCTGTTAAGTGGGCTAGGTCCGTACCAGCCTTCAATGAAATACCAATCAGCGATCAGATTCTATTGTTGGAAAATTCCTGGTCAGAGATATTTATTCTGTTTGCATTCCAGTGGAAATTAAAAATGAACACAAGCGAGATACTCCGAAAACTAACCAACAGACTTGCACAAAAACAACTTGACAAAGTTGCGTATGAACTAGAAACACTGGAGAAGCTTGCCAAACGTTTCTCATCGATCAAAGTTACGGAAGACGAATTTATATTTCTGAAGTCTATAGTTCTCTTCAAACCAGGTAGGTACGACTTTAATGTTTTGAAAAACGACTTCCAACAACGCATATGAACATAAACAGTAGAAAAGCCTTCTTCTTATGCAAAACTCAAGTCTCAAAATCTTCAAAGAAGGAGTGTTTTCTATAGGAATGGCAAGCAATATCGCCCGATGTTTCAATAAAAAAAACACTCCTCCACAGAGACTTTTTGAAGATTTTGCCCACTGGGTAGAGTTTTACAAACATTTTCATAAATTACGTCACAACAGCCTTCGCCTAGTTTCCTATATTTTTTTAATTAAGCGTGATAAAAGAAACTTCGTTACTAAAATCTCTTTTCGATCATTTCGATGTGATCTTATGTATTCGTTCGCTTTTTTCCCCTAGAAGTGTGCGGTTTGATCGATCCTGTACATATCGAACGTTGTCAAGACCGTGCACAGGTTATGCTGCGCGATCACATCGCAACATACGCAACAAATCACCCAGCTCGATTTGGTAAACTTCTTCTTCTTCTTCCTGAAGTCAACCAAGTCACGTCAAAAACGTTAGAAGAGATTTTATTTCAGCAGTCCATGGGGATGTTTTCGTTTGAAAACTTGCTGACTGACATTTTCAAATCACCTTAAAAAAAGACTTTTGTAACAATCAAAATTGAAATAGAATAAAACAAAGCCTTAACTGTTGCAGTTTCATGGAAAGCCCATATTTTATAAATGTCTCCCTATAAGAACTTTTGCTGAAGGCACAACAGATTTATTCATGGGCAGGTTGGAACTAGCAAAATTTTTTCCCAGATTGTACGTACGATGAGGCATTTCAATTTCAACTGGGATTTATTTCTTACAAAAATAAGATATTTCACTTTAATCCACAAAAACAAAGCATGTGAAAGCAAGCTGAATTTAAGACAATAGTCCCAAATAAGTGTCCAATCACATCATAGCATTTAAAGTAATAAAGACCGTATTTCTTCTTTTTAGCGCCCTCCCTCTTTTAAGCACCCACAAAAATTTCAAAAAATTAAGCGCCCGGGCAGTCAAAAGATGAAATACGGTTTCTGGTACAAACCTTTACAGTAAATGCTGTCACATTCAATTCAATCACAATTTCTTTGTTGATAATATAGAAGTAAACCTGTATTTGAAAAACTTCCAAAAATGGGATGGCAACAACACAAATGCGGTGATCATGTCCATGGCGCATCAGTTTTGCCTTTTTGCCATGAAGCATCGCCAGATTATTGAGCTGTTTCTCAGATGTAGATGATGACCACCTCAGACAAGAAAGTTTTTTTTAGTAGGGTCAATGACTGGCTGATTAAATCTTTTGCGGAGCTGATTTGTTCAAAGCATAATAAAGTGGTTGCTGAGATGCTCAATATGAAAACACTTCTCTGAATATTTTGAATGACGACGCCCAAACTCAGTTTGTTAAAAATGTGTTCTGCATTCCAGCAATAGGATTGTCACAAGAGCATCCAAACATATCCTGTAGAAAGATTTTGCTTTTAAAGATAATTTAGAAAAAAATTTCTTCATTAAAATGGGAACAACCTCTTGTGGAACATTAAGGTCAGCAATGCAAATAATAATTCCGAAGCAGTAAGTGCTGTGAAGTGGCGGGGAATAGAATGGTGATAAAACATGAAGCCTCCCTCCTAAGCAAATGATTAAAAGTCATAAAAGAATTCTGTTCATAATTGTTCCAGGACTAAGTAAGTAACGGGCAGTTTTAAGTTCTTGGGCTTCCATCCGTAGTGGTTGGCTATTCTGCCCGCCGACTTGCAACTAGGAAGGTGACTTACCGCCAGTGATACGTTTAGCATTGCTCTAACTTGCACGAAGGCCAGTATGTAGTCAGTCGATGGCTCCAAATGGGATGATACGCTGCTTTTAAAGCGCATCGTAGTGAAGTATCGAGATACGACGTGACTGAGACACGTAAATGGATCCTATCCACTACATCATCGCCGCTCAAAATGTTTGGTCACCGAGCAAGTTTGCCCAGAATACGCGGTTTGACAATTGTGGTGCTCATGATCTTTGGCGTCTCCACAATCTTGAACCCAGGGTCTCTTGCCTTTTCGCTATAGGGACGCACGAGACCCTGGTTCGAGGTTGGCATCTCCAAAGTTATTAACATTAATGATAACGAAACTGCAATCACTAGCGCGTAACTACCATAGTGACGTTCATGCCTTGGTTGATTGCCGTCTTTTTTTGCATTTTCAGAAACCATTGGTGGTCGCTGTCTCTCGAAAGTTCAACAAATGTACATTTTGAATTTATATTTGGTATTTCAAATATGACAAAAGCCTGAAAATACACGATCGATTTAAATTGAACAATCTAAATTGTTGGAGAAGATGTGATAGAAATTTAATCGTGTAAATGCACCAGAAATAAGGATCTTTTTGGGCTGCAAGCTTATTATTCCTTCATCAAAACGTTTGCACACTGGTTAACCTTTTCAAACGGCATCAATTTAAATCAAATCGTTTTTGTTTTTTATCATTGTCTTTTTTTAAGTAGAAGTTTGAGGGCAGTTCTTTTTTTATTACATTTTTGTACCGCTCATACCGCGCAATAGCTATATATGTCAATGCTTGATTTGAAAAAATAAGGTGATTTATGAGATTTTTGACATTTAGGTCATTTCAGGAAATGAAAGAAAAGAAAATTTATTTGTGAACGACAATTCAAAAAGAAAATCAAAACTTTTCTTGATGAGTAACATGCATTAGCAGTTAACATAATTGCCGCCTACACAACTGTGGAGAATAAACAGGGATTAAAGGACCCCATAAAAGTCTTAATGAACTGCATAACGACTGCTTAGAGCGCTTAAAAGATGAACATATTTCTATATATATCATTCGTGTTGGTATGTATTTTTTATTTATTTTATTTTTCAACTTATTTAACGTTGGTGTCACCTAGTATATATATACAAGACAATAACTAATTTATACAAACAAGTCACATATACATTACTAGACTGGGCTTGAATCAAATCCTTTATTTTTTCATCTCACCTTAATAATACATCATACACACTTTGTTAACTCATTGTAATAATTCCTTAACCATTTCTACAGAATGCTCCATGTACAATAAAGCTGCATTTACATTTACATTACATTCTACGTCGCCCAGTCTGTTTTTCATTCATGCGACTGTACTATTTTATGCCTGGTCCTCAAACATCAATGTACGATGGTAATTTCTTGAAAAAGCGTGACTTTTATAAGGTTATAACAACGTTATATAAAAGACGGTTAATAAACCGGAAGTGGGGATAGTGTGTGGAAGTGAATTTGTACACTTTTTCAAAGTAAATTCTTTACTTATGTTATAAGTAATAATCTCTAAGATCCGAAATCAGAAAATGTTGTTTAACGTAAGCAAACATTCTGAGATCTTGTTCTTCAAAAAGTGTACCTGGAATTTGCAGATATAATCACGTGTGAACTCTCTGAAGGCCAGTTCAGAATGTTGAATATTTTCTCTACAGGGTAAATTCTTCAAATGAAAAATGACAAATGCTTCTGTGCCAAAGTGTCAAGAGAAGAGTTCATGCATTATTGATGATAGAGAGAGAAACGAACCGTGAACAATATGGTTATGAAATACCTAAAAGGTCTTTTCGAAGGTTTTAATTAACCACGAAACAACCACAAAATAAATCATTTAAAGTAGAAACGCTCAGGAGAAGGGGAAATCATTTCTTTTATTGATTAGCAATGCAGTGGTAATTCATCATTTTGTATGACATTGGACCAATTAGAGAGTTATTGTGAACGGATGTTCGTAGATCAAGGTCAGGAAAGTGGCAATTTGCAAACACAATGTAATGTGCCCAATAAAAAAAATTTCACCGAATCTAATTTTTCATGATGAAGTAATGAATCAGAAATTTAAAGTTCACCAAAAAAAAAAAAGATAATGCAGAATAGAAAAGAAAAAAGCGATTTTAGCCATTCTTGGGAAGATATTTGAAAGAACCTCTTTCCAACTTCAATTCGAGTTTTTAATCAAAACCAAGCACACTCAAGGTTTCTATGCCAACATACAGGAAACCCTTTTCTCACATATGCAACTAGCAACGGATAATACTTCACACCTGCCCTTCCATGACAACAGAACAAAAGATGTGGAAAATAAGGGTTATGATAAAAGTAGCGAGGAACAGTCAGTGATGTCACTATTATTTGTTTGATGTTTGAAAATCAATACGCATATATAGGAATCTCCATAAGGCGGACATCATTGGAACATAAAAATGGTGTACTCTTTCTAGGGACTTTACATACGGGAATTTGACTGTAAATCCATCCATCCGTACATGGAGTATGTGTCCGTTATACTGAGATGTACCCTTTATAGAGATATCGCTGCATTATCCTACATTATCCTGTCAGACTTCAGTCTGACAATATGAACACTTCATAGCAGATGACGACCAGGTTGAACTTGCATACTACAAATTATAAAAATGTGGAAAAAGTCAATAAAGTTTTTATTTGTAAAGCTACTGTGAACGGACAACTCTGTAAGACTGACAATAGCGTTTGACCCGGACAATGTCTTAAGGAATTCTCATAACAAAGTGGACACTTTTCTCGGTCCGGCACAAACATTTTGCCTTAAATGGAACTCTTATAAAGCGGACAAAGAAATTTTCTGCTGACCTTCTTGAAAAGACAGCAAATATAACTATCTATATATTCCTGAAAGACAAATAATAAAGAAGATATTGATTCTTCTCTATTCTTGATTCCCCATTGATACTAAACACTACCAACAAAATCAGAAGTTTAAGGAAATATTTTAATTTAGGATATTTCATACGGATGAAAAAAAAAAAAAACACCCATAATTGAATTTTGAGAAAATTCTGACCGAACCACCTCCAAAACGGACACCGTGGACAATGTTTCGGGTCCCGTTAGTGTCCACTTTACACAGGTTGTACTGTGTCTCTGAAATGATATTATCATGAATGAAATTTCGATAATTTTTGATTTCATAAAAATTACGTCAGCAGATTTATCCGAACACACAAGTTCTTGGAGAAGCATCAAGATTGGAGTATGAGTTGCCAGCTCATACGAACAATTTGAAGGAGCAACGTAATGTGCCCAGACCTTTAAGTGTTAACGAGCGATGTATTCCGTTAATACCTCATTAATTAGTAATTAATATTTTAATGTATATTTAAATGGGATATGATAATCATTAAAGAAGAAGTTCTACTATTTTTAATATTTCTTGATTACCAACTTTATTGGTTTGTTTGTTACAATCGAAAGATTGAAATGCTTCATGGAAAGGAAATCTGAAAATATCGATACCGGTTACTTGACACCCACCCAAACATCAAGCATGACAGTCAAAGCAAAAGAAAAGGAAGGGAAAAAATGTAACAATATATAATAGTATCCATGGTTACGTGCAACCAATTATGTGTAACTATGAACGTGTTGTGCTGTTAGATTTTTTGAGTCCTCTTTTTGATATGTTAATAAGCTTAGATTTTTAATAGACGGTCACAATATTTTAATGGATGATTCCAATAGTGTCATGTTTACTTTAATATGTCTATCATGCTTGACAGAAGACTGTAACGAATCGTTAATAGTTCATGAATGCTTGGAGAGAATTTCGAACGGAAGAAGATGTTTATGGACAATTTCGGACGCTGTTGCAACTTTTTCCAATGCGGAAAAGAAAGAAAAAATGAATAATAACCAAAAAACGTTTTTCCCATCATATGCAAAACTGAACGTTCTAAAGAAAGATCGACACTTTTTACAACAAGCTTTGGTTAAAAAAAAATACTTGCCCAAAAGAAATTGAACTTAAGAACCTTGAAACGCCATGTAATAAATGCTAACTAATAGAATTTTCTAAAGTCGAGAACATAATGCATCAAGCCAAAGCAGCCTATTCTCAATCATCAATACATGCTTTTAAGATCGAATTTAATAAACTATTGAATTTGATTTGCTGTACGTACAGTCCGCAATTTAGTCCTGTCGAGTTGCTTCCTGACGAACCAATTAAAATTCGATTAGCTACCCACCATTAGTTTCTGTTTTGAGTTTTATGGAAGAAGAAAAGGAAGACAAACAAACTCGTTAAACCATGAACCGTTTGTAGATCAAAGAGATTCAGTTTCCTAGTTGCAAATTCTTTTGGATACATGTTTTGGATATCTGTTTCTCACATTCATCTCTTATTTAATATCCGGTTGGAATGGTGATTACTACCCGAAATAAGTTAACGTTTCATAACGTAACGACACTCTTTAAACTTTCCGTTACTTGGGAACTCAAAAAGAAGTATGAAAGTAGGTAACACATCGTTCGATGGCTTTTAAATGGGAAGTTGAAGTAAACGCCTTGCTGAATAAAAAATCACAAAAATTCCAGTCAGAATCACGCCAAAAGTCTTAAAATTTTGAACGTAAGACAGAAAACCTTTACTAATCCAAACACTGCTTAATGCTCATCTCCTTTATTTTCTCTGAATTTCACTTTCAACTTAATCTGATCTTAAGTTCTCCTTAGGGGTATTTATTGTTGAAAGACTAAAAAAGCCCTTAAAGGTGCCAATTAACTAGCTGTACTGCACATAGAACATCTAATGTATCTTAAAATGGTTGTTTGGCTTTGTCGTAACCAAACGAAAAACAATTCTCATTTTAACACAAAAAGCCGATATTTGTCAAAAACTTGCAGAAGTCGCGAATAAAACATCATTAAGGCAATATTTCAAATAATTTTTTTGAGAATTACAAGTTTCTAATATTAGCTTCCAAATATCGTTGTAGGATGATTGGTCCATATGGCCAACTATTTGATGTTTCCCGCCATTAATTACTTCAGTGAGATAAGAATTTTATCTGTCCTTGTTTGTAAATAATCACCAACGAGCGTATGCACCGGCAATATTTAGATACAAACATGTAAATACAGACTTTCTAAAAAGCTCCATACTGTTCATTTTTTGAAAAAAAATGTTTAAGTACTTTCATCAGGAGAAAACACAATTCAATAATTTATAAAAGCTCATGATTAACTGGAAATTTTAGTTCTACACAGGGACGCTTACTCCTTCCCAAAAGTGGGTACCATCTGAATACAAGGCAAAACAAAAGAGAAACTTGCGCATTAACTATTTGTACACTATATTCGTGTTCTTTATCATGTTCTGGTATTAACCAAAAAACGTTTTTCATTTGCTAAAGACGTTTGGACAATTATGAACCCATATTTCAGCTGGATACCATATACCTTACCGGGGAAAACTTCGCCGGGAAAAAGTGACGAATTTTGACTTTTTCTGCCCGGTTTGCCGGGATGTTTTTTCACATGTGAACGTAAGATAAAATCAGCCCGCTTAACCGAGCCACTCCGCTTTGCCGGCCTGATTATTCTCAATGTGAACACCCGTTATCTCTTGATCACAAATGCCGTTTATCAAAACCATTTGTTATATCAATGCTTTGATAAAATGCTGAAGTTAACAAACAACTTTAAATAAGTCCTCAGTTTAATTTCAATTCCTGCTATTATTCTAATCCCAGCCTGTATTCCTTTTTTTCTTAATGTGTCCACAATCACGGATTTGAATAAGACTCTGGAACAAGCAACTTATCGTTTCAGAATTCCAAAATTTGAATCCTAATCGCCGCCATATTGGTAGGACCCAATCGCCACCATATTGGTAGAACCCAATTGGCACAATAAACAAATGTAAGTAGAAGAAGAGAACTATCTGTTCATGAACTTGTGTGTAAATAAGAATATAAGTAACTCACTTTTCCACTATTTCTCACAGCTATTAAAGCCCAAGCAAAATGGCCATTCTGCGCTTCAATTTAAAAAAAACGTGTCCAAACGATGTTCGATCCATACTGTTACTTTGAGAGATCAGTTTCCACAATACGCTATGTGATGCGTAAACCTTCGCAACCGCGCATGGCCATTTTGTCTATCGCTTAGCTCTCATTTCAGTATTTATTTGTCCTTTTTTTTTGTTACAGTCATTACGGTTGAGATTGTCGTACAAATCCTCCATAAAGAGCTTGGTAAAACTTAACAAAAATGTTAATTTTCATATTGGAATTTCGAATTTGATCATTTTCCTTTCACTTTTCTTGTTATATCGGGTTTGAAGTTTCTCATAGCAACTATGTATTTTTCATGAAAACATTTTTGGCACATCCCTTCTCTATCATCATTCTTATACATTATTAATTATGATGCATAAATTATTAGTACATTATGTATTGTCCTTCCTACGATATGTTTTCAATGTTTAGAGACTGGCATGAATTCCAACCGTTCTGTTACTTTGTGCTATAACTTCATTTATAGTTGTCATGGGCGGGGCGAGAAATTCTATAATTGTGATTCACAATATTTATTAAGTGAGGAAAAAATTATTTTTCTTAATTTTTTTTTTTTTACTTTTTCTTATTTTGCTCTGGAATAGATTTTTAGGGGAAACATACATATCTTTGGTATATAAGCTTTTATTATTGTGAATGCCGTAAGAGAAGTCCTGTTTGTTTTGAAAAATACTTCCAGATACAAAGTAAAAGTTCTTTTTCTGATTTGTTTCTATAGAAAAGTATTTGAAATCTTCGATTATTTTAAACACACTGAAATGTGCTAATTAGCGAAAAGTAATGGATATTGTATCATTCACGCCTCGTTCTTTAGAAATAATTTTCTTCTCACAACTTTCCCCTCCCAGCCTTTTACAGAGTAACTGTTGAGAAACAATAGCATTGCATTTCATATGTGAGTTCTCATACGAACATCGATTGACTAGCTCGTTAAAATGTGCAAGCACAAAGAACGAAGGCGGGGCACTTAATTGCACCGAGCTCATCAAATCAAATCAAATTCTCCTAATTAACTCCCATTAAAAACGTCTTCATAATGATATAAATACCGACAATAGACATAAAAACAGATTCATTCACTGAAAGCATTTATATGATTCACACCAGAGATTTAGTATACAGTCATGATACCTATATTTGAAACAGCAAACTTTTTGAACGATAACACACAGAATCGACAGGTACAGTTAACTGGCACCATGTGTTCAACACAAGAATTACCACAGTTTGATGAATACAGAAACTTTCTAACGCAAAACCAGATGTACAAATCCAACTTAATCTACCCGTTCTTTCGTTTCCCTGTATCACAAAATTGTCAACAGAACGACACAGAAGGTAAAACATACGAGCCGAGCAAGGTAACCTTGGCGTGTTCTCAAGTATGGTTGGAACATCAAGCACTATGGAGACGCTTTAGTATGTCGGGAAATGAGATGATTATCACAAAAATGGG
This sequence comes from Turritopsis rubra, assembly GCA_039566895.2. Classification (NCBI taxonomy): domain Eukaryota; kingdom Metazoa; phylum Cnidaria; class Hydrozoa; order Anthoathecata; family Oceaniidae; genus Turritopsis; species Turritopsis rubra. The sequence goes on from CM077623.1 coordinate 5,432,873, forward strand.
CAGGTAAATAAATTTTCCATACAATTATTCGCTAGATGTGACAGACCCTCACCTAGCCCTTAAGCATAAAACACTGATGATCCTAACTTACAAATTTATTCCAATTTGTTTTAAAAAAAATAATTTTTTCAGTGTTTTCCCGATTGGACAATGTGTTTATATTAAATTGTAAGAACATTGCATAAACAAAATGACTAACTTTAATTTGGACATAATTTAATTTTGCAGTATTTCTGTAGTACTCTGAATCATATTTAGATATGACTGGAAACATTGCTCTGATATTTGAAGAGACTTATGTTTTCTCTTTTTCAAAGGTAAAACGAATAACACGATAAGGGTTAAATGTCTAATATATACATATATTTCTTTATAAATTTATGCGGTTATCGGGTCTGGATCAGATTGTAGTTTGGGAACTTCAAAAGTTCAAATCTGTTTTCAGGGGATTTAAAAAGAGATTTTAGTAGGAATAGCGTATTAACCAGAACAAGATATGTATCTGTCATGGATCTGTTCTTGCAACTTAGAATATATGGTTTTGTGCATTTCGATACGTTTTTTCATTGTTGTTGTTGTTTATTCATGCCTTCATTTCATCCATTCAATCTGTCAACTATTGATTCGGTAACTAGTCTTCTAGGGCACACGGTATATATATATAGGACCATTCAGTTTTCCATTCACTTCTTTATTTTTAACCTTATCGTGTTTTTAAGTGTTTATTTGTTTGTTCTGGCATGTCTTTTTTCTTAGTTACCTTTAATTTCTCAATTGGCATGATAATTGCTGCAAGGAGTAATTAATTCTCTCCGTGACACCATTCTCGACTTATCTCCTTCTTCCTAATTTCTTTCAATGCCTTATCAACGAAGACATGCAGACATCGATACTGTTTTGTTGCTACTCGAAAAACAAAAAACAAACCTTTCTTTGTTGCAAAACACCTACAGAGTAAATATCATCAATCATCATACATACAAAAAAAGATAACGAAGATTTTTCAATCTAATTTCCTTTCAGTCTGACGGTAGATACGGGCAGGAGTTTTGATTAATCTACAAAGATTTCATTACACTGTAATAGGGATCATATCACCAATACAAACCACAGATTTTAATGTGATAGATGGCTGGAAACCTCAAATCACTCGTTATTCTGTATGAATGAGTTCATGTTTAAATTTCACTTTTGACATTTTTGTCCTTCAAAATACCTGTCATTACAACGTTTCGCAACTTTGGAAGACCATTTCGAAATTCCTAAAATTGCCTAACTCGAACGCCGATCATTGGCTGATCGAGAAAATATGCGGATGTGACGTCATCATCATCACTTCAGATCGACCAATTTCGAACAAATAAAATCCGTGTGTGTGAGAGAACACACGAACTCGTTGAAAGCCATTTTGGCAATACAATAATAACGTCGAAAGGAAATAAAGAAACAAAAAACAAAAGAAAAAAAATATAAAATAATAATATTAACTAATATATAACTAATAGCTAATAACGATATTAAATCATGATTACGAAATGTACATATAATTTTGCTTAGTAACGCAATCAAGAATTGAAAGGGAATATAACGAAATATCGAGCAATATATAGGAGTAGAGTTGCTTACCAATTTCATGGTATCATTTTTGTTGTCAAAACAAAGCAATTAGTTTTTTCGTAATTAACGCTATTCTTACAAATTAGCCATATAATATATTTATAAGTATGGCGTAGTTAATCACTCATGAAGATGCATATATATTAAGTCCAAATTTTACCTGTCAAAATGCTTTTAAATCCTCACGAACGTTTAATTCATTCTCAATATCACCAAATATTTTATAAAAATTAAGTTCTGTTTTTTTGTGTTTTTTTGTTGCTGTTTTTGGAGAACGAGATTGAACTTCACCTCCAGCGTTCTATCAGGAATTAGAATCGCGACGACGCGTTGAATACTGGGATATTTTTGTTAGTATCCGATTCGTTAATTTCATCTGAATTTTTTTTACGCATCGGAGTACAATTTTCTTTCATTTAATACCGACAAAAGTAAATAAATTACAAGCACGATATAAACACGATGCCACTGGGAAGATGAAATGAAAAGCAAATTTCGTAAGTAGGTCATTGCAAGAAAAACGTTTAAAAAAAACATCAACAGTAAAAAAAAAAACAGTGCTTCTGAAACAATTGCTCAAACAATTACAGACAATTTCTTGATAATTTCTTAGTTGACATTATGTACAATTTTGCGACTTCGGCATTTCTTCATGTGACATTGATCACCTACCAAACTAATTGCAAGAGATCAATCTAAACTGGCAAAACTTGAGAGGCATATTATTAAAAAAATATTTCAACCAAACCGCAACCAACAGAATGTATTTACTATGACTCGGTAGTTTAACATGATTGCTTCCTGCAGGATTAATTTTTATACATTCGTTTAATGCATGTCTAAGCGAAATAGAAAATTTCTGAATGTTAATTGTCGTATCGTTTTGCTTCAGTTTTTTTTCCATTGAAGTCTGACACAACTGTCGTAGACATTTTGATTTGATCGATTTAAATTAATTTTTAAGACACTACTGTCCCTTTCTTTACAGACGGATGTTCCCAGTTTTGGCTTTTGGTGTCGTAAACCTGTCTGCTTCTGGGTTATACTCGATGGAAGTGGAAGTTGTACCGGGCGATAACAACCGGTACAAATACGTTAGTGTGACCGGGTGGAGAGTTAACGGCGTTGCTTCCGAGCATGAAGGCAATAAACGTATGGTGCATCCGGACGGAATTCAAACTGGTGAATACTGGCAGAGGAACGGAGTTGCGTTCAAGCGCATCAAACTAACCAATAAGAAAACAGCCAAGGAAGGATCAAACCAGGTATAGAAAATATAGAAAATATAGAAAATATAGAAAATATAGAATATATAGAATATATAGAAAAGACGATATTATACCTAAAAAAACAAATAAGTATCTCTTTAACACTGTGTTGTTATTTTCTAGATCGTCTTGAATTCAATGCACAAGTACCAATTACAGCTTGTTATCAAACAAATGGACAACAATCGTGAAGTGACTGACACGAAAAAGGTTCTGTTTAAAGAAACTGCCTTCATTGCTGTAACGGCTTACCAGAACGACGATATCACTCAACTAAAGATAGATCATAATCCTTTTGCAAAGGCATTCAGGGATACGGCTGGTGATAACTGGTATGAAATGATATTGTTTTTGTTTTTTCCCAGGAAACACTAATTTAGAACGGTATACCAAAGTGGTGCAGTAACGGAATATAGATGCCAAATTTTTCTGCATAAACTGTTTGTGGATGGTTGTTGTTGTTGGGTTTTTTTTTCAAAAAGAAGTTGATAGTTTGACGATCAGTCTCGCACGGGATGTCTTATTATCTAAAGGAACATTACCTCATAATGACGATGTGGTAATTGATGATGGGTTTAATGCGCCATAAATGTGATATAAAAACTTATACGTGCAAGAATGCCTAAGTAATGCCTAAAGTAATGGCTCTATTAGACCATTTATTCGTAGAAAATCAAACATAATGACTATTGGTCCTTATTTTTATAGTGAACACCCGTCATCCCCAGACGATATCTACTCGTTATCTCCAAAACGTCGTCGATACAACGAATACAACGTAATTTCGCCGACAACGCCGACGCTATTCCACCCCAACTATCCCACATCGAACTTTTTTGCGTACAATTCTTTTTTCGTTAGTAACAATAATAACATGATCGAAGAGGACAGGTTCTACCGCAAAAGTGTTCATAATAACTTCGGGCAATTTTATAACAATATGAACGACGCTAAATTTTTCCCACCGTCTAGTAACCATGCCAACAATACCGGTCACCATGGAAATACCTTTTATAACACAGTAAATTCGTGCAATAGTAGTTCGTGGTTTACGCCTCCTTCATGTAGTAATTACGATGAGATTACCTCGTTAACTCAAGGCATTGACACGCATGCAGAACCGTCGGAGAAATGCAGCAACGAAATGTATTGGAACCTTCAGAAAGTAGAGGACCAATTATTATCTCCCTGCTCAGTATAGTCAAAGTGTTTTAAACTTTTATGATCTATTTGATATAGATATGCACATATATAAATACGTTTATGAAGTAAACTCAATATTTTCCTTCGCTTTGTTTTTGGTCATTTTTAAAGCTAATTAATACATAACACACTTAGGAAAATTAAAGCACGTTTACTTGGCCTTGTTTTTTATTCAAGTTTGAGTGGAGGAGGGTGGGGTGGTGGACATTTATAGCTTGACAATAGACAAATGGAAATCTTGCTTGGCGGCTGACGAATGTTTCCAGGTATCTTAAGAGTATACGGTATTTCTTTCAATCTAGGAATATAGGAAATAATTAGTATACACATGTGAAAGTCCTGTTAGGTAAACTATTAGATAAATTATGCTCAAAATAGAAACTTATTTATAGAAATTTTTTCTTCATTGACGTCAATTTATTAGTTTAAATAAACTATTCCGTAAACTAACCTATTTTAAGTAAGTTTTGAGCATAGTTTGTCTAATAGTTTCCCAACTAGCAGGACATCGAGAAATGAATTACAACTGCCAACGCCCGTTGATCCCCGTCAGGTACACGACATGTTCAATGTTCAATGTTCAAACGTTATAAAGACGTCCATATGACGTTGTAAAGACGTCCATATGACGTCGTGTATCTTCAAGAATATGTTTGATTAACTAAATGTTTGTTTGACGATAGGTTTACCACTTAAAATAAGATTTTTACAGTTATACTGTTGATTGTTATATATATAAATATATGGTAATTTTAGAATTAAAAATATATATATACTTCAATAAAACTGTTCTGGATTTTATACATTGCATTAAATGGAAATCCAAGAAATTCGTTTCATTTGCAAATCTTCAAGAAAAGTGTTTTTGTCATGTGACAACTTCCAACCATCCAAGAAGAACTAATGTTGCACTCTTTTAAATGAACTGAAAACCTATCTGACCGAAAAGACTGTCAACATTGGGATCAAAATTTTCGGTTAAAACTCTCCTTTTTTTGTTTGAAAGAACCGGGCATTACGGAAGCTAGACCTCGTTAACCCAGGCATCAACAAGTATATCAATAAGCACACCCAAACCTGTAGTTTGAACAGGCCTTTACCTATTGATTTGATAGGGCCACTCCACCTATGATTTTATGAAAATTGACCTCCACAATCCGATTTTCGAATTACAGAGAACCCTCATGTATTATTTATCGTTTGCATTTTTCGTGTGTTTTCACAAAACATTTGAGATTTATCCTGTGAAAAATCCTAATTTGTTTAGTTTTTGTTAATTCTATTTATTTCTGCTTATATGTACATTAAACATTAAATGGAGTAATAATATCCATTCGTTGAGTCATACGGAATACTATATATGGAGGAATTGTTGACTTTTCTAAATTTTGGCCAAACATACAGGTTATCTTAAAATCGGCACCTTTGTGTCAAAATCAGCCCCCGTGTTTTATTAATGGATCCAAGGAAATGAAATATTGTGTTAACAGCAAAAACAAAAGAAAAGTATTGCACAAGACACTTAGTGACCCCGATTTTGTTCGCCTCGCTTTTTTGTTTTAAAGTTTTACAGTCTGTTGTTTATAACATGCGTCATGGAACTCTGTTGCAGCTACCTAAGCGCTCAGAGTGCACCAAAAATTCTTTCGTCTTTAGAGCAGTGCTTCTCTGGAATAACCTTCCAGCTGATCTAAAGCATTGCCCAAAATTAAGTCTATTCAAGTCTCGAATCAAAACACTCAACAATTGCTACTGTCAATGTCACAATTGCTCTATCTAGATTGCATATGAATTAGTGCGTGGATTTTCCTTTAATTTAATTCTCGAGCCCAGATCACTTGAAATTCTTATTCATTCTATTTTAGCATTTCTTTTTTTATTTTACATTTTGGTATTTTATATTTTTACGAATTATGTAGTTGGATTTAATTAGTTTGTCACACAAGCTATGTATATGTCTTTCCAACTTTAAATAAAGATTAAATAAAAAATAAAATAAATCTCATATGGAAAAATTCTAATATCCAACCACACTTCCTTCCTGTATCCTGATTCAACATAAAAATTACCTCATTTATGTAATGGTCACACATTCTCAAACATCTCCTGATATTGGCTCAGTGTTGTTTAGACGATATACGCTTGAGGTTAATGAAACATAGTTATGATATTTGACAAATAATTTCTACCCTATTTAAACGTATTTTTTACCAAAGTAATCTAAAAATCATGCACAGATAGGTATCCTTCTTAAAAATATATCTTTTTGAAGAACGGGCCTGTTCAAAATACGTTAAGGTCAAATCAATAGATGATTTATTCTATAAGCAACTTTTATAATGTATTGATTCATGTTTCGTTATTTATAATTTCATTTTCAGATCGCAGTTTGTAAAGTTTCAATAATTCATTAAACCATGAATAATGGAAATTTATATTGAAAAAACTTTTTTTAACAGGACACTTCACTCATCTATACATGAAAAAAGTTTTATGGATTCAGTTTCAAAAAAAAGATACCGCAGTAACTGGCTTCTCTATCTTAATTGTATGTATCATTTTGTTTTAAGCACAACTTCCTGTGTAAATTAGCAATTTTCTAACAAATTATGCATAATTTGAGTTAAAGATACCAAGGTTGGTTAAAGCCAAACCGCTTGAGCAATATAAGGCTTCATCAATTGATATCATTCAAACGATCAGAATGTTTTGATATAAATGATACGGCTGTTTATGTCATTAGGATTCAGAAATACACATTTCACCAGTATTATATTATGAAATAGTTTAGTATATTACTTTTTCTTTCAGGATGCTTTCGCCTTTTGGTATGAAAAATGTTGATAAAACAAATAGATTTTCAATTTGCTGTCCTAAGTGCATTTGCTTTTTTTGCGAGGTAAGTACTTATACCTTGAAAAGAGCTCCTGTATTAAGATTTCATACAACTCATTTCATACCATTTTTACTACGTTTCCTTTGGCTTTGCATGCTGCCAGTGAAATGCCCACAAGCTAATCTAGGCTTACTTACAAATTTTATTCACATTCCAAGTTCATTAAAAAAATATAAATGCAAAATTTTGTTTATGTCAATGTCTGTAGATTATTTAATGTCAGCATTGTTATTTGCTTGCCATATCCAAATAGCATTTCCCCATGAAAACAAGACGAGATTAAATTATAGGGTTTCTTAATACGATAGTCGCTTTTATGTCTGTAAAGTTGGTATTTTCCGAACATTCGCATAGGTTATGGTGATTTGACATACACATAGGGAAATGAGAAAAGTCTTTCCATGTCTTTTAAAGTTATATTTTCTCAGCCCAGTCTCTTTTATTGCTAATTGTCTGTATGTCATACCGACAAATTTTAATTCTGTCGCTTCTATAATAGTGTTTTAATTTGGTTGTAACCATTTTTTATATTTTTTTTTATTTTTTGGTTTTTATGATGTTCAACCTAAAGGTGAACTCCCTAAATAACTAGATATTAAATAGCTAGCTAATATTTCGTTTGCTCTTAAAATTAAATTCTTCATTTTCTGTTTTCATTTTTCTTTAAAAGAAAAAAATCTTCGTAAATATGACATATAAATACATATTTCTATTTATAAAAACTGAATTGAAAATGTTTTGATATTTTCACTGTTTGATAACCGTAGACAACTTTCCGCAGCAGGCCTGCTAATTATGGTTTGTTGAGGATTATGTCACGGGAAAAAATAGGAAAAATCCTTCCCACAGGAAAACTATTGAATTACCAAAAACACATTGGGAATGTCTTAATTGATAATTATGAAGAAAGCAAGGGTTTAAAGTATGTCTGTGGTTAATCGATAGAAAATAGAACACGAAATAACTTTAATGCCATTATCGCTGCTGTTCCACTTTGAAGATAATTTCAAAGGTTTCCCTTTCCTAGTTGATTCATTTGTCATTTTCGTAAAGCTCAGTTCGCGTAACGTTATTAATTTGCGAATGAAAATGAACAGTAGGAACCATTGGTTGGGGTGGGTGGTGTCGCTGGTTAGGGTATGCATGGGTGTGACCATCATGTGACTGCAAACGTTTGCAAGAATTCAAACATGCTTAATTAGGTCTTAATTAGGTGTACTATTTTAAGTCTCTTTCCCTATAGGGTGGGTATTGGGTTTTGTTGGTTGGGGCGGTTTGGGCGGTCATTTCCTTTTGCTAACAGACAGTATGGAAGTAGCTTCATCTCGGTGGCCTGCTTAATGCTTTGGAAAAAATTTATTCTTATTTTGAATTAGAATAAATGGCGATCCAGTGGATGCAGTGGATCTGACGAGCCTCAAAATGAAACTTTTGAAAAACTATGATTCCTCAATAATCCCAATAACAAACAGTAAGTTTCCATTATTTCTTTCAATATTGTTTTCATAAGGATGTTAATCCCAGGACAACTAGATGTTAAGGATAAGGTGTTGTCAATGTCATTACCTTAACAATTATTCCCATTTACGGGAGAAAAATGATCGACATTACCGCCATGTTTCCTATCTCTGAAGTAACAAAACGATGATTAAAAAAAAATCTTTCGAAGCCATATTAAGTTGAAAAGTCTAATTGATAGTTTACAGAACCAGATAACAGAGGAAGTAGTAAATTACTTTAGAAAGCATTTTCATTTTGGGATGATATGGCAAATTGCATTTTGTGGCCGTGTTCTTCTTTAATGATATACTTTGAAAGAGAGGGTAAGGTTTTGCTCAATTACAACAGCACGAGGGCTAATAGCTATGAAATAATTTTCGTACAGTTTGCAAGTGTAATTAAAAGAACAATGGCAGTTTTTTAATGGTGAACGAACATACCAACTAATAGAGATGGACCTAATTGCTACCTCAAAATCATTTTCAAATTTCTGAAATACGATTATTTTCCCAAATAACCGCAGATTGTGATTGGTTTAAAAATCTTCGGTTAATGCTGACTCATTCCAATCCTCTAATAGTTTACTATATGAAAACAAAAAATCGCGGGGAAAATTTTTGCTAAACCCTTTGTTGTCACCTTTAAAAAACCAATCAGAATGATCAAGGTCAACTATAATGGTACAGACTGTATTTTCACCTTATAAGGAGCTTTAATAGAAAGAAAATTTAACACCTGTTTTTATGGTTATGGTTACAACCACGAAACTCGTACGGTCAGTAGTTAAACATCACAAAAAATCCAAATCAGGCCTATATCTCAAAGTTTCCATGATTTGCTGTTCTTCCTTTTCATCTTTTTTTTTGGATTTTTTTTGAGAATCCCTCCACCTCACCCCACCCCCTCACACCCACACACCCACACACCCACACAAACACACACAACCATATCACACAAATTTATATACTAATCACAAACAAACATTAAAGTTATACAATTGTCGTCTTAAATGGAGGATTTTTTTGTTTAAATGCAGTACTGAATCGATTGTTTACATCCTGAAAAGAAGGAGGGCAGTCTCTTCCAATTATTTTCTAATGTTAAGACTTCATAAAAGGTCGCTTAAAACAGTTGAATGAACAATAAATTATTTGCATTAAATTATCACCGTGATAGAGTAGATATGATTATAAGGACGTTTGACATTGATGAAACATAAAACAGTAATTTGCAACACGTAAACTGTCCATAATCATTTCTGTAATTACTCATGGACTTTCCTGATTATAAACATGTTACTTTTCGTAAACGGTGCATTTTTTATGCGTTGGATACTGACTTGATATGTGAGGGTTGTCACAACTATCAGCATTTCCAACGCTCATCTGAGATATCCATAATATGCGAGAGGTGAGATTTCCTGAATTTACGTAGCACCTTGTAAAGACCAGCTCTTAACAATTTATATTAATGAATGCTCCCTATATAGCCCAACAGTTAGAATGTCCTCATTTAGATGAGCCTGTAAACGTAACTGTTAGTGTGAACATCAATGACATGGTACCAATGGAAACAACTGCTATGGTAAAATAATTCATAATTTATAACGTATGGTTATAATTTCTTTTCCGCTAAACCTTTTACATTCGGACACTCTTGGAGAAAATAATTTTCTTCTGCTGAAAAAATAACACACACACCAAATCTTCAAATCATCAAACCTTTGAAGTTTGCTGCTCGGAAGACAGTGTCCTTTGACGGCAGCCGAAAACAAACTTAAATTATCACATTCAATCAGTTGCCACAAGATTTTTGGCAACATCTGCCGATCACGTTACAAATTGACAATTATTAATCACTTTCTCTGTTTGTATTTCAGCACTTTACAATCGACTGTCATTTTGGATTGAAATGGATTGACTATCGGCTAAAGTTTAACCTCACTAACACAACATCAGTTTTATTCGATCATCATTTTTTCGAAAGTATATGGGTACCAGACATGTATTTTACCAAAAGTAAAAAGGGTTATCGCCATGCCATTCCCGTTCACACCACACTGGTAACATTGCAATCAGATGGAACAGTACTAACTGAGCAAAGGTAAAGAAATGTTCTTATGATAGAATTTTCATCAAATTTACATACAATAATGAAAGAAGTAGCACCGGAGTTTTTAAGACCTTTAACTTCCATCCGAATGGTTGGGTTTTTCTGTCCACCAACTTGCAAGTAGCTGGCTTACTGCCAGAGGTTCGTTATTTTATTACGTTAGGAAATTCGTTGTTCAGTCAGTCAATAGTTGTGAATGGACGAATACTCTGCTGCCAAAGCATAGGAGTAGAGTATTGTTATAGAAAGGGCTGATACTCGAATACGTGTCTCAGTGTTCGCACACGAAGTTACTATTCACTGTGCCATGGGATTGCTCGTCTACTTGTTGCTTACGTGAATATTTCTTACTTGTGTTTCAGGATATCTGTGTCATCGTTTTGCCCTATGGATTTGTTATTTTATCCCTTCGACATTCAAGAATGTCAACTTCATATTGAGTCATGTAAGATATCACTTCTTCCCAGTGGGAAAAATCTTTAAAAAATAACTGTGGAAGAGTGTTTTTTTGAAACAACAGGCGATATTGCTTGCCATTCATATAGAAAACACTCTTCCTCATAGACTATTTGAAGATTTTGCCCATTGGGTTCTTTTAGTCATCATTACTGCAAATGGTCATCAACATTTTGCCACTCACTGAGATGAGCAGGGAGGGAGAGAGGGGAAGAGGAGCTAAACGGTTTAATCAACACGTATGTCTATAAAACGGACCGTCATAGAAAAAACTATGGGCTTTATAAAAATGGTCCGAAATCAAACGCCTTCTTCTGTTTTTAGTTTGTCCCCAGTAGGCAAAATCCTCGAAAAACCTCTGTGGCGGAGTGTTTTTTTATTGAAACAGCAGACGATATTGTAGGCCATTCCTATAGAAAACACTCCTCATCATGGACTTTTTGAAGATTTTGCGCACTGGGAACACATAGATCATCAGCAATGTTGTTGTTTTTCCTAGATGCATACAACAGCGAGTACATAAGATTATTATGGAGATCTGAAAGAAATGCAAACACAGAGAAGAATAAGAATTTACATATCGCAGGATTTTCTCAAGTAGATATTAAGCTCAGCTCGGGATCAGTACTATACGGCAAATATGGTGAGTTTATAGAATACAATTGGTATTTTCACACAGATCATAAATGAACAATATAGTCCAATACAGACAGGTTTTCAAATATAGCGGTATAAAACTTATACAAACAGTGAACACTTCCTTTTCATCCCTGAGTTTGAAAGTAAGTAACTTATCGGGGATAAAAAAAAGTCGGCTTTAAATTTAGTCGGGGAAAAGTAAAGTCGTGGAAGAATTTAGTCACTTTTCCAAAATTAGTCACTTTACCCCGACCAATTTTTCATTTTAGTCATTTTTCCCCCGACAAAATTTTTCGTTTAAGTCACTTTTCCCGAACCAATTTCATCAGTCGGTCGATACATTCAATTACGCGAACTGCGTGGATCATTCCTATATGAGATTTTGGGTTTTCTAAAAATAGCACTATGGCATTCCTGATTATTTGATTCTTAATTAAAGATTCTTGTTTGTTTGTTCTCTTTATTTGTATTTGACATGGATGTCAGAAGAAAACAGCCAAGCTACAGTCAAGCCGAAATACATAAGATCGGGAATTATTTTCTCACGTGAAAAAAATTTGCTGGGGAAAAAACGGGGAAAAATATCTGTTGGCGAAAAAATAGTCGGGAAAAAATATCTGTCGGGGAAAAAAAGTCGGGTTTAAAAATGGTCGAGGAAAAATTTAGTCACTTACAAAAAATTTGGTCATTAAAACCCGACTTTTTTTTGTTAGCAAGTAAGCAAGGGAGTCTTAAGTTCTTTGGTCTTCCATCCGTTGTTGGCTATTCGGCCCGCCGACTCGCTACTAGAAAGATTTCATCAGCATAGTTACACATATTCTTTAAAGCTTGTTTTACACGAAGAAGCTAACGTTGTTGCACTAGCTTTATCCCTGCATCCACACGACGTCATTTTAACGTTTGAACAACATTCAGACGTTGTAAAAACGCCCATATAACGTTCAAACGACATCATTACCTGCTGGAATTCTCTATTATGCATCGTCATCGTGTAGCACATGTGAAGGTTACTAATACAGCAAGTGATTTCTATTTTTTAGGAATATACAGTCGTTTAACAATGAACTTCAAACTGTATCGCGACCTCGCATTATTCCTTCTGCGTGATTTCTTCCCATGCATCATGATTGTTATGTTGTCTTGGATCAGTTTCTGGATAAGTCACAGGAGCACTCCAGCACGGGTGGGATTAGGAATCACCACTGTTCTTACCGTAGTCACTATGACTAACAACGTTAAACAGAATGCACCTTCGACGGGGCTATTCAGAAGTTTAGATTACTATTTGTTGTTGTGTAACTTGTTCGTGTTTGCTGCATTACTGGAATACGCTGTTGTGGAAAGGTTTCCACCGCCACTAAATCGAACGAAGAAAAAGAAAAAGAAAAAAGGAGTATCCAATGGCAACACCAATGAACACAATAAAAATGTTAAAATTGATCTGCAAAATCACGGCGTTCAGCTTCGGGTAAGTTATAATTTTATCTTTTTACTTCTGTGACGTAAACATGAGAAAACATTTGGTGACTTTTTATTATAGTCGATCCAATACATCAACGGTGCTTTGTCTCCGGATACGAAACTCAATAGAAACGTGACGAACTTGGAAATGCAAAAGACAACGGAGTCAAATGAGACATCCACAAAGCCAAAACCTCATCCAATTGACCGATTAAGTAGAAAAATCTTCCCATTAGCATTTTCAGTTATGAATATTATATATTTCACTTTTCACCGATTGCACCCGGATACTGTAGACTAGTCGATACATGTTTACATGTTTTTTTCTACATACTATTTCAACTTTATTTAATACAGTTGTTGTAATACAAATTTATTACAACTGTGACAATAAAGTAGAATCGTTTGTGGATGTAATGCTCTGTCTCCAGTAAAATGTTACAGATTAAAGAATGAAAAACTTCGTTATCTCCATCGCCACCCACAACGTCCACACCCTTTTCAAAAAAACATCTTTCACATTCAATTGAATCGCTTCAAAATACTCTCTTTAAACATTATTTTAACTGTACATAGATGTAATTTTAAAAGCGAGGCTCAACTTATGAGGTCACTTTGGTTTTGCAACGCAGTGGAAATCTAGCCCATTAGTGTCATCCAGAATGTGTAGATATTAAATAAGATATTAACATATAGGATACGGTACGGATTTTACAAATATATTTTTATACTGATATAAATAATAGCTGACAATATGAATTTTGAAACTGTTTATAAACAGCCACTATTATTTCATGACGGTACGAGTTTTTTCGTACCGTCATAGATTATTTTATGACGGTACGAACTTAGTAATTTTTATAGCGTTATCACATTTTGATAACGGTAGCAAAACCTGCACTTTCCCACTCCTCCACACTGCTCAAAACCTATGCGATAAGCAAATATGGCGGACGAAAGTGAAAGAGCTGAAAGTTGAAAGATTTTGTTTTTGTTACTTTATTTTGATTGAATTTGCGTTAATCCTTATTATTCAGACTTGGAGGTATGATGTGTTTAATGGTTTGTTCCTGAGAATGGATATAATCTACATACTTCAGGCTTCTGCTTTGGTTTTTATCCTTCGTGTTTTTACTGTTGCCCTCCCTCTCCCTCCTTTTTCTCCCAGGAACATAATTCTCTTCATTTGTTTTTTACAAATTGGACAAGAGTGAAGATGTCACTTTGTTTTCTGATAAACATTAAAGTAACTGCGGAGGAGAGCAAACGAATTGTAGTTGATTATGATCGGTCTAAAAAAGTTTCAAAATTCATATTCATATTCATGTGACACATATTATTATTCATAGCAGTATAAAAATCTATATCCACAACACTAGGGAAAATTTCTACGGCCATAATAATTTTATGGCGATACGAAAATATTAAACGAAATTTTAGTGTTGTCTAAACAAAGAATGACAACGGTATGCAAACATTTCTTTTAATTTGTACCGTATTCCATTTAATATCTACACATTTTGGATGGCACTTCATGGACTTCCGTAGAAATCCGTGTTTAAAATAGGCGTTCTCCGACTACTCCTGCGCGAAACGAGAATTTCGCCCATTCTACACTAGAGAGAAATGGTTATAATTTTTATAATAGATAGTTGAATATAATAGATTGTACTGTATCAATAAATTTGTAGTGCTTTGATATGTTATTGATGAAAAAAACAAAAAACAAAGCAAACTGCCACACCCATTTTCAGATGAAATAAACAACAAATAACAATGATTATATTATTGCTTCTCTCTGTGAAAATCGGCCCTTAAAGTTAACTTTGTGCATGTCCATGTGGAGAACAATGTATGATAAGCAAAACATTTAATTTTTCTTTGTTTTTTCTTGCTTTCCATTGGTTTGTTAGTTTCTTTTGTTTCATCCACAAATTTTTGGTATTTTTGGCAGAAAAACTTTAAAGGGGCTACGACATGAATCACGTGATGTCTGTGTTTTTGTTTACTTTTTATGAATCACGTGATTTCTGTGTTTTTGTTTACTTTTTCCCCGACGGCCGTAGTGTTGAATCTATAGACCAGCTGGAGGAACCCAATTGAACGTGTTTGCGAGCTAGCGAAAAGAACAAGTAAGTTGGAGGTTAGTTTATTAAGGGGAGAAGTCTACTAAAAAATGAAATGATAGATTTTGTGTTTTGTCTGTACTCAAACATAACAAGAACCAAAAAAAATACATATTCAGTCTTCGTTTACTCTCCAAAACAAGAAACAAATTTCGCAAACGAAGAATTCAGCGAAGCAAAAATATATCTTTCTCGTAACAATTTATAATAAGTTCTTGTGAAATTATGGTTAGCTGTTCATCTATAGATTGCACGAATCGGTCCGAGCGAAAGGAAAAAGAAGTTAGTTTTCATTGAATTCCATCAAAACAACACAAAGATCTTCGAAAGCAATGGCTACATAACATACGACGTGATGGGCCACTTCCCAAAGACTGTAGTTTTTACATCTGTTCAGATCATTTTGAAGAGCATTGCTTCGTACGTGACTTGCAGGTATGAATACACCATATTTACCAACTTCCTTTAGATATTGTATGTCATTCCCACGATAGAGGGTGATGAATACTGTAAATTTTTATTATTATTATTTTCTTTCCACCGTACGACTATTTTCAAAACAATCTGTTATAACATTTTTGTCTTCTACAACGATTGCAAAGAAATTGATTTTCAAAGGAAACATGTGCACCAACTTCATTTCACGTGAGCATCAAAATAAGAAAACCGGGGGGAGTTACTAGAGATATTGTAAAACCTGGTTCTTACACAATTCCATACTCCGTCTTTCTTTTTCTTTCCTTGATTAAGGCTGAACTTTTGGGAATCAAGAGAAACCGTCGTCTTAAGGAAGACGCTGTGCCCACACTATTTACTTTTTCTTCCGAGAAAAAGCGCCGCCAATCTTCAGAAAACAGAGCCACTATCTTGGCGAAAAAGCAATGCGTTGAAAGCGTTTTGGATGGGCCTGTGATGACCTATGAGTCCCATGATATCATTGATGAACAACCTTTGATGACTAACACAGTTGATCAGTGTGTCGGAATAAATCCCGTGGTAACCGTGGATAAGTTTGTAGGGGATCCTTGCATTCAAAAATCTAAACGCACTCAGCATGACCCCAAACACTTTTTGTGTGAGACCAGCTATAAAAAGAGACTTTAAAGGTCAAAATTTCCCGTTCAAAGCAAAAAGAAAAAAGCTGCAATACAGAACTGACATTTTCGCCAAATTCCTACGTAACGTGGCAAGAAGAAGAAAATAACGCCTCTGAAACTGAATCGGACCCAGAGTTCGAAGTGTGTGAGGAGATCAATGACGTAAACGATCCTCTTTTTGATCCAACAAAAAATTCAGACGAAAGTGATGATGATTCAGATGAGGAGAACCACCCTGTTCAGGAAAAGGGTGAACTGTTTAACAGCAGCACACTCTCATCAGAGCCGACATTTTTAGTATTTTGGAGTAGCTTGGTGTCACTTTTCCAATTCTGTTTTAGATGTTTCAAACAAAACACCATTACTGAAGTCAGAACTAAAGGAACATTGCTATTTGTTGCAACAACATGTGAAAAGAACCACAAGCATATATGGCGATCACAACCAAACATTAATCACTTTGCAGCTGGGAATGTTTTGTTTTCGGCAGCGATATTACATTCTGGAAATACGTACGCACGAATAGCGGAGATGCTGTCCTCGATAAATGTCGTCCATATTTCGAGAGCGCTGTTTTATCGTATTCAGAAAGCAATTTTATTTCCGACATTAAACAAGGTTTTTAAGCGTCATCGTTCCCAGCTCATTAATCTTTGCGCTGAAACCACCGAGAATAACTTTATTGGCGATGGTAGAAGTGACTCGCCTGGCTACAGTGCCAAATATGGAACCTACAGCCTTATTAGCACTGAGATGAACAAAGTTGTAGATTTTCACGTTGTCCATGTAGGCACTGTCGAAAACTCTAATCGAATGGAAAAGAAAGGGCTTGAAATTTTGCTAACTAAGTTCACCAACTTAAATATTCCAATCACGACTCTAACAACTGATCGTCATCTTCAAATAAGATCTTTCCTGAAAACCGACTACCCATATATTTCTCATCAATTCGATATATGGCATTTTGTGAAGTCAATCAAAAAAGCTTTAACATCGGCTGCAAAGAAAAGAGATTGTCAACCTCTAAATGATTGGATTAAAACCATTGTCAATCATATGTGGTGGTGCTGTGCCAGCTGCAACAGTGATCCGATAATATTAAAAGAAAAAGTGGCAGAGTATTCTCTACCATATACGTGGCATACATTCATGGGAGGGTTACGAAGTATTTCACGAATGTAAACACTCTGCACTTGAAAAAGAACGGAAATGGTTGAAGAATGACTCCCCGGCTTTTCTAGCTTTAAAAGTTATTATCGAAAACAAACGAACACTGGGGGACTTGAAGTATTTAGTCAAGTTTTGCCACACTGGAAATTTAGAGGTATTTCATTCCTTGTTGACAAAGTATTGTCCCAAAAGGCTCCACTTTTCCATGTATGGTATGATAGCGCGCACCCAGTTAGCTATTCTGGATTTTAATAGTGGTGCAGACTGCAAACAAGATCGCACAAAGGAAGGCGTGTTACAATACAAACAATCTTTTTCAAGAGTCACTCAAACTTGGGTTGTGAAAAAGATTATCGAGAAAGAAAGTCGAGAATATCTCCGTGAGTTACTTGAAGCCACCATAAATGGGACATCAGACGCATGTGCTGGAGAGCTCCAATTGTTGCCGGAAAATATTCCAGAAAACATTGCCCCAGTGGAGAAGCCGGAAAAAGAGCAAGCAATTAAACTCATGAGAACAAGATTTCAATGATGGTAAACCGTATGTTTTAACTCAGAATGTTGCTTTATTGTAGATATTTTAAAATTTTGTTCGTTTTCGAGGATGTTTGAAAAAGATCAGAAAAGAAAGTAAAAGTGTATAAAACTTTATGACTCAAATATTTTGCATTTACCTTCGAAAAAATCGTTCGTTAGATTCAACGCAACATATGCTTTCAGCTTCAGTTGTCATATTTTTGCACTCGTCGCATTCGCACCATAAATATTGCCCACGAGAGAATTTGATGCAGAAGAGCTGTTTTCTTCCTGGTCGATGTAATCTTCATTACTACTTTCACCCGAGGAAACGATCGGTTCAAAATCATACGGCTTCAGTTTGCTTATATCATTGGAAAAGGAAAATTCTTCATTAAACGAAAAATCATCAGCCTCGGAGTCCTCACTGTTTGTTGACATTTTTACCCGTTTATTTTTTCAAGTGAATTTTAACATCTGGTTTACTCTCTTGCACGATGTGACGTAATTGATTCGACTGGGGTCCAGGCTTTAGCTCTTAAAGCTTGGTCTCCACTGGGCGCATAAGTGCGCAAAAGCGCGCAAATCTTATTGAGCATATTTTAATCGGACTTTTGCGCCTAGTGGAGACACTATATAAAAATCACTTTTGCGCACATGCTTTCTTCATAAAAAAGTTCATTATGAGTGAGTGAGGAAAGTGAATTAGAAGATCTTGAAGATATACTGTTATGTCTCTACTTTCGAAAAAAAACGAAAGAAAAAAAGCAAAAAAAACGAAAACATAAGTTTTGGGTTAGAAAAATATACCAGCAACGACAAGAATTGGGATTCTACAATACTTTGTATTTTGAACTACAAAATGATGATAGAGAATATTATTATCGTTTTTTACGAATGAGTCCTGAAAGATTTCACCATTTGCTAGGCTTGGTAAGGGAAAGAATCACAAAGAAAGACACTTATTTTCGAAAAAGCATTTCAGCAGAGGAGCGTCTTGTATTGACAATCAGATTCCTTGCAGCTGGAGAAAGTCAGCAGTCCTTAGCATTTGCATTCCGTGTTGGTAGGCAGAGTGTAAGTCGTATCGTATCAGTAACCTCTGAGGCAATTTACGATTCATTAAAAGATACTTATCTTTCTGCTCCCAAAAGTTCAAAAGAATGGGAAAATATTGCAGAACTTTTCCATGAACGTTGGAATTTCCCTCACGTTATAGGGGCTATTGATGGCAAACATGTAAGGATAGAATGTCCCAAAAAGAGTGGCTCCCTCTATCACAACTACAAAAGATTCTTCAGTCTAGTCCTTTTGGCTGTGTGTGATGCTAATTATTGTTTTACCATGTTTGACATAGGAGAATATGGTAGCAATAATGATTGTGGAGTCTTATCAAATAGTGTAATGGGACATAACTTTGAGTGTAGTAAAGCAGGTTCACCTGAACCTAGTCACTTGCCAGGATGTAGTTTTTCGCCGTTGCCATTCTATTTGTTGGGAGATGAAATTTTTCCTTTAAAATCTTGGTTAATTAGACCATATCCTGGAACAAGTTTGTCAGAAGAGCACCGAATATATAACTACCGACACTCCAGAGCTAGACGAGTGATTGAAAATACTTTTGGGATTCTAGCCGCTCGATGGCGCATTTTTAGTACTCCTATTAAAGCATCTGTTCAAAATACAGAGAAGTATGTCTTAGCTTGTTTAGCATTGCATAACTATCTTCGACAAACAAACAATGCAGTATATACTCCATCTGGATTTGTGGACAGTGAAAATTCCGATGGTGACATCAGCCCTGGAAGTTGGAGAGCAGAAGTTGCGCCTTCTAGTTGTAGTGCATTAAAAGAGATACCAAAAGTACGGGGCTCAAGATCAAAAATCGAATGCACGCAAATGCGAGATGACATAAAAGACTATTTGGCTTCTGAAGCGGGAAGTGTCCCATGGCAAATAGACTACATAAGAAGAACATATAAAGTTTGACGAAATAGTTATAAAGTCTTCTGTTAAAAAACGTTATATGTAATGAATGTTTACACCCTTGTATGAAATTTAAAGAAGCTATCATATATTTTATATAACACAAGTATTCTAATTGTTTATATATTGTGTGTATGACGTTATATTTGATAGAGGGCTATGAAATGAATGTGAAATGTCGCTCGAGGAAATAATAACATCTATGGAAAAAAGTCCTGCTACCAACTTAGAGGGGCAAAAATAAGGTTGCTAAATATCGGTGTGTATTGCAAGATCTCTCACGAACAAGATTTTTCTTTTAACATAACCGGCTACATTTGATTTCCACCTAACAAAACAACAAAATTACGTGTTGCATGTCACACAATGGCCTTAAAGCATTTTTAAAAGATGTGTAAGGAAACCTAGAACCTCTGAAACAGTATTATTAAAAAACACGAAGGATAAAAATAAAATTGTTTACAAAAAAAACACTTCGGTAAAAACAATGTTGCCAACAAAACAAAGAAAAGCCAGCGTTTGTATTACTTTTAACGTCATCGAAAACTTTCGAGAAAAAAATAACATCTGCTGAGTCTGAGAAAATTACTCAGACAATTAGCCAGCAATCCCAACTATTTGTATGCTTCTAAATCTCGCGTAGCTGGAATTTCCTGGCAATCAGAGAATCGAAAGGAAAAGAAAAAGATAGTTATAATATTCAAATCATTTTATCAAATGTCGTTTCTTTTCAAGAAAAACCTAGGAATTCGTATTAATTCAAATATAGTTTTTGTCCGAGGCTTGAAATCAAGGAATTTACCCTTATACAACAGGTTATATCACGTGGTGTCAAATGTTGACTATCCGTTTGGTATGTTTCATTGTTTCAGAAATCTTATATCATCTTAGCAACGTAAACTTTTTACCATACAATGCCATACCAAGGCGAAAATTAAGCTCCAGACATTTCGATATGTCTGTCACAGCAAACAGAAAGAAACTAAGCCGAAAACTTAGGGCATGCACTTCTCAGTACTTTTAGCGATATTTCAACGAAGAATCATCCAAACACATTATTTCTTCACTTAAGTGTTTGAACGGAAGTATGCATTTCCGCTGCTCTTATGTTTATCGTCAAAAATACTTTTTCTCTTAAACGAAAACGCAATACAGAACCCCTTAGTTACCAATCCTCTTCATCGTAATCGCATATCTTTTTTAACAGAACTCAGTAAGAGAAGGGAAAAAATCACGGAATCCCCTGAAAAACATTGGAAGTAAGCCTGTCCTGAGGAAAGGTGCTGCAAGACCGCCATTTTTTTTAATTTTTTTTTTATATTATTTGCCTTCAGACTTTTTCGGAAGTATACATTTGAACATAGAAGTCTCGTAACGAAAAGTCGATAAAAATGTTTTTGTTCGTTTCAGTAAGCTCTGACGTCATCGATGTAAACGACTATTTTAAAGAAAACAAAATAACAATATCGAAATCCATACTTCTGAAAAGAAAAGAAGAAAACATATGTTCTTACGATTGATGAAAAGTTCGATCTATTATTTCAAATCCTATTAAATGAAGACATAATTTCATTCAAAACAGAGATCTGTCAGATTGATTCAAGGTAATATCTAATGTCCTATTTACACCAAGTTCTAATTCGAATTATTCAAGTTTACTGCTTCGTTTTTCAGTTTACGTTTTACATTCCACGCGATGACCCAGAAGTGCAGAAAGTGCGGGGTTTTTTTTTGGTGTGTGTGTAATTGAAACATTTTCTGTTCACTTTTTGTTTATTTTGTTGTGCACTTTGAAAGACTTTTTTTGCGCAGTGTCTTTGAGCGCTTTTTATTTTTTGTGTGTTGTAATTGAAACATTCTTTTTGTGTAAATTACGAAAGTTTTTGAAAATATCGGATATCGGATGACCGTTGTTTCGTTGTACCGTTGTTCCTACTAGAAGAACAAAGTTTCCGATTAGTATATTTTCATGTGACAAAATGCATGAAAATTTCGAGTGATAGTCTATTGCTTTTTAAAAAAAGGAAGTTAGTGAAAATTTTCTATTTTCTATTTTAAAATGTAACGATAGTTGTTTATGATTGCACACTTTTATCATGTAAAAATGTCACGAAAAGCAATCCAGCAAATTGTGATTTAAATGCCGTCAGTGGAATGCGGAAAATCCGATTTGTAAAATCCGATATTTATTTCTTGAAGGGAAGTGGTTTACGTTTATTGTGAAATGTTTGAAATCATACAAATGGCCTCATGATAAGGGCAATACACGATCAAATTTATCAAATTTATCGAATCAAGTTTGATCGTTTATCAGCAGAATTTCAATTCAATTTATTGGATTCAAAAATGTAAATTTGAACATTTTAAAAATTTAACATGTTTAACTTTTCCAATTTGTCGAAAGCAACGTCAACCAATCAAATTCTTTAGCGAAATGAGTTTAACCAATCACGTGTTGTGTTATGTTGACGTTTTAAAATAAATTTCGATCAAGGGGAACCAAATAAATAAATTCAACAAATTTGATCGTGTATGGCCCGCTTAACGGAAAAACTTATCCCTGCCCAAAGTAAATGTTTCAGTCGTAATTCAGTTATAATAGCTGAAAGGATAAAAGGAAAGCTTTATTTAGTTCTAACCGCTGCATTTCTTACTTTTCGTTTACTTGACAGAACGACAGAATGAAGGCTGACTTCCGTCTTTTGGTCATACCTCAGAATCACATCGAGGAAGTGTATTTAGAAAAGGTATTTTACAGAATAACAAAAATCACAGAAATATGGGAAAATCTGTTGCAAGTTGAGCATGTAACGCACGCGCATGCGTATTCCCAACCATCAAAATCAACAGAAAGTCTCAGACAAAGTTTGAACAATGTAGGGTCTCAAAGCATTAGTGTGAATTTATTGTTACGACCAGAAATTATTGGAAAAACAATAGTGTTAGATATTCAAAAATTACTGAAGTCAGAACCATGGACATTCCATCACAAATTCCAGATTTTAGACATAAGAAATTCGTCGGTCATAGCTAAACAGGAATTTTACCAGCTATCAGAAGCGTATCCATTGTTCTCGCCCACGTCGTGTCATCAGGGGCCGTCTGTCCTCAGAATTAACATTTTTGTCCGAAAAGACTTTCTCGTCATGCGCAACTTTTACTCATCTTTGCTGAAATCAGATCCGATTCATGAAAAAGACGGCTTTTGCTATTTCGTCGCCACTTTTTCGCGCCATTTTCAAGTTCAACTTTCTTTGAAACATTCCAAGTCACTTAACGTTACACCGACCAAAAACGGATTCGTTACGATTTGCTTGGATCAAGTTTACGAGACCATCCATGAAATCGGCGCAAAGATTGAACAAATTTATTGCAAGGAATGCGGCATATTAGTCATCCAAGATCCCGAATATAATCGGATACTTGTTCAAGGCAAACAGTCGCAATACAACCGTCACAATGAAGAATCTGAAATATCCTCATCCGATTTCGGTTACGAGTTGTTCAGAGCAATGGATAATAATTATATTGAAGGGACCGGTTGTTTTAATAAACATGGAGGATGTAATACCATCGCTCTTCATAATCACGAATTAGATTATCCTAAACACAGGTACGAAGATGGAGATGACCATTTGTATATCAACTGTAAGGCGTTCGTGTAAATCAACAAAGTCATCTTAGCCTGCGATTGTATATTATAAAATATTAGCCTGTGATTGTATCATAAATCTTCTAATGGGGTGATAATTATTAGAAGTTCAACCTCGTCTCCAGGGCTTCTTCGCCTTTTTGATATTCTAAAGGACGACAAAAGGATGTTTCTGCGTTCATTTCTACTATTGCCTGAGTAAGATCTTCCTTTCTTTTAGTCCAACCCGATGTGGTTATTGCTATTTTTCTGTTCTGAAATTTTATATCCCTTCGAGACCTTAAAATGGATTCAAAATTAATTAGTATTTTTATTTGTTATTATTATTTACGAATATTTATACAGGATTATCCGTCATATAAAATGTTATCAATGGAGTCCTGTTTTATAATAAATCAAGAGGACCTGGGGCCTTAAGGTCAGCGCGGTTTGGCATACCAGAAAAGTGGTACACATTACAAAGGACCCTATACCTAGAACAGTTCAGATAACATTCCGCATGTATTTACTTAATTTCACAGCCTCTCTCCTGCGGTGGCAAGAAGTACATTTTAGAAAGAAAATTTGGGTATCCTTTATAACTATCGTTTCCATTTCAAAATCAGCGGTTTCCAGTTTGAGGTTAACGATCTACGCTTTAATGATCTGTACATGCGCATTGTGAAATCAGCAATCATTGTCAGAAACTAAAGTTGAAACACTGGCGATCTTGTTCTGAGTTTTTCTTCGCAGCGAATCTGAACGTAAACGGCGGTGTTGTTTCAAGTGTCACGGGACATACAACCTCGGCTTCAGTCATTTGTCTCATTGTATTTGCCATCTTATTCATCAACAGACTGTTCGAAAAATAGGTCACATTCAGAATTTGTATAGTTCCCACGCTTGATGTTAATTTTCGCTTGTTACGTCTGCCTTTCAAGAGGCGAAAAGTTAAAAGGTAGCGTTAGTCCGTTAGACGCACTTTTCAGAAAAATAATTGCGTTCGTTTGAAATTTGTAATTTGTTTATAAACCAGGAAAATACAAGATTGCCATCTGACTTTTTTTATATAAATGAATCACTGCTATGCAACACTGCAAAAATGTTCGCAAAATACAGCCGTCATTACAGCCTTTCGCTTCGCTCCATCGATCCAAAATTCAGTTATAGCGTCCAGTCCCCATGATGAATGAGTGGACTAACGAATATAGAAAGACTATACTCACCCAGTGGAGTTTTGACCTTTTTTAAAGCTCATTGAACAGATTTATCTATACATTGATCGGCCATGATCCAATTCCATTTCCACAAACAAATCAAAATATTTTATTCGAAATTCCCATTTCACAGAAGAAAAATCAAAACCACATTCGTCTTTACAACCCAAATTGAAATATTCGACCCAAATTAGCAATATAAGCTGGGTACCTTGGGTAAGATTGGGGATGTTTTATTTATGATCTGAGGAAGTGTTTTGCAGAATATTGATGGTGGGATCCCTTTAATGTGTATTCTGAACTCAATCTATTGTAAAAGTGTTAATAATAGTACAATGTAACAAAACTGCGTAAAAGTAAAAACTGAAGATTATATATGATACTTCTCACGTGACAAAGATAACTATGCAAAATTGAGCAATGGAAATCATTTTTTGGAAATATCTGAATAATAAAATCTGGTCCAGTTCAGATAAGGTGGGCAACTTCAAAAAATTCGGACAAGTCCAGATAAGTCTGACAAAGTCTGATATGTTTAAACGTCTGATGAAACAGGCGAGTTCTGGCAGTAGATACGAGGTAATACGAGATGATGATGATGCCAACAGAGATGATGCCAACAAAGGACCTAAAGGCGATTTTCCACTAAGCGGAATTGTCGCGCGGACGGGATTTGCACATGCGCTCTTCTCAAATATTATGATTTGCAGGCGGACATCCAGCGATCTGCAGTACGCACTTGAAGTTGAAACTCTTCCAACTTCATTTGAGTGGATTGGCAGTTTGACCAATCATGTTCGTCGACATTTTGCTGACAGATACAGATTTGTAAAAATAAACATTGCATGGACTTGAAGAAACATGGAGAACTTCAGCTTCTCTTCTTCTCTCATTTCTTTAGCTTCGAATCCAGAGATCATGGCTACTTTAAATGCAATTCAATTACAAAAATCAAAAGGAAGAGAGGAGGTATTATATTTTTGAACTACACAAGCTGTCTCTAGCTAAAAAGGAGTTTTTTGTTTTACTTGCAGTTATCAAATACTGCTTACTTAAAAATATAACTTTATAGATTCCAGATTCAGAACATGTTAATGTTAATGAACATCAAACTTCAATACATCAACCATGGTTGCTGGGAACTTCATCAGTTTCAACATCAAATCCAACATCAGAGGATGTAAATATAATTATTTTTTGTGTTAGCTTAACAACATTTACCTAACAGTTTACTTTTCTAAATTTAGAAAAATTCTATAAGTAAGTAATAAACCAAACGCATTTTCAACGACTCTTCTTGCTCTTGACAGCCGATAATTGAAAACTCTTTTGTTTTCTTTCTGGTAGATTAGTTGATGGGTAGGGTTTCATTAAGTGTGGTTTCAATGCAAATGCATCGTCACCAACAAATACATACGGCAAAACTTTGTCTGATCTATGCAATTTTCTTTTTCCTAATAATAACGATGAATTCCATGTGACAAACGACAAGTAGACAAACAAATTTATGAAAATTCTTACTTGGTATATTCAAAGACTTGCTCTCGATAGCATGGCCGATGTGGCTGTTGTTAAATATGCTTCCGTCACTTTGTCTGCCAGAATCACCTATGTCAACTAGGATAAAGCGATAATCAGCATCACATATAGCCATTAACACAATACTTAAGAATTTCTTGTAGTTAAAGAACATCGGTCCAGATCGTGGCGGAGCTTGCATCATTACATTCTTCCCATCAATTGCACCTATAAAGATAGAGATTAATGAATTTAAAATTTCTAATCATGAATTTTCAAATTGTATCCGAAGGAAATTTTCATCGCAGTAGTCATTTATTCATTACACAGATTACCTATTACGTTAGGAAAGTTCCATTTCTGCTCAAATACGTCGGCTATTTTTTTCCATTCTTTTTCTGTCGATAGAGCCTTCAAATATTCTTTCTGTAATAAAATATTCCAAATCTCACTGCACGTTTCAGCAATTATGCGACCGACTGAAGAAGGACTGATTCTATAGCTAGCTGCAATAGTTACTTGCGCATCACCAGTAACCACATACCTGTGATAATGATAATATGAATGGCAAAAATCGTATGCTGGCCATTTCTCTGTTCACTTTTAGATAGCCATTGACTGGAATAAAATAAATGTTACCTCAATGTAACACATAATCTTTCACTGGGATGAATAGGTTCTCGCATCTTGGTTACAGTTTTGGTTAGCAGAGGGCCCACCCAGCTTAGTAAAAGCTCAAAGGTTGATGGTGACATCCGAAAGCACCTGTAAAAATATTCTTTGTCATGTAGCTTCATTTCTTTAACTAGCAAATGATATTCTCCTTTTTCCTCTCGTTCCTTGTAGATTTGGCGAACCCAGAATCTTCGATTACATCTCTTTATTTTTTTTACTGAATTGATGTTAATACTTTCTTGGTTATCTTTAAGCATCATTGAAATCAGTGCTTTCTTTTTAAGCATTAAAATACGTTTTTTTCGTATAAAAAACATCCTCACTGTATAACTAACTCCTCGGTTTTGATTTTCATTTCGTCCGGGCGGACAGTTCCGCTTAGTGGAAATCCGCTCTGCGTACGCTTATCATTCAATTAGAGCTCATGCACGAATTCCGCCAATTCATATTCGCGCGGATAATTCCGCTTAGTGGAAAATGGCCTTAACAATAAAAAGGAAATTATATAACTGTTATACAATAGTATTTTTAGAAATTTTATTGGGAAGAATTAAGGAGATTTTTTTTGTAATTTAAACTGAAAAAAGTCAAAGAAAATTGACTTTTCAATACTAATCCGCCAGTAGTTAATGAGCAAAAATTCACAAATTTTAGGTCAAAAGGAAGCGTCGTAGAACGATTATATTGCCCTGCAAAAATGAGTCATAATGAATCATTCTTTGGAACCATTACAGGTTTATGAAATAGATCGATAGTTCCGGCATTGAACTGCAACTAAGCCAAATAGTCTCTAACCGCTATTTTAGGATCAGAAAAAGCATACCATAAGCTGACTTTCAAAAAAACCTTGGTTAACTTGCGAAAGTTTATACTGACGAAGAAACTTTGGATTAACATCCAATTAATTTCAGTCTCTGTTTTGATGTGTGATGTCTTAAATCACAAGAATTTAATTTTGAGAATACGTGAAATCCATTTTTTTTTCCAGTGAAATTTTCTTACCACCTTAAGGTATATTTGGCATATACAGTACAGCCCGAAAGAAATTTACGCGACTGCGAAGGAATGAATTTTTAAACGGAAAGTTTTATCTGTTACATGAAGTCATTGTTTTCAACACGATTTTTTTTAAATCTTGCGTTTGATAACCAAATAAGATCGTGAAAGCTAATAATCTTACGTGGAAATGTAAAGTTTCTTTCGGGCTGGATCATTGGACTATTTTGAAAAAATGATAAAAAGTCTTTTATTCTCCGATTGGCTCTGATGAAGTTCAATAGAAACTCCATCGCAGTGTTATATTTTTGTGGGTGAAATTTATATTAGTATATAAATATATTAGGAAAAAAATTTAGTGCATAAACGAACGGTTAATACACCGATATAGTGACATAGCATTGTTTTTCAAATCTTGCCTCCTGAGACTGGTTTTAAGGCACATTTTTCTATGCTGCTGCGATTTGTGTGTAGTTTATTTTGACATAATGTTGGTCATAATTTGCTCCAAGTAAGGGACCATCAACAAAAAAACTGACAACTAAAACAGCATTTTTGGTAATAGCGAAAAGTGGTGGTGGGGTGGTGGTAACAAAATCTTTTATGAAAAACTGGAAATCTTTTTTTTTTTTTTTCTTTCATTTTCAAATATATTCCTCCTGTCATATTTTTACTTTTCCAATGAACAGGGGCTGTCTATTATTATGTGTGTGATGTGGATTTATAAAGAAGAGGAGGAAATAAATCGAAAGTGGGATCGAACAGTTTTTCACAAAATTCAATGTCGTTATAGAAATCTGTAAGAATCAATTTTCTTACCTTGAGTTGCTGGAGATTAAGCGGCTGGTAATATTTCAGTATTCTGGAATAATAGTGCAGTATAAGGTTGAAAACTTTAGCGGAATGCTTTTACTGTGTCGTTGGGGAACACAAATTAGGATGGAACATTTTTCTGCATTTCCTCAATAATTAAATTACTTTAAATAAGTTGTAGCGTACCATTCATATATTAACCACAGTTGGTGGATAGGGGTCTAGACACTCTTTTTTAAAGAAACCGGCTTTTATTTAGAAACTAAGAAAGGGGGAGGGGGATATAGTTTGATGATTTAAGTGAAGTCTGTCTAAACGGGCTCACACTCCTTCAAGTAGTTTTTTATAAAGAATATAGAGTTAATGTCTCATTTTCGGAACACCAAGGTTCGTGGGGTAAGCTTTGTAAAACACTTTTATAAGAGTTTTCACCGTAAATTTGCAGTGAGGAGAGAAATTGGCATTAAAACATACTCTAAAGGTGTTTCCACCGGACGTTAGAGTTTTTACCGGAGAAGCTAGCTGGTCTGGAAATATTACAAAAAACGGCCTCTGAAAATCGAAAACCACTGGATTAGAGGTTGCGCGGTGTAGAAATCCATATATCAAAAAAAGAAAGAATCATTGGTGTCATTTTTCTTGCTGATAATTTTGAACTTTGGAAGAGTGACATTCGTTAAGTGGAACTACTTCTTCGTGGAGGTTTCACTCATCGAGCGTGCATTGCTGATGTCGTCGAGTCTTAAAAGGCTGTTTTACAGTTCACGTTAATGAACGAATGCTATATCGAGCATGTGCGAATGTTAGTTACGGAGACATTTCATCTTCATTTTGCGAATTCTTGTTTTCTGAATTAACCAGCTGTTCGCAAAATTAGCAAATTTCGTTCATTCGTGCGAACGATTCGCGCGAACATTAAACGCTTGTTCCTACATTCACAAGATCGATCGATTCCGGTGACTCATTCGTGCTAACAGTAAACAGACTTTTACAGATGAAGAACAGATTTAAAAAACCCTTCTGTACGACTAAGCGGTTTTCCAATCAGAAAATATTGATAAATAACAAAGTATACTTTAATCCCGATTTAAATCCGAACAGGTACTTGGTAAAATCCCGAACATTTAGATTCCGAATCAAGACATGAATATATAAAATCTTTCACAAAATGTTTAGTTGATAACCATAGTATTAGTAATATGTACAGCTCCTTTATGGACATCATGTGAACAAATTTAAAAATAATTACATCTACATAGCTACTTAGAAAAAGACATAAAAAGAGGCTGATAAATTATCATTAATTATCATTAGTTCAAACTATAAAGCACAGGTGACGGGTATTTTAAGTAGGACGGAAATTCTAGCTGACTCAGCGAGAAAGATTTGAGTGACGCAGATACTTTTCGGAAACAAAACAATTGGCATAAGAAGCATAAAACTTTAAAAGACTATGAATGGATAGTAAATCCATTCCTATAAATAAAACAAGAAATTATAAGAAAAATTAAAAACCATAAAAAACTTAAAAACCAGGAAAAAAATATCTGGAATTAAATAAATGATCAAAAACTGTATCAAAAGTGGAGAGAGCTGCCGAATTCCAAGATATCTGCAGAACGATTACAGAAGTATGAGGAAACCCCTCCCTCCACCACCACCCCCATCACGTGATCTAATGACCCAAACAAATTTGAAACAAGGTTTACACCATGACGTTTTGAAGGTCTGAAATTGTTGGATCAACTATATGGAAACGTGTCGTCGAACTTTCCATGTAAGGGTTGAACAAAGGTGTGCATGTTGATACAGTTTTGACCCGGCGTTACATAAAAATGCCTTTGGTGTAAGTGTAATAAATTCTACTAATAAAGAAAATGATATTAAATAATTAGTAACTAAGTTCGGATTAAATGACTTCCATCTTCTATAATTTCTTTCTCAAGCAATGCGTGAATCTTTTCTTCACTGTATCCAAGTATATCTTCGACCACCTCCATTGTGTGTTCCCCTCTGATGGGCGGATGCAAAGTTGTGTTCAATATAGATCGGCCATTGTAGTCCACGGCAGGTCCTATTTCCGAAAAAAAATAAATAATGAAAATAAAGCGTGGATCAAAACGCATGATAAAAAAATTCTGTAATGATACATTTTAATAATACGCTCTGAAACTAAGAGTCACAGGTGGAAGTAAATATGCACATTTTGGTGAGGTTCGATTAGAGAATCACTGTCATATTACCTGGAACGACAACTTGACCAGCGGTAGGATGAGGTATTCGAAGCACCATATCTAAATCATAAACTTGTGGATCGTCAAATACTTCACCAATATGATTTATTCTTCCACATGGAACACCGGCTTCCTCCAGTAAATCCAGCCACTCGTCGGCCGGTCGTTCCTCGAGCCTAAGAAAAGATCATGAAGAAAAATCGTTTAAAGTTAACTGGTGGCAAAGATAACAAAGATTCATCAAGCAATAAAAGGAGATAACTTTACTTGGCTTGCATTGTTTTTACAAGGGGATCTCTGTTGACGACACGCTTGGCATTCGTTAAATATCTCTTATCATTAGCAAGCTCTGGGAGATCGATAGCCTAAATGTGTGAGAGAAAAAACATTAAAAGACTTGTTTTTCTTCATATCGGTGTGTATTGTTTAGGACCTATCTAATTACAGTATGTTTGAAGTTGTGCTTAGCGCAATATTTCGGTTAAATCGACACAGCAAATGAAGTTTGGTTCGTAAAGAAGTGTACACAACGTATGCTTTTAGAACGATAGATGTTGACTCATTTAATCAACAACATCTACATAATCAGCTCTTCACACATTTGACGAAAGAAATTTGTGTTCAATACCTGAGACATGTTTTTGAAATGTTTATCATTGGCAGCAGCAATGACGATATCATGTTCATCTCCAGTATGAAAGCCCTAGTAATTAAAAGCATTTCAAAAGAATAAATAATGTTTTGAGACTATGATTGAAGGAGAAACTAGAACTTTAAGTAAATCATATAATGAATCGACTCTTTGGCGATTTTTTGGGGAAATAATGAGGTTTTCATGCGGTAGGAAAGTTGCGTGTGAATTGTCTGTGAATTGTCAAAAGCATAAAGTTTTGTGTGAACTTATTTTTGTCATTTTTCCTTATAAAACAGAAGCGTCTTATCAGTTCTATTCTAAATGAACCACACACACACAGACAACTATGAAGAGATTGATGTCTATAACAAATTAATTACACAATATTTAACAATGTACCTGGTATGGAACAATAGTGCCATGTGCAGTGCCAAATCTTCCTCCAACCTGACCAATATTCAAATAATTGGAAGCAACATGTGACATGAAGGCAACCTAAATGTTTAAAATATATATATTATAGTGAAATATCAGATATTACGAATCCTGCTATAATGAAATCTCATTTTGTAATAAACCCAGGTTCTTTCCTTCATACACTTTTAAAATCCCTTGATTTAACAAACTGATTTCCACTTAATTATGTCTTGATTCTAGTGTTATCAGATTTTGCTGCATGAACATAATTATTACAAACAAAAATTGTTATTGTATGCATCCAGATATCTCTGTAGTATATTCCATGATGTTTTACAAGTTCACTAGACCATGACACAATTTAACAAATATTTGAGGCAAGCCAAACAAAGTATATAATGAAGCTTTGTCACATCTTCTCAACAAATATTAAAAATGCCCTGATGGTAATTTTTATTTCACCTGTGATTGTAACAATGACGCACTGATTTGTTTTCCAGTACCGCTGGACAATCTTTCATATAAGGCAGCAATAATAGCACCATGAGCATACATTCCGGTCATAATGTCTGTTATGGAAACTCCAACAGTGCATGGGTCACCATCCTGAAAAAAAAGAATTAAAAAATTTAATAAAAATAATAATAATAATAATAAACATTAATGTTCTCAAAAAAGTAAATGACAAAATCTAGAACAATCTTTTTACAGACCTGTGGCCCAGTAATGCTCATCAATCCACCAATAGCACTTGCAACTAAATCATAACCTGGCTTCCTTCGATCAGGACCTCTGGAACCATACCCGCTTATTGAACAATACACAAGTCGGGGATTGATCTTTTTTAAAGTCCTGTATCCAAAACCCATTGCTTCCATTTTATTAGGAGTGAAGTTTTCAATAAAAACATCACTTTTCCTCACTAACTATACATAAAAACAAAAAATAAAAACATTGAATCAAAATAAAAAGATTGAAATTGTATTCAGTTGGCATGGAAACGATTAGAATAACTAAAACATACATCATAGATCATTTCTCTGCCTTCTGGTTTGCTAAAATCGATACAAACACTCTAAAAAGGAATGCAAACTAATGATTCCCATGGGTAGGAACAATAAGAAGATATTCAATGACAAACTGTAATTTTAACGAAAATTCAAAAGTCAAGGAACAGGGTTTGTTTCTGTTATTAGTCATTCTGAAAGAACTTCGTAAGACCTGATGGCTTAAGTTGGACTGAGTAAATTTCAAAATTCCTCTCTCATGATAAGAGAATAAAGTTTGACTTTACAAAGTCAATGAAATTTACTCAATGGTTGATTTAAAACCGAAATATATTATTTTCAATAAAAGTTTGAAATATTCGAAACAGAACACAGATGACAATCTACATTATTTCTTGCTCATGTACCTTTTTGTTACGATTAATGGAAAGATAGTAACAACTTTCACCACCAACAAATGGTGGACCCCACGCTCGTGTATCGTCTCCAACACCTGAAACATAAACAACATCAATTATAACAAGTAAACTTTACATTTTTCCACTATGATATCATTATATACATTCATATATCAATATATAATGCACCTGGCCGTTCAACCTTCAGCACCTCAGCACCCATGTCACCAAGAATTTGAGTGCAATATGGCCCAGCAAGAACTCTGAAAACAAGAAAAGTTTGGAACTCCTGAAAGATATTATACCCAACTCAACAGACAGAATAATACAAAAAACTTTTCTCACAATGATCAATTATTCTCTTCCAATTTTAATAGTTAATTTACCTTGTCATATCACAAACCCGAATGCCATCTAATGGCCCTCTATCTTCTAGTCCATCTAAATCGATAAACCATCAGAATTGTTAATCTGAATAATCTGAATCTGAATCTGTGTGTTTGTGTGTGTGTTTGTGTTTGTGTGTGTGTGTGTGTGTGTGTATATGATTAAGATTGCTATACAGAAATCAATAATAATATACCTTCTTCAGTTTGATGATATTGGGCTCTGGCAATCCAAAGTTTATTATTGCAGGCTAATTGTCGAATATGAAACAAATTTTTTCGGAGTAACAAATTTTTTAACATTTCTCAATAGTACAAGTTAATGTAGTTTTACTAATCTAAAAAATAACAAAAATAATCTATAACCAGAATTTCGATTAAGCCCAATATAGACGATCCAACTAAACATGAAGGAAACATGGAAAGTTGTAAGTCGTTCATGATTTAAGGCTGAAGGAAGTCTACCTGAGTTTACAGTATATATATATTAAAAATTATATATATATTATATAGATATATATATATATATATATATAGATATATATGAACTAGGATGAAGCATTTGATTATTGATTTCGTATGCAAAAGCCGGATCCCACGGTCCCCTTTCGCCTCGGTGGGCAGTGGGAATCGAACCAGGTTCGCACGAATGCGAGCCCGGAATGACACCCACAATTTTTTTTCTAGCTAGCTAAAATAACTTTTGTGAAAATGTAGGTAGAAATTATAATAAGTAATTTATTGCTAAGTGGTCAGAGAGGAGAGTCCATCTCTGCGTTTCAGCAGATACAAACTCAGCGCAGGCCAGGCAAGGTCAGGTCATAAACAGAAAATATTTTTACAGAATCTCACAAGACCTAAAAGGGGTTGTTCACTCATTTCATACACACTCTACTTGCGTCTTTCTCTCTCACTCATCAAGCCCAAATAGACGGAATTCCTAAAGTTTGCATTCCTCAAGCGGTACCTCCCTTCAAACTGTGTACTAGCTAGGAAACCTGACTCTAAACTCTTTCCCTCAAAATTTCTAGTTGAAAAAATCACCGTGGTTCAGAGAGAGAAATAGACAGGTTTCCTAGCTACGGTGTACTTGAAACACGAAAGGATGCTTGCTGCCATGCCGCTGATTCCAATAAAACTTCCAACGACAAAAAGTGTCTGAACGCAAGTAACCAGCAAACCAACAACAGGAAGGTATATATATCTTCTCCTTCCCTTCTGTCTCCGAGGAAAAAACGATTAAAAACCGAATGACCTAGATCGCATTTTGTCGGAGTATAAATAATCTTCGCACTGTGCATCAAGTCAGGTCTGAATGACGTCATGTTTGACGAAATAATAATCGAAGGATAACGTTAGCAACGATAAGCCAAAAATGTGAAATCTTTTTGGTTGTTACATAATAATGAAGCCAATAGCATCATACCAACAATAAAACTGGACAACTCTGTAAATCGGACAAAAATTCCACACGAGTAAATCAATATCTATAAATAAAAAACGCAGTGAGTCACAGTTCCTTCTTTCACCCAAGAATTTCCAAACACTAATTTTGGGTAAAAACGGTGAAATGGTAAGATTTTTGGTTGCGTGCGATTCTACAGACAGGATAGGGGGTGGATAGTCCAGGGATCGCGTCCACTTTTTTACTATAAGTTAACATTTTGTCTTCATTGTGTTACCCTTTTTATACATACGGCCTAAGATCTAAAAAGTCTGTAAAAGGTTAGTTTGTCACAAAAACATTATTTCATCGTCGAAAATATGTTAGCTACTGTAACAGAGAGTTAAGGAAGGTTTTAAACTTGAATTTTTTTCTTCGTCGAACACACCAAATGACCTAGATCGCATCTTGGTGGAGTATGAATAATCTTCGCCCTATGCATCGAGTCAGATCTGAATGTGAATGACGTCATGTTTAACGAAATAATAGGGAGTTTACGTAACTGCAACCGCAACGAAGACGGCGACGCGAAAGTGATCCACGAATAACGAATACTCAAAAATTAATAAATCATAAAGCAATTGAAGTTTGTAAAAGTCATTGAATTATATTACAGAACTTGTCTGTAATATAATAGCAAAACCTTTGACCGATGAACTAAGAAGGACAGAAATGCTTTCGAAAAAGGATAAAACAAATACAAGAGAATTTTTTTCTAATTCGCTTTTAGTACGACATCAAAATATAACTTTTCACGCTGTGTATGTGTAGAACGTGCAAAGCTGTTAATTATGTTTTTAACTAACACAATATTCTCTTAATAATGGGTACGAATAAGAAATAGACTTTCTTTCTAGTACAAAAATCCGCAAGGAAAAAGAATCCTTTGATTCACTTACGTCGCCGTCGCCGTCCTCGTTGTCGTTTTATTTTTGTTAACTCCCTAATAATCGACGGACGCGACATGTTGTTGCGATAGAGCCAAAAATGTGAAATGTGAAAAATGTGAAATCGGTTACATAATAATAAAGCCAATAGCATCATACCAACAATAAAACTGGACTCTGTAAAACGGTAAACAATTCCACAAGAGTAAATCAATATCTATAAATAAAACACGCAGTGTGAGTCACATTTCCTTCTTGCATCCAAGAATTTCCAAACACTAATTTTGAGTTTAAACGGTGAAATGGTAAGATCTTTGGCTACGTGCGATAAAAGAAGCAGCATGTATTCAGTTTATAGTTTATCAACTTCTACAGATGGGGGTAGGGGTGGATAGTCCTGTGGTGGAGATAGGATAAAACACATTTTTTTCTTTGAGTAGTTTTTTATACCAACACCTAAAATGTTTGCTACATTCACAGTCCGGAAATAGGCGATTGTTGCAGAGAATGTATATAACCAAAATAGAGAAGAAAGGCCAACACTCATGTTGAGAAGGTACTGTTCTTGGGTTCACTCTCAAGTAACAAACGGCAACAGAAGTCTCATCTTGCTAGATCCTATTGACATATACCACTCAATGAATTTATTTTTCTGTTACATATGAGTGAACACCAACAATACTCAAAGAAACAGTTTTGATTGTTGATTGAAATATTCAGCATGATTCATTTGCAATTAAGAAGATTTTTTCTTCATCATGCTGCGGAACCCTTAGTCCTTTATAAAAAAACAAAGACACACCTTTTTTTTTAGAGGATGACATGACGAAGAGATGAACAGGTGGCGGCTATTTGTCTTGGTAATTTATCTGAATTTTCTTCAATACAAAGCTTTTTATATTGATGGTAAGTTGTTAGCTATCTTTATCCAATGACTTTGTTGTTACAAGTAGCTCCGCTCTTACCTCATTCCGCTCATAGTATTATCCTTATTGTTGTCTAGTTAGCTCATTTTTTTATACCTATATGTTGTACTGTAGATAGAGAGAAGAACCATTATATATAAATGGAACCCAAATAAATGATAAGTAATAATAATAATTATTATTATTTTAATACTTATTATCGAAGTAGGAATAGTTTGATCAAACATAGGATCAATTTTAATTTTGTTGTGGGGGCAATAATGAAGTTTTTCCGGTCGAAACCTTCATTGTAATCATTATACACGAAACGTAAACCTTTCTTACTGAATTCAATTGCTGATATGACGGTCGGTTTACAAAGGATCTCTCAGTGATGCCTTATCAAGATTTTATAATAATATAATAGGTTATTGGATACATATTCAAATTTCCCAGATCTTTAGGACAGTCTCCATTAGATCAGTTGATGGCTATTGTTATTAGAACTAGGTCTCACAATATATAATTATCAATCGCAATGTAAATCATTAGAAGAATGAAATGAAGTTACATAATGGGGAATATTCTCTGTTCCTTTAGAAAGTCCTGTTTGTTAGACAGTCTTTATGTTAACATATCAATCTTGCAATTAGTAAGATTATATTACCTTACATTAATATTATCTTGTTTTTAATAGACGATGATTTTCACAACGAACAGTTCACCACCTCTTCAAAAAGATCAAATGTCTTGTTTACGCGTAAAGTCACGGGGTACTTTTTGCCCCCTCAAACAGGCGAATATAAATTCTACAGCAGTTGTGATCAAGCCTGCGATGTTTACTTAAGTGGAAGTGATAAGCCATCTGGTAGAAGCAAGATCATAACCCAGACGAAAAAAACCGAGGCGAATACATACGACAGGTGAAAATATTCTATTTTACATCAGTGTTTTTCGGACTAATTGAAATTGGACTGTCCATATATTTCTCAAAACATATCTTACACTATCACAGACGCATCTGAATCAACATAAGTAAATGAAGAGTCCACAAGCGTAGTTTCATTCATGATTATTTTAAAGGTGTCCTCACACATTCAACTCCAGGCTGCTGCTAAAAAAATGTCTTGCCCTTTCGAATGAGAAATTTGATGGAAAATATAAACCTTTTAAGCGCTTCTTCACCCCAATCTTTAACATATTACTTCAATAATGTAGTTTCACCTTCATAAACGGGAGGCAATATGCGTTTGGTCGAGTATTAGGTATATTAAAAGATAACATTCCTTTCTCAAATAAGGAGGTGAAACCTTTTACTTAGTTACTTTTTAGTTAATATTTACTATTTACCAGTTAATAAAGTTGAAGGTTCATATCTCTTATTCGTTGAAGATCAATGATATGCTTTTAAAGTGCAAAAAATTCTTGAGAAACGACATGACTGAGACTCGAACAAGGTCCTCAGCGGTTACACTCGAAGGCACTATATCGTATCCACTACGCCATCGCTGTAACTGGTAGAATGTAACTTAAGTAATTACTTACTAGTAACTAGTAAAGTCATATTATTATACATTCGTATATGTGGCATGGTTGTAGTTTTTCACAGAAAAATGTCTGATTTTCTCATTTAGTTTTAAAAACCACTTTTCCAGGTATCCTTCTCAAGCCTCGCACCTGATCTATCTCAACAAAGGAAAAAGATATTATATTCAAGCTAACACTAAACTCGGAAAGCCTATAGACAAATCCCATATATCAATTGGAGTTGTACTACCAGATGACAAAAGACTATTTCCCATCGTAAGTCCATATGTTGAAGACGTTACTGTGGAAAACATTCACTCTAGACAGAAGAGTTATCTTCGTGAAACGACGGGAAGTACAAGGGCAAAAGTGACACATCATCATCTACTGCGTAAGTATTCATGATTTTCTTGATGATAGAGGAAAAGAACTTGCTTGGAAGAAGAAGATAAAGATCTTCAATCTAATGATATGTATTTTGATTTGTGACATATCGTGGTGATATTATTACAACTATCTTTGTTCACCATTGTGACATAATAGAGTTAGGTTTGCGATTATAGCGTTGAGTTGTGAAATATAGTGTTGAGTTTGCGACTCATAGTGTTAATTGGGATATTATCATGTTGATAGTGGCAGTAAAACTTCCTTAGAAAAAAATCTCTTAAAACCCATTCAAAATAAGAACAAAACGTACCAGAGAGTTTATTCGAGTTATCGGTAATAAGATTTATCTATGATTGGTTGTCAACAAGAGCATCGCAATTTAATCGCTAATAAATCTACTTTTTGGTGAATATTCTCAATAGGCCTATGTTCAAGCTCCACATACTGCATTTCAACGTTTTTCCTAACATATTTAAATATTTTTTATTTTTACAGCTCAATACGAAAGATTTCCTCAATTTCCGAAATAGTTATAATTTCTTTATAGATACTCCTGAAAAGAAAAATATCCCTCATGACAAAATAAAATCCAAAAAGCGATTACAGAAGAAATTGGCACGAATAAGTAGCTTCGTTAAAGAAATGGAAAAGGCGAAGAAAGAAGAAGATACATTTGACAATAAATTTAATGATGCGATGAAAAATTTAGAAGAAAATCTGGTCAAGTACGTAGGTTCAAGGTCCAACAGCAGTAAAACTTTTAAAACGTCAGTTCCGAAACACAAGGACATTATGGAAAGTCACAAGAAGATATACAGTAGTAAAATAACAAATCTGCAACCAAAAAAAACAAAATCTGCCACTGGCTCCAGTCGCTCCTTTAAGTTGAATGGAGATATCGATGTAGCAAATAAGAAATCATTGGAGAAAGATGAAATGTCAAAACAGAAGACAGTAGAGGATCTATTGGACGCTTTACAAGAAAGTCTTGATACCGATTCCAAAAAGAACAAGCGATTCAAATATTACCACAAGAAATTTAAATTCCTCATGGATCAAATTAATTCTTTAAAAGGAGAAGTTGACAAAGAAGAAGGAGCGGAGAAAAGGAAAGTAATGTCATCGGATGAGCATTTCAAGGATCATCGTATTTCAAACAAAAAATACACCGCTGAAGACATTGCAGAAAGTGGAGACGGTTCTGGTGAAGAAATCTCTTTTGATAAAAATCAAAATGCAGAAGAAACTGTTGAAAAATATCATAACGAAGCATTTTCAACGATCAAAAATCTTGCTGAAATCAGAAACAAACATCGTTTAAAGCCAGTGGACGATTATCATCGACCTTTCCATATAAAAGAAAACAAAGAAAACGAAAAAGAAAATGAAAAGGATGAGAAGGACACCGAATATGAACATAAAAAATATTCCTCTAACGATGGAAGAAATAACCCTTCTAAAACCACATTAAAAACAGACAGTTACTACGAAGATAAAGCACATGCTTGGGAAGACGACAAAATGAGTAACAGTAAAAACAATAACGAACTACAAAACTCTGAAACAGAAACGTCAAAACAATCGTACAAGGGCTTATATGATGATAAAAACTCGAATGATAACACACAGTATTCAGTCAGGAAGGAGGTACATATGGCCGTAGATGATGGCCAAGAACAACAACACATCCTCAGCCCAATAAAGCAAGGGTTTAATGTCGGGATACAATCAGCAGACGAGTCTGTCTATAGACTTCGTGATGATGGATCAACTCACGTCAATATAAAATCTAAATTCCAAGATGACGAAGGAAGAACGAACACAGAAAAAACTGATGAAACAAACTCCATTAACAGGATGAAAGAAGCAAATGGAGTTGTGAGAAGCAACAAGGTAGAAACTGATTTGAAAGGTCCGTTGGTTGTTCATGCAACACAAGGAGAATTCCTTCAGATGACGAAAAAAAATGACACTGTTGACAAACAGGACCTTAAAGATCTGGAAGATACTTTATTCAAAGCTTTTCAAGAGAGACTTACAGGAGAATCTTCAGTGCAAATACCGCAAAAATCAATTTCTGAACTGTCCCCAAAACCTACCACAGTTGTAAATACCGCTCCAGTAAAGGAATTGGAACACACCAATCAAAGGGAAGAGAAATCTGACCAGGCTTCCACAATGGTGAAGATAGATACAGGGAATTTGCAAAGTGTTCTCGAACAAGCATTCAATGGGAAGTCAACAAGTCGTGATAACACTGAAATCGAGAGCAAATTCATAAGCTCTGACAATGATAAACTACGTGAGAAGTTGCAAGAATCTATTGAAAGTGCCCTTATACGAAGCAATAAAAATGTAGATGATCCTCGTACAGAAACCGTTACAAACACTGGTACGAAATCACTGGATTCTAACAGCAACTACTTGTATAAAACAGACGATAACTCTGCAAACAACATAGTGAATATGTATACAAACTCTGTAAATGATTTTAAAAATCCAAAACAGAGCAATAACATTTATCCAGTGCTTTTACCAGGACAAATAATTGATCCAGGAATCCGACAATCGCAGTACAAATCACTTAACAACGAAATCGATCAAAACGCAGGAACACGTTCTAATAAAAACACCGTTGATGCAGACAAAAGAAACGTTAATGTTTTAATGAAACCAACCGCCAGTATTTCTGAAGCTGACAAGCACCAAAACACTGTTTTCATGATAGAAAGTAAAAACAACTTAGATAGTCGGGTACCTGGACATGGAAACTATTTTCAGGAAGGTTCTCCGCTACATAAGAGCAGTGACCACACGCAGAGCGCAGTGGATGGCAAAACAAATTTTCAGATGGACAAAGACGCCGCCATAATGAACTATGCATCAGATATAGATGCCAGTCAAAGCAAGACAAATCAAGTCTCAGATGAACAGATTTATACAAAAATCAGGTAGTTTGGTTACGATATCATTTGCTTCGTCTATTGTTCCTGTTGAATATTTCCCTTTCTTGTTAGATTGTTTTTCAAGTAAGTAATTTAAAACATAACCAGCATAGAAA
This sequence comes from Turritopsis rubra, assembly GCA_039566895.2. Classification (NCBI taxonomy): domain Eukaryota; kingdom Metazoa; phylum Cnidaria; class Hydrozoa; order Anthoathecata; family Oceaniidae; genus Turritopsis; species Turritopsis rubra. The sequence goes on from CM077623.1 coordinate 5,475,057, forward strand.
ATTTCCTAGGCTGGACACATTTAGTTTATTTTGCACTCACTTTGATCACGTGATAACAAATAATAACTTTGCATTGGTTTTAATTACTCCATGTGCTCAAAGTGAGTGCAAAGTAAACTTTCCAGACCAGGGAATTTTCTAATTACTATGCTTACAAGAAGTTTTGCTGTCCCAATGGCTTCCATAGCAACTTCTGGTTGTTGTTCTACCTAACACTTACCACCCAGAGATACGTCAAACATTGGTTGCAGCAGGCCAGTTATGCCGTTAAAACTCAACTGGAAAGCTTTATTTACGGTATTCAATCTCTCCTTTTAGCGAATTGATCAAAGAAATCAACAGTATCAAAATGGAGATTGTGGCAATGAAACGAAACAAAGTAACTGTCTCCAATTATAAGAAAAGTCTGGTAGCAAAATTGAAGGAGAAAACGAAGCTTTTGTCTTCACTCCAAGCCAAGAAAAATATCATCACTGTACCTTGGAAAACAAAATCATAATGGGAAGTAGCCTCTGGAATTTAGCAATTAAAAAAAGGCAAAGGTTTTTATTGGCTAATGTAGTTATGGTTGGTCCCAAATTAAAATGAATTCTATAAAAAGAGAATTGGTTTAGAATGACTTGCAAGGTTTGAAATTTTTAAGGCAAATGGAGTTTTTGTCTTAGAAAGCTGGAGTTATTAACGCCATTCTGTCCCATATTGATATTCAAATATTGGGATATCTGATTGATGGTCATCGAAGAACTGGTGCTTTCCTTTGTTCTCCACCTTTGATGACGTTTTATCGTCGACAGAAAATTCATTGGAAGGCAACCATCCGCTAGAACCAATGGAAGTGGATATCAATGTGTTATCTGTCTGTTTACTTAACGAAGGGTTCATTGTGAATTCTAACAGTATGCATATTCACACGGATAAGTGAGAGATTAAATTAGATTTGGACTATCGTTATTCAATAATCAACAAATTCCTTCGAGACACATCTTCATTTGAAGATCTTATACTAACGCTTGGATAATGAGAAAACTAAGGGAGCTAATGTTGCAACTCCTCAATGGCAATATAATAAATAAAACCCAATATTGTGTCCATTTCTCAGTTTTTTTCTGAGTTCTCTTACATTTTATATTCTTTTAAAAAATGAATTACACTTTTTACGTTTTTCGTTTTAACATACACAAACAATCATAAAAATAAAGAAATAAACAAGAAACACATGCACAAAAGCTTGGAGGTAATTAGAGTTTAGGGAGATAATGAAGAGAACGAACTGTGTCAATTTTCTTACCACTTCGGAACTCCTTTAAAATTTGCGCTAGAAAGAATAATTCTACTAAAAACAGAGCACACTTCAACAGAAATTCAATATTTTAAATATTTTATTTACGTGTGCATAACTTCACATCTTATTCATATTTTTTTTACAACAGAATTTAAAACATTTTTATCAATTATATTAAAAACGGGTATTTTTTTTCAATTATTTTTGAACGTCATAGATGCAGTTGGGGACGGGATTTGCTCCTCAAGGCCAGGTCCAGTTATTGGTCTCGGTTGCAAGTGTATTGGAACTAAATAAAACAGAAATCCAATAAAGTATAAGTGACAATGAATAAAGTTAAACGTAATAAAAACAAACAAGATGAAAAAAGGGGTTAATTTTTCTACAAGCCGGTTTACACTAGCGACACAACGGTGATTTTTGCCATTCCATTCTTCAAGAAAGTTACTGAGAGTTTGGAGTTTTTGGAGTGAAATGATTATGAGCGTGAAAGTTTGGTAGTTCAAAAGGTTCAAAAGAATATACACTCTTTTTTTTTTAGAATCCCCAGCTTCAAAAAATAAAAACTAACTACCTAAGAATCATGCTCAGGCGCAAGTAAAAAAAGTGTGGCCAAGAAGGGTAGGAGGGTACCATGTCATATTCAAGAATAATTTCGAGTATTATATAGGATAAGATGATATAATAGTTGAAGGTGATCCGAGGCGGATCTAGAACCTAGAAGGAGAGCCGGTCATTAAGCATATAAAAGAAAAACGTGCAAATAACCTAATCAACACTAATTCATGACTCTGTTCTCCTCCACTGATCGTATGTTTAGGTGTTTATATTATAGCTACATGTTCAAGTCAATAAAGTCCATCACAAAAAAACCCTGTAGATTTCTTTTCAAAAAGAATCATATTCTGTGTTTCGGCTACTTTGGCTGTCATCATGGTTCTAAACATCTTCTGAATTCCCCTTTCGCATACTCTTAGTTTTTTGTTTTCCTCGATGTGATTGTGGTTCACAATGCACACAATAAATAAAACAAGCTTGCATGCTTTACAGCTTTTAGATTATCCTCTAGATGGTCCAAGCCATTAAAGTTTGTGACGAAACACCGGAACACGGAATAAGTATTATTCAAGGCTTAAAATTTCTTTTAACGAGGCTCACCGAAATTTTGGAAAATTGTGTACACGAACTATGTGTTTTCTTTCTCAATGGACTTACTTGTAGGGTCAACCTGAAAATGCATTGATGAATGATTTTCCATATGAGGTGTTTGAAAGTCCCGACTGTAAAAACTGAATTCCGATCGGGAAAATTCCGAGCTTTCCGGAATCGTTGATTGAGCTAAAAACAAAGATGAAATATATGCTTCATGAAAATCTTGTCACTGCATATCGGCATCACAAAGAATTTTAGCGATTTTACAGATTTCATAACTCCAAATAAAATAAATTGAAATATAACTTGAATTATTTCTTAATATATATATTTATATTTATATTTTATTTCTGTTTTTTAGAAATTTTAAATTGATGATTGGTTAAAATTCCATTGATAAATCTAAGATTTAAACATAATGAACATTTTCGATTTACCGAAAAGCCTTTCAAAATCTGGGCGTAGCTAGAGCTCAGTCAAAATTTGTGGAGGAGAGTTTAGTCATTTAAAGAAGAAAAGGAAAACGTGCAAGTAACCTAATCGACACTTAAGACTGAAAAGAAATATCATAATGTTGGACTTCTCCACTTTTTTTGACTGACCTTGAATACGCCTATGAAAATTGTTCGAATTATTGTGAAATCGATCGAATTTTTTGTTTACATTCTTCGATTTGTCGTAATACACGCTTTACATTTTAAGCAGCACTTTTATAAGCAGCGCGAGGCTCAAATCTGTCAAAAAACGGAGCAACTGCTAAAAAACAGCCCAACCTCAACTGGATTTGCTCAACATGAAAAAAACCGGCGTGCAAAGACAAAACATATCCTTAGGTAACAATAAGTGCTTCACTTGCTAACCTGATATTTTCAAAGCAACTCCGAAACGATACATACACGCTTTTTGGTTGATTCACGTCACTGTTTATTGTTAATTGCGTTTTATCGTAGTGGTGGATGTCGAGTGTACCATTACATAAATCTATTGCGGTGTCACGTTTTAGCTTTAATATGTTTGGTGGTCCAATAATATGCTATTTACGCTTTTAAAGGTTTATCTTTTAATGCGTTTTTCCACCTCCTTATCAGCCGGCGTTTAAGTTCGAAATTTCTTACCATCTTTATCTGCTTAGATGCAAATTGAAATTGAATGTGTCGACGGTTTATTATCTGAAAACTTTTCGGTTGAAAACCTCTGTTTTTTTTTTTTTTGAAAGAACGAAGGCGTGAAGTAACCACGATCTAACTATCCCAGGCCAAATTAACAAACCACTCACTTTTGAGATACGATACAATACGATACGATAAACTGTATGTTTTGCTTCACGTTTTAAACGAACTACTAACACAACTCCCTTGATATGATCGCGTGGAGGTTTACCAAAGTTGTAATTTCAACACAAGCTTCTGTTTAGCACATTAATCTTTTCATTTCGAAACTTCCCTCCTTGTGTCCGCTATAGGAGAGTCCAAATTCACAGCCAAAAAAAAATTTAATTTAAAACATATTAAATATGTGGTATCTGTTTATACTTAGAAAAGACCAATGATTACGAAGTAAATACATACAGTGATTGTTATGCCTTCTCCAAGGTAATCGATCTTTCCAGCTTTTCCTACATAACAGAAAGCAATATAATCGATTTCACTTTCGCAAGGGAACATCATAAAGAAATATATGACACGGCGAAATATGTTTTGCGTATTACAATATCGAAATAGCGCGCGACAAAAAAGGCAGAAATGCGGCAAAGGTGAAAACGAACCCCTATCCCTATTCAGCTATAACGCTATCCATACGACATAACGTACCCTTTTCAGTGAATACGAAACGCGTTCTTACCTGGCAGAAGATGTTTGTCGAGATACCGTGTCATAGAGGGGACTGTTATATCGTCTACAAATAAAATCAGAAGAAGACTGTAAAAAATATACAACCTATATTGGCGTCAAACTCAGTAAAAGTGACCAAAAATAATCATATAAGACTGAAGTTTAAAGTGTAAATCCCTTTTTGACCACAAAATGTTGAAATGAATACAATTTCTTACGCAGCCCTTGGAATGTAATTCAGATCTGCTGACCAACTGTCCAACATCTTTCTTCTCTTTGCTCCATGTTGATAGAGTGGTTCAAATCCAATTGATCGAATGCTGTGTACGCTGTTTGAAGAAACGCTTGTAACTGTTTGGTTGATTTGCAAAGGAAGGGTGAAGGCGGAGGAAGTGGAACTCATTTCATCTTCATCATTGGTAGGGTCAAATGTTGGAACATCATGTAAATTCAACCTATAATGGAAAAAACCCCGAAAGCTCCAAAACAAGGATGTAGAATTGACCGCGTTTAATCGTTCTTATGCAGGAACAATAATTATTGATATTTTCAATGCAGAAGAGGTCAGGAGTTTAGAAATTCTCATAAAGGGGAAAATACAATAAAAAGTGCATCGATCAAAAATTGTAACTCTCAGTTTAATAAAATAAGTAAAGTCTTACATTAAGAATATTATCTTCTCTTTACTTTATGAAGCTAAACCTTGTTTAACTTAAATTATGGAGCAAATTTCAAACCGCTTTATTGTTGCTCCTTTTATCAGTTTCTTCATAAGTATTAAAGTCGCATAATCACTATAATTTCGACACTTGATCAAAACAATACTGTTTGTACAGACATTATATTTGTTTAGATTGAATATCTAAAATTCGAAATTCAACGAACTTGGTTGACATTTCCCATTTTAATGGAGTTCAGTTGATACTGTTGATTATAATATTCTTGTGTTTGACTGTTATAATGACGTTTTCTTGTAAAATGTAAAAATATTTTCTTAAGAACAAACGTTCCCAAGCCTCGAATGTTCTTAGCATGTTCTTAACTTTTAGACCTTCCAAACCTTATGTTCTTATATCCTTTGTTCTTATAAAAAAATCAACGTGTGATAAAAAATCTCAGTAGAATTTTTTATGGCGTTGTGCCTTCAAATTAGTAAATAACAGGAAAGGCAGATGTTTGCAAGAACAGTGTTTCAAAACGAAACAAAAAGAAACAAAATTCAAGAAAATCATTTGAGGTTTCTTTTATTCGGAATTTCATATTGCCTGTGGGTATGAGCCAAAAATCGCGATGCTCTTACTTTCGTAAATATCAGCTCACAATTAGAAACATTAATTAGTCCTTCAAAAACAGAAATGTAAAATTTTTGCACTGTTGGTACAAAAAATTTTCAATTGAAATTGATATGGTGGAGGAAGGGCGTTTTTAAAATGGGGAGTACAATGGACTCTCCACCCCCTCCCTTAAGGTCTAGAATGTTCTTTTAAGAGTAATGCTCAATTAAACAAAACTTACTGATCTGAGAACATCAACAACAATCCAACTGTAACTATTGCTAGTATCAAGAAAGTTCCCATAACAACAAGACCAAGTACGTAATATGGGTTACCATATTGGTTGTCTGTCTTTGGCCCCAATACTCGTGTACTAGTAACAACTAAAACAAAACAGTAAATCAAGATAGCAAGATAGCAAGTAATTTGAAATTCATTTTGGTGATCGTACCAAGAGTGTAACCATACATAAGATATCAGAAATTTAAGTCTCCAGACTTCAAGTAAGTGGTAGCGGCGGATCTAGGTATATCGAAAATTGTGGAGGAGAGCACATTAACATAATTTCTGTTTTCAGTCTGTATCACCAATGGGCTTATTATTTGCACGTTTTTCTTTTATGCTTCAATAGCTAACATTCTCCTCCACAAAGTTCGACATTCCCTCTAGATCCGCCTCGAAGTATGTGTCATGAGATTTATATAAAAACTCTGCACACGGTAGCCGTGGTAGGTTTTAATCGCATCTTGATATTTACCTTCAGCAGTAATATTAGGTGCAATTGGACTTGTATCTTTACCATCAAGTCTGGCTGATAGTTGAAACCTTTAAAAAAAGTGTTTTTTTGTTAGATGTATCAAGTGGCTTCCAACAATACAATACAAATTATGGTTGCTGTAATATCTTCTTATACTAATACTAAATCTTGCTTTTTTCTTACCTAACTTTGAAAGAAAGAACGTTAGGTAAAATTTCTCGGGAAGTTCGTCAATGGATGTTGTTTTGTTCCGTATTAGTATAGGGGGAATCTAGTATAGGGAGAATGAAGACGCTGTGTGTAACATTTGTTTGTTTGTTTTTGTTTTGTTTTTTTATTGAACGCTTTAAGTTTAGTGATAAATAATATCAACATTGATCGGTATCAGTAACTATTCTATCCGAAGAGATAGACGATGTAGACCTGTTATGTGTTCGTGTTATCAGTTCATCATTTTCTACCGTTGTTTATGTGTTTAATGTGGTTGAACGTAGCTTTTTCGTATCAGTTAGTTTTAACTACTATGTCGAAATGTGTGGCTAGCAGTTTATTTTATTGTAGGATGTGGATTGATATTATTAAGGTTCGCCTTTAGGGAAACAAAGGTAGCAAGATCATTATTATATTGTTTTGATAGTGTTTGAATGATATCTTTTTTTTAGATTATAAAATTGAATAGTTAGATGATTGTACTGCAAGAAGAGAATGAAAATCATGATTACATACATATTCACATGGTTTTTGTATCATGATGCACAAGTGGAGTTTTAGGTTTTGACATTTCCACAATTCATAGCAGAATAAAGAATTGAAAGATAAAAATGTCTGAGAAGGTATTGTTTTTGTTAGCTTTAGTTAATAGGGAAATTTGTATTTTCTTATATACCAGAAGTTTAATCGTGGTTAGGAGTATACATTGATTAGGGAGGAGTATACGTTGTATTGTCTCTTTTCTAAATCTCTGAACATCGGAATTTTAGCTTTTAGTTTAACTGTACAACTTTAGAAATCTCTAAATAGGCCAAATAGAACTGAAAAATAGGATAATAGCATTCTTTGAATGATCGATCCAAAATATTTATACAACAATTTTGTGTTAAATATGATATAATTCCAACATGAAGAAACACAACAATTTTTGTATATACACAGACTTATCATGGCAGTATTGCGTGTAAAAACAATTTATGGAGAAAAACTGTAAAATGTTTTTACACGCTACACTAGTTATTAAATAGAATAATACTGTCAGTTTGTTCTGCTGGAGTGAAGACTGATTCTAATTATCTAGGGAAGTCTTAAAAGAACCTTGATTTCCAACTTACTTGTAATTTCTGTCAGCTTCAACAGGTCCGTTACAAGGTACATTCACATTTTTCGGATCCGGACATTCAGCTTGCGTACCAATTTCAAACTCAATCTCCTGATTATTTTCAGTGACGTCACGACGCTTTCTCGTCACAGGCGTCTGCCCAACTTCAGTTTTGATTGTATATGCAAGATATTTCCGCATGAAATTTTTGTTCACATCTTTTTTGTAATTAACGTTGTACCAAGACGTACGTGGCAGAGTAGCGTAATAACCAACTAGAAAGCAGAATTTCATGAGAATTTTAATTTCACTTGTTTATATGGGGCAAGCTAACAAACAAATAATAACAAACAAATAATAAAATTAAATAAGCGTATAAACAACAAAGAAAAATAACATACAATCTCGATCATCAGAATGATCAGCCTGCAAGTCCACATAGTATTCTTCATAAATTGGTTCGAAATATTGTTGCACTGGTATCTTTACCACCGTGTCTTCTAATATCTTTTCAGGTTTGATGTTAACACGTACTGTGATAGTTGAAGAGGTTCTTTTAGGTATACCATTATCTTCTGCTTGAAGAACCAAACTGTAGAAGCTGGTTTCGATGTTACTTAAAGGTTTGTTAACACGAATTTCGCCGAACGAATTAATTTTGAAGGAACTGTTTGTATTTCCGGATACAATTTTATAAGTTAACAAGGAATTCTCTGCATCGTCCTGATCCTTTGCACGAACGACCGCTACCAGCTGGTCAACACCAATCGTCTTTTCAATAAATATTTCTTTAGACTGCGTCAAAAACACCGGCTGGTTGTCATTTATGTCAATTATTTCGACGATTACCGTCACAACACTAACCTTCGACGAATCTAACGAGTTGCTTAGCAACACGAAAAATTTATGTGATGAGCATACATCGTATTGAAAGCTCCTTTTGGTGGTTACATTTCCATTCAGTCTGTTGATCATGAAATGCTGTTGTTCTCCTCCATCGTCTTTTATATGGTACAAAACCGCTCCATGCCCATTCGGTATCGCACCTCTCACACTAACTACCCATTCGCCAACAGTTGCATTTTCATATAGTTTTGTGTTGTAAACAAGCTGAGAGGGGACCGGTCTCTGTCTGTCTATTATACGTTCAATATATATCTGAGCTACTGTAGACGTAGACAGAGGTGGTATACCATTATCGCTAATATTGACGGTGAAAAATAAATTTTTCACGGAAGCAAGCAAACTTATATTTTTCACGAAGACATTGCCAAAGTCATCCACTTCAAATCCATCGTTCATTGAAGTATAGGATAACTTTCCATTCACACCCGAATCTTTATCGCTAGCAATGATTCTAGTGACGTGGTCGGAAGACATTGAAATTGTGACGTCGTAATCACGAGTTTCCAAAACAGGAGCGTTATCGTTTTGATCGATTAAACTAATTTTAACTTTAGCGTATCCTTGCCTTTGATTGATTCCCGAATCAGAAGCTATCACAGTCAACTCAAATGCATCAATCTCCTCAAAATCCAGATTCTTCTTGTTAGTGATATCACCAGTACTTGAATTGATTCTAAAGAAGTTACTCGCAATATCGTCATGCAACAAACTGTATGTGATTGTATCTTTTATATCTTGGTCAATTGCTTTTACGAGCTCTGAGAAAGGACTATTTTCTTGTATACTGTAAGCGTAATTCGTGTTTTCAAATTTTGGATTAAACTCGTTTACGTCCAACACAACGACTTCGATAATGATAGGTTTTGGTGCCATTAATCTCGGATTACCATCATCAAATACACTCACATTTAAAACAAACTTATTGTTAGATTCGTAATCAAGGCTTGAATTTAGGAAAACATGACCAGAATTTGGAGGGTTGAAATATAATATACCCCTCGCTTGATCGTCTGCTTGAAAGAAATATTCAATTTGACCATTCCGTCCAATGTCACTGTCATGGGCATCCAAAGAAATTAGAAATGTTCCCACGGGCGTATTCTCTGGAATATCTAATGAGTATCTGTCATTGGTTAACATAGGAGGATCATTAGTGTCATTTACCTTCACGTACAAGACGAAAAACGATAGATATTTGCTGTCATTGACTTGACATGAAATTGGATACACTTGGATTTGTGAGTAGTTCAAACGTCCCGTATAAAACAAACTTCCGTTAAGATTCAATACAAAACCTTGAAATTTGTTAACCAAGGAATATACCAGTGTGTCGCCATCTTCATCAGTGGCAGTGAGCTGGTATATTAGATGATTTCCATAGAGACCTTCATCGAGGTAAATATCAACTGACGCTGGCACAAAAACAGGAGCGTTGACATTTTCCTGAATTATTTCAATCTCTATAGTTAGATTGGAAGTACCTTTAGGATTCCCATGATCTGAAGCCAAAATACTCAGCGAATACTTAGAAGTTCTTCTAAAATTCAATGGCTGATTGATAGTGATGCTGTTGTTGTCCAAAGCAAAATCATTGTCAATGTTTCCACTCATGATTTCCAGAGTGACATCGCCATTTTCCCCGCTATCAACATCATTGACCGGCAGTGATATGATAGTGGAACCTACAGGTAGGACTTCGGATACTTGTAATGTTGTCTGGATGTTCGGATCAAACACCGGGCTGTTATCGTTGAAATCGTTCACGTTGACAATGACAGTTGCATAACCAACTCTATTCGGAATATTGGTCAATCTTGCCAAAACTGCAAACTGGTACTTGCGTCCGTTTTCAAAATCCAGGGTGCTGTTGCTCCGAAGAACAGCATTGTTGCTGTTACTGCTTGAGGTGACCTCGAAGATGTCCTTCATAGTTGTGTCCAGGATCTCAAATGTACAACATTTGGATTGGGAAACGCTTGTGGCGGACAAAGGTAACTGTAAAACTAGATTTTCATCAATGGCGATTTCATAAATGGGTCTAGAAAACGTTGGAGAAATATCAATGCTGTTTGTTACAATGATGTTAACAGTAATCATGTCAGAAGCTGTAAGAGTTCCATCTGAAACAATAACTCGTACTCGATGACGTTCAGACAGTTCGTAATGTAACTGTTCAGCGACACTAATTATGCCAGTTGTACCATTGATGTTAAAGTATAAACTATCCGCAGTGGCAGGGTCGAATTCGTAACGCAATACCCCATTCAGTCCTCTGTCATCGTCGAATGCTACTACTTGGGTAACGACAGTACCAACTGGCGAAGCTTCACTGATTGTAACTTCGTAAGACTCGACAATAAGATACGGCATCTCATTTACATCGCGCACTCTCAACTCCACTTCAGCAAAAGTTTGATAAAAACCATCAGCGACGACAATTGATATTTTGTAAACATTCAAACGTTCATAGTTCAGCAAGCCATTTATCTGGATCATATAATGATTCTCTGGAATACCGACTAATTTAAATAGTTCTTCACCACCAAGAAGTTGTACTGTAAGGGATGAATCATCTGGGTCAAATACTGTAAATCTGAAAGCTTCTTCTCCCTGGTACATCCCTTCATCGAATGTGACTAAGGAAACAGCCGAAATAGTTGGTCTGTTATCGTTTTCATTAATAACGTCAACCTCTAGTAAGTTTTGTGTCGATTGCTGTGGTATTCCAGAATCAGCTACAGTATACCTTAAAGAATAGTGCTGAACTGATTCATAATCAACTCCTTTAAGTAGCACAAGTTTATTAGTGTCGAATCCAAATGTTTGGTTATCGTTTCCAGAAGTAAAGAAAAACGACGCCATAGCGTTTAAACCTTCATCTTCGTCACTGTATTCAATTACTTCCAATATGGAACCAACCGGAGTAGATTCTTTGATACTCATTGGTGAAGTCACACTGTGAACAACAGGTGGATGATTGTTTATATCAACTATATCTATTTCGATAGGCACCGATTGAATAAAAAAACCATCGGAAACAGTACATGTGAATTTATATCTTGACTGTTTTGTGAAAGGAAGTCCCGAAACACTACTTATCCAACCATTCGTTTGTTCAATAATAAAAGAACTTGCATCTGTTCCAACTAGTTGATACTCTAATCGACCTAAATTATCACCATCTGTCGCATCAACTTGAATAATATTCAGTATAGGACCATCACTTTCATTGATAAACGCTGCATAAGAGCTGGACGAAAACTGCGGTGCCATGTCGTTCACATTCAGTACTTCGATAAACACAGTAACCGGCGTTGGATTAGTACGTAATGGTGACCCACTATCTGACAAATAAGATACCACACTGTAAAACACTTGCGATTCATAATCCAAAGGTTGGGTAATGCTAATTCCACCAAAACTATTAATTTCAAAAAACGTTGTAAATTCTAAGTTATATTGAATTTCGCCATTTTTTCCAAAATCTGGATCAGTTACATCAATGTTCAAAATTATAGTACCGGGAGGCAAATTCTCGGAAACAGTAACGGAATAGTTATATCCCCCCTTTGCCATAGGATAATTATCATTCAAATCAGTGACAGTTACGCCAACAGTACAAACAGCCGTTCCTTCATACAACACGCTTTCAGCAATTACTGTAAACTCGAATTCATCCTCAGTCTCACGGTCCACTGAGCTGATTAGGGATATCATTCCCGTCACACTATCTATCACAAATACGTCACTGAATTTGTTATCAAAGATGGAATACGTAATTGTATTTTTAGCAATACCACCACTTACATTTGCAATGACCTGTGAAATATCACCAATATTTCCTGGCTCCTCAATCGAAAAAGAGTATTTATTTTTAGAAAATGTTGGTTTTCCAATCGATCGATGGATAACTTGGATCATGACAACAGTAGTTTCTGATGAGAAATCTCTTACCACACCTGCATCACTTAATACTGTTTCTACAGTATCTGGATTATATGCTTCGATAATCAACTCCACACGTATTTTCTCTAATTGTACAACTGATTGAGATAAAGAAATTACACCAGTATCTTCTCTAATTGAAAATAAACTTAGATCATTACCACTCAAAATACGATAGAATATAGTCTTCCCTGTCACCACATCACCATCTGTTGCAAATACTTGACCAATAGAGCTACCCACAGGTGAATCGTGAGCTGTTACAAACTCATATCGACTTTTTATAAAAACTGGATTGTGTGTGTTCCGGTCAGATAGGTTTACAATAACAACTGCTGTTGATGACAATCCAATACCATCACTTGCCTTTACAATCAGTATATGCCTTTTATTGATAGCGTAATCCAGCGATGACCCATCAGCAAGAGATATGATACCATCAGCTGCATCAATTACAAAAAGTCGTGAATCTTTATTTGTCACTAGCGAAAAGGTAATGGTTCCAAATAATCCATTGTCGGGGTCGACAGCAGAAACTTTGGTAATTTCAACACCACTACCAATATTTTCAGCAATGGTCACATTGTAAAACGATGGCTGGAACGTTGGAGCGGTATCATTTGTTTGAAGGACGTAAACCACCACCCCAATGGGAGCTGAGGTTAATGAAGGAGATCCTTTATCAGAGGCAGTAACTTCGAAAGTATAGGCATTGCTATCACTAAACCGAAGTAATTGGGTAGAAAGCAAAACATTTTTATTGAATGTAAAAGGCATTTCATCTGTTAATATGGAATAGGTTAAATCGCTGTTACTTCCACTGTCAAAATCGCTACCAGAAAAATATCCTATGATAGTATTTGGATAAACTCTATCGAATGTCGAAAATGAGTAGCTAATTTCATCAAAGAATGGAACATTGTCATTTTCATCTAAAACTGTGATATCTATTGTAGTTTCGTCTGTTCTTTGATCGGAAGTTGCTTTTAAATTGAACACATGTCTTTCTTGTGATTCAAAATCTAATTTTCTTCTAAGAGTAATGCCACCATTGCCATCAATGCCAAAAAAGGATGATTCTGCCTCATTGACAATTTCAAAGGTAACAGGAGTTTCTGAGAAGACAGTAACATTCAGAATGCTTGTAGAAACAGTGGTATCCTCCGATAACTTCAAAGAATAAAGGCTTTTCATAAAAACAGGAGCTTCATTGATATTTCTCACGTTAACCTCGACAGTTGCAGGTGTCAACCCACTAAGACCAGAACCATCGTAAACAGAAATTGACAAAATGTACTTGGATTGATCTTCGTAATTTAAGGATTTCACTAATTTGATTGATGATTCTTCAATTTCAAAGAAAGCGGCAGAATTTCCACTATCAATCACAAAACTCAGCTCAGCATTCTTTCCTGAATCACCATCTTCCGCTTGTATATCAATTATATTGATACCAACATCTGCTGCTTCCGACAAGCTAACATTGTAATACAGTATAGAAAAAGCTGGTGGACTGTTAACATCTATAATAGTGAGTGTAATGTGATGAATAGATTGTTTTGGTGGCTCACCAAGATCAGAGGCCACTACTGTAATGATGTGATCGTCAAAATCTTTATGACTAACTACATTGCTTAAAGATATCTGGCCAGATATATTATCGATATTGAAAACCTTGTAATCTTCAGGATTTTGAAATGAAAAGCGTACATCACCATTCTTTCCCTCGTCCGTATCATCTGCACTTAAGCTGGTCACAGTGTCACCTACTCCTAATGATTCAGTAATGGTCACTTCTTCAGCAGCGGAAACAAACAATGGATAGTTATCATTCAAGTCTTCCACGTTAATAGTGATTCTTGCATTATCATTTGATACCAAAGGTGGTATTCCACTGTCAGCAACCGACACTTGTAAGTTAAATACTGGGGTTATTTCTCTATCGATGTTTTTGTTGATAATCAAATAACCATCTTCATTCATCCGAAATGCCTCGTCAACATTTCCACTGATTATGCTATACACCAACCGTTCAGCAACCAAATCTGTGTCGGTAGCTTGGACTTTCAACACCGTTAAACCAACCAGAGAATTTTCCAAAATGATTTTAGAGTATAGTGTAGGAAGAATCACAGGTGGATTAAGATTGAGTCGAACGACATTAATGCGAACTGTTGATAGTCCTTGCAACTGAGGTGTTCCTGAATCTTTTGCAAGAACGGCAACGTCGTAAGTGTTTGTTGGTGATTCAGTAAACGATACAAGTTGCAAAATTGAACCGGATGGGTTACGCACATGAATTGGTGCGTTTTCGGAGAAAATATCATAATTTATAACTCCATTACTCGTAGAATCGGTGTCCGTTGCTTTGATAGAACCAATTATACTCCCAACTGTAGAATTCTCTAATACGTTGATGACATAGAGATCTTTTTCAAATACCGGACTGTTATCATTCACATCCAGAATTTGGATATTGATACTAACTTCCATGCTTGTTATTGGTTCAACTACACTTCTTACAAGCAAAATAAACTTATATTCATTTCTTGTCTCGTAATCCAATCCACCTACCAAGGAAATTGTGGCAGAATCATTGCTGGTATTCAAATCAAACACCGGTTCCAAGGGAATGATTTCGAACTGAACCATCCCGTTCAAATCAGAATCTGGATCATAAGCAATTATTTTTTCAATGATGGTACCTGGTTGAGTACATTCGGAAATATTTCTTTCGATAGCTGTAGTGGAAAGGGTGAATGGATTGTCATTCTTATCATTGACCAGCACCTTTACAAATGTCGTAGATTTAACTTGGTAGATATCATCACTATCATAAGCTTCCACATAAAATTCGTATTGCTTTCTTACTTCATAATCCAATATGGAGAGAACGCTAATGTTTCCATTTGAGGCAACTTCAAACTGTGAACGGAATGACAATGGATAAAGCTCATAAACTATACTTCCTTCGAGGTCAGTAATTTCTATTTTACCACAGAACCCAACATAGTTCTCATCAACAAAGAACGTATACACATCAGATGTAAACTGAGGAACATTGACAATAAATTCAATGACATTTATTTCCACATTTGCAGGTGCACTTGAAGATAATAATCCAGCATCCACTAATGAGATACTCAATTCATATCTACTCTGTTTTGCATAATCCAATTTATCGCTAACACTTATGATTCCCTTGTTTTGGTCAATGCGGAATGGCACGTCTAAATCCAGGATTGAGAATGTCACAACACCGTTAGAACCATTATCTTCATCCTCATACTTTAATCGAACTATTTCAGTTCCAGGAACAGTACTTTCGGTTATTGACACGTTGTAGTAAGACTGTAAATAGACTGGAGGATCATTCTTATCAATCACATTGATGGTGAACTCTTGCTCAGTCTTGAGCATTCCATCCCAGACTACAATAGCAATTGAATACGAATTTTCTATTTCAAAATCTAACATCCCACTGAGTATTAATTCATATTCTTCTCCATCTTTAACTAATTTAAAGAGCTTGCTGCCGTATAAGTTCACATCAAATGATGCACTATCTGGGTCTGTAACAGTGAAACTGTTAATGTTCTTTTCAATATAATCTCCTTCCACAACACTAAACGATTCTGGGTTTTCATCAGCAACTGTTATGGACGGTGCAACATCATTTTCATCGGTCACATTGATGTTGATGAAACCTACTGTTGACAGAGGTGGAGACCCTAAGTCAGTTGCAGTATACTCAAGAGAGTACGATGTAGTGGACTCATAATCAAGTTCATGCAACAATATAAGTTTGTTATCCCTAAATCCAAACTTCACTTCACCATTACCATTCGTCAACTCAAACGATACCTCTCCTGCATTACCACTGTCTTCATCTACATATTCAACTATGGCTATTATAGTTCCTTCTGCTGCTAATTCCGACAAACTCAGCATAATTGTTTTATTTCGAAGGGTAGGTTTGTGGTTGTTTTCATCTTTTATGGATATCTCAATGGCAGCAACATCAATGAAAGTACCATCAGATACGGTGCAAATGAAGCTGTAATGTTTCTGCTGGGCATATCTTAATGCTGTTGTACTACTTATCCATCGGTTTAGTTCAATTACAAATGGTGAAGCATCAGTTCCCATCAAAGTGTAACTCAAAACATCCAGATTATCATTGTCAGATGCTGACACTTGTAATATGTTATCAACCTGTTTGTCACTTTCTGAAATTTCAATGGAATAAACTTGTTGCGAAAATTGTGGCATTACATCATTTTCATTTCCAACCTCTACAGTAACACGCACAGGATCAGGATTTGACAACATAGATTCACCTCTATCTGATAAAAACACTTCGAAATTATATACAGTTTCATTTTCGTAATCCAACGAACTTATCAGAATAACAGAACCAAATTCGTCAATTCGAAAGTGTGAATTGGACGCTATCGAGAACTGTACAATGCCGTTGTTGCCGCTATCAATATCCGTTGCAGTAATGACAAAGACTTTAGTACCAACAGGTGTAGTTTCAGATACTCTTAGCTGAAAGTTGTACAAATTATCTTTTGGTATAGGATAGTTATCATTTGCATCAGCCACAGTTACGACAACAGTACATACAGCTGTTCCTTCATATAAAACGCTGTCAGCAACCACTGAAAAATCATATTCATTTTGCGTTTCATGATCCACTGAGCTGATTAGGGATATCATTCCCGTCACACTATCTATCACAAATACGTCACTGAATTTGTTATCAAAGATGGAATACGTAATTGTATTTTCAGCAATACCACCACTTACATTTGCAATGACCTGTGAAATATCACCAATATTTCCTGGCTCCTCAATCGAAAAAGAGTATTTATTTTTAGAAAATGTTGGTTTTCCAATCGATCGATGGATAACTTGGATCATGACAACAGTAGTTTCTGATGAGAAATCTCTTACCACACCTGCATCACTTAATACTGTTTCTACAGTATCTGGATTATATGCTTCGATAATCAACTCCACACGTATTTTCTCTAATTGTACAACTGATTGAGATAAAGAAATTACACCAGTATCTTCTCTGATTGAAAATAAACTTAGATCATTACCACTCAAAATACGATAGTATATAGTCTTCCCTGTCACCACATCACCATCTGTTGCAAATACTTGACCAATAGAGCTACCCACAGGTGAATCGTGAGCTGTTACAAACTCATATCGACTTTTTATAAAAACTGGATTGTGTGTGTTCCGGTCAGATAGGTTTACAATAACAACTGCTGTTGATGACAATCCAATACCATCACTTGCCTTTACAATCAGTATATGCCTTTTATTGATAGCGTAATCCAGCGATGACCCATCAGCAAGAGATATGATACCATCAGCTGCATCAATTACAAAAAGTCGTGAATCTTTATTTGTCACTAGCGAAAAGGTAATGGTTCCAAATAATCCATTGTCGGGGTCGACAGCAGAAACTTTGGTAATTTCAACACCACTACCAATATTTTCAGCAATGGTCACATTGTAAAACGATGGCTGGAACGTTGGAGCGGTATCATTTGTTTGAAGGACGTAAACCACCACGCCAATGGGAGCTGAGGTTAATGAAGGAGATCCTTTATCAGAGGCAGTAACTTCGAAAGTATAGGCATTGCTATCACTAAACCGAAGTAATTGGGTAGAAAGCAAAACATTTTTATTGAATGTAAAAGGCATTTCATCTGTTAATATGGAATAGGTTAAATCGCTGTTACTTCCACTGTCAAAATCGCTACCAGAAAAATATCCTATAATAGTATTTGGATAAACTCTATCGAATGTCGAAAATGAGTAGCTAATTTCATCAAAGAATGGAACATTGTCATTTTCATCTAAAACTGTGATATCTATTGTAGTTTCGTCTGTTCTTTGATCGGAAGTTGCTTTTAAATTGAACACATGTCTTTCTTGTGATTCAAAATCTAATTTTCTTCTAAGAGTAATGCCACCATTGCCATCAATGCCAAAAAAGGATGATTCTGCCTCATTGACAATTTCAAAGGTAACAGGAGTTTCTGAGAAGACAGTAACATTCAGAATGCTTGTAGAAACAGTGGTATCTTCCGATAACTTCAAAGAATAAAGGCTTTTCATAAAAACAGGAGCTTCATTGATATTTCTCACGTTAACCTCGACAGTTGCAGGTGTCAACCCACTAAGACCAGAACCATCGTAAACAGAAATTGACAAAATGTACTTGGATTGATCTTCGTAATTTAAGGATTTCACTAATTTGATTGATGATTCTTCAATTTCAAAGAAAGCGGCAGAATTTCCACTATCAATCACAAAACTCAGCTCAGCATTCTTTCCTGAATCACCATCTTCCGCTTGTATTTCAATTATATTGATACCAACATCTGCTGCTTCCGACAAGCTAACATTGTAATACAGTATAGAAAAAGCTGGTGGACTGTTAACATCTATAATAGTGAGTGTAATGTGATGAATAGATTGTTTTGGTGGCTCACCAAGATCAGAGGCCACTACTGTAATGATGTGATCGTCAAAATCTTTATGACTAACTACATTGCTTAAAGATATCTGGCCAGATATATTATCGATATTGAAAACCTTGTAATCTTCAGGATTTTGAAATGAAAAGCGTACATCACCATTCTTTCCCTCGTCCGTATCATCTGCACTTAAGCTGGTCACAGTGTCACCTACTCCTAATGATTCAGTAATGGTCACTTCTTCAGCAGCGGAAACAAACAATGGATAGTTATCATTCAAGTCTTCCACGTTAATAGTAATTCTTGCATTATCATTTGATACCAAAGGTGGTATTCCACTGTCAGCAACCGACACTTGTAAGTTAAATACTGGGGTTATTTCTCTATCGATGTTTTTGTTGATAATCAAATAACCATCTTCATTCATCCGAAATGCCTCGTCAACATTTCCACTGATTATGCTATACACCAACCGTTCAGCAACCAAATCTGTGTCGGTAGCTTGGACTTTCAACACCGTTAAACCAACCAGAGAATTTTCCAAAATGATTTTAGAGTATAGTGTAGGAAGAATCACAGGTGGATTAAGATTGAGTCGAACGACATTAATGCGAACTGTTGATAGTCCTTGCAACTGAGGTGTTCCTGAATCTTTTGCAAGAACGGCAACGTCGTAAGTGTTTGTTGGTGATTCAGTAAACGATACAAGTTGCAAAATTGAACCGGATGGGTTACGCACATGAATTGGTGCGTTTTCGGAGAAAATATCATAATTTATAACTCCATTACTCGTAGAATCGGTGTCCGTCGCTTTGATAGAACCAATTATACTCCCAACTGTAGAATTCTCTAATACGTTGATGACATAGAGATCTTTTTCAAATACCGGACTGTTATCATTCACATCCAGAATTTGGATATTGATACTAACTTCCATGCTTGTTATTGGTTCAACTACACTTCTTACAAGCAAAATAAACTTATATTCATTTCTTGTCTCGTAATCCAATCCACCTACCAAGGAAATTGTGGCAGAATCATTGCTGGTATTCAAATCAAACACCGGTTCCAACGGAATGATTTCGAACTGAACCATCCCGTTCAAATCAGAATCTGGATCATAAGCAATTATTTTTTCAATGATGGTACCTGGTTGAGTACATTCGGAAATATTCCTTTCGATAGCTGTAGTGGAAAGGGTGAATGGATTGTCATTCTTATCATTGACCAGCACCTTTACAAATGTCGTAGATTTAACTTGGTAGAAATCATCACTAGCATAAGCTTCCACATAAAATTCGTATTGCTTTCTTACTTCATAATCCAATATGGAGAGAACGCTAATGTTTCCATTTGAGGCAACTTCAAACTGTGAACGGAATGACAATGGATAAAGCTCATAAACTATACTTCCTTCGAGGTCAGTAATTTCTATTTTACCACAGAACCCAACATAGTTCTCATCAACAAAAAACGTATACACATCAGATGTAAACTGAGGAACATTGACAATAAATTCAATGACATTTATTTCCACATTTGCAGGTGCACTTGAAGATAATAATCCAGCATCCACTAATGAGATACTCAATTCATATCTACTCTGTTTTGCATAATCCAATTTATCGCTAACACTTATGATTCCCTTGTTTTGGTCAATGCGGAATGGCACGTCTAAATCCAGGATTGAGAATGTCACAACACCGTTAGAACCATTATCTTCATCCTCATACTTTAATCGAACTATTTCAGTTCCAGGAACAGTACTTTCGGTTATTGACACGTTGTAGTAAGACTGTAAATAGACTGGAGGATCATTCTTATCAATCACATTGATGGTGAACTCTTGCTCAGTCTTAAGCATTCCATCCCAGACTACAATAGCAATTGAATACGAATTTTCTATTTCAAAATCTAACATCCCACTGAGTATTAATTCATATTCTTCTCCATCTTTAACTAATTTAAAGAGCTTGCTGCCGTATAAGTTCACATCAAATGATGCACTATCTGGGTCTGTAACAGTGAAACTGTTAATGTTCTTTTCAATATAATCTCCTTCCACAACACTAAACGATTCTGGGTTTTCATCAGCAACTGTTATGGACGGTGCAACATCATTTTCATCGGTCACATTGATGTTGATGAAACCTACTGTTGACAGAGGTGGAGACCCTAAGTCAGTTGCAGTATACTCAAGAGAGTATGATGTAGTGGACTCATAATCAAGTTCATGCAACAATATAAGTTTGTTATCCCTAAATCCAAACTTCACTTCACCATTACCATTCGTCAACTCAAACGATACCTCTCCTGCATTACCACTGTCTTCATCTACATATTCAACTATGGCTATTATAGTTCCTTCTGCTGCTAATTCCGACAAACTCAGCATAATTGTTTTATTTCGAAGGGTAGGTTTGTGGTTGTTTTCATCTTTTATGGATATCTCAATGGCAGCAACATCAATGAAAGTACCATCAGATACGGTGCAAATGAAGCTGTAATGTTTCTGCTGGGCATATCTTAATGCTGTTGTACTACTTATCCATCGGTTTAGTTCAATTACAAATGGTGAAGCATCAGTTCCCATCAAAGTGTAACTCAAAACATCCAGATTATCATTGTCAGATGCTGACACTTGTAATATGTTATCAACCTGTTTGTCACTTTCTGAAATTTCAATGGAATAAACTTGTTGCGAAAATTGTGGCATTACATCATTTTCATTTCCAACCTCTACAGTAACACGCACAGGATCAGGATTTGACAACATAGATTCACCTCTATCTGATAAAAACACTTCGAAATTATATACAGTTTCATTTTCGTAATCCAACGAACTTATCAGAATAACAGAACCAAATTCGTCAATTCGAAAGTGTGAATTGGACGCTATCGAGAACTGTACAATGCCGTTGTTGCCGCTATCAATATCCGTTGCAGTAATGACAAAGACTTTAGTACCAACAGGTGTAGTTTCAGATACTCTTAGCTGAAAGTTGTACAAATTATCTTTTGGTATAGGATAGTTATCATTTGCATCAGCCACGGTTACGACAACAGTACATACAGCTGTTCCTTCATATAAAACGCTGTCAGCAACCACTGAAAAATCATATTCATTTTCCGTTTCATAATCCACTGAGCTGATGAGGGATATCATTCCCGTCACACTATCTATCACAAATACGTCACTGAATTTGTTATCAAAGATGGAATACGTAATTGCATTTTCAGCAATACCACCACTTACATTTGCAATGACCTGTGAAATATCACCAATATTTCCTGGCTCCTCAATCGAAAAAGAGTATTTATTTTTAGAAAATGTTGGTTTTCCAATCGATCGATGGATAACTTGGATCATGACAACAGTAGTTTCTGATGAGAAATCTCTTACCACACCTGCATCACTTAATACTGTTTCTACAGTATCTGGATTATATGCTTCGATAATCAACTCCACAGGTATATTCTCTAATTGTACAACTGATTGAGATAAAGAAATTACACCAGTATCTTCTCTGATTGAAAATAAACTTAGATCATTACCACTCAAAATACGATAGTATATAGTCTTCCCTGTCACCACATCACCATCTGTTGCAAATACTTGACCAATAGAGCTACCCACAGGTGAATCGTGAGCTGTTACAAACTCATATCGACTTTTTATAAAAACTGGATTGTATGTGTTCCGGTCAGATAGGTTAACTATAATAACTGCTGTTGATGACAATCCAATACCATCAGTTGCCTTTGCAATCAATATATGCCTTTTATTAATAGTGTAATCCAGTGATGACCCATCAGCAAGAGATATGATACCATCCACTCGGTGGATTACAAAAAGTCCAGAATCAATATTTGTTACTAATGAATAGGTGATGTTTCCAAATTCTCCCTTGTCTGGATCGACAGCAGAAACTCGGGTTATTTCAACACCTCTATCAATATTTTCAGCAATGGTCACACTGTAAGATGATGGCTGAAACATTGGAACAGTATCATTTGTTTGAAGGACATATACTACCACGGTTACGGGGGCTGATGTTAATGATGGAGTTCCATTATCAGTGGCAATAACCTCAAAAGTATAGGAGCTGTTATCACTAAACCAAAGCATCTTACTGGAAAGTAAAACATTCTTATTGAATGTAAAAGGCATTTCTTCTGTTAGTATTGAATATGTTAAGTCACTATTACTTCCACTATCGATGTCATCTGCAAGGATGTAACCAATGATACTGTTTGATTGTGTTCCATCGTATACATAAAAAGTGTATGCTTCAGCAGCAAATTCTGGAATATTATCATTTTCGTCTATAATTGTGATGTCAATGGTAGCTTTATCTGTACTTTGGTCTGAGATGGCTTCCAGAATAAAAACATGTCTCTTTTGAGACTCGTAGTCTAATTCACTCTGGACGGTAATTGTACCATTACTGTTTGTGCTAAAGTATGTCGTCTCTTTGTTATCAGTGTTCATATAAGAAATTAGACCTTGAGATAATGCGGATACTGATAATATTGAGGTGCCTACACTGATTGACTCTGAGACATTTAAACTGTAGCAGCTTTTAAGAAAAATAGGTTGCTCTGCAATATTTTTTACATGAACTTCGACTGTTGCTGGTATAATTGCTGACAGACCATTTGCATCTGTAACATCAATAATTAGAACATATTTCCTTTTTAATTCATAGTTTAATGATTTCAGGACAAGAAGATTTTTACCATCAATTTGAAATGTGCCATTAGGATTTCCACTGACTATTTCTAATGTTAGTTGTGAATTCAAACCCGAATCTACATCATTAGCATTCAAAGTCAACAATGTGATTCCCGCCTCATTGTTTTCAGATAAACTGATGTTATGATACGATTCAACAAAAAATGGAGGAGAATTTACATCTTCAACAAACAAAGTAATTGTGTGAATAGATTGTTTTCGATTTACTGCCAAGTCTGACGCTATAACATACAAGCTGGCTGCATCAAATTCTTTATGATCAATAGACTCCAGTAAAGCAATTTCTCCAGTCATCTTGTCAATGCTGAATACTTTAAAATCTTCAGGATCTTGAAAAGTGTACTCAACTATACCATTGGATCCTTCATCAATGTCTATTGCAGATACAGTTGCAACAATATCACCACTAATGTTCGACTCTGATATATTTACAAATTTTAATGTATCTACAAAAACTGGATAATTATCATTAAGATCCAGTACTTTAATGTTGACAACAGCATTTTCTACAGAAGTCAATGATGGTATGCCACTGTCAGTTACAGATATTTCTAAGTTGAACTCATCGGTCATTTCCCTGTCAATGTCACTATTGATTACAACATGCCCAGAGACGTCTATCCAAAAACTATTGTTTTCATTGCCACCAACAATGTCATAAACCAAAGGATCACCAACGTAATCAAAATCTGTAGCAGAGACCCTCAAAACCGTCAGACCAATCATTGAATTTTCATAAATCGATCTCGAATAAAATAGGTTTGAAAAAAAAGGTACATTAAGATTTAAAGGGATGATATTTATCTGTAACGTTGTGGAGCTTTGCAATCTTGGTTGACCTGAATCTGTTGCAGTAATTATCAATTGGTGTGATAATGAAATTGGCGGATTCAATTGTATGTTTTGAATGATAGCGCCAGTATGATTGTCTATTCGAACAATAGACAAATTGGTAAGAATTTCATATAAAATAATTCCATTACTAGTTGAATCTAAATCTACAGCTGATATAATACCAAGAATACGGTCCACTGTTGAATTTTGGAGTATGTCAATGGAATATTGATCTCTTTCAAAAATTGGCCTGTTATCATTTTCATCTTTAATATTTATAAAAACAGGAACATCTATAGAGGTATACGGTTCCTTAATACTTGATACTATGAGTGAGAAATTAATGAATTTTTCGTTTTCATAATCTAATTCAACTTTCAATAATATCTGAACTACATTGTTATTGCTAAGTAATTGTAGTTTTGGTTGCAAGCTTGAAAATTTGAATTCAACAAGACTGTTATCGCCAGAGTCCAGATCATTGGCATAGACAGTTGTTATAATTTTGCCTGGTGTAGCAAACTCTGAAATGGTTAAGTCAATTCGATCAGTAGACACATTAAACAGGTTGTCATTTAAGTCATTTACAATTACTTCAATCAAGGCTGTTGAACTTAGTTCCATATCATGAGCATAGAAAGCCTTGATATAGAATGAATATCTTGTTTCAGTTTCATAGTCTAAATTAGCAATTACATCCACATTTGCAAAGTTGCCTCCAGATGAAATGTTAAAAACCGAACGCATATCCTCAGGAAATAATTCAAAAACAACAGATTCTACACTACTAGCAATGTCTACAATCCCAACAAATCCAAGATAATTTTCATCTATGTCAAACATATATTTTTGTTTTACGAATGTTGGAATGTTGTAAACAGTATCCATTATGTGTATTTCAATTGTAGCAATGTCATCAGCCAATAACATAGACAAATCTCTCATTTCAACATTTATGACGTATGCACGTCTTTTAGCAAAACTTAAAGTTTGGTTGACAATAATTTTTCCATACAGTGAATCAACAGAAAAGATCCCGTCAGCATCATCTGAAATGATAGAAAATAGTAAATCTCCGTTAGGCCCTTCATCTTCATCTTGATATTCTAATTCAATCACCACTGTTCCAATCATTGCCTTTTCAGGAATAGATACGTTATAATACTTTTTCAGGTACTTTGGTTTCTCATTTTGATCCAATACATTTACTTGAACAAGTGCAGCACTGGAACGAGAAGGATATCCATTGTCAGTGGCTGTTATCATAAAAGTATACTGTTTCCTGGCCTCATAATTCAAAGGTGTTAGAGTCCCTAAAGTGGCAGATGTTGGATCAATAGTAAAAGGTACGTCATCTGTGCCAGATATCATTTCATATGTGATGACATTTGAGCCCTCAGTATCAAAGTCTTGAGCACTTATAACTGCAATGCTTTCATTCAATCTGTCATTCTCTTTTATTCCAATGACATAGAAATCTTGACTGAAAACAGGGGGTGTATTTCCATCAACTATCTGTATGGATGCTGGTAATGTGCTGAACAGCTGAGTATCTGTAGCAATAATGAAAAATGAGAAGAGTAGTGGATCCGAACTTCTTATTTCTCTACTTAAACTGATTGTGCCATCATTTGGGTCAATCAGAAATGGCATTGGAGTTTCTGATTGTATTTCATAGGAAATTACACCATTTGATGGTGAATCTGCATCAACAGCATGTACTTGACCAATAACAAAATTTACATTTGTGTCTTTGACAACATTGAGATTTAATGCATTTGTTGTGAATATTGGAGGATTATCATTTTCATCATTAACAAAGACATTCACTATTGTTATTCCAACTCGTGGAGAAATATCTACATCTATTGCTAAGACTGTGAATGAATGCACTTGAGCCTTCTCATAATCTAAATGTTGTTTTAGGAAAACCTCACCATTAGCAGCATTGATTTTAAACAGAGAACCAATGGTGAACCCATTAACCTCTATCCTATAAACCAGAGGTGTTGTGTCATTATCAGATGCATTTACAACTAAGAAAGGTATGTTTAATTCCTGATATTCTGACAATGTGACATTGTAAGTATCCTTTTCAAACTTCGGAGAATTATCATTATCATTTATAACACTGATCTTAATGGTTGCATTGTCATGAAGTTCTGGATTGAGAAGATTTTCAGCTCGAACAGCCAGTGTATAACTCGATTGTTGCTCATAATCAAGTGCCTCCCTAAGAAACATCTTTCCAAATAATCGTAGATTGAACTTGTTGGCTTCATTTCCCGATATAATTTTATATGTTGTAATTGCATTTCCACCTTGGTCATAGTCATAAGTAAGTAGATTAATTATGTTGAAGCCAACACTGACACTTTCTGGCAACATCAATGATAACAATGGTGGGCTAAAAAACGGTCTATTATCATTTACATCCAGGACATTTACTTCAATTGTTCCTGAGGTTCGAAGTTGAACTAAACCGGAATCAATGGCAGTAACTTTAAGAAAATAATGTGTGATAAATTCAGCGTCTAGTGGTTTCAGAAGATATAGACATTGACTTTCATTTAGAATAAAATCTGGACTATCCTCACCCCCAGTAGTACGAAGGGAAATGTCAATGTCAGAACTTTCTGAATCCATAATAGACAAACAACCGATGCTAACTGTTAAAGGCCAATCTTCAGCAATAGTAAAAGAGTAATGCAATTTATCGAATTGAGGTTGGTTATCATTTTGGTCTAAAATGTTAACAATGAATGATTTCCTATTCGTGAGATCTCCATCAAATACACGAATAGTAAAGTTATATTCTCTCCTTCGTTCAAAATCAATTTCATTGGAGATGAAAATCTTTCCAGATAAATCGACTCTGAAGGGAACATCAGAAGTTTCCATGATATACTGTAGCTCGTCACCGTCAGGATCAACTGCAGTTACGGTGAATATATGATATCCAATAGGGATGTTCTCTGTAATATTATAAACCATGTTACCAATTATTTCTGGAGGATTGTCATTCAAATTTAAGACATTGATTTGAATAAGCGATGAATTCACACATGGTGGAGTGCCACCATCAGTTGCCAAAACTGTAATTTCGTGAGCAGTTTGTAACTCATAATCAAGTTGCGATTTTAATGATAACCAACCAGAAACAGGGTCGATTTCAAAATGCAAGTCAACATTCCTAATTGAAAAGGTTATTCTACTGTTAACAATACTCAAATCACTATCAATAGCAGACACTTTTAGAATTGGTCCCAGGACTGCAGAAGTTTCAGATATGTCAGCAGTGTACAGCGGTGATGTAAACAATGGGCAAAACTCATTCGAATCAGATACTATAACATGAATGACAACATTCTCATTAGAACGTCTTTGAGGGGAACCTTTATCAATTGCCTCTATTTCAATGTCATAGTTTGATAAAATTTCAGCATTCATTCTTTCATTGACATAGACCACACCATCTGACTGACCAATAGCAAATGGAGAATCTTCTGTTTTTATCAAATACTCAATAACAGAATTTACTCCGGAATCCGCATCAGATGCACTGACACATTCAATGATATGACCAACTTCAGCATTCTCAGAAATAGTGATTGTTCTATCTAGTGGTCCACGAAATATTGGGGCGTTGTCATTGTAGTCGGTAACATTAATAACTAATAGTAGTAACGCTGTTCTGTTTGTGATTTCATTTTTAGCAATAACTTCTAGGAAATGTATTTGTTGAATTTCAAAATTAAGCTGTTGTTTTAAAGTAACTTTTCCATCTTTAGAATCGATTTTAAATAAGGTACCACTATCTGATGGCGATAAGAAATAGGTTACCTCATCTGAACTACCTATTACTTGCTGTTGTATTATCATTGTTGGCACAGGAGTATTCTCAGACTTGTCGATGAATATTTGATCATTGGCAAAGGATGGTATACCATGGACACTTGGTTCAATGGTGAATATTACAATTCCTTCATTGTTGCTCACTTGTGTACCATCTGACACATTATATGGTAAGGTGAATACTGTTTCACTGTTAACATATCTAACACTTTGATTTAGAAATATCTCACCGGTGTCACGAGTTAATCGAAATAAAGAGCTATCACTTGCTGAAAGAAACTGTAAAACATCATTTTCGTCATCATCAAAAGCCTCAAGCTTAACCAAAAGTGTATCAATAGGCGTTTCGCTTGATATTCTTATTCTATAGGTGTCTTTGTGTAGCACTGGCTTGTTGTCATTTATGTCTTTGACTTTGATTATTATTCTTTGAAAGTTTTCCAAAGGAAACGCAGCTCCATCTTTTACAGTGACAATTACTTCAAATTCTGCATAGCTATCTACTTTACCAGGTACCACATCAACATCGATAACAGAACTGGTGGAAATACAACCAACATCATCTATCATAAAGAGGGCACTTCCACCAAACGGTAACAATTCATAATGCAATTCTGCATTAGTGCCAAAATCCAGGTCGGTGGCATTGACACATGCAATTAGAGTGTTTATAGGCTCCTCTTCATTTATTTCAAAATGATATGCTTCATCTGCAAATTGCGGATAGTTGTCATTGGTATCACTGATATAAATATCATACTCTTGCATCGACGCATTCCCATCTGTTCCATCAGTTACATTCACAAAAATCTGATAATAGTTTGTTTCCTCAAAATCTAACGGCTGAATAAGATACAACTGACCTAAAATTGGATCAAGGAAAAAATTTTCATTTGGCTCCATTGTAAATCTCAAATTAGTGATCTCTGGACCATCTTTGTCAGTTACACTTGCAGTTAATATATTAAAACCAATGCGAATATTTTCCGAAACATCAACAGCAAATGGTGGTTCAAATAATGGAGGGTTATCATTCACATTATTTACCCAAACAATAATCTGACTGGAATGCCTGCACCTGGAGTTTGTAGGATTAGTAGCTATTATATGAAAAATGTAGTTTGAAGTTACTTCATAGTCAAGCATCTGTATAACTGAAAAGTTTCCATTAAGTTGATCAACAGAGAAGTACTCCTTCACATCCTCTTCAAGGATGTAATAGTTTACAATAGAATTATCTGTAGAACAGTCATTATCAATAGCTGTAACTGTGAGTATGTTGTCTATGATGTTATTTTCGTTTACACGTAATGTGTACTTATTATGAAGAAATATAGGGCAATTATCATTTTCATCTTCAACATTGATGACAACATCAAAATTAGCACTTGCTGCATTTCCTTCCTCGTCACTGACAGCAACTGTTACTGTGCTGCTGGTAAAACTGGAGCAAGTCAGCGGTATTCCAAGCCTAAGAATGCCTACATCTAAAACAGATTCAATGGTGAAAAATGTATCGCCTGTTAATATGGTAAATTGCAAGTTTTGGCTGTAAGCATCAAGATCTGTTGCTTGAAAAAGCATAATAATTTGGCCAACATTTGTTGACTCACTGATAGATACTTCACTTGGATATGGTAACAATGTTGGTTTCTCATCATCTACATCAACAACGATAACTTTTACAGATGTTTGGGCATGATTTTGGGGCGTACTGTCATCTACTACATCAACACCAAATACATGCAAAGATTTTTCTTCAAAATCGGTGCTCCTTGTAATTTCAATGGAACCATTCCTATGTACAACAAAAGTATCGGAGCTGTCTAACATTGAGTATGATAAATTATCACTTTCAGTATCATCATCATTTGCCACAACATATCCAATTATTCCAGGAGTTGCATTTTCAGTTATGTTAAAGGTATACATGACCTCTGTAAATCTAGGTGTGCTAGTCCTGTTTTGAATGAAAGTAATTTCAACCAATGTTTCGATGGTTGACAATCTTGCGGGATTACCAGTATCCAATGCAACAAAATGCAGTTGATAAAGAAAAGGGTCACCGAAAGCATATTCTTGTTCAAGAGTCAGCATTCCCGAAGTGGAATTAATACTAAACTTTTCATTAAATCCTTGTGTTTGGACATATACCACCTTTCCATTCTTATCTGCATCATTATCAGTAGCATATATAAAGCCAATTTTTGTAGAGGATGGAGTTGTTGTAGGAACTAAGATAGGGTATTGGTCTGCTGAAAATATCGGACTATTATCATTATAATCTAGAATAGTAATTGACACCAGTGTTGTCGAAGTCAGTGTGGGCAGTCCACCATCATATGCTTCCACAACAAATATATAGTGATCTTGTATTTCATAATCAAGTCTGTGTGATGTACTAATAACTCCAGTATCTTCATCTATAGTAAATGGTATAAGATCACTCCCTGGAATGCGATAGGAAATTTGACCATTAAAGTCAAAGTCTATATCTGTTGCTATCACCATCAAAATAGGCTGACCCACATCTGTATTTTCTAAAACCTCCCTGGTGTATTCAGTAGCGTTAAATGTAGGTCTGTGATTGTTTACATCAGAAACCACTACTGTGACAGTGTATGTATTTAATCTTGTTGGAATACCAAGATCGCTAACAGTAACATCTATTTGGTATATTTGTTTTGAATATGCATCAAGTGGTTGAAGCAAAATCACCTCATTACTACTGTCTCCTAGCGAAAACACATCTGATGACAAGTCATCAAAACTGATTAAAAACTGACCAGCTGACCCCATATCATCATCGGATGCTGATAAAGTAAAAAGTACACTTTGTACTGGTGTATCCTCCGATATGTTGTAAGTGTGAGGGCCTTCTAAGATTGGTGAGAATTCGTTAATATTAAATACATTGATTTGTAATGATGCCACAGAAATGAAGGAGATTGGACCATTATCTTCGGCTTTAATTAATAAATTATGAACAGTTTGTTTTTCAAAATCCAGTTCTTTCATTAAGCTTAGCTCGCCGTTAAATGGATTAACCATAACAGTATCACTATTCAGAATACTGTAACGTATTTCATTGAAGACCCAATCTGAGTCTGTTGCGGACACTTCACCAAAGACAAGATCTAATGGAAAATTTTCTGGAATGCTGAAATTATATAAGTCCCTTGTGAACACAGGTTCATAATTGTTGATGTCACTTACTTGTATGTGTATAAATGCACTGATTGGTGAAGTGTTCCCTGCATCATCCTCTGCTAGAATTGAAAGGTTATAACTAGACCTTAAACTTGCATCTATTGTTGATGTTAAGACTATATTGCCAGTGTTTCCAGAAGACAAAATGTTAAATGGGAGATCACTTGACAAATCGGCATCATCACTCAAAGCAGCTTCAACTAGAGGCACTACAGGCAGACTCGCAATGGTGAATGTAATTTGTCCCATACCATCTGGATCATTAACAGTTACAGAGCCTACAACAGTAGAGGGAAGTGTTGATTCTTGTACCACTATATCCTGAATTAAGCTGCCAACAAAATATGGGAATTCGTCATTAACATTCTCAATATAAATGAACACAACTGCTTTTCCTGACTGCTCACCATGGGAAACAACTACTTCAAACTCATAGACTGATTGTTCCTCATAGTCAAAGGAAACTAGTGATGATATGGAATTTGTCTCAGAGTTGATATGAAATATAGCATTGTATGAAGTATTACTGAAACTCAAGTTTTGTCCTGGTGCAGATGAGCAAGTTGGTAATTCCAAAACAAAACCAGGTGGTGAATTTTCCCTTACAGTTGCGGTATGGTAGGGACTCGTAAAGCAAATGTCTCCCATTGCATCCAAAATATTAATTGTTATGTCAGCAAAGACAGGTTCTTGTTCACCATTTTGTACAGAAACTTGCATGTTGTATTGCTTTTGTGTCTCAAAATCTAATTCACCATTGGTATATATATCGCCAGATTCTTCATTAATTCTGAATATATCTTCATCGTTTCCTGTAGTAATTTGGTACATGAAATTAGACGGTCCATCCACATCAGTGGCTGATAATATCAATACAGTGTAGTTGATGGGAACACTTTCAAAAACAGCCACTATCATGTTTTTATTAAAAAATTCTGGTAGCACATCGTCAACATCTAAAACATCTACAGTAAATACTTCGACTGAACTCTGTGTTCTGATATCTGTATTCTCAATATCTGTATCATAACTCAAAACCATTAGATCGTAGCTGGTTCGAACCTCAAAGTCAAATGCACCATTTAACCTAAGCTCGCCAGATGTCTTATCTAAAGAAAACAATCCTCCATATGTCTCTACGAGTTCATAAAAGACATGACCAAAAGATCCTTTGTCATTATCTGTAGCAGAAATAGTAGCAATTAAGCTTCTATCTGGTGTGTTTTCAAATACTTCAATATGTAAATCAAATGCAAAAATTGGTTTGTTATCATTAACATTAACTACATGAACATTGTATGCCTGAATGGCTACATGATCACCATCAGAAACTTCAACATCAAAAGAGTAGCTTTCAATAGTTTCATAATCAAGTTCACTAACCAATGTTACAGCACCAGTTAAGGAGTTGATTTCAAAAGGTAAATCTGCAGTTATAGAATAAGATAATGTAGCACTGTCAGGATCTTCAGCAGTTACAACAAAGACTTCTGTAGAAACTTCCAGATCTTCATTGACAACAAATGAGAAAGGGCCCACAAGACTAGGTGTTTCATCATTCACATCTTGAATAAATATGTAAACTACAGCGTTAACTACAGTCATTGTAATTTCTTCGGTGGCTTCAACAAGTAGTTTATATTCTTTTTTCAACTCGTAATCTAACTCTGTTTTCAAGTGAACCACATTACCACTAAGGTAGAACTCTGCAAAATCGAACTTTTCCAAAACCTTATAAGAAATAACGCTATCTTCATCTTCATCTTCGGCTAGTATTTCTCCAACAGGGAAATTAGTTACAGAACCTTCTAAAACATTAAAGGAGTAAATGGTTTTGGAAAATTTCAGGCCATTGTCATCAACGTTTTCAACAGCTACTGTGATTTCGCCATATACACTTTTACCAACAGCGTCCGTCAATTTTAAGGTGATACTATATAACTGGGTCATTTCATAATCTAATGGTCTAAGCAACTGAATAGTTCCTCTACCACTATTAATAACAGTAATTCCAAAGGTTTCTGTGTGATTTAATATTTCAAATGACAATGCTGATTGGTCATGGTCACTTCCTTCAAAGGTTGCTAGCATAGTTCCGACTACAGCATTTTCTTTAACGGTTACCATTGAAGGTGTTATTAACAAAACAGGATTGTTATCATCAACAGCACCAACATTGATATTTACTGTGGTAATACTATCTGGACAGCCAATTGTGCTGGCAAAAACACGGATACTCACTATTTGCTGTAATTCATAATCTAAAGGTGTTTTTAGGGTTAAATTTCCCAACGAATCTATCTCCACTAATTCCGGCAAATCCACGTCATATTCAACAACATTTGATGAGCCATCAGCATCAACAGCATTGATGTTACCAAGTATATAGGGTGTTTCTTGATCTTCAAAGACATGAAAAGTATAGGGATTAATCTCAAAGACAGGACAAAATTCGTTCACATCAATAAGATCTATGTTTACTACAGCCATTTCATTGGACGGTGTCCCATCAGAATCTGCGACAACAACTGAAATAACATAATATGGATCATCTTCGTAGCTAAGTACTTTGCTAGTAGCAATGCTGCCATCTTCAAAGACTCTGAACTGTTCTTTGGGATCGCCATCAACAATCTCATAAAAAAATCCTGAGTTTGACTGATCGATATCTTTGGCACTCAATTTTGTTATTACAGTCCCAACTGGTATATTTTCAACAATAGAAAAATTGTATGTAAGGACCGAAAAAAATGGCGGATTATCATTAGCATCAAGTATAAATACTTGACAAGGGACAGTTGACGACTGTCTTGGCAGAGCATCTGTGTTGACAACTTGAACATAAAACCTATAGCTGGACACAGTTTCATAGTCCAATTCACCAGTAACAGTGACCAAACCTGAATTATGGTCAATACTAAATGGAATTAAAGATTCGCTAAGCATGGCGTACCGAAGCGTTACTGAAGCAGGTTCAGCTTGAACTGTAAAAACACTTGTTCCTAAACCAACACTTTCCTCCAATGTCTCGTTATACATGTTTGCAGTAAACACTGGATAATTATTAACTACCTTCAAGACATTCACAGTGGCATATGATGGGTTATTTTCAGGACTTAAAAACTGAACATTTAATATCCATGACGAAAGTTTAGTAGCAGGATAATCTTCGGACAATGAGATACGGAAAGATTCAAAATCCACATTAGATAATTGAAATACATTTGTATTTCCTAAAAAAACGGGGAAAAAATTGCAAGAAAGGATAAATTTTTGATTTATAATTTTATGAAAACCTTATGTTTAAGTAAGCAAAATAATCAACAAGTTAAATACAGTCTAAATACATATATGCTTGTTGCATTTTTATGAATAGAATGGCCTTATGTTCCTCGATTTTCACTTTCACTTAATGCATATAAAAACATGAAATTGATAAATGTGGTTTAATTTCCTGGATTGGGAACACAACTTGTTCTCAGAAGCTTCACTGTAATTTTTATAACACTAATGAATATACAACTTGTAATAAACTTACAACGATTTTTAGGGAGGAATGCTACACAATATTATTTAGTAACATAACGTGGATAGTTCAGTTTGTAATAAATCATTTAAACAGACATACCACTTTCAATTGATGCAGAGGTTTGTACAACGTTACCATCAGCATCATATGATGTAGCTTTAAGGAAGATTACTTCAGTACCAGGTGAGCTTAAACTGTTTACGTAGATTGTGTAAACAGTTGGATTGATATATGGTGGTGACCCAATGTCTAGAAAACAAAACAACATTGACCAGTCACAGGGATAAAAGGGATGTTTATATAAAATCTGTTTCTTCTGAACTATTCATTGGTCAGCGCCGTTAGGCATCTGACCTTTCATTTGCCCGTGTGGTTCTGTGTGTCTGTAATGTTGCAGTTCTCTGCACCCGTTCGTAACACCCTTCTAAATATCGGTTCTAAATATCGATTCTTTCTTTGCCGTTTCCTCAACGCCTTCCCATAAATTCGATCTGTAATTCGTTTGCTCAAGAAAACGGGTTTTAAAAAAGGCGTGAAAGTCCGTTTTTGGATAACGTTTTTAAACGTGGAGTAGAAGTGAAGTGAAGAAGACAGAATTTTACTTGAAGGTAATAAAATGCTTTGATTTAATTTATTTGCAAGTATTCTGATAGTGTTTGAGTATAGTATTTAATGCATTATATATTTTGTGTAAACTTTGTGATGATGATGGACTGTCCATAAATAAAAAAGTAAAAGGAGCACAGCTTCGTCACTAGAAGAGAAGAGCAGGGTATATATAAATGTTTGCTTTGATGTGTTGATGTGTGTTTTATGTTCATTTCAACATAATTTAGTTTATTTAAATTAGTAGAGGGGAATTCGCATTTTTAAATTCATTCTACTGTACCTGAACCACCAGAAATTTTAGCATCATTTTAATTTGTGGATATTTTTGTTTTGAAACCTTTCATTTTGCATTTTGACTGAAATATGACCATTTCAAGATTCTAAATGTGCAGTACACAGTGAGTTTGCAGTAAGTTTAAAGATTTTAATGAAAAAAGAAGACTAAAATACCTTATAATCATAATTTTCGTGAACATTTATTTTGCGAGTCCAAAACTACAAACTGTATTTGTTTCCATTTTCCTGATAATTGTTGTGACATTAATTTTTGCGAATCAAGATTTTTCAAAAGTGCAAAACTTTTTTTTTTTCTCATATGAATTTTGCTGCACTTTAATTTTGCGGATTATAGATCACCATCAAATTATGAAAATTTCATGCCATGAAAATTTCTTGCCTTAAAGTAGGTTAGTAAATATTTTTTCTAATTTTTCAATAATTTTGGTCATACAATGATGAAAAATAAATACTGCTGTTACATATTCACTTTCCCCAAATGAAAAATCTCTCTCGTTTTAAAGCATAATTTCCCATTAATTCATTTATTTATTTATTTATTCATTAATTGGGTAAATAAGGTCAGTTTTACAGGCAGTGGTAAACAATGATGTGGACCTACTATAGGACCTACATTGACTTTAAAAGATGATCAGCTTACACGAGGAAATATGGTATAATGGAAAATGCATTTTCATTGATTTGTTTTTGTTTAATTTAATATCTGAATGAAAATATAGAATTGATATCTCAAAATACTGTTATTTCCTTTTTTTAGCACTTTTTAGTACCTTTTTAACCACATCCCATAATGTATTCCTGTTCTCCTTCGGCATCATCGACTTACCGGATCTGCAGGTGTGGACCTTTTAACCCTGGAAATACCAAACCCTGATAAAATCGGATCCTGGAAATTCTCCAATAAGAAACCAGAAAAACAGAAAAATACTAATAAGTTCAATTTATGTCTTCTTAATAAAACACAATAAAACACAAGACTGCAAATGACCTTATTACTTCATTTATCACTTTAAATTCATAAGAAGCGATTCTTCTGTCCCGTTGAATCAATTTTCTTATGAACATTTGAATGTTCTCCATATGAGCCACTCCTCTCCTTCAATGGATGCGTTGAGAAATTGCTCTTAGAAATTCAATTTATCCTAATATTTGTAAAGGTGAGCTCTGTTCTCATTTTAACTATTTTTCCTCATTCCTCTACAGTTTACTTGTTAAAAAAAATAGCACAAGAATTGACAAAATGTAGCATTTTTTACCAGGATTTTTTATCCATGATAGTAGCGTTGCAAATTATGTTAACACAAAGATCCTCCTCGGTGTGAGCACAGGGCCTATCCTATTTCCAAAAATGAACTGGGTCTAAGTTAGGGCTGACCTTCAAGCCTTAAGGCTCTTGTTTACAATTCATTGCCTAAAAGTAACTACCAAATTAATAATTTAACTTACAGTTGCAAGGGGCTAAAAAGCATAGCTCAGATTCAATTGCAGTTCCAGTTAAACAAGACTTTCCACCACCACTAGGAGCTGGATCATCACAAGAACGTAAACGAGAAGTGAAACTGTAACCACATGTTTCCAAGCAAGAACTCCATGCAGACCATTCGCCCCAATTCCCATCAACTGAAAAATATAAAATTGATTATTATAAAATGATAAAAAAAACACAGACAGTTGTAATTCTTAATTGTTTACGCAGAAATCTAATTATAAATTGATCAACATAATCTTTCTGTTTTTAGCTTACATCATGTTTAGTTCTTCACTACTTAAGATGTGAGAAAAACATTCACAAAATATTTAATGTTATACACTCAAAACTGTATAGCAACATTATTTCCTACATTGGACTTTATATTATATTCATAATTAACGAGAATTTTCACTGTCTAATTAGAAAATAAAAAATATTAAACAGAAATTATTTAGAATAAAAATAATTGCCATTAAAAAAATTTTAATAGTTGTAATTCTCTTCTATTCATTTTCTCTTCTAAGCTATAATATAGTACTAGTGGAAAGATACTTGAGAGCCTGCAAGAACTTAATATTAATGGTGCTTGTGCAAATAAAAAATAAAAATTGACAATAACCTTGACAAAATGAAAACCCAAACACCGAAAATAGGAAATATAACACGACCCAGAACATCTTTAAGTCAAATCATATCAAAGTAATGCATCATTACTTTTATAACCAATGACTAACCAATTTCTTCATTCAAGTATGATATATTATAAGTTTCACAAACTACATAACAAACTATTAACTCAGAATTGTTAAAAAGTTATCTAAATGGGTATTTAAACATTGTAAGGGATTTAATCAAAGTATTCAATGAATTAATACAAATGTACAGTGAATCCTCTTACTTTTATAATGGAATACATCATTATAAACATTTCTATCAGCTGCAATTAAATTCCTTTGTTCAAACAAAGAAGGGTTGTTGTGACAAGAGAATAATCATGTAGATAAAATTGACATCTTTTTTAAGAAAAAAATTCCTTTAATGACCCACCATAAAACACAGCATTGGTAAGACCCAAATCCATCAGATTTTACGCTATTTACTAGAAAAAGGATAAAATAATTGCCTTCTTTAAACAAAACCTCTCTAAAGCACCAACCATTTGGAACAAAACAATATCCCCTATAAGGAGGTGTCCATTAAACCTGTAATAAGAATGGTAGTAAGTCAGAGAAAAAAAACTCTTCTTCAAGCTCATTTTACATGATTTTAGAAAAGCAAAAGAAAAGAAACAAAATCAAGCAAGTTTTAGCTTCACGATAAAACAAAAAGAAGACAACGGGCTTATCAATGGAATTTTGAGTAGATAGAATGACAAGCAACTCATCCTTAACTAGTTAATATGTTCATTTCTAATTGTATTTTTAGTTTTACCTACATAAGGACAATAACTACACAAAGATAATTATGAAACAATATTCCTTCTAGACTCTCTCCTCTAGATCAGGTCAGATGAGCTATTGCAGTGGTGGCCTTATCTACTATCGAAGTCAAGTCAAAGTTCACTACTAGCTCCCCGGTTAAAACTTTTTTACCGATTGATTTTTGTGTAAGCGTTGCATGCATGCTCCTCTTTCTCTCCTCAAATGGTGACAAAAAATCAAATCAAATCAAAGAAAACCAAGCGGAAAAGATTCTCCACTTCTTTGGTTGCACTTTCATTTTTTGTAGCCATTATTAGTGTTTATAAATAACTACTGCTAACTTGAAGCATGGAAAATTTGAATTTGACAGTTGTTTAAATTCTATACAAAGAATTTGACCTTTGTTCAAAAGAATTAGATTACTTGTTAAAGGATAAGTAACGTTGCTGCTGTTTTAACTCTTACCAATTGTGATAATGATGAACCAGTGGAAACAACAGTACATAATAAACTCTGTGAAGAAAAAGGCTAAGGCACGACATTATTTGCAGAGGGGATTGTCAAACAAAAAAGTTGCTAAGAAGTACAATATTCCCAAAAATACACTCATAACATTTTTATCGAAGTGATGTCAAAATGCCACTATCATTGAATTTATGGCGACTTATGTTCTTGTATCTTCTTAATTCTATTTTTCCAAATCTGGTTTACATAATGATACTGCTCCCTCTTAACTTTCCTGAGCAGTTTGTACATTTTGATGACTGCAGCAACCTTGTCATACCAAGATGGTATTGCGATATCAACAAGACCATACAACATTTTTGTTGGTTATCTCTTTGTGTAATGTTCTATCTTTTGACATAAGGGACAGTAATCAGGATGGTGATGGGAGAGTATTGCCATAAATATTCAGCAAACAATGAATTACAAAGCAACAAAAGTTTGTAGATTTGGTTAAAGATAAAAATTACTAAAGTTTGATCGATGAACTAAGAAATAAAAAGATGCTTTCGAATTTGGATAAAAGCAATATAAGACACTACAACATAACTTTTGTAATTAACTGACCAAATTTATGTGTGAAAAAATATAGTGTGAAATGGATTATTATTTCCAAACGAAATCCACAAGGAAAGAGAATCCTTTGTTTCAATCACGTGGCCATCCACTTTGTGATCGTATGTGTCCCTATAATGTTGTGTGCTTCACTCATACCTTCCTAGTGATGAATGATTAAATACCAGTATATATGTGCTATAAAGAGGCATGGCCGGCTTAAAAAATAGGAGTGGAGTTTTTCTGGTAGCGACTAACCCAGAGTTTAGCAAAAAAAGTGGAGAAGTATAGTGTAATGAACCTTCTTTTAAAACATAATTGTTGATTAGGTTATTTGTGTGTCTTTCTTTTCTACTCTTAATAACATTACTCTCCTTCATTTATTTTACTTACGTTCCAGATCCGCCTCGTATCCATTGTTAAAGTTAAAAGGGTGGGGTTCACATTCTTAGTGCTTCCTGCAGCATCCTTACCCAGATTTCCCTAAATTACAGTACCTGGTTTTGTGTACTGTAATAGATAGTGGCATATATAACCTCTATCTTTTCAATTCAGTTAGCAAATATTAACTTAACACTTCGTTCATTTATGTATACGTTCTGCGGATTAACTTGAAAAGAAATATACAATAAAGATAAATGCATTGGCACAAAATGTTCCAAAACAATTTACTTGTAAATTCTGATTATTTCGGTGCTAAAAAGAACTAAAGTTGCAATAAGTAATAAACTGAACATAATCATGCTTATTGGTAATAGAAACAGATTTATCGATAAAAAACGAAAATAAACAAGATAAATTAAGCTATTGGGATTCCGGGTATAACCTTCCTTTCTTTTTCCTACTTTTTGGATTAGATTCGATACACACTGTAATGATTGGAATTAATACTAAAATAATTTAAAAATTTGAGATTAACGACAGAAATCAAAATCACATTATGCAAGTTTCTACAAGAAAATTCAGGTTCTAAGAAAGTTGTATTCTAGCCACTTTTTTGCAACACATCGCCGGGACTGTAAGCTCTAGTCATCATCAAGCTTTCCTTGAGTGGATGCGCAACATAAGATCACAAAAAAAATAATCTTTATATTCTCGCTTGGTGTCAGTGAGAAACCAACACATTGCGTCCCCGTAATTTCCCAAATTCAAAGACAAGTATCTCGATAACAAGTGGGGATAATTGACGTAATTTGAGGGTCCACGTTTTGCCCAGGGAAACTGTGACCTACGATTCAATACATTTTTGGTCAGCTAATGAATACATTTAATATAACAATGCAGTAGCAGCTATCGAAGTCACTTGTTTTACTTTACTTTAAAGGAAGAAAAGTTTTCATCAATAGATTACGAATAATATACTTCCCAAATTATAAGTAAATGTTGTATTTTATTAATGGATTACCCTTGTGCTCACATTATTGGACACAAATGTAGCCTCAGTACAAGTTATTTGGTCAGAAATATATAATACCGGGAGTGCCAAAAAAGAAACTATAAGTAAAGCATGATATCAATTTGTTCAAAATTTGGAAGTTAGCATGCTAGAATAAAATTTGAACTATGTGATGGTGCATTGTCATGCATAAAAATCCAATTGTTGTCTAAAAAAGCATTGAATGGCAGGAAAAGTTGTTGTCTATGAACAGATGAATTCGCAAAGTCTCCATAGTTTTCTAGTTTCGTTTACTTTTCCAAACTTACATTTGCAGGTTACATCTGTTTTGAGTACTAAAATGAACTATATGCCTGGCTCATACTCAGTTAAATATAGAACACAGACAATTATTTTGAAAGTTACTTCAATTCAGAAAACCTGAAATTGCTGATATCACATAGTTTACTCGGAATTTTCCTAGAATTTAGCAAACTCTTTCCATGCTGTTTCATTACTGTAAGCTGGGGCCAAAAAGGGATGTCCGGGAAACTTGTGACATAATACCCGATGCTTGACTACAAGTCTCATTGTTATACATCAGTTCAGAATAAGAGTGTCAGCATATATTGCTCGAACCGAAGTAAATTTTCCTATTACAACCTTGTGAAAATCTAAACTTCATTGAATAACATTAGTATCGTTGTAATCAAAATGCCTTGAAGAGTCACATCGACAATTTTATTATTTTACTCTCCTTTATTGAACAATGTATAGTTCAAAATTCAAAGCTTGTGATTTTTAGTGACCACTATATCATTTTTATTGTGTGTTCATTAGAACATTCACTTCTTTTAAGT
This sequence comes from Turritopsis rubra, assembly GCA_039566895.2. NCBI lineage: Eukaryota > Metazoa > Cnidaria > Hydrozoa > Anthoathecata > Oceaniidae > Turritopsis > Turritopsis rubra. Next base: position 5,517,299 of record CM077623.1, read on the forward strand.
GCTCAATTGAGGGATGCATCCCTTTTGGTCTCGAATGTCGCATATAAAAAATATATTATATAAAATAAAAAAATCCTTTTTTAATCCACGTCAATTAATAAAAAAAATAAACTGTTGATGATCGCATCTTGTAAAACAAAACTGTAACGCAGATCAAACGACCTTATTTTCATTTTCTAAAACTTAATAATTAACGTTTATTTGATGTAAATTTACAACCATACAGTCTGATAGGAGAAATTTGTTTTTGTGTAGGTAAATCTTTACATTCAAACATTATAACACGATTTCTAATAAATGATAGAGGTTGTGTGATATACGAGATTCCTCTTGGTAACAACACCTCGACACAGCCGGCTGAAATTATGAGGATATTAATTTCAGAAATATTATCATTAATCAACAAAAAATAAAATAATCAATCAGTCAAACCACCACTGACTGACATGACAAAAACACAAACACCCAGGAAAGTCACCAATTTAGAAATACAAAGCAATTCTTACTAGGACAATCTCCTATATTGCAGGAAACACTCTGACTGTCTGGGCCAGGACAGGAAGATCCACTTCCAAGTGGAGCAGGATCATCACAAGATCTGATTTGTTCCAAATTACCAACACCACAAGTGGCAGAGCAACTAATCACATCATTCCATTCACCCCACATACCATCAACTAAACGAGAAGAAAAAATCATAATCTCTTATCTAATATTGACTCCATGTGATGACACATACACTCAGAACTGGCTCACTTTCAAAAATTAAAGCAACCCTTACTTGGACATTCTCCCAAGTTGCAGGAAACACTTTGACTGTTTGGGCCAGGACAGGAAGCACCACTTCCTATTGGAGCAGGATCATCACAAGATCTGATTTGCTCCAAATTACCAACACCACAAGTGGGAGAGCAACTACTCACATCATTCCATTCTCCCCACATCCCATCAACTAAACGAGAAGAAACAATCTTAATACCTTATCCAATACTCACTCCATGTCATGAAACAATCACTCGGAATTCGGTCAATTTTAAAAACTTAAAGTAACACATACTTGGACATTCTCCGAGATTGCAGGAAACACTTTGACTATCCGGTCCAGGACAGGGAGATCCGCTTCCAATTGGAGCAGGATCATCACAAGATCTGATTTGTTCCAAATTACCAACACCACAAGTAGCAGAGCAACTACTCACATCATTCCAATCTCCCCACATCCCATCAACTAAACGAGAAGAAAAAAATCATAATCTCTTATCTAATACTGACTCCATGTGATTAAACATACACTCAGAACTGGCTCACTTTCAAAAATTAAAGCAACCCTTACTTGGACATTCTCCGTGATTGCAGGAAAGACTTTGACTGTTTGGGCCAGGACAGGAAGCACCACTTCCTATTGGAGCAGGATCATCACAAGATCTGATTTGCTCCAAATTACCAACACCACAAGTGAGAGAGCAACTACTCACATCATTCCATTCTCCCCACATCCCATCAACTGAACGAGAAGAAACAATCTTAATACCTTATCCAATACTCACTCCATGCCATGAAACAATCACTCGGAATTCCATCAATTTTAAAAACTTAAAGTAACACGTACTTGGACATTCTCCGAGATTGCAGGAAACACTTTGACTATCCGGTCCAGGACAGGGAGATCCGCTTCCAATTGGAGCAGGATCATCACAAGATCTGATTTGTTCCAAATTACCAATACCACAAGTAGCAGAGCAACTACTCACATCATTCCAATCTGACCAAATCCCATCATCTTACCAAAAACGAAAAAAAAATCACTTATACAACACTGAGATCATGATGTCAAACAATTACCCTGAAATCAATTCACTTTTGAAACTGAAATAAATCCATACTTGGACATTCCCCCAAGTTGCAGGAAACACTTTGAATATCTGGTCCAGGACAGGAAGATCCACTTCCAATTGGAACAGGATCATCACAAGATCTGACTTGTCCCAAATTACCAACACCACAAGTAGCAGAGCAACTACTGACATCATTCCATTCACCCCACATCCCATCAACTAAACGAGAAGAAAAAATCATAATACCTTATCCAATACTGACTCCATATCATAACACATACACTCAGAACTGGTTCACTTTTGAAAATTAAAGCAACCCTTACTTGGACATTCTCCCAAATTGCAGGAAATACTTTGACTGTCTGGGCCAGGACAGGAAGTACCACTTCCAATTGGAGCAGGATCATTACAAGATCTGACTTGCTCCAAATTACCAACACCACAAGTGGCAGAGCAACTAATCACATCATTCCATTCACCCCACATACCATCAACTAAACGAGAAGAAAAAATCATAATCTTTTATCTAATATTGACTCCATGTGATGACACATACACTCAGAACTGGCTGACTTTCAAAAATTAAAGCAACCCTTACTTGGACATTCTCCCAAGTTGCAGGAAACACTTTGACTGTTTGGGCCAGGACAGGAAGCACCACTTCCTATTGGAGCAGGATCATCACAAGATCTGATTTGCTCCAAATTACCAACACCACAAGTGGGAGAGCAACTACTCACATCATTCCATTCTCCCCACATCCCATCAACTAAACGAGAAGAAACAATCTTAATACCTTATCCAATACTCACTCCATGTCATGAAACAATCACTCGGAATTCGGTCAATTTTAAAAACTTAAAGTAACACATACTTGGACATTCTCCGAGATTGCAGGAAACACTTTGACTATCCGGTCCAGGACAGGGAGATCCGCTTCCAATTGGAGCAGGATCATCACAAGATCTGATTTGTTCCAAATTACCAACACCACAAGTAGCAGAGCAACTACTCACATCATTCCAATCTCCCCACATCCCATCAACTAAACGAGAAGAAAAAAATCATAATCTCTTATCTAATACTGACTCCATGTGATGAAACATACACTCAGAACTGGCTCACTTTCAAAAATTAAAGCAACCCTTACTTGGACATTCTCCGTGATTGCAGGAAAGACTTTGACTGTTTGGGCCAGGACAGGAAGCACCACTTCCTATTGGAGCAGGATCATCACAAGATCTGATTTGCTCCAAATTACCAACACCACAAGTGAGAGAGCAACTACTCACATCATTCCATTCTCCCCACATCCCATCAACTGAACGAGAAGAAACAATCTTAATACCTTATCCAATACTCACTCCATGCCATGAAACAATCACTCGGAATTCCATCAATTTTAAAAACTTAAAGTAACACGTACTTGGACATTCTCCGAGATTGCAGGAAACACTTTGACTATCTGGTCCAGGACAGGGAGATCCGCTTCCAATTGGAGCAGGATCATCACAAGATCTGATTTGTTCCAAATTACCAATACCACAAGTAGCAGAGCAACTACTCACATCATTCCAATCGGACCAAATCCCATCATCTTACCAAAAACGAAAAAAAAATCACTTATACAACACTGAGATCATGATGTCAAACAATTACCCTGAAATCAATTCACTTTTGAAACTGAAATAAATCCATACTTGGACATTCCCCCAAGTTGCAGGAAACACTTTGAATATCTGGTCCAGGACAGGAAGATCCACTTCCAATTGGAACAGGATCATCACAAGATCTGACTTGTCCCAAATTACCAACACCACAAGTAGCAGAGCAACTACTGACATCATTCCATTCACCCCACATCCCATCAACTAAACGAGAAGAAAAAATCATAATACCTTATCCAATACTGACTCCATATCATAACACATACACTCAGAACTGGTTCACTTTTGAAAATTAAAGCAACCCTTACTTGGACATTCTCCCAAATTGCAGGAAATACTTTGACTGTCTGGGCCAGGACAGGAAGTACCACTTCCAATTGGAGCAGGATCATCACAAGATCTGACTTGCTCCAAATTACCAACACCACAAGTGGCAGAGCAACTAATCACATCATTCCATTCACCCCACATACCATCAACTAAACGAGAAGAAAAAATCATAATCTTTTATCTAATATTGACTCCATGTGATGACACATACACTCAGAACTGGCTGACTTTCAAAAATTAAAGCAACCCTTACTTGGACATTCTCCCAAGTTGCAGGAAACACTTTGACTGTTTGGGCCAGGACAGGAAGCACCACTTCCTATTGGAGCAGGATCATCACAAGATCTGATTTGCTCCAAATTACCAACACCACAAGTGGGAGAGCAACTACTCACATCATTCCATTCTCCCCACATCCCATCAACTAAACGAGAAGAAACAATCTTAATACCTTATCCAATACTCACTCCATGTCATGAAACAATCACTCGGAATTCGGTCAATTTTAAAAACTTAAAGTAACACATACTTGGACATTCTCCGAGATTGCAGGAAACACTTTGACTATCCGGTCCAGGACAGGGAGATCCGCTTCCAATTAGAGCAGGATCATCACAAAATCTGATTTGCTCCAAATTACCAACACCACAAGTGAGAGAGCAACTACTCACATCATTCCATTCTCCCCACATCCCATCAACTAAACGAGAAGAAACAATCTTAATACCTTATCCAATACTCACTCCATGTGATGAAACATACACTCAGAACTGGCTCACTTTCAAAAATTAAAGCAACCCTTACTTGGACATTCTCCGAGATTGCAGGAAACACTTTGACTGTTTGGGCCAGGACAGGAAGCACCACTTCCTATTGGAGCAGGATCATCACAAGATCTGATTTGCTCCAAATTACCAACACCACAAGTGAGAGAGCAACTACTCACATCATTCCATTCTCCCCACATCCCATCAACTAAACGAGAAGAAACAATCTTAATACCTATCCAATACTCACTCCATGCCATGAAACAATCACTCGGAATTCCATCAATTTTAAAAACTTAAAGTAACACGTACTTGGACATTCTCCGAGATTGCAGGAAACACTTTGACTATCCGGTCCAGGACAGGGAGATCCGCTTCCAATTGGAGCAGGATCATCACAAAATCTGATTTGCTCCAAATTACCAACACCACAAGTGAGAGAGCAACTACTCACATCATTCCATTCTCCCCACATCCCATCAACTAAACGAGAAGAAACAATCTTAATACCTTATCCAATACTCACTCCATGTCATGAAACAATCACTCGGAATTCCATCAATTTTAAAAACTTAAAGTAACACGTACTTGGACATTCTCCGAGATTGCAGGAAACACTTTGACTGTCTTGTCCAGGACATGAAGACCCACTTCCAATTGGGGAAGGATCATCACAAGATCTGACTTGCTCCAAATTACCAACACCACAAGTGGCAGAGCAACTACTCACATCATTCCATTCACCCCACATCCCATCAACTAAACGAGAAGGAAAAATCATAATACCTTATTCAATACTGACTCCATGAGAAGAAACACTCACTTGGAATTGCATGACTTTTAAAAACTTAAAGTAACTATTACTTGGACATTCTCCGAGATTGCAGGAAACACCTTGACTGTCTTGTCCAGGACAGGAAGACCCAGTTCCAATTGGGGAAGGATCATCACAAGATCTGACTTGCTCTAAATTACCAACACCACAAGTGGCAGAACAACTACTCACATCATTCCATTCTCCCCACATCCCATCAACTAAAACAGAAGAAAAAATCATAATATCTTATCCAATACTGACACCATGTCATATAACAATCACTCAGAATTGAATCACTTTAAAGCAATCCTTACTTGGACATTCTCCGAGATTGCAGGAAACACCTTGACTGTCTTGTCCAGGACAGGAAGACCCAGTTCCAATTGGGGAAGGATCATCACAAGATCTGACTTGCTCCAAATTACCAACACCACAAGTGGCAGAGCAACTACTCACATCATTCCATTCACCCCAAATCCCATCAACTAAACCAGAAGAAACAATCTTAATACCTTATCTAATACTGACTCCATGTCAGGAAACACTCACTCGGAATTGCTTCGCTTTTAAAAACTTAAAGTAACTATTACTTGGACATTCTCCATGATTGCAGGAAAGACTTTGACTGTTTGGGCCAGGACAGGAAGCACCACTTCCTATTGGAGCAGGATCATCACAAAATCTGATTTGCTCCAAATTACCAACACCACAAGTGAGAGAGCAACTACTCACATCATTCCATTCTCCCCACATCCCATCAACTAAACGAGAAGAAACAGTCTTAATACCTTATCCAATACTCACTCCATGTCATGAAACAATCACTCGGAATTCCATCAATTTTAAAAACTTAAAGTAACACGTACTTGGACATTCTCCGAGATTGCAGGAAACACTTTGACTATCCGGTCCAGGACAGGGAGATCCGCTTCCAATCGGAGCAGGATCATCACAAGATCTGACTTGCTCCAAATTACCAACACCACAAGTGGCAGAGCAACTAATCACATCATTCCATTCTCCCCACATCCCATCAACTAAACGAGAAGAAAAAATCATAATCTCTTATCTAATACTGACTCCATGTGATGACACATACACTCAGAACGGGCTGACTTTCAAAAATTAAAGCAACCCTTACTTGGACATTCTCCCAAGTTGCAGGAAACACTTTGACTGTTTGGGCCAGGACAGGAAGCACCACTTCCTATTGGAGCAGGATCATCACAAAATCTGATTTGCTCCAAATTACCAACACCACAAGTGAGAGAGCAACTACTCACATCATTCCATTCTCCCCACATCCCATCAACTAAACGAGAAGAAACAATCTTAATACCTTATCCAATACTCACTCCATGTCATGAAACAATCACTCGGAATTCCATCAATTTTAAAAACTTAAAGTAACACGTACTTGGACATTCTCTGAGATTGCAGGAAACACTTTGACTATCCGGTCCAGGACAGGGAGATCCGCTTCCAATAGGAGCAGGATCATCACAAGATCTGACTTGCTCCAAATTACCAACACCACAAGTGGCAGAACAACTACTCACATCATTCCATTCTTCCCACATCCCATCAACTAAACAAGAAGAAAAAATCATAATCTCTTATCTAATACTGACTCCATGTCATGACACATACACTCAGAACGGGATCACTTTCGAAAATTAAAGCAACCCTTACTTGGACATTCTCCCAAATTGCACAAAACACTTTGACTGTCTTGTCCAAGACAGGAAGACCCACTTCCAATTGGGGAAGGATCATCACAAGATCTGACTTGCTCCAAATTACCAACACCACAAGTGGCAGAGCAACTACTCACGTCATTCCATTCACCCCAAATCCCATCAACTAAACCAAAAGAAACAGTCTTAATACCTTATATAAATAAATAAATAATTAAAGCACATCTTTTTAGCACTCCTGTGATGTGAATTTTTGGGTTACTTTTCTTTGTTTTTTATTCAGCTAAAAGAAAGAGAATGAAATTGTTTTCAGCATTTTCGAATTTATTGTTTTGATTTTTCAACAAGTTTCATGGCATCTGAATATGATTTCAGAGGAAGTCCTGGAGCAGAATTAACTTTTGCAAATAAAACATGATGAGATATTGTCTTACCCAGAATTTGATTCATTTTTATAATTGGGTAACTATAATATTTCACAGACTGTCTTCTTCTCCTGGAATCAATGTTTAACATGTGCAATAAAACACAACATTCACAAAGAAATTTTGTAGTTGATAGATGAAGTAACGAAAGAGACTTGTTTTAAAAGTGCAACACACATTCACAGTTTATGGATCTCTTTATTGAAAAGTAATACATTCTTAAGAAAAAATTGATTTTGTAAGTAAACACCTCTTTCGAATAAACTCCTGCTGTAAAAGTTGATTTTTTAATAAACTCCCAGAGCACTTAATCAGTCATTTACGATGTTATGTGATTTCATTTTAAATAAAACCAGCAAAGTGCAAGGGTGGAAGAAACAAGAGCAGACTATTTATTTAATAGATCTATGATGTACGAAATCCATGGAAAAAGATTTGAATCAAGTCCACTGACATGTGGAGTACCCTAAGGGTCCATCCTGGGGCTTATCCTGTTCTTAATATATTTCCACGACTTTGGAAATTACTTAAAACATTCAAAAGTTCTTAAAGTGGCTGATGACACTGTTATCTACCTTTCCAAAAAGTGCTATGTTCACATAGAACATGATTTGAATTCCGATTTACTCAACATATCTGACTATTTCTATGAGAATGAGCTGGTTATTAATCTCAAACCAGGCAAGACAGAATTGATGTTGTTTGGTACTCGCAAATGACTGAACCAAAACAACAATCTCATCAGTCTCAAGTACAACTCTCAAACAATATCATCCACTAAGGACTACAAGTATTTGGGAACCATATTAGACCAAACACTGTCTTTCAATGCAAATCTCTATCAAGTCAAGAAGAAGACATCACCCAAGTTACATTTGCTTGCGTCCCTGAAGTTCTATATTTCTCCAGAATCCCTGATCAAAGTTTACAAGGGGATACAACTACCAGTTCTACTCTATAGCTGCACAACCAATCTGAATTTGACCAACACGCAGCTGTCTAAACTGTCATCTTCAGACAATAGAATTACAAACAAAAATAACAACTAAGAAGCAAACACCAATACACGACGAAATAAAAAGACATACTGTCCCATGACAGTTAAAAAGTGCTTAAATGATGAACTCTGTGAAAACTTTGAAATTTCTTCAGTAGCAACCATGAAAGAATGACTAGCAATAACGGATTTCTATTGCAAGTTCCAAAGGTACGGCTGCAGCTTGCAAAATCTGGCTTTCATTCAATGGATGTAAAAATTTACCATGACCTGCCAATTGAACATTGACAAGCTGACAGTCCAGCAACCTTCAAGAAACTTGTAGCAAAATATTTTAATGTGTAAATAATGTTGGTTTTTTTATATTTATAGTGTTATACCTTTTCCTTTATGTTTTATTTTATCTACTTTTAAAAGGTTTACTTTTAGCTCGACACATGTCAATAGCAGTGTATGTAACATTGAAATGTATTTATCCTGTATAAAGAATTTTAATAATAATAATAATAATAATAATAATAATAATAATAATAATAATAATAATAATAATAATAATAATAATAATAATAATAATAATAATAATAATAATAATAATAATAATAATAATAATAATAATAATAATAAAATCCACAGAAAAATGAATCGTAAAAAAGTTATTACACAGGATGCTAGTTAGCATAATAGTCCAGATGTTATACAGACATTGATGATTAAAATTTGTTCAGGACATGAAAGATTCCAATTTAGCACCATTACAATCAGCCAATATTGCCGACCCCAATTGATGTTATTCCTATTTTTTATCAAGATATTTGCCCTTAAATGTGGGGTTCTATTTGTTCTAGTAATCGCATGGACGTGAGTCCAATTACAATTTAATTAACGAGTAGTAAGTAAAAAATCTGAAATTTTAACAAGTGCGAAAGACGAGTGAATTATAAACTGTAATTTCATGAACTAGTGGGACGCACAGGCACGATAATATATCAGATTAATAAATTTCTACTTCACTAAAGCTAATTTATTGACTTTCAGAATCTATTCTATCTCTCTTTATGCCATAAGCAAAACAGTTCAATAACAGGAAACACAAGAGAGACAAAAAAACATACTTTGAAAAGATAGCATCAACAATTCTTCAGTGCATAGAGACCCTCCATCACAAACACTGACTAATATCTCAAGTACATCAACTTCAACAGTTTGTAGATCTTGTGCTACATAAATATCGCCAGTGTTCAATTCAATACCAAATATGACAGAGTCCAAAAAATATTGTAAGTCACCATTAGTTCCTGAATCTTGGTCAGTAGCATTGACATTGTACACCACTTCATTAACCAATGTTGTTTTGGGTATAACCACAACTTGATCAAGAAAAATGTCAGGAAAGTCATTAATATCAATAACTTCTATTGAGACAGTGGCCATGGTTGGTGTAGCATCAACAGTGTAAGTTTTTTCAGTTGAGTCATACAATTTTGCAGTGATTTTTAATGTGAATTCCTGGTGTGCTTCAAAATCAACTGGAGCTGGAAGATAGATTTTACCACTTTTTAAATCGAGATGGAATGTATCATCAGTGTTGCCACTTACAATGAAGTAGTGAATAGGTTTACAAGTTCTTGTTATTTTTATTTTGGTCACTTGGTTGTCAAAATATTCATTTTCAGTGATAGTGACTTGATAAGTTTCTGGATCAAACCAAGCCAAATGTTCATCGGCTTAAAAAGAATAACGTATGATGAATTCGCCATATCAGGAATAATAAATAAACAACATTTTTTTTATATAAAACTAATATACTGAATCAGTTTTTTACATTTATTGATGATGGACATAGTCCAAAAAGCTGAAATATAATTATATATAAAAAAATGTTGTTTATTTATTATTAAAAAGAATTGAAATCAACAAAACAACTCATCACATAGTCATGCTTTTAATTCCACAAGTTAGTCTCAGTTAAACATTATAACTCAAAGCGTGAGCAACGAAGGCAATGAATCTATCAATTCTAACAAGATACAATCATCGCTAGTTTGCAATGAGAACTTTGTTATTTCTGCCTGGGTTAACAATATAAGTGTTGAGTCTTTCAAACAATAAAATAAAGACTTTCCCAAAAACTGCCTTATGACAAACACACTCAAATTTAGCAAGGGATCTTATGAACAGTTGACCTTAAAAGAAAATGTGTTGCTAATGCTTTATCTTCAAAGGTTAACTGTTTATGACATAAAAGTACTTGAACAGAATGAAATGCACTAAAGTAGCCATTCAGTGTGTTTTGATTTCTATTCATCACTTCTGTCAAATATAATAACTAAATCCAAATTTATCTGAAAGGTATTTAGTATCATAGGCATTTTAAAAATCTGAATTTCCACACTTCTTTACAATTCTTTATTCAAGCTGTTACATACATAGTTAGACTTCAGCTTCTAATTTAAATTGAAAAGTGATTTTTCCTCACCAGCAAGAACAGTGTTTCATCATAGCTAACTATATCATAATTTCAATTGAATTTGAGAACTAATCAACAAAACTTAAGTATCTTATAAGAGATTATCATTCATTTTCTCAACTGCATACCAATTCTAATTATGCATGAGCAAACCACAAGTTGGACAGGCACCTAGCACAAAAATTAGTAATTCACTTTAGATACTTCCCAAACACACAAAACAGTTATTATTATTATTTACCAATGCAGTCATCACAGCTGCAATGTTGTGTCTCTTCGAATTTCAAAGTCCTGTCTAGGCTCACACAACCACCATTGATATCCCATGGAGGATTAGGTTCCGGAGAATTGCACATCCTCTCACGAGAGAAGAGACCATCCAAACATTCAGATGACCAAGTTGACCAATCATCCCAACAACCTTTAGCTAAAAGAATCAAACGAAGCATATTAAAACATTAAAAGAAAACCAATAAACTAAACTTGTTACCAAACAAACGTAAGCTTCTTTATTTTTGTGAATAAGATGAGACGTACTTGTACCAAAGATCTCCACTTCAGCTATTCCCAGTTGAGCATCTGCCACTGTGCTCACAATGGTAACAAAATTCCCAGCATAAATCCTATCCTCATTACATGGAATTACATGTGGATTAGAAGCGAAGGACATTGAGTCTATACACAAGGGATCATCACTAGTTCCCCTTGATCCAACATGAACATCTAGTACACTATTAAATCCTGTTTCAGCAATGATACGAAATTGACTAACTTGAAATAACCGAGAAGGTAAATCGATTAAAATCCAGGAAAACTCATCAGCACCTGCATAACCAACTAAGTATGTACTCAAAGAGTAATCATACAAATCTGTATTACTGGTCAACGATTCAGTAATGACACTGATAAAATTGGGCTCAAGCAGTATGGACTCTAAAGTTAATACAAGTAACATAAAAAAGTGATTCCATATAACATAACAGAACGTAAAATAATTATAATAAATAATATGATATAAGATAGACAACTCACCGTCAGTAATGAATTTCAAATCACAAATAGATAGACTTCCACTGCCCTCCAATGTTATTCGTATGTATCGAACACTATCCTCGCAAGGAAAGAGGTATTCAACACCGGCATCAAGAGATACTATATCAACACAATTTGAAGTACCATCTCTGTTAGGGCTTATTCGAATTTCATTTTCCCCTCCAAGAATGACCGTTATATTTGCCAACGAAATTCCTCTATCAAATTTAAATATAACATAGGAGTTAATACCACCATCCAATATGAAAGGGTCATCACATGTGGGGTCGTTGTCAATTGCGTTTCTTGATGCACCACTTACCGCTATTGTTTTAAAATCAAGCTTCCCAGATGCTAAAGGTGAGAGAAACAAAATGTTTAACTATGTAATAGAAATACTTTCAAGCAGATACTGCATTTACCTCTCTCTAATAAGTGCTCCCCTTCCCTCTATTAAGAGACCAGGTGATAATTACAGGAAAATACCCATGGCATTTTATTCAATTCATCTTCCTTAGATATTCTATGGGTTTTCAAAATACATTTGTAAAAGTGTCCTCCTCTTTTAAGATCCCCACCACCACCTCATCGAAATGTGCACCATTAAAAACCGAAAAGAAAATTGTTATATTTTCGCGGTCTGTCACAGATACGTACGTATGCAATAAAGAGCAGTTGTTTCATCATAATTGAATATTGAAGTGTGATTTTCTTGACAATGACATTCAAATAAGGCTCCATTATTGATACACATTGTATTAATTCCAGGACAAGGGTTTTCTACTGATGCACAAGGATTGGTATCTGAATGAAGAAACAACAATGTTAAAAAGCTTCAATGCAACAATGAGCACGTGATAAAGTGAATGAAAAAGTTCTAGACAAATTTAGGAGACTTAATTGTATGGAAAAATATTTGAAAGGTCTTAAAAAAAAGTTAGAAAATGACTGCTCTTTTTAATGGGTTCTAATAGTGACCAAAAGATAAATGAATGTCATTAAAATCTTTTTCAAATACCAAAATTGTAATTCTTGAAATCCTGTTCCAGAAACAAGCAATCAAACAGTTAGCTGCTGACATTTTAGATTAGAGAAGCACCAAACATTTCTAGATTTTTCTCACCTGCAATAGATATTGTTAGTAATTCTTCAGTGCATAGAGACCCTCCATCACAAACACTGACTAATATCTCAAGTACATCAACTTCAACAGTTTGTAGATCTTGTGCTACATAAATATCGCCAGTGTTCAATTCAATACCAAATATGACAGAGTCCAAAAAATATTCTAATTCACCATTACTACCCGAATCTTGGTCACTTGCATCGACCGCATAAACTACATCATCCAACATGGCTGATTTTGAGGCAACTATCACTTGCTGATCATAAGAAATTGTGGGATAATCATTGACATCAGCAACACTTATCCAAACGGCAGCCATCGTTGGTGTAGCTAAGATGTATTCAGTAGCTGAAGTATACCATCGAGCAGATATATGCAGAGTAAACAATGAATGAGCTTCAAAATCCACAGGAAAAGGCAGATAGACACGACCATTATATTGGTTAATAGTGAATGTTTCATCATCATTCCCACTTTCAATAAAATATTGAATAGGTTTACAAGTTCTAGTAACTCCAATGTTGGCGATTTCCATTTCAAAATCTATATTTTCTCTAATAGTGGCTTCAAAAACCTCTGGGTCAAACCAGGTAAAATGTTCATCGGCTAAAAAATTAGATATAATTGTTTTGTTAAAGAACATCAATTCTTTACATTTAGATTCATGACAGAGACAAACAAGCCTTAAGATAAATGACATTCCAGATTGTTGACATTGTTGAAGCCTTTTATGCATTAGCAATAAGGTATGATAATTTTGTCTCTAACAAATCGGATACATCTGTTCATTGTTCGAAGTGCTGTTTTGAGTTCAGTTGAGTACACGATTATTCTTCAAGATGGTATTCGTTTGAGGATCAAAACATAGATTCACAGAAACAAACATATACCTAAGCAGTTGGAACAAGAGCAACTTTGAACTTCTGAGAGTTTTAATTCCTGATCCATCCCATAACAGAATGCAGACACATCCCATATAGGAGCTGGTTCGGGAGAGTTACATGACCTGCTTCGTGTAGCTAAACCATTTTCACATTCAGTAGTCCAACTAGACCAATCATCCCAGCAACCATATTCTAAACACACAACCATGTGGTTTATATTTAAGATAGGTTAAGTAAAGTTCATGAATTATCAGAGAATAACTATTTCCACAAGTCACTTGATTCTCGTTGTAAGTAAAATTGTAAATTAGATGTTTATTGTGTTCAATAACACATAATTATGCATAATGGTGATATACAAAGTTTTATCTTCTTTATTAATAGCGAGTGTGCATTCCACTTTTATTTTAGAGTGATACATTTAAAGAAATTTCATGGTCATTTTCTCACAAGGAGCACGCAAAACCACAATGCTGCGAGAAGCGTTTTTTAGTATTAGTATATTAGCAGTAGCTAATGACGCGACATGAATTTGGCACGGGGGACATTCCATTGCTCCCCCAATGGAACATGACATTTAGGGTCTTATATCTCGAGAACCAATGGGGATATCTGATGTTTTTGGAGTCTGCAATATTGGCAATGGGGTGACAAAAAAAATTGGATCTAAAAATTTTTGGGGACGCGTGTGACGTCATCAAAATCTTTGATCGACAATATCTCAGTAACGGCACATCATACACAGACAATCCCATACATTTTCTTGATTAGCTTTTTGAGCTCTATGGGATTGTACTACGTATCCTTTTGGATTGTGCGATTTGATTTTCTGTCACCCTAATATTTGGAAATAGGAAGAGCACCCTGTCACCCTAATATTTGGGAATAGGTGAGTTTAGGATGGCAACTCATGGGGAGTAAAATGAACCTGTAAAAAATTTTTACCCAGGATACTAGTATATCTATAATAATGAGAAATATATATAAGAAAATGAGAAAGAACAAAAAGGTTGGTACATAGAATGTCAATTTCAATCAATTCTCCTTTATTATTATTATTATCACATTTGGCCATTTTAGGTATACCTATTATATCATAGTTATCTTCTTATACTAATACGCAATCTTGCTTTTTTCTTACCTAATTTTGAAAGAAAGAACGTTAGGTAAATTTTCCCGGGAAGTTTGTCAATGGATATCTGTTTCTGTTTTTTTCCATATTAGTATAGGGGGGATCTCCCATCAAAATAGGGGAATCTCTAGCTCCATCTTACGGATTTTTATTACTTTGTGGAGTGTTGTATCTTAAGGAAGACATCGCAAGGCTCCCCAGGGAGAATGCAATGTAATGTTTTTTCGTTCGAAATATTCTAAAGGATCATTTCTTTGGTCTTTGTTAATTTTGTTGTTTATTTTTATTTCAATGATTAAAGTTCAAAAGCAAAGAATAATATTGTTGTTATTGAAAAAGTATTATTCAGGAAAGGAAGAAGAGTTTCTAAAATGTAAACAAATTTGTGTTCATTTTCATAAAGATTAATTTGCGAGAGACGGGCAAGAGAAGAAATGAAACAAAGTATTTTATTATTAAACAAATTAAGAAAAATGAAGGAAGGAAAAATGTAAAGTATGGTTTCCGTGGGTACTAGAAATTGAAGAACATCTTACTTATTTATTTACAGTTTTTAAAAATGGTTGCACAGAAGAAGTTGTGAAATGATAGCAAATGGTTTTGAATTTATTCCTCTTTTTTTTCGTTTTTGATGATCTAAACTTGCTTCTATCCTATATTTTTTTCTTTTTAGATTAGAAAATTAAGCACAATTAAAAATTATGGCGAAGAACAATGAATGTGCCAATCATGGTTTTATATCATGGTACAAGCAATTGGGAAGTCATTTGACGAATTTATAGAAGAATGACACTTCGGTTGTATCCTGATCATATTTGATTCAAGTATCCCGGGCAAAGACATAAATCTACGGTTTCACTCAATACTTGGAAAATGTAACAAAACATTTTAAGGTTGAATTTTTATATTTCTTATCATTGCGAGTGAAACCATAATATGTGTTTACCCGGGCTACTACACAATTGCCACAAACACACTGTTTTGTTATTTTGTTACTTGTGTAGAGATGGAAAGGTGAACAAAGAAAGACACTTAATGCCATTTTTTGAAAAGACAAAGATGCCCGAATATTGATTGATTGTTGCTTCGATTCTTTATTGAATCAAAAACTACTTTCATAATTGCTGGTCCATGGCCGTGTAAAGAAATGTGGTGAAACTAAAAGGAATGCCTCTAATCAATTGAAAAAAACAACAAGGAAAAGTCAGAAAGCCTTCTAAACATCTTTATATCCTGATCATAAGTTCCACTGGTGTGCAAAAGTTATTTATCCATTCATAACCCTTTACTAAATGACATTAAAAGTTTGATTTTATTTAGAAATGTTATGACTTGATCTTTAATTTTGATTTATTTTACAGGTTTTGTTGTGTATCACTTTCTTTCCACATTCACGCTTCTCCTCATTTTTACATTTACACATTATGTTTTAAGACCTTGGTTCGGATTTGTTTTGTTCTCATTGTACTATAAATTCTGTATGCCAATCGTGTGTAAATTAAAAATGTTTTTAGCTTTTACTTTTTGTGCATATTACAGATAGCTTTTTGCTGTTTTTATGTAACATTGTATACATATGTGTGTTTAAATTGAAAAAAAGATTGTTGATTTCTCAAAATCATTAAAAATAATTAGTTTTATTGTGAAGTTACACTAACCTGACCCATAAACTTCTAGTTCACATATTAATAAATCATCTTCTGTGTTTGTGACCATCAAAAACCGACCATTGTATTCTTGACCAGATGTACAAGGCACTGGGAATGATGAACTTCCTTGAAAAGTTGTTCTTTCTATGCATAAGGCATCTGTAGTTCTTGCAGCCCATCCCACATATACATTCAATATTTGAGCTGTATCTCCACTTGTAAGAATACGGACATGGGTAACTTTAAACATAAGCGCAGGTAAATCAACGACAATCCATGCATCTGCAATATTGTTCTCTTTATAAGCGATGAAGCAGGTGTTAATGTCAAAGTCACGAACAGGTGTAAAATCCACTGATGCATCTGAAAGAACTTTTATATTTTCATTACCAACCTCACTACCATCTAAATAAAAGTAATAGACATTCTCTACAAAGGGGTTTCAATGTTCATCTTGCTAGGGAAATTAATAATATGAAAGCAAACGTAAAAAATTTGTGAAAAACATGCAGAGAAAGGAACAACGACAGACTTACCATTTATTGTAAACTTTGCATTACATATTGTCAGTCTACCCGAAACTGATTCGAAAAGGGTTATACGAATAAATCTAAGGTAGTAATTGCAAGACAAAACATATTCAATATTTTCTTCAATAAGGAGTTCATTTACACAATCGTGGGTACCATATTGATCATGACTGATTCTAATAGTACTAGCTTCACCAACAACAAGTGTTATATTAGCAAGGTATAGCCATGCTCCAAGATCAAGTAGGATATAACTATCATTTTCAGAAGTAGGTGCAATATAAGGTTGATCACAAGTTGTAATTTCATCAATTGCCAATGTTGGAATTCCGCTTGTACCAATGGCCTCAAAGCCAACCAGTGCAGATGCTAAAAAATCCAAAAAAACAACTGTTTAATAATCATAATAAAATTCAATTTCTGATGTTCTATAAAATCCGGCTAACTGCCAATACATTAGATAAAATTATCGTGATAGTAGAGGTATTAATTTAATGCTATAGAAAAAGACAAGGCAGCATACCAATACATGCTTCTTCACTGTTGTAATTTGGAATTGACAAATAATTTGTGAGACATGTGCATTGGTAAGATTCTGTGGTTTCAATACATTCGGTATTTTCACCTGTACAAACATCAGGTTCCAGGCAAGGATCTGAAGAAAACGAACAATAAAGCATCTTTTAAAATCAACAACAGTCTATCCAAGCATATAAACATAAACTAATAATAACATCATACACAGCAAAAATTCCACTTCTTATTTAGAGCAAAAAATATAGCAATTTAAGATAGAAAATCTTGAAATAAGAATTTTTTTCTTGTCCAAATAGCAAGAATATTTTTCTTGAAATAAGTTTTTTTTTGCTTAAAACAGGAAGATTTTATCTTAGCAAGTTAGTCAAAAAGTACCTGAAATAAGAAATTATTTCTAACCAAGATCTGATTTTCTTATTTCAAGTAAAAGTTTATTTAAAATGAAAAATATTTACTAGATTCATTCTTAATAAGAATTGGAATTTTTGCTGTGACAACAAGCATTCAAGGTATATCATGGCACTATTACAACTCACTTCAACAGGCAAATACCAGTTAACAAATCACAAGTAATACTTATTTAAAAATTAAATTGATAAAGGTACGTTAACTACGAAAAAATTGGGCGGATAAATTTTGGACAAAAATATTTTGATTGAAGTTATTTGGTCCAATTTTATGCTTAAGTTTGATAAAAGTGTTTAGAACAAGGCCTAACCCTTATCCTTCAGTGACCCAATATTTAACAATATGACTTTGTGGTTTCAGGTAAAAAGTGTTTTTTCATTTTTATTTTTTCATTTCATTTTTTATTTGATTATTTTACTAACGAATGGAAACTAACCGTGTATTTCAGAGGCACCAAGTTCGTACAGAAATACCTGATTATGCTAAAACAACATGAGGAGGTTGTTGGGATAATGTAACAGTTGCTAAAGGACCAACAACAGACATAGGACAGTCACATTTTACTTGACTAAATATGTTTGCGGACCTGCAATTCACGAAAAGGAATCTTATAAGAGTAGCCAATGTCAGTTTGATCGCAAACTTAGTAAATTCCAATATACCTTCAAAGTAAACAATAAGGATAATTCTCACTTTTTGGCATGATATTTACATCTTTCTAATAGAAAAAGTAGAAGTAGACAATGTTATCAAATCATTAACCCATATTCAACTGAATTCTTTTCCTTCCTAAGTAGCACCCTCTGTTGTTAAGGCTACTATCAGTTTTAATTGGTCTTTAAAATTTAGTAATGTGTTCATTTACTTGAAAAAAATTTGGCCATTGATTTCATCTCATCCAAATCTTTCGTAGTTAATGTATAACAATATGAGGCTTTTAGCTTTGTCACTAGTAAAGTACTATAAGCTTATGTTTCCTATAATTTTTGTTGACTTTCTATGCATGGTAAGTCATAAAAAAGGGAAATATAATATTAACAAACAATCTGAAAGACTCTTGAAGAATCAAAAATTTGTATTTTGATTACAAACGTCTGGCTGGCTTACATTTCACCAATAGAAATAATTATATTTCATATTAGGGTATTTAAAAGTATTTTTAGATTATTATGGATTTAGCAATAGATTAGCTACTAATTAACGCCCAATAGTTTAAATCAACAATAGCATGGTTGTTATTGCGGAATGTCAGTCACATCGTGGGCACAGTAGTCAAGGAAAACATCAGGGCATTATCAAACATAAAAAATTGTTCTTTCTGGTCAAATTTTTTTCTAGACCTAAAAATGTGTTATATGAGATGTTAATGAGCTCTTAGAAAACTATCAGAATTAAGAATTAATTAATCCATGAATAATTACAAATTTGAAGAAAACTGAAACCATCTCACCAACAGTGAACTCATAAAAATAATGATCTTTTGCATCATAATCAACTTTTTTTATATAAAAACTATTCATTTCATAGCCATTCAGTTTGTTTGTTTATCTCTATTGCAGGTCACACAATCAGAACAATTGATTCTCACAATGTTTATGACACGACTTCTAATTAATCTCCATTTCGTTCGTAATAACAAATGAAATGCTCAGGAAGAACAAACTAACAACATTTAACCCATATGCAATATAAAAAGCAATCAGGGAATCGAATATGTTTAGGCATTAGTCAGAAGATTTCACATTTGTGATTTAAACAAAGAAAAGAAAAGGAATTAAAAAACAGTCAAAACAAAATTAAAAACGCGAAAATTAACAAAAATTAGGTAGTTCCATAACTTCTACAATATTTACAAAAAACTAGTGCGCATTAGGTGAAAATAGTTGATTTCAAGAAAATGTTAAGTGGAAAGTAGATTACTGAGGGGCAAGTATGCAGACTATTGATTATAGCATTTTGCTAGTTTGCCTGAAGAAATTTTCTTGGTTTTTAATATATGACAAGACTACAATTGATTATGAACTTCCTCTTAAAATATTGAGAACTTTGTAAATATTCCAATACACACTCTTTTAACAGGCAATTGCTGTTAGTCCAGAAGGACACGGTGATCGAAACCTTTTTATTTAAAAAAAAATTGGTTTAGCCTAAGCTTTTCTTGTTTTGTACTGATTTAAGCCTTAGATTGTTCTTCCCTTGTTCTTATTTTTCATTGATATTCATCAGACATAAATTGGATATTTAGAAATGTAGACTGATCTTGAATATAAAGTAAAATTTTCATTTCCATAATGTTGTTCTTTGCAACCTTCAAAAGTGATCAAATTGAGTGCTGATAAATATCTTTACCTTTTTCTGTATGACAAAAAACTTGTTCTTACTACTAGGATAGGAAAATGTTTACCCTTAGTTTTGTTCTCAACTTGTTTTTGACTTTTAGTCCACTAAGATATAAAATGGTTACTTACTTTGTAATGTAATAATATGATACTTCATGAAAAACAAAGCAACAAAGATCCATTTACTAATTGTTTTCATAACTACAAGAATATCCTTACACCAGAATGCAAAGGACCTCCACCAACTAATTTCAAGTCATCATTAACTGAACTGATATCAAACAGACTGTTTACAAACTTCACCAACAAATAATTGCCTTTGGTTTTGATGTTGACACACACATATTTCATCTCTGGTCATGGAGCATGTAGCATCAAAGTGAGTCCATTTAAAATAAAATTAAAACTCAAAAAAGAGTATTCAAAAGGTATTATAAAAACCATTGAAGTTACTCATAATAGTAATATCATTGCAGAATTAAACTAATATAAATAATATGTTGCATACGCTAAAATTCTTATTTATCCGAGGATATTGAAAACAATTCTCACACAATTACCATAATTATATATAAGATTCCATTGAAAGCTAATTTAATATAGTCATTAATGGGAAAAAAGGAAATTTTTATGTTAAACACCACCAATGAAAAGTTATGATGGACAACTGAAAACAATTATAAACTACTGTAAAAAATGTAAAAAAATGTTCAAATTATTGTGTATTTGTAACCTGTTTCTCATTCATTCACTATTATACTGCTTTGTTGATTATAATAAAAATAATGATTATTCATTCTTTCATCCTATTGGTGAATAAAATAATTACTTATCTATATTCCTTCATTTTCTAGAAGCTTATCCATCCAAGCTTTTTTTACATTCTCACCTGGGTCTCCTCAACTTGTTTTAACATAACAATGATTATTGTTGCCATGGAAGACATAACTTTAGGTGCTTGAGTTAACTACGAGAAAGATAAGAAATCGTTTAGAGATAAGATACAAATTTAAAGCAAAGTAAACCAATGCCTTATCAATCAAAGTTTAGTGACTTGTGGTAGAGTGCTTGCCTCTAGTGCAGGCGGTCAGGGTTCAAATCCTGGCCAAGTCATGCCAGCAACTATAATAGTCTGAATTGATCAACTCAGCTTAGCACTCTGCTTGAGAGCGGGGTTGATATCTAAGAGAGTTGTCTGGTTGAGTGGTTAAAGTATACTTGTGGCTTCCATAGCCCAAATGGGTTTTTTAAATGCTCTAGGACCTCCTATGGAGGACCCTAATTGATAACAGCTCTATCAGAACTGAAACGGCCATCCTGGGAAAACATTAATAATAATAATAATGATAGAATAACATGCATTTGACAAGACGGTTAATTTTCTACAATTAAATCCATAGTAATATATATTATACATAATATATCTTATCATATTTAATCTTTTACTTTGACTTGACTAATTATCACCCATTAAATGTTTTATGTAATGATTACCCATGAACATAGAAAGTTCCAATGAACTGCTAATTCATTTTCAAGGTTTGTTTAGTAAGAATAAGTATGCTTGATTGAAAAAATTTTTTGTTACTACATTCACTTTTATATGGGATTATTTTTGACTGGGCACTTTTAAATATACAACCTTACTTTATAAGAAACAGTAAATTTATAGTTGAGCCTGGCTGTTCTTATTTTTTGAGACTTTTTGAGACTCGATTGTTCTTATCTTGTTCTTACCAATTTTCCAAATAAAACACTATTTTAATCAGGCACTAATCACATACACTAATCAGGCTCAAGTAAGGTTCAGATTAGGTTCAGATACAAAGGTGTTGAAATACCAGTCAAAATTAATGGATCATAGGAGAAACAATCTGTTTTTGAGTGCTAAGATTGAAAGGGATTTAGAAAAGTTACTGACGGACATATAATAACATAAAATGAGAAATGACATCTCTGTAATAAACTCATCTCCAGGCCTTAATAAAGTTCAACTAATGCATACTAAGTACGGAAAAAAGTGTATGATTATGATGATGTCTAATTTTTGGTTTAAAGTCGAAGGAATTCCTCCCTCAGTTTACCATCACATCTGAAACAAAATGATATGCGGTAAATGTTCATTATATTTAGTATCCTATCTAATAACCTTCTACGTTACTAAGAGTAACAATTTGAAATCAATTTTTCTTTGGTAGAAACGGCTGTTTATTTTTTTTAATTTTTTAAAAAAATCACATACAGAGATAAGATTCAGCAAAATTATTTTTGGATTTTCAAGTGTTGCAATTGACATGGGATGGTTTTGTATATTGATGGAGAACGAGATAATGGTAGAGGTGCTATTCTATTGTTAGAAGACTATTATATAATACTTGGTATTTTTGGGGAAATAATGAAATTTTTCATGTGGTAGGAAAGTTCCATGCGGGGGCGGGTAATGGCAAACCGAGGTATGTTTCCTTTGGGGTCAAAAGGCAAAAATTCTTCAGTATTATATGTGTCAAATTACTGCAAAAAACTGTCCACACGTTTTACTGGATAGGTTTCATGATGAGATGAAAAAAGCTTTCATAACCGTTAACAGTTGCATCATTATTATGGAGAGCACTAGATTGAAATCTAAATATAAAAGGTGTTGTTAGACACAGAACTGCATCACAACACAGAAAACAATTTAAGAATCAACTTTTTCCAATACGGTAAATGAACAATAATTATTCTAAAAGTAGGTTACACACATTTCTCTGTAAAATATAGACATTTTCATTAATGAATCAATTTAGCTTAAGGAAAGGTGTATTGATTTTTTTGAAAAAGGCAAAAAATTGGATTCTGAAATCAGATAATTTTTTACATATTTTTTCGACTTTTTTGAAAGAGTTAATCTTATCAAAAAACCAACTTCCTGTTTCAAAAAATATTCACATATTTGGAATGTTTTAATTTGAATAAATTTGAATAAAAACAAGATTATAACACAAAATAGATTGGAATGTTGTAATTATTTTTAGCTCATTGTTTTAGTAAAAATCTTTGGAAGAAGATTTCTCAGCTTCCATTTTTCCACTCAAGTTCCAATTTGAGTAGAAATCATTCTTTTTCAGAAGCAGCACAGGCACAGCTACAAAACCCTGTGAGGAATTATTCTAAGATGGAGAAAATTATTTATTGTGACAAAATGAAGGTTTTAAAATAACCATAACACATTTTCGTCAATTAAAAAAAAAAGTTTTGTTTTTCGTCAATTTCTGCTGAACAAAAAAGAAATTACAAAATCATGCACACAGTTTTGGAGAGAAGATCAATATAACGCTTCTTCCAATTTAGTATACACGATTTGGGAGATAATGCAGCCATTATGGATTCTATTGTGATTACAATTCGCCGATATAGGGCAGGTTGCAATCCGGCTTCGCCTGACAGTATAGGAAAAATTGATTAAAAAGTTCTGTTTTTCTTCCAAAAAGTCTCGACAAAGTGTAGAAAGTTCTCCTAAACAGTCCAGAATAAAAATAGATAGGTACAAGAAGAAGAAGAAAATCAACAATCAAGACATTTTCGCATGACAGGTCTTACTTCTCCAATGTAAACATAGCGAAAAAAGCGTGAAGTATGCCCTTCTAAAGTTAGCAAGAAACATCAAAATTCATAATGGCTGCATTATCTCCCAAATCCTGTAATGTCTTATAAAAACAGTGGCCCGGCACAGATAGTTTTTGCTATTATTTGCGGTTCCTGGGTCAAACTTTAGTACTAATATATAATATAAAATTATATTACAACAATTTAGGAGAAATTGAAGAAAATGTGATCAAAAACGTTCACGTATCCCCCCTTCTTAAACAGTCGCCAGGAAGATCGCAAACCTGAAAATTGGCAGTTAAATAATATAAATAAAAACAAATCATAACTTTTTGCCGCCAAAAACAAACTATAGCATTAAATCACGAAAAAATAAACTTTCTGACTTCTTATTGATGGTTTCTTTATCTTCGATATTATAATATCTCTGTGGATTTTAATGCTTAATTTGAAGGAATTTTTTTCGTCTTCGTAATGACACATCCATTTTTGCGATTACCCTTTCGATATCTGCTCGATCAGTTCCAAGAACACCACCGCCCCAATTTAAACAAACCGTAAATGAAGTAGACGCCCGCTTACGAATAAACGCATCCGTACTCAAATAAACGTCGCCCATGTCCGAATAAACGCCCAACACGGTGTGGTGCTTGAACGTTTTAAGGTTTTCAATGTTGGTGACGTCACTGAAGCGAATGTTATAAATGCTGTAGAGTGTTATTCACGCGAAAGAGTGTTTATAATAAAAAGCTAACGATTTGCTAATGCTGTCAAATATTTTACGTATGTTGATTAATATATGTTTTACTTGTTCTGGTATAAAAGAAAAAGTACCTTTTGTTTTTTGGGGTTTTTTTAGCATATATTAATAACAGTATAAAATAAGAAAAATGCCAAGTTGTCAGGCCTACGGTTGCGCAAACGCCAGTGGAAAACCACCGAAAAACAACATATCCTTAAGAAAAATCTTCGTTGCTAATAAATGAACTTTCTGAATCTAACAAACTGTCATCAATAAAAAAACATCCGAAGATTGAGCCGAAAATACATTGCTTTCACGAAAGTACATCCGCATCAGTGACGTCACATTTTTTGTCATATGATTTTACAAAACCTGCTGTTTTTCTGTTAAATATAGGTTTTTGGAAAGTTTTACATGCACTGTCAATTTCAGGAACATAAAATGACCATTTTTAGATAAAGTCATTACTTCGCCCTCAGTTCTCCTTTAAACAGAAACTCGGGTGTATTTGAGTTTGGACATGTTATTAATATGTCCTCATTTTTAACCGAATCTCAACTGTCTTATAGACTTATAGACTTGGTTCTATGCACGAAAAAATTCTTGCTGCCAAACATTTCTTTTATAAACCTCTGAAATTGTCACGTATAGATGTGAAGAGTTGGGAATTTAGCTCTGTTTTTAAGTTCGGTTTTAATGCGTATCTTATTAATGAAGTTTGCGTGCTTTTGCTGGCGTATACATACTAACGCGTTAAACGTACCAATTTGATTTAAACGGCCTTTTGACGACATGCGGTGAATAATTATTCACATTAAACACACGTCATTTTCTTTCCTAATTTTAGTGGAATCCGTTTCCTAATTTTAGTGCAATCCGTTTATATCATGTTAGAAGACTATCCAAAAATTTTGAACACGTTGAGCTTTCTAGCATGTCCTAACTTGTTATATGACCATGTTAGTACCGCAGATCAAATCGTCCAAACATTTGGTTTTGTGTATTACACATGTTATGTAACATTTTATATGAACGCTTTGCTTCTGTCATTACATAACTACCATGATTGTATTTTTTTGTGCAGGATATTACCAAGTAACAAAATGTTTCCCACGATTGTTATCCAAAAAAAATATGTTGTGTCAATCGTTTATTATTCATTATTCAGCATTTTATTATTACTATTATTATTTTTCTTGCACATTAAAATATTGAAACGGAAATGACATGAAGGTTACCTTAAGTGGTTAATAGACAAGAAGATTGCGATTCACAAATAGCAAGTAAGTACGTAGTAACAGGGAGTTTAAAGTCCTTGGGCTTCCATCCGTAGTGGTTGGCTATTCTGCCCGCCGACTTGCAACTAGGAAGGTGACTTACCGCCAGTGATACGTTTAGCATTGCTCTAACTTGCACGAAGGCCAGTCTGCAGTCAGTCGATGGCTCCAAATGGGCTGATACGCTGCTTTTAAAGCGCATCGGAGTAAAGTATCGAAATGCGGTCGCACTCGAAGGTACTATCCACTATACAGTCGCTAAAATCGTTATGTCATTAATTATTGTGAAATAAAGTATTTGAAAGTTTAATCAGGCTTTGTCATGACATATGTATCAGGAAATATCCACAATTTATTGCTGTTGGCGTTTTATGAAGAAAAAAAAAAGGATTATTAAATCATTTGAGTTCAACTAAAAAAAGGAGCACAGTTGCAGACGGTCTGTATTAGTTCTTTCACCATTTTGATATGCGAAACGACGGCGAAAGTTTCGCATATCAAACAGGTGAAGAAGCCCAGGGAACGAGGTTGGGTCTTAGCAATTGTCAAATAACTTCAATATCCCTTAATAGCAACAAAGTCAATCAGTCATCGTTTCGTTTTCATTAATATATGTGAAGGAAAAACAGGGCCCGCTCTTTGAATGTTTTTTTTGCAGTACAAGGAAATTGACATGTATAGGTCCACCGAAACTAATGATTGTTTAGTTGTTTAGCCGAATATATTTTCAGCTTTATTATATGTCTTTTTAATTATGGAATTTGTGCAAAACACCACATTTTCATTAATTTTCCATTATTTTTCAATTATGGTTTTCACGTTCTATTTTTTCTATCAATGACACAACAGTTGTGGTCTTTGAATTATCTTAATGATAAAAGGTCAAAAATAAAAATAAAAAAAAACATTATTCGACTGATAACAAGCCAATGATTTCTGTAAACAAAAATTTCATAAAATAAAGCCGCGTTCACACGAGCTTATTTTGCATGGGATCCAAAAGATCGGGGTGACATTATTTTCCATATGACTATATCTTTGAGATGTGAACTTAGGATGTCAACTCGTCAACCAAATTTTTTCAACCGTTAAAAAGACCTGTTTATGTCATTTAGCAGTATAGTTATGGAGAAGCTTTGTTTGAATTTCCGTCATTTTCTGGGGGAGATAAAAGAGACAATCAACAGTTAGAAGTCAGTTTGGGGTGAAAAGTCATAGTTACGTCATAGTTACGTCACGCCACGTCTCGGAAATGATCGCATCTTGTTAGCCTAACCACTTCACGTATACAACCCATAATAAAATGTCCTGGTAACCTGGTGTCATGAACGCATGGATTTTCCATGTTTTCCGTCTTTCTTCTAAGCAACAGTTAGCCACCATTTCCAGAAATTTTTGGGACATTCCTTAAAAGTTTAAAAATCGAGTGAACAAGACCAATGAATCATACAGTCGAATGCAATAATCAACGGGAAATGAAAAGAAAAGAAACTCTTTTTTCGTTCTGCTTCAAGACAACAACAGTAGTTCAATTTTCCTATCCAATACTTTAATCCTTTCCAGAAGTATCTTCCTGTAATAGTTAAAAATGGAGGACAGTATGAAAGTATCAGTATGTAAATGGACATTTTGAAATGATTGGTAATAAGCAATAAATGAATGATGGAAGTCGATGTTTCCATTACATCATGAGATCCTATATACTGCCGTTTTATAGATTTGCCTTTAGATTTGACATTACATGAAACTTCATTTTACTGAATGGTAAACTTTAACCCCCGCATTTTATAAGATTGAGGCCACGTAATCATTTCGAAATTTCTTTTGCAACACCGCGTCTGTCTCCTTTGACACAGATTTCTTGTATCCCTGGGAGACGCGAAGTCATAATAAGCATCTGTTTCATTGCCATAACAAGGTTTTAATATAAGCTGTTATAGCCATGTTCACATAATGGATTTTTAAAAAAAGATTAAAATCTGTTTTATTTGATCCCACAAACAGAAACATGTAGCTATCTAGTCTCGTTGGGAAGAAAAAATGTTTGTTACAAAGTCTTTGTTTTTTTAATTTCCGGAAGATTGTAAAACTTCTACATTCCATCATTTCAAAATGAATTGTTTCTATTGGGATATTTTGATCTGTAATCATTTGAACTATTTATGACGTAGAAGAAACCTCTGACGTTCAACACTTATAAAAAGCTCACAGAGCATCTGTTTTTACAAACACAATTTAAGATACGAACTCGAAGTATACACACAACACGAAAGAGATGATAAAAAAAATGACGCGATTAATGTCAAGCTCAATAGTCAAGAAGTCCAAAAAAATGACTTACAAATTACGAAGTAACATAGCAGTATTTGGTGCAACCGGTGTTGGAAAAACTTCAATCGTGAAAAAAATTGGAACATCCATCTACGAAAACGAAAACTACAAACCAACTATTACGGAAATGTACCAACGAACGATATCTTTGAAATCTGGTGACGGCAAAATTTGTAAACATGATGTGTCGTTACTGGATACGTCGGGAACACTGCGAACAGATTTTCCAACTACTTACAGGCAAGCTATTGAAAATTGTGAAGCTTTTATATTGATTTTCGCCTTGGACGATGAAAACAGTTTACTTGAAATTGAAAGGATCTTGAAGGACATTGATCTGTTTAAACGCTCACATAATTCCCCGATTTTAATTATTGCTAACAAATCGGATACCGTGACCAGAAAACCGACAGGTGAAAATCTAACGAAAAAATTGGCGAACATAAACCGAGGATGTTGTTTTCAAAAATCGGTTGTCAATAATGAAGATTTTACGGACAGCTTTGTTTCATTATTGACCCAACTTGAACGAAGAAAAGGAATAGATCGTTCTTTTTACGGAGTAAATATCGTTCATTTATAAAAATGAACTCCAAAAACCACTGTTAAAAATTTAGTGGTAAAAAATTTTAATTAATATATTTTATTTATTTAAATTTGTAAGTATGTACATAAGATTGACTTTTAATTAGACCAGATTATAATTTATTAGGTACAAAATGCAGAGTATTAAATTTTCTTCCCTTTCCGTAGAAATATAAATTCTGTCTAACATCTTGGGAATGCTTGTTATTTCCGTTAACGTCTTTTTATGTCACTAAAATTGGCGTCAATATACATGGCCAGTTATGCTTGTAAAAAACAAAAAGTGGATAATATCCGTTGCTTTTGATCTCAGTTAAGTGATTCATAGAGATTATAGGGGAAAAAAAGAAAAATACATTTTCCTCAACATTTCCGAATTTATATCTGACTTTTTCCAAATATTATCAGTCACTCAACATTTTATGCCCAACCAATCAGGTGTAGTTGAGCCTCGAACATTTTCTTAAAATTGTCTGAAAACCAAAAAAAAGCAAAATCATTTTGTTAAGGACTAATTTAACTTTGTAAAACTATTCTAATTTGAAATAACAACGCGCGCAACTTTGTTGCAGATAGTCTCGGGAGGTAATAGAAATTGGGACAGTTATTACAAAGTGGTTCTTAACACATATTAATACATCGTCTTCCCCAATGTATTTCTGAATTCTTACGCATTTTGAGCCCACTGATGTATTTTTCAACAATTCTTCCTCTTCTTCGAAAAAACTACCCAGCAGTGAAGCACGTGGGCAAATTAAATGGATATGAACGTTATTTCAAACTATTTTATGTTAAATATTTAATACGGATTACCCTCTTAAATAAAACGTGTTTAAATCAGCAATTTTCTCTTTTACATAATATTCCCACACATCAACGTAAATGACGAACTCCTCTTGAAACTCGACGAAACTTGAGCAAGTTTCTCATGAAAACAATGATCCTTAACTTCTGCAATGCTGGTTCGTTTTATGTGACCTTTTCAAATTTAACATGGCTTCTCTTATCAATTCAGTCTGACCATTTTATATATGTTTAGCGTGGTGACCTTTGTTTTCAACAGAAACAGGAGTTTACAACATAGATGTTAAATGATATATTTCAACAATGACTCAACATAACTAATCGAAAGGACAGACAGGGGTTAATAATATTAGATTTAATTGATCTATTAAAACGGATATAGAAACATTTGAGGACTTAAAGCGATAAACCTATCTGTAATAAAACACAATAAATTACTTTTGACATGTCTATTCAATCGTAAAGCTAATTACCTCCAATGTAACATGACAATTTTGAACGTTATCAACAGTAATTTTGCAGAAGTCCAAAAATACAAAAAATACAAGATAGTAAATTCCCAGTAGGGCACGCATCCGTACTTCAGACGTCCCGTGGATGTCCTCTCGTCCATCTCTCTTCCACGTTCCATTGTGGACGTCCTCTAGACTTCCTTTGGCCAAAAGGACGTCCTTTGAACGTCCTCTTCAAGTCCCTGTTGGACATCCTATTCGAGCGGACGGATAAGACTTCACTTTCGACGTCCCCAGGTCGTCCCTGTGCCCACTGGGTTACCACCAACGCCCACCTGAAGTTACTTGATAACACTTGATATTTTATGAAAGAGTATTTGTTTTTATGATTTAGATTCTTATGTTCAGAACGACTCCTTTCGGTTACCACGAAAACATTTTTGGGAGACAAAAAGAGTACCAGGGATAAAATAAAACCAACAGACGGTTATCATTCCGAGCAGCTAAAATGCCGCACCTCAATATGACACCTCAGGCTTTTTAGTTCATTTGATGATTTGCCAAACACGTTTTTTTTATAAGAACACTCAACTTTGATGAAGCCTTCAAACGTTCTTTACTTTTCAACTTTGAAGCCTAAAAATGTTCCTAATGATGTTCTTAATTTATACACTATTGAATATTTTAAATTCAAAATTCAACGAACTTGGTTGACATTACCCATCTTAATGGAGTTGAGTTGATACTGTTGTAAGCAAAATGATTATGATATTCTTGTGTTTGACTATTATAATGACGTTTTCTTGTAAAATGCAAAAATATTTTCTTAAGAACAAACATCTCGAATATTCAATGCATTTTCTTAACTTTTAGTTTGAAGCCTTGTGTTCTTACCCTTTGTTCTTATATAAAAAAAAACCGTGTATATAATTATTTATCATTATTCTACAACATATATATTCTATATCAAAAACTCCGGGTTACTTATGCGTGTAACACGTAGAAACTCCGGGTTACTTACGCGTGTAACACGTAACGCCGATTTGCACGTAGTTTTAAATACGGATTAAAACTTTGTGGCACCGTGGAAAAACAAACAAACATATGAGTACTAACCTCTTAATATGGGCTGCAAAAAGACATTTTCCAGTGTTCCATAAGTGTCTGATGAGTTGTCAGATTCGTGTGAACCAATCCTTTCTCCTTATCACTCAAGAAAAGAAACAGGAATTATGTCTTGAGTGGTTTGCTGTTATTACATTCCAAAGGCCAAATGGCTCACATTGCTAACAGTACCTGACGGAACTGAACAAAATCAAAATTGTTGATTAAAAAGATTTCCGTAGACAGTGTATCCCAGAATACTCGTTTTATCAATGTTAAACGAAAAACTCCTGTCATCGGATTTGAACCACTATGTTCTCGAAAAGAAATGCAAAGGTTGAGGCCACTCGGCCATCTACGCTTACGTTGCAATGTATTTTTAAAAATATATAAAAGATAAACAATTCAAAAGCTGTTGGAAGACGACCAACTGCTCCATATCAAATGTACACACTTAAATAACACTTCTTAAAATTTAGTGAAAGCTTTTTTAAAATTTAACGTAATTTTACACATCGTCATCGAAACCATGGATAAAAAAAAACATTATTGGAAAAAATATGCTTCTCGACACGGACTTCCGCCATTTAAAAACTGATAAAAACGGAATGGACAGAAAAACGGTTGCAATGCAACTGTTAGTCGATAGACAGAAAGCCTAAGTAAATTAGATTTCTCCCTTTACGGGGAAATCTTAATAATAACTGAATGAACTTAAAAAATCGGTCCCGCGTTTTTATTTGGTGCCTAGAGTGTTTTGTTGTTTATTTTGGTTCTTTTGTCATGTGGAATTAAGTTAAAAATTTACAACATAGTGTGTAAGATTAAAGCTAGTCCCAATTTTAACAAACTTTTTATCAACATTTCAACATTTAAGATCCATTTCTCTACAACCAATTTTAAAATTACCAAAAAATAGTTTTAAAACTTACCAGTTCTGTATCCTGCTGGCAGGCAAGGTAATTATATTCAACTGTGGTGACATACTCCAGTTCCAGCGATTTGTTACACACGTCTTTTCAAAAGTATCGACTAAATTGATTAACTGACCTTCATCTATAGTGATTTTGATTTTTCAAGTAGATAATAAGTTATGAAGAAATATTTATAGACGGCCTCTCCCATTCACTAAATTTATCAATATGGGGTGATTAGTGTTTTTAATATCAGAGTTTTCATATAAATAAATAAATTATTTACTACTACTACTACTATTACTACTACTACTACTACTATTAATAACATAATACATTCATTTCGCCTTCAGTACCCCGTGGGAATGACGTCAAAAAACCGTTAAAAGTTAAACACAAAAAGCAATTTTATGCTTCACTAAATTTCTTCCACGGATTCAATTGAGTAAGGTGGATGTTGATGTAGACGCTTCCTCAAGGCTTGTTTACTAGGTTAAGTGCTGAATATTTGCACCATGAATTGTTAGCAGTACTTACAAATAACTATTTTTAAGATGAAAGTTTAAATTTAATAAAAAGAATTAACTTCATGTTCATGATTTGTTCCAATTTTTTCAGTTTACACGCTCCCTAAACACACAACAAGCATGCTAAAATTGAGCATTGTTGAGTTAAAAGGACGGCCGGTGATCAAATTCACTATCAATAATTTGCACTTACCTTGGCAAACATCCCCTAAACATGACCATGTTCGAAATTGATATAATTCGCCACCACAATCGGTTATATTGTCCATTCTTATACAAAATCGTTCTTGATCAATAATACCCACATCACATGAAACAGAACATGAAATACCTGCATCAGTCCATTCTCCCCATGTAGCTACAATCAACAATAAGTGAACAAAATGGACCTATATTTTTTCTTAAGAATTAAAAAAACACGTGTGATAATAGTTTGAATTTCAATTACAGTCGTTATGGACATTATGGAGAGTTATCATCGAGAAATGGAAAACATATATTTTACATATTTGGGTTCTGTCCTGTTTAATTTGCAGTGTCATGAATTTTCTATTAAAACTTTCTATTAAAAAGTGTTGATTAGGTTATTTCCACGTTTTTCTTTAATACTCTTAATGACCTTACTCTCCTCCATAAATTTCGCCTTTGATTTGTATGCCAAAGAAGGATATGTCTGCAGAGCTAACCAAATCATGCCTTCAATACGCATATGCTACGCCCTTGATCTATGAATCTATATCTCTGGAATCTGTTAAAAGTCTTCAAAAAGACCTAATATCAATCAATAACAAAAAATGATGATGTTTGCTTCATCCACTAAACTATCAAGGGATAGAATTAAAAGAGATATACCTATGAAACCGTGTTTAAAGATGTAAAATTGCCCGCTCCTCTTATTCGGGTATCTGTTGAATACATCATACAATTACCACAATGCAATAACATGGACATTATCCTTTTTATTTATAAAGTGGTTTTAAAATCAAGTAAAGCGAGAAGCCGTACGTCTTTCATACGCAGCTGAAATTACTGATACCTATAGCACAAGTCACACTGAGATTACAGATTAGTTCAGGTTATTTATAGGGCTTTACTCTCACTTACACTGTCGGTTGAGGGGCTAGTATGGCATTCTATCAAATTCGATATCTCCGGAAACGTTAAACAAGAATAGTTATTACAAGGTTTCATAGAGTAAAAGTCTTTGTGTAGACTTACTTCGCGCACCACCCTTCTCTCACAACCCAATTTATCATTTTGCGTGACAGACAAACAAACAAACAGACAGAGAATCGGGTATTAATAGAGAATCGGGTATAAATAGAGAAGGGCACGTTGAACAATAATAGCAAAGCAGGATTTACCTTCTCCAAGACTCTGTAAGATGCATCCAAACAATATCATTAAAATTAAAATGCCCATTTTTTGCCTAACCATTACGATGCAATATCACTCTCAAACGCTGTCACTGTCACGATTGGTCTTGATAATCACTCAAGTGTACCACTGACTCAATGTATATTTTTATGAGTAATGTAAAAAATGTGTCGGTAGTAAGCTTCTCCTTATCGTGCAGAGTAATTATTTCGAATGAGTGAACTAGGAAATGTTAGAAAAGTTCTAATTAGTGTTTAATCCAAACGAAACTCTTTACTACTAGGTTAAACAATGCATTTTTTACCCTTTATCTGGGCCTTTTTGAATTAACAAATGCCATTAAGCCTGATTCCCAGTTTAAGACTTTTATTCAGTTAAATGCTTTTATTTATTTTGTTTCCCGATGAATAGGACTTTGCCGTGCGGGGAATCTTCTTTACAATCTTTTGAAAATTAGAAAGCCGGTTACTACAACAAATTGCTTAATTAAAGCAATTATATTACCCAGCATGCTCTACTTAGACTTCTACACAAGTGGCAAGAAACTACTGATAAATACCGTGGCTGGTTTGGCTCATTAGTTACGAGTTATGACAACTTGCCCTGAAACATGTTCCATAACTCGCGGCCGCCAGTTGCAAGTCGCGGCCGCCTGTTGTAAGTCGCGGCCGCCAGTTATAAATCACGGCCACTACACATTCAACCACATTAGCTTCACGCGTTTCATTTCATTGATCTGTAAAAATCTGCAATCTGGTCCTCGAAATTTTGCATATTTTCAATCATCAACAAGTTGAAATGGTGGACGTTTTCTTGCCTGAGGCAACACAGTTTAGCCATCTTTCTTGTACTGCACACGGGCTCCGTTGTTTACATGATTAGCCTTCATTCAGGGCTCGTAACACTCTTGGTATATAGACACATAGTGTTGGGAGTGTTGAACAAAGGCTATTACAACATGGAATTTTTCAAGAATTTACAGACCAGATGACTTGCGAATTGACTCCTCTGGGTCCATAAAGTTCGCGAACGTGAGTAGTAACTGGCGGCCGCGTGTTGTAACCGGCGGCCACAACTTATAACCGGCGGCCGGGTGTTGTAACTGGCGGCCGCTACTTACAAGAAAGGTTGCATTGGGACTATACTAATTGATATCTCTAAGACTTAATAATAGCTAAACTAGAGGCATATGGGCCCCCAAAACAAAGTCTGAGACTCATTTATTGCTATTTATCAGGTAGACAGCAAAAAGTGAGAGTGGGAAGTAAATTTGGTACCTGGCTAGAAATTCTCCTTGGTGTTCTACAAGGGTCGATTCGGGACCAATTTTATTTAATAATTTTATGAACGGTTTATTTTATTTTCTGCTAGAAACAGATGTTTGCAACTTTGCAGATGATAATACACTTTATGCTTGAGATTCTTACTTGAGCAATGTCACTATATATAGAAGACCTTTGTAGAAAGGCTTCTAGTCGGACTTACGTTCTTCTGAGGATTCGCAATTACGTTGGTACATCTAAGGCAAGGGCACTATGTTATGCCTATATTTTATCCGCTATTAACTATTGCGGATTAATTTGGATAATCTGTGGAAAGGCTTGCAACCTAAAAATAAACAGGGCACAAAAAGGGCCTTACGTGCTGTATATCAACAACATGAGGCAACCTTGGAAGAGCTTCTTGTGTAAGATGGTAGTAAAAACATACCCACTTAAAACCTTCAGGAACTCATGCTTGAAGTTTATAAATCTGTGAACCGTTTAAACCCCCAATTCATGTGAGAGATGTTCACCGCTAAAAATGTTCCTTACTCACTTCGTAGTGGGCAGGGTTTAATACTACCTCCAACACAAAAGAAAAAGTTTGGAACTAACGTTCTTTTCTTCAGGTCTAATCTGAAACACATTGACAGTTAAATTAAAAAGTGCTACATCTGTTACAGAATTTAAACGTGAAATAAATATCACGGTGGAAATTTTCATGTGTATGTAAAATTTGTTCATGATCTGAAATAGCTGGTTTTTATTATTGATGTTCTCTATGATTGTATATACCAACTTTAAGTAATAGAAATAACTCAATTTATTAAAACTTTCTTATAACTATTCTTGTTTGTTATTTGAACGGTTTTTTTGTCTGTTTGTCTGTTTGTTTCGTTTTTTCCTCTTTTGACTCTTATAGATTTAAAAAATGTTTTAAAATAAGATATGGTTACATTCTTGCCCACGGAAAGTCACGTGACCAATCACCGTACGCGCGCCGCTAAAGTCTACCATTTTGAAATGGGTGAAAACAAAACAGCCAATTCACTGATTTCTCATATGCTCACAACAAGATAAAGATGCCAAAGAGTTGCTGTGTAACTTACTGTACTAATAACAACTTAAAAAACACTAATAAAAAGTTTTACAAGCTTCCAGAAGACGAAACAAAAAGAAAACACCTAGTCTCGAAATTGTGGAACTTAAAATTGGGTGACAGAGTGAAAAGTTTTAAAAAGAAAATTGTTTTCACCGTATATTTTGTAGGTCACAAAATCATTTCTGGTTTTTTTTTAACTTATTTTTGCGACAAAAGTAATTTTGCAAAAATCCCTTAAGGATACAGTATACGTTTTGAGCATAGTTTTTTAAAATTCAAATTTTTTGCCAATTATGAATAAATATTTGCTATATTATATATCACCGAAAAGCATTTTTTATAAGCTATCGAATGATATTAATGTTATTTGAAAATTTTGTACTAGTAAAAATTTAGAAGGCTTGGAAATTTTACACCCCGTCTTCACAAAAGCAACTCCATTTACAAAACTACTTAGTTTCCAGTGCTCATTCCACTCTTGTCAGAATCACAAAAGATGTGGGTAAAAACGTTTTTTTTTTTATTTTTTGAAAAAGCCTCATTTTCAAGTTATTTCATTTTTCCTGAAAAGTGAATTTTTTCCGTCCAAACTTTAACTTTATTTACTAATAACTTGGGAATGGTTCACTTTTCGGGAAAAAAAAAAACCGTTTTTAGAAAAATCTATATGCTTGAACATGGTGGCAGTCTCCTTAGCAGAGCTTTTTTAGTTTTGTAAATGGGACTCAAAATGTAGTAGGAACCGTGCTAAAAAACGAACACTGCGAAAAAGCGTTTTAAAAGTTTTGCAAAAGATCACACCTTCAACATGATCATGATATAGATTAACACCTTGACTGGTGATCCTATTATTAACAATATTTTAAACAGATGTCCATTTAAATTACGATGTTCATTCAAACAAAAAATTAAAAAACACGAGTAAAGATGTCGGACAAGAGAGCTGTCATGATACACGAAATGGAAAATCATGGGTTAGTAGTACGCAACTTTTATTATCTCCTACATTTTTAGGAGTTGCGAAATTTATTTAACAACTTTTCAATAATTCTTTAGTTTTGATGGATCAACATTTGCTGAAAACTTGATGGAATCTGTCACGTGGAGACAAAAAAGAGGCAAGGCGAACAAGCAAATTCGGTATATTCACTACTGTATTTGGGCGAGATGTTTATATAGGAAAGAAGTTGGGCCTGAAAACACGCAATACAGTTATCCTTCCACTGTGCTTTCTTATATCAGAGAACTAGCACCAGGAGATATTGTTGGCGAAATACGAGATGACAGTTATAAGGTGGAAATGAAGGAATTTTGTGAAGCATTGGACATTCCAGTTATTATTAGATAAAATAAAAAAGCGAACTCAACTTAAAAATACATACAAAAATATCAACACAAATTGTTTTAACGTAACCCAGAAAAGTGTTTTCTTATAAGATCGCCAATATGAAAAAAAAATCATTGTCTAGTTTCGTTTGTATGGAATCCTTGCGGTTTGTATTGAGTGCCTTCAATATGTTGGAAAGCGTCTTGCTGTTTTATTCGCGTTCGCTTTTTCATTTTTCTGTGCTGTTTACGATCTTCTCTCACAGAATAATCTCCGTGGTATATCCTTTCAATATCCATATCACGCCATTGCTGCTTTGAAATTTCCTTATATTCAAGTCCAGCACTTTCGAATAATTTTATCATAGTATATTCCGTACCCGAGTTATATAAACATACTGATAAGTTTATTGACAAAGATGTTTCTGTTGGTGAAACGTACTGTTCTTTTGGACAAATAGACCACAATAAGCTGTTGAAAGCTTCATTTGCATTTTGGTTGCTAACGTTTTTGCAACCTTCCAAAAAGTGAATGTCAGCAAGTCTATTGAAAATGGGTGTCACGGCTTTTACAATGGCTTCAGTAAATGGATATTTGGGTGGCATGTACGTCTGTGAACCAGTGGCTATATCTCTCTGGTAACCACACCAACTTTTCTCACCTTTCGGACAATTTTCATGTTGTGGATTGGCTAAAGTACTTGAGTAGTGATAGAGTATTGCCCATGTTTCACTAGACATTCTGGTAGGGTTTCCCTTGTTATTGCGGATAGTGCGCCCGTAAAATTTTGCATGGCGTCAATACGTGCAAGGGTTAGCCGCCCTTTTCCGCTTATTCCTTTGCCGTCCTCCAACTTTTTACCCTTTAATTCTTTAACCAACTTTCTTAAGTTTGTACCCATGCGTTTTGTGATGTGATTTACGCATTCTTCTTTTTTGACAAAAACCGCTGCTCCATATGGACGTTCTTTATCGATAGTTGAATACGCACTGCTATCACCATCTCCTATGAATGGGTTGTAGCGGACATTATGCTTTGCCACTGACCGATTATATAATTCTAAAACGCCTTCTGATTCCATTTTCTAAACATAAAAAATAATACAAAAACAACCACAATGACTTGCGTATTTTTGGTGATATTTTCTTTTTAAAAACCGGTCCACAACGCCTTACGTTATAACTTAAATATTTCTAAATTTAAGTTCGAGATAAAGAAACTACCTGAGGACTTCCGTCATGATTTTTAAAACAATTGATTTCATGCTTGATAAACCAATCAAGATACTCCACTGCAGATACTTCTCCATTTTCTTTTCTCTCTTTCATGGCTGTACATTGCGAACATGAACGACATTTAAATGAGATATCGATCACTTGCGAAGAAACTTCTGCAATTGCTGATACGATGCCGTTGTTTGCAGTCCACCCTCTAGAACTCCAAGAACCATCAAAACTTGTAGGAATATCAACCACAGTGTTAACCTCTGCATTAGCATCACGCGTTATTAATTTTTTTGCCCTTTCTGCGCACATTGTGAGGTTTTCTTCTCTGAGATTGAATGAAAGTTTTTCCCAAAATCTTGCATATTCTACAAAACGAGTTCTTGCTACAGGACTAGATAATCCTAGGCCACTGCAAATTTTCACAAGACCTTTACGCCCTTTACCAG
The DNA here is from genome assembly GCA_039566895.2 of Turritopsis rubra. Lineage (NCBI taxonomy): Eukaryota > Metazoa > Cnidaria > Hydrozoa > Anthoathecata > Oceaniidae > Turritopsis > Turritopsis rubra. The sequence goes on from CM077623.1 coordinate 5,556,999, forward strand.
CCAGGCGACATGCAAGCACACTTTGTCGGTTGATGTCAAAAGAATGCCCAGTCTTTTTTGAAGTGAAGAAACCTTCTACAATTGAACATTCCTTGTTAGTACAAGCTATTTCAAATTTTGTCGCTAATCCTGCACGGTAACACGTTACTTCCCGTAAAATCACTTCACTATGACATATTTTGCACGAGGAAGATGTTTTTAGGCAATCTTGCAATAGATCAATGTCTACAATCCAATAACACGGTGTAAGATGTTCATGCAGTTCATCATACTCTTCTTCCGAGGAAGATTCACTTGAGCTTGAACTTTGCGACTGCGTCAGTATTTTGCTGTGACTTGCTGATACAACAGAGAACGGAACAGAACTTGATGAATTTTTATTTTTATTCTTTTTATAGATTATTCTTCTTTTAACTGGTGAAGTAAAACTGGAACTTTTCTTTTTTCGTTTTTTACTTGATGCAAACGACTTATGGCGATAGCTTGACATTTCGAGAAATGAAACATTTTAAAATCGAAAAATAACTTATTTCCAAGATTTATAAATATACTGATTTTTTTTGTCGGAAAACAACAATAGTTCCCGATTTCATTGAGCAGACGAGTACAACAAATTCCGGCTTATAACCATTAGCTTGACCTTTTGAGAAAATTTCAAATTCGCAACAAATAACTTATTTGAATGACTTGAAAAAATACCGATTTTCTTGTCGGAGAGAAAGCAATAGTTCCCGATTTCATTTAAACGAGAAAAACAACTAGTGTTAAAAAACTCTGAATGTATCAAATATATTCTCAAAAGAGTAGTCAGTTTTAATTAACACATGTTTACAAAAAATGTGCGAAAGATCAAGCAAAGAAAATCACGATTAATGAATGAAAAAAACTTTTATTTGGAAATAAACAACTTTCCAGTAAAAAAATCATAAAACCAACTTTACCACTGAAAAATTCAGACTTTTTTAGGTAGATTGCTGAAAAAAATTTTTTTTTGGTTTTTTTGATGTATAGAACGTATACTGTATCCTTAAGTTAATTTAGAAAATGTTTCTGCAAATTCCTGTCCATTTTATCGACTTCATTGAATTTAGTTATTATTCACAATCTTTTCTTCCACATTACTTTCTTTCCTTAAGGCTAAATAGCGATAACTTTTTTTTCAAAAAAGTCATTTTAGTACATTATTTTCTTGTGAAAAATAAAAGTATAAGCAAAAAGAACTACAAATCTATTGTTATTATTTATTTATAGAAAATGAACACAGTACAATGTTAGCTCAAAACCCAATATGCTTATGTGGAAGAAAACATAAAAGAAACTGCAAAATAAGTCAATTTTTCTTTGTTTTCGAACATTTCTTGCAGTTCCAAGTATCTGGCTTAGATAAAGTCTTTCTACCAACACACCTTGGGTGAAATAGTTTTTTGCATGTCATGCATTGCATGGTGTCCTCGTCATCATCCGTTTTGCATTTGTCACACAAGTCTTTGGGTGGTTTATTACTTTTTGATTCATTTTCAAATGATCTCAACAAGAGTTCTTTCAAAATAACATTCTTCCAATAAAAGTCACACTTCACTATCATTTGCTCTAGTTTATGGTAATTTGGGGCGATACGAATACACAAATATTCGGTTGGAGTCCAGACAAAGAAGTCACAGTATTGTGTTCCAGTAACATACAACTGTAGCTGAACCTGGAAATAATATGGATGGTCTTTATGATATTATGATTTAATAAATATAAAAATTTCCTTTTTCAATTTCTTCTTTTAATGAACGATCCCTTAAATTGTAAGGACATTTCACTTCCAATGTTCCATATGAACAACATGTGCAAAAGACAACAGAGTCAGGTGATGCCCCATACCATGGTTTTTCAGTTGAGATTACAAAACCAATTTGCTGTACGTCAAGATCTTCATGGAGAACACTGTCTGTAAGGGGAATGCTACCAATGACAAATTCAGGATTACTGTGCACATTAATGTATAAATCGATTGCTCTATGCTCATTCTCTCTACCCCACTGCAAACTAGGAATGTTTGGGCTATTTGGAGTGTCAGAACATATGTTTGATACTAAACTTTGGGAAATGGAGGTAGTGGAAGTATGACATACTTTATGAAACATGGATCCTGTTATGCGTCCAGCCCTCTGTCTAAACCATTCTATGCATTGAGACTGGTTTCTAGTAGCTTCCTCCACATATGTATATTGTGAAGAGTCGTAACTCTTAATGACAGCAATTGTTTCATCAACTAAATGTTCATACTCTTCCAGAGAGAGATTTATGTTCTTTTCATTGTAAAATGATCGCAAAGATGGAATCAACTTTGTGACTTCACGGTCTGTGTCAAGTTCACTGACACTGACAAAGTTTTTTTGGTAATCACAAAACAAGCTCAAACCAACTATTTTCGGCTCATTTTCATTTAAATTGTTCAAAAATTCATTGAAGTCATCTAGTGATACAGAAATCTCACGCCGTGTACTTGTAGATGATATCTTTGATTTAGCTTTCTCTGAGTATATATCTATCTTAGCTGCAGGTGCTCCTGTTATATTTTTTGTAAAGTTTTGATTCCATTTACATGGTTGATCTGTGGGGGCTACTTTAGTCATACCAATGCGAACAGCCGCTTCCACTTTGTACAGCAATGCTGCAACATGTGAACATGTTTCCCCCAACCTAAATAATTAGAAAAAAATACATTAAATTTGTAAATTTGTATATTTCCTATATAGGCAAAATAAAATCTATTAAAATGCCAAATGTGAAAAAGTTTCAATATATTTTCATATTTTCACAGTAACTACAATAGACTAAAAGATCATGTAGATAACAAGCAAAATTTTAAGCACTATAACATTTTAAATACAAGAAATAATAATAACAAACTGAAATTATTTTAAACATTTTTTGTTAATGTTCATAATATATCAAATGATTTGGTTTAGCTTGCTTCGCAGTAGTACAAAAGTATGGCATAAACATTCACTTTGATCTATTGCTCAAAACAAAACATTAATGATTTACTCACCCTGCCATACAATCACAATGACCAGCTAAAACAGAACCAAAATCACTCAGTGCTACCCACGGTTTATGTGTTTTGCTTGTGGTTTTGTATGAGGGTCGAACATCAGCTTTCATTAAAATGACACCACTTTTCTTTATATGCCTAATTGTCTGAACCCAACCATCGATGAAGAATTTATATGCCTCCAGAGACTTGAAATTCTCCATTGCCTCAGGAGAGTAAATTCCTATAACAAATATAAAATTGTAAGTAACGCCTTTGATCAGTAAGTGCCAGTGGTTAACTGAAAGGACTTCCATTTTGATCAGTCAACTGTAATCAAAATAGAAGTCCATTATATTTAAAAGTAAATATAAATAAATAAAAATTTCATTATGCATACTTGGTGTTTTAATCAAGTAATGGTAGAGATGATGATACATTAATTCAGGCCACGCAGTTGGATCATCAACCCATTCTTCGTCAGGATATGAGTAAGGACATTCATTAATTCCTACAAGGAAAAGATTAGACAAGATAACTTAACAACATTTACAAATGTTTAGATCCATTAAGCTAATTTTTTGTTTTCTTTCTCAAATTAATTTATCATATAATATATATAGCTACTTCAGGTAATGCAAATATTTATCAACATCAAGTGAATAGAGGGCAAAGACCCTGCATATTGCATCTGATGAAAAGTGTCGGAGAGAATAGGCGCCAGAGAATACAGGGGCAAGAATATTAAGATTTGAAATAACTAATTCCCTTACCTATGACGGTTAATTTTTCTCGATATCTTTTTTTAGCAGCATTTTGTAGTGTTTCTTCGTATTGAGAAGACATTTATAGACTTATATATAATAAAACTTTGTGATTTTCCAAGTTGATTACTATGATTCTACGCTGCTGCAAGTGGATATGCGCGTGTTGTTTTCACCCATTTCAACATGGTAGACAAAAATAGCGATACATTACGCAATGTCATGACGTCAAGCCGAGGCGAAGAATGGTTACATGGTTACATGGTTATATGGTTACATATCCATGGTTACAGCTCATGCATGTATATTTCTTTTGTTTTAAGCAATATAGTTTTTGTTGTTTCTTAATTAAACCTTATTTACACTTATATATTTAGAACAATTTGTGCTTTGTACAGTAGACAATGAATATTTTGGAGGGTCAAGAAAACATTTGAACCAATGTTCTCCTCCACAACAGTAAAACACACTGTGCTTCATGATGAAAAACAGTGTTCTTGTTTGCAACTTATATAACTCATCGTAGCACAAGTAATAAAAAGTTAACAATATGATTGTAAGTTTTTCCGATATTTCCACGGAAACTGACGACTGTATTATTATTATTATTTCAAATATTTCTTGGGCAACCACGAACCCGGGATATCACTTACCTTTTCAACATGCTGTACATTGATGAGCCCAGAGACTCTGGGATCGAGGTTGATCTCTTGGGTTTGGTTGTTAACACCTGCCACACTCCGTGTCGAAGAAAAAACGCTCTACATTCAATCGCAGCTCGTCAGTTGCAATTGACCACTATACTGTGAAAGATGTTAGAGTACCTAACTTTCAGTGTTTCGGGTGCCCTTGTAATACTGCATCTATCAAATCCTTACTTAATTTACTAGAGGGAACCTTTACACCATCCACGATATTATTTCATCTGTAATTTATCGATAAGCGATGCGCTATTTACGATAGCTGCATCTGTGTTCACTATTGTGGATAACGACGACGTTATAACTGTGCTTTCATGCATAGTTTTTACTATGAATCCATTCTTGCAACATTGATGATTACCATCACAAAATATTAAGAAAACTGGAGATAGGTTCGGAAGAAATAGAGAGAAATAAGATTTACTAAAAAAGCCAGAACAGAGCATAATGGATGTTTTTAAGTTAAACGTGGTTACCATAGTTTAAATCGTCATTCCAAATCTGATCAGATTGTTTGGAAGACATAAGAAGATTGGGAACATTCCCATTCTGGGCTGGTTCGTTAAAATCTACGTGGTATCAAACCCAATTCTCTACGTAACCACCGTGACTGAACTGAAGGAAGAAATACTATCGAAAGTTTCTGCGATCAACAAGAATACCAATCATGTCTTTGTTATCCGGAACGTACATTTGAACTGACACTAATCACCAACTGATTTCCGTCTTTAGTCAATATATGGCGTCACGCGAACCTAAAAGAAAATCAAACAGGAGAGTTAAGAAATAATTTCGTAAATTTTTATTCAGCGGCTTTAGGCCGACTGACAATCAAAATCAATCTTTTTTCTGCAACTTCTTTCTTGGTCTAGTAAGTTTTTCTTGAAAGCTCTTTATAATCTTTTTGCACGTAAAACTTCATTATGTGACCGTGGTGTTATGGAGGTTGGTATTCTCATAATATAACATTCCGGGTAAATAATTTTTACCTGATCATTTCTCTTTATTGAAACCCCTCTATAAAGCGGACACTATTCGTTCCGAGCAAAAGTGCCCGCTTTAACGAAGTGTCAACTCTTTAAGCAAATATAAAATATATGGGTTTATTTACGATTTCGAACATTTTTTTCGGTGCCGGTGTAAGTGAATTAAGCATGACGTGCATAGTTTATAAAAGGGCGGTCTATTTAATCAAAGCTCGCACGTCGTTCAGATTCGTGACTAGAAGTTTGAACAAGTCCTTTCTTTTGTGTTTTTTTTTGCTTCGTGTGACTTGCGTTCTTCAATTTAAATTCGAGTTTAATTGCTAACTTGTATACATTTTGTTGTTGTTGTTGTTATTGTTGTTATTTATCAAACGGCAATGTTCTATAATATATAATACGATGATTTTAATGCGAGGGTGCATCAGGATAATGTTTAGTTGATGGGAGGGTGCATCAAAACAGGATATGTATTTATGTATACCAAGCGTATCAAAACATTGTACAATTGTAAATATTATTGTAGTATTCATACATTCAATTCGACTCATGTACAAGTGCTTTTCAATTCCTTACGGTTTCTTTAAGAACCACACTCAGATTTTTTAAACGAGACAGGCTGAGCTCCCACTTTGGCGTCGGGGTTCTACAAGTTTTTATCCGGGGGTAATTGAATTGAACAGCAGTAAAAAAAATGAAGAAAAAAATGAAGAAATAAAGAAAAAGAATAACCAATTTATTACTAGATGACTTTGTACATGTTACAGTTACATAATTGTACTAATTGAAAGGTTCACTCCACTTTTTAAAGAAGCTCGATAGACTTAATAAAATAAAACGATAACATTTCAAGTAAGAACATTTAGTAAGGAGAATATTTCTTGTTTTTCCCACACATGTTCTAGTCCTTGATTTACTGCTGTCCGCCTTAAGGAGATGTCCGCTTTATGGTGTGTCTGTTTTAGGGAGATTCCACTGTACGACGTTATATGGAGCTGATAAAAAAGCTGATAAAAAAACTGCTACAAAGTTACCACAAAATCCCACCTCACACACATTTGAAAATATCTATTTCACAGACTTACTGCAAACGCCTGCATTTTCCCAATTTCAGATTCGTCATATTTGTGTTTTGCGGCGAGTTACCTCTAGATTATAAGAACCATTGCATTAATGAAAGCTAAATGAAAATAAAAAAATCTAGTCTACAAGATTGGAGGAGGAATAAACATGTTTTCTTTGTACTACTTCAAATCGCGTAAATATAATAGTCACGAACTCTCACAAGGGAACCAGAGTAAAATGTCCGACATAGCGAGAGGTTTTCTCAGGCAACGAAACACCATAGGGGGCAAGATATTTGTTCGAGAAAACGGGAATTCGAGATATGATGCGAGATACGATAGCGCGTGTTCAAGAGAAACAGTGAGTAAAAAAAACGTTAGGTATTGTTTCTTGAAGAGATTTGATTGGATGAAATTCTTCAGCGGTTGAAATTCAATTTTTGAATTCCATTTAAAATGGTTTACTTAGTAGTGGGTACAGAAGCTCAGAAAAAATGGAACAAGTCTTTTCTTCATGTTTTTAATTAGTTTTCATAAGTAATCTGAAATATGACATCAATCAATCTTCATGGAAATGAAGAGGTAGATTTCACCGTGAAAGAAATTTGGAAAAATGAATTTGATGTGGAATCACCAGTTTGTTTGAAAGTAGCAGCATTTACCAAGTGTCCAAAACTTGACTTCGAAACTGTTAAAATTGGGAGAAGCAAAGTACTTGAATTGAATGTTTTAAATCCTAACGATTACGATGTATTTATCTCACTTGCACCATCCTCTACGAATCATGACTTCGAAATAACATCACATTGCACAGAAACCCTCATAGAATCGTTTATGTTACAGCCCAAAACCACTTTAATAGTCAATATTAAGTGGACTCCTTCCACTAAAGGCAATGTCAGGGAAATTATAACATTTAAATGGGAAGGGCGCAAACTTCAAACAATTCTTTTTGGAAATGCAATAGATGATCCAAGGAAAGCAAAGGACAACAGGAAGAAGGTTGGTTGGTATTTTTAACATGCTTTCATCATTATACAAAATTGTATAAAATAAAGTATCAATAAAAATCCTACTGATATAAATTATCAACTTTTGTGATAAATTTAAATAAAAATAAACGTTATAAATGCTAAGTTTAGTTTTAATTTTTATTCCAACGGCTTAACCTTGTTAACATCTATGCTTGTTCATTTTCCCTTCCAAACACCAAATTGCAATGCAAAATTAAAAAGGATAAAATTGCGACAATGCCCATTTGTGATGTCTTTCACTTGCAGATATGGACATAGCTAGATATTTCGAGACAAAAATACTGTACATCTTTGATAAAACCTTTTTTTTTTCATTTTTAATGCAAATATTGGTGTTAACTAACATATTTTATCAACTGTTGAGAGTATATTACTTCATTAACCCTTCTCCTACCTTAATGGGCCAGCATTAGGGAACTTTATTTCCTCCTTTTTTTATTTTTAGAAAGTCCTTAAGCCTTTATCAAGCGAAAATCAGTTCGTATCAAAGCCATTAGTCTCTCCTGTGAAAAGAATGACTTTAACAGCAATTCAACCAGAAACTCCTTCAAGACGTACAACATTCTCTATCACCAAACCAAATACATCTTTGGAAAACAAAGAAAATGTTCCCCAGAAATTATCCTCTTCTCCATTAAGTTTTGAAAAGCAACAGAACTTGTTAACTAAGACTGGAAATGTAAAGGCAATAAAAGCTCCAATATTCACCAAAAATGTCAAAAACAATATACCCAAAGAACAATCAGTTTGTGACAAAGTTCTTGATCGCAGACAGACTTACCATGTTCCTGCAAAAGAATCAACCAAGAGAATGCTTTTCAATAAAATCAATACCAGCAAAGATTCTAGTGTCAATGGGGAAAAAACAAAACATTCAAATTTTCTTAAACGAAAATCTGTATCCAATCAGTTGCCAAGTGAGTACTATTTAATATGTATATACCCAAGTGTACTAATTTTATCAAATTTTATGTATTTTGGTCAAATTTGCGATATTAAATACACATGGAATATATTAAAAACCTCACAAACTGTTTGGCTTGTCTACAGTTAAGTGTGAATTGTTTTGTTTTATTACAGAGAAATCAATGCAAGCTGGTATTGCCATAAAAAAATTGAATTTGAAAACACCAAAAACGAGCTTGCCACGTCATCCTATGCCGTTTGCTGCAAAAAATATGTTTTATGATGAGCGATGGATAGATAAACAGGAAAGAGGTATTGTAATCTGTTGTAGAGATAAAAGAGATAAAACAAAAACTACAAAAATATATATAAGATCTTTATGGAAAAGGAACATGTTAATACATGATTTCCAAAATTAAGAGCAACTTTTGTCAAATATTTTCTGCAAAACTGATGTATACAAAAGTAATTCAATCCAAATCTAAACATGTTTGTTATCTGCTGTATAAAATGCTGATTATTCTTGATGTCTCTTCTCTGATGATGGTGTTTGAAGGTGTTTGGATATCGACCGGTATATTGATATGTACAAGCATCTTAGAACTGATCGGAGTAACAAAAAAACTTTCTTCGGATCCAGGAAAGATTTTGGTGTTTTAAAATTGTAAAATTAAGAGTAATTCTGTTAGAGTATTCTTGAACATGAAATAACAAGGATTTGCCATTTATGTTGATCATGTTAATGTAGCATACCTTTTTCATCTACGAAAGAAAGCTGTATTTTACACCATGTGAAAAATCTTTTGCAATATTATAGAACAGAAAAGATGAAGGCCAGACATTAACAAAATCTATTTTCCTACAATAACACCAATGGAAACTCACTAAAATGAAATTCTTATAATGGCAGCATAAATACACAAGTGCACTAGCTTTAAAGAGAAAGCCATGTTTTTTCACAAAACTACTTTTTTTTACCTCATTTTTTCTTCCCTAACTTTTCATGTTCTGAGATGATCTGTTCTGCAGGATATTTACTTTTTAATCAGCATTGTTGTGTATTTCCCACACTTAATTTTCGTATTTTTCAAACTATGAAATTTGGTTTTATTTACTCTGCTGCCTTAAAATTTGAACAATATTGTTAAACCCTGTTTACTTTTGTCATTGATTTTAGTTATTCTAATTATGCTTTTATATATAATGTATCTGCATGTATAGGGTTTACAAACTGGCTGAATTTTATTCTAACACCGCCTGAAGAAGAAGAAGGAAGTTCCCAGTCCAACTTATCTCAAGACCGAAGAGGTAACATTATGTCTATCACATGGTTTAAATTTCATCAATGTTCATCGCATTATCAGGACTGCCAGTAATGATGTATGCATTCATCAAACCAATATCACCATGTATTATAACAGGTCTCCAACAGAGGTCACTTGATTAGATTTTAAATTTTAGTCTCCATTCATAAAAGAAGTTCTTTTTGCAGACCAGATTGTTGTGTTATTTTCCAGTAGTTGCTTTGAACACTTTTGGCTTACCACCAAATTATGAATTACATAGGTATATAAATAAAAAATCAATTCTTCACTGTTGTTATATTTTTCTTTTAGAAACATACGTCATCGATAATTCCAAGAATCAACCAATTGCCCCAACTCGAGAAGTCTTGTCGTTCAATGCCTATTCATTACGTAGGAGAATGGCACGTTTGAGACGCTCTGCATGTTTGCTGTATCAGTCTGAAGAATTTATGTTTCCGATTCTTAAAATTGAGAAGGAAGTTGAATGCGGGATGTTGGCTGTCCGACCTGAAAAACATATCGAAGCTGATCTTGGTATGAGTGCACTATAATTGATAGATATTTGTATAATTATTTTTTTTTGTATTTGCACTATTGTACTATTGATATGTTTGGTCATTGCATTTCTCTCAAATCAAATTACATTAAACAATATAAAGATTTTAGAATTTGCAGTAAATGCAAGATATATGCAGTGCCAGAATTAAAAATTGATTAAATTTGAGTGATACGCCATTGTGTGGCAAAATTAATGCAACCAAAATTCTCTTGAAATACAATCATCATTCAGTACAAATTTTACATTGGTTAAATTAATTTAATTGGAGAGAAACACAATGACTAAGGACATAGCATTAATGTTATTTTAATTTTTCAATTTGTAGGCATTAAGAATAAAATTTTGAAAATGATTTTGTCATACAATCCACTTTGGCTGCGGATAGGGCTTGAGGTAACTATGGAAATTAGATCTTTTATGTCCATTTATGTATCTAATGATATCCCCCCTCACATTTATATCAATATGTAGTGTTGATATCAATATACTGAGTTGAACGTATAATGTGCATGATACACACAAACAACTTTTTTTCGACACTATTGAGACAGAGAAGACAAAATGATGGCAGGAGCACTAATTAATTTAGAGTTTCCTAGAAAAATGTCCAAAGCAACAAAGGTTTTTATGATAAACAGGATTTATGATTATCTCTTATATATAATAGTCGTGCGTGCATCCACTTTTTAGTTTGGTAAGTGTGAAAAAAGGAACTGGGAATGAAGTGTTACTGAGTTGTGATTTTAATAGCGATTAGTACTAGTATCCCGGGTAAAAACATTTTACCGGTTCACTTTCCCCATGAGTTACTGCCATCCCCTGGTTTTCCTCTCAATATGGCGGTGACGAAAAATAAAATCACGCAATCCAAATGGATAAGTAGTTCCACGTCATTATAGAGCTCGAAATGCTGATCAAAAAAATGTATGGGATCGCCTGTGTACCACAATCCGTTACTGAGATATAGTCGATCATAACTTCTAATGACGTCACACCCGTCCCAAAAAAGTTTTGGTCACCCCATTACCAATGTCGCGGAACCAAAAAACGTCAGTTATCCCTATTGGTTCTCGAGATATTTGCCCCTAAAAGTCGTGTTCCATTGGGGGTGCAATGCAATGTCCCCGCGCAAAAAAATTCATGCCGCGTCATTTGCTCCTACAAATATACTAATACTGAAATCGTGGTTTTACGCGCTCCTCGTGAAAAAATGACCCTGAAATTTCTGAAAAATGTATCACTCTAAAATAAAAGTGGTATGCACACTCGCTATTAGTATATAGATATTAGCGATTAGTATTTAAGAGCAAATACCTCGAGAACCAATGGGAATAAATGATTGCTTAGGTTGCTTTCAAAAGTTTTGTTTTGTTTTTACTTTGCTGAAAGTCTTTGCTGAAATTAGAAGAACTTTTTTGCGCTTTTTATCAGATACCACTTCTTTTTTTGTTTGATATGATTTTTGATTCTATTTGGAAGTTGTCCCTCGTTTATGGATTTGTAACTGACAGATTTGTAAACTGTACAGCAGAAATGATGGACTTGCTTTCCTTACTTAATTAGAACAAACCTACTGTGAAGTTGTAGTCCTTCAATAGAACATTTGTTAATTGTTGAGTGTTTGTTATGCTGTTCTTTATGCGATCTGTTGGCTTCATCACATTTAGTATCTGTTCATTATTCAATGTTTATTCAGTTCCATGGTATTTTTTACCATTAAAAGTAGTTCTGTCCATCCTTAACAATCCCTAATAACTTCTCTCTGTCATGAATTATACACAATTACACAGTTCTAGCTATTTGCCCACTTTTTCCTGCAAAGGTCCTGAATTAAAAAAAAAAATTGTCCTGGTATAGTCCTGGAAATTATCATAAATTGTCCTGAAAAACAGCGGAAAATGTCCTGGAAAGTCCTGGAATTTGATTTCAAAATAATAATGGTAACCATGTGACATCAGCACACTGCAACCCTCAGTTCTATTTATATATTATTAACCTTAACAGTTAAAAAATGAGCATGTTTCAAAAAGGAAAATTCATTATTTTGAATACAAAAATTTATTTTTTCAGGTTATTTACGGTGAAGTTATACCTCTACATTCTAACAATGATATTACAAATTTATCGAGATTCGTAACGCAAAGACTGTTAGCCAATCCCGACATAGCTAAGCAGTACTCACATCCAACCGTGCCTAATCTTTATAAACCAGGTATGAGTCAAACTGTTAGAAATTCATCATTATCACCATAGTCATTACAAAGTTCCATGGTCTGTAAGCCTATTGTCAAATTCTGTTGTTGAGTTCTATTGTCGTGTTTTTTTATAATTGGACCGTCTAACTGTAGTTCTGCTGTGCTGTGTACTAATAATTACAGCAATGGTTGTGATATGTCATGTGATCAAAGTAGGAACACTTTAAAAATGGCCCATTGAAAAGATCGAAGGAAAAATTTCAGACTTACAATTTTTCCGATTGTACTTTATCTTCTAATATCTTGTGTTTTATCGTTTATAGGGTATGAGGAAGCTTTGTCCAAATTTACGATGAAAAAGTTCTTGTTACTTGTAATGTTTCTGGACTATGCAAAACAAAAACGACTCGTTGATCATGACCCATGTTTATTTAACAAAACTTCTGAATACAAGGTCAGTGTCGTCTTGTTGTTATTATTGGCCTTTAACTACTTGCCATTTATGATAATATATATTTACAACAAAGTGACAATTGTTCTGAACCTTTTACAGGCCAGTCGTGATTTGTTGATTGCATTTTCACGCGACTACTTGAAAGGAGAAGGTGATATTACCAAACACTTGAGCTATCTGGGAATCTCCATCAAGCATACACAGGTATAAAAAACAATATTTTGTTAAATTAAATTTATACATTATTATGTATTTGTTTGATTCTACCATGAAATATTTTGAAGGCATTTAATAATTTTTTCTTCTTCATTGTTATAGACTGTTTTGGATGAGTATGACTTTGGTATAAAGAATATAGCAGTTGACCTCCGTGATGGTGTCAGAATAGTGTAAGTAAATAAGCGTCCCTAAAACATAGTTTACACAGTTTTGACCGAAATTTTCCACAAATGTTTTTTTGATTCAAAAAAGATGAATTTGTGAAATGGATAATACTAGTAACTAAAAATTGAAATCATTTTGGCTTTGGAGTATAAAATGTATTGGTAAAAAAGTATTCATTACTTAGTTTCATGCACTCATATTCCTATCCTTATATGGTTCCAATCTCATGTTCAGTATGTTAATTTCAGCCGTGTTGTCGAACTTCTTACAAAGGACTGGGGGCTATCTTCAAAAGTTCGTTTGCCAGCTGTTAGTCGATTGCAGGTGACACAAATTACTTTCAATTATATTGGCATTAACTCTAAAAACACATGTGTGAAATTTTGAGTACATTTAGTCTAACTGTTGCAGTGCACCTGATAAGACTTTAGTAATCGTTTGTTTAGAAAGTGCATAATGTTGGACTTGCGTTATCTTGCTTGTCCCACAAGGGTTTACAAATAAATCAAGGTATGGCAAACATATTTTGATTCCTTTATCTACACATATGGGAAAAAGGGTAATCCATTCTTTCTTTTGTTTTTTAGATGCAAAATGTATTGTTGATGGTCATCGAGAGAAAACACTGTTGATTCTATGGCAAATAATTTTTCACTTTCAGGTTGGTTATTGATTAAATATTATTTATGAAAAACAGAGTATGTAATGACCTGAAATGTAAAATTTTCTGCTTTTCCTGAAAAGGTCTGAATAAACCGGACGTTAAAATCTCTTTATAAACCCTGAAAAAGTTAAAATCTATTATTTTTTGCATAAAGCCATCTTCAACACAATAAATTTTATTATGTAGTTTTATTATGCAGAAAAAATTATTTGGCAAAGTTTTACCATGTTATCGATCATTGTTATTTTGCTATTGGAACTGTATTTTTACATTTTTACCTCTCTGTTATGCAAATAGTGAATCCTAGCTTTTCAATTATGACTGTTACAACAGAATGCAGTCATAAGCCGATTTATCATTCTTACAATTAAATATTTCTATGTTTCTTGTTTTTTGATGTACGAATCCAATCTCTTTAGGTTGGACTTTTGTTAGATGTGGAAAGGCTTAAAGATGAAGTTTCTTACTTAAGGGGAACATTGCGCTTACGAAATCAGATGACACAGCCTCTTAATTCAATAGGGAATCTGAAGTACTTGGGTCTAGATAGACGGGACTCCTTGGACAAAGAAATTTATTTTAAATCAGAAAGATTAAGCCTACTGTTAAATTGGTGCAAACTGATTGGCGCTCATTATGATGTGAAGGTTTGTGTAAATTTCGGCAGTTACTCGAGTAAACATACACGTGTATACACGTGCAAACTCTGTTTGAGCCCTTTCAATTCGAAGTTGTTTGTGTTTAATACTACAAGAAGCTTGAGAAAAAGTATATTATACTGTAATCTTAAGTTCTTTTGAAAGTGTTTTTTATAACCTTTCCTTCTTTCAGATTGAAAATTTCACAGTGTCTTTCTCAGATGGCATTGCATTCTGTTGCATTGTGAATTTCTATCATCCTGACCTTCTCCCCAAATCCTTAATAAATCACGAAACAACGCTGACATGCAATGTTGCGCAACACGAAGATGGCTTCGAAGATGATTTCTATTATGACAATTGGACCAAATGTTTCAGTCCTAGTATGTATTTTAAAAGTAGCAACTGTGGTTTATGCAACAAAAGTGTTTTCACTTCATGATCGGAGTCAGGGCTGCAAATTTAGCAAATTAAACTTTTGTGAGATTTAGGTCTTTGTTTTGTGTGTATAACAATGATTATTTTTGTAACCGTTAAGATACTGGTGTCAACAGACGGCTCGAAACATTACTTCAAAATGAGAAAGAGAATTTTCGAATATTAAATGAGGCGGTGAGTCTTGTTTACTTGGAACGACTTCAGAATTTACCTGTTCATGTCTTGTTCATCATCATTTTTGTTCTTCGTCTTGTTATCTTATAGGTAATGGAACTTGGAGGCATTCCTTCGATGTTACGAGCAAATGATTTATCCAATACAATTCCAGACGAAAAGGTTTTACTGATGAACTTTCAAATTTAACCTTCTTAAAATTCTCAGACGTTAATCCTTCATAGATTAAAATTATAGAAAATCAATTCTGAGAACAAAAGAATTACCTATAAGTTTACCTTTAATCAATCTATAATAAATAAACTACATATTATAGATAAGAAACTATAAGTAATACCTGATAAACCTACAATATAGATTATAAATAAGAAGTTATAGGGATATAGGTAATCTTTATCTATAACATAGGTTATATCGAAATTCTCCTCCGATCTTTGAACGGTTGCACCATTTCTGTCACTCTTTTGGCGTGAAATTTCCGTTATCCAGCAGCGTATTTAAAAAAAAAATGTCTGCCTCTCTAAACATGACTCAACAACAACCGAAGTAAAGAGTTTGAGATTCTTATTTATGATTTGGGCGAAGTAGGAGGGGACGTTAATCTTCAAACTTTTTTTTTAGGTTATCATCACATACGTGTCGTACCTTTGTGCTCGCCTATTAAATTTACGTGAAGAAACGCAAGCAGCTCGTAAAATTCAGTTGGCTTGGAAAATATATGTGCTGAGAAAACGTCGTGAAATGTTTTTGGTACGGTAGATTCCATGTTTTGGGTCATGGGATTTGTCTCTGGAACGTATCTGTAGCTGTTGTATAAGAGTCGGAAGGGTTACCTTATTTTGCCCTTTCATGGATGGATATGCACCAGTTCAAACTGTAGTGCAAACTTATAGATATTGCTTTTTGCAAGTTTGCATTCATGTTCGAAGTTTCTCCAGCTGTTCAGGAGAAGAACATACCAATTTTGTGGAGAGGGAATTTTTCTCTGAATGTTTCAGGACTTTCACTTGTTGTTTTTTTATTTACCGCAAATTAAATTATTAATGTATAATTATTGATTACATTTTACAGGTCGAAGAAAGAGCTGCCATAAAGATTCAGGTATTTGAGTTGCTCTTTCTGTGAGATGACCAAGAAATGTAAGCGATGTTTCCCTTTGAACTTTAGTGACTTTGTTTTCATTTCAGGCGTACTTCCGTGGTTTCATCAGTCGAATGAATTACTTGGTGTTCCGTGAATGTATAATTGTGTGTCAATCCATCGTTAGAAGGTGGCTTGTACAACGTCAATTCAAAAGGCGGCATGCGGCAGCAACGTTGATTCAGACAGTGTACAGAGGTTACATTCAAGCATCAATATTAAGGTCCGTCATTTTCCATCATGGAAAGATATGCCCGAGAAAATCCTCACACTGTATCAACTTGTTTGTATGTTTCTTTTTTCTTTAGGTATCATTTCTTGCAGATGAGATCTTCAGTCATGGTTATACAAAAGGCATATCGCAGCTATCTCTCCAAAAAGCAGGCAATCATTTTGAACGCTGCTAGAAAGATTCAGTGTTTTTGGAAAGCATATCGACAACAGAAACACCTGTTACACTTGCAAAGCTCGGTGATTTTACTGCAATCTGCAATAAGAGCATTCTTACAACGGAAAAGGTTCTTAAAGCAGCAACAAGCAGCGCTGTTTATTCAGTCTCGTTTCCGTGATTGGAAATATACAAAGCAGTGCAGAAAGCATTATTTAGACACGTTTCATTCCGTCATAAAAATTCAACGATTCTGGAGAAGTGTGAGGCTTAAAGTTTCAGTACAAAACGAATACAGAAGCATGCAAGAAGCTGTAAGAAAACTACAAACATGGTATAGAATGTGTACTGCGTCTAAACACTATAAATTAACAAAATCAGCTATCGTTGTCATTGGGAATTGGTACCATTCGCAGTTGATTGGCAGAAAGATAAAAGCTGTCTTTCAAGAGAAAAGGGCAGCAGTGTTGTTGCTACAGTCGCACGTTAGGAGGTGGTTGGTTCAAAGAAAATTCCAGCAGATGGTTAGATCTGTTCTTCTCATTCAAACGTGGTGGAGATATTGTAAACAAACCCAAAAACAGAAGGAGGAATATCAAAACATCAAACAAGCATGTGTGACGATTCAAACGATTTGGAGGATGTACACTGTAAAGAAACATTTTGAAATCCAAAAAGTAGCTGTCCAAAAGATCCAGAGGTTTTACCAGTCATACAAGTTCATGTGTTTAAAACACAGTGAGTACCTCGAGAAAAAGAAAGCTACCGTTTTGATTCAGTCCTTTGTACGCATGTCTGCTGCTAGGAGTGAGTTTCTAAGAATGAAATATGCCGTCGTGCGTATACAAGAATTGTGGAGGGCAACGTTAACAATGCGATTACAACGTGCCTGTTATGTTAACACAAGGTTGAGGCTTGTCTATTTGCAGAACTGCGTAAGGAAAATGATTGCTGAAAAGCAGTATAATGAGAAACGTAAAGCTGCTCACAAAATCCAATCTGCGTGGAGGATGTATGTTGTTAAGCGCCAGTATAGCAAACAGAAAAATGCTGCCATTCAGATCCAAGCGTTCTATCGATCATATCTGATTCGTAAATGGTTTGATAAAGTCAAGCATGCTTGCGTCAAAATCCAGTCTCTATACAGGATGTGCTATCAGAGAGACCTTTACTTGAGGAAGAAGGTTGCAGTCATTTCCCTCCAGTGTCATTGGAGAAGAGCTATGGCTCAGAAGAGATTTCGCTTACATATTCGGTCTGTTATCGTCATACAAGCTTTCTTTAGAATGCTTCAGTCTTGGAAGAATTACGAGAACATGAAACAAGCGGTGGTACGGCTTCAATCGGCTGTTCGTATGATACTGGAGAGAGTGAAGTATCTGAGAAAAAGAGGAGCTGCTGTAAAGATTCAGTCGTTCGTGCGAATGCATTCACGACGTTGTTTTGCTCGAAAGCGAGATGCCGCCATATTGATTCAATCAATCACCCGCATGCTTGTTATAAGGAAGGAGTACCTCAGAAAAAAAGCAGCGGCTATCAAGATTCAATCAATACTGCGCATGCACAATCAAAAACTTTGGTTTATGAAACACCAGCAAGCTTCCATCACTATACAGAAGACCTTTCGTATGTATTCTGCGAGAACTGCATTTTTGTGGAGAAAAGAAAAAACAATTAAATTACAAAGCTTTTGGAGAATGTACAACACAAGACGTGCTTATCAAAAGCAAGCTTCTGCAGTCGTTAAAATGCAATCTTTAGTAAGGAAATACATCGCTAGAAAGGCATTTCTTTGTAAGAGGAAAGCCGTCATCTTAATCCAGTCTTCCCTTCGTGGGTACATAGTAAGGTCATCTCTAGAAGAGAAACGATTGGCTGCGACTGCGATACAAAGTGTGTACCGAATGGTCAGGTCTCGCAGACAGTTTATTGTTGCTATGCAAGCTGTTTTCAAGTTACAGTCATGGCTTAAAATGATTTTGGCTCGAAAGGTCTTTTTAAATCTCAAAACAGCTACTTTAAAGATTCAAGGTGCATACAGAAAAAGTAAAATCGTCAAGCAAAGACGAAATGCTGTTGTACGAATCCAGTCGATCTACAAAATGCATAAAGTTTATGCTCGTTTTCAAAAGATGAAGCATTGTGTAGTTCTACTTCAAAATGTTTACAGAATGTATAGGAATCGTGAAGAATACAAAAGAAAGCGAAGGTCTTGTATTGTCATGCAATCAACGTATCGAGCATATGCTGCAAGAAAAGCTTTCCTCCTGAAGCGAAGTGCGGCTGTGACGCTTCAATCCTCTTGGAGGATGTATCAACAACGAACCATGTACGTAACTGTCAAAAATGCTGTTGTTTGTATCCAGTCTGTTTGTAGGATGCACACGCAACGATGTCAGTTCATGGCACAAAAGCGAGCAGCTGTCAAAATTCAAAGTACGTGGCGAATGCATAGCTTGAGGAAGAGTTTCACGGAAGAGAGACGTGCAATAATACATCTTCAATCCATTGTTCGAATGGTCATCGCTGTTCGATCTTTACAGATAAAGAGAACAGCAGTAACCACAATACAGTCCGTTTGGAAAATGCACAAGGTGAAACAAGAGTTTTTACAGAAAGTCGAAGCCATTTTGGTGATTCAGTCGTTCGCCAGGTCTTGCAACGAGAAAACAAAGTTTAACAAGGCGAAAGTGAGTGCTATACGCATTCAGTCCTGTTGTAGAATGTTTCTCGAAAAACAAAATTTCGCCAAAAAGAAACTGGCTGCTGTAAAACTACAGTCGTTTTTCAGAATGTTTATATGCAGGCAAAGATTCCAGGAGGCGAGGAGGTCTGTAGTTAAGATTCAATCAATTTGGAGAATGAAGAGCGTTCGAACTGATCTTTTCAAGGTAACACAAAATGCGGTGAAGATACAAGCATGTTATCGAATGTTCAGGACGTACAAATTGTATTCCAAACAACGAAAGAATGCAGTAACCTTGCAGAGATGGTACAGATTGTTGAAGACTAAGGAGAAAGACCAAGTCAAGATAACTGCACTTGTGCGCCTTCAATCATGGTGGAAAATGTGCTTCGCACGGCAGTACTTCAAACGACAAAAAGACGCGGCCTTGTCCATTCAATCTCTCTATCGCCAATACAAATGCCGAAAGCTATTCTTGCTGCAACGAAACCACGCAAGCAAAATCCAGTCTCTTTATAAAATGCATTTATCTCGTAAAAGATACCACGAAGCAGGAACAGCTTCCGTCCGTATTCAGTCGTGGTATCGCATGTGTTTGTATCAGCGTTTGTATAAGGAGAAAAAGTGTGCAGTTGTTGTCATTCAGAGAAGATTCCGCGCATTTTCATACGGCTATTCGTGTTACCTGCGTTACCACGTAATGAGAGGTGCCATCATTACTCTTCAGGCTTTGGCTCGTGGACATCTCGTCCGTAATGATATGCGAAGAAAAAGGAGTGCTGCCACTGCAATACAGTCTTATGTCAGAATGTATTTGCAAATGAAGGAGTATTTCCAGCGAAGACGATCAGCAATTGTTTTGCAGAGCTTCTGTCGCTGTGTGTTGATGGTAAAGCGGTATCAAAACATACGACAAAATGTAATTCTCATCCAGACGGTGGTAAGAAGGTGGCTTGCACAGAAATCTTACTGTGAAATGTTAACGCAACACCATGCTGCCATCAAACTACAAGCAGCTTTTCGAGGATTTATTCAGAGGAGCAAGTTCCTTTCAATCAAGAAATATTCCGTTTACATTCAACGATGGTTCAGAAAGCGACTGGCGATTGCGAAACAGTCTGCCAGCTACACGAAAAGTTCCGTTATCATTCAAAAGGTATGGAGAGGGTATCAAACAAGACGGGTATATAATAGGACAGTTATATCCATAATTACAATTCAATCGTGGTGGAGAAATCATCTTCTTACCCGAGTTGCAAGACTTGAAGTTTGTCGTAAAATAAGGGCTTGTTGCATGATCCAGACTGCGTACCGTCAACACCTGGAAAAGAAACAGGTAGCCGCGCAAATTGTGACTTCATTCTTCAAGATGGTAGTGTTTCGGCGAGAATATATTAGCGTTCGCACTGCAGTACTCCGCATGCAAAGAGCATGGAGAGATTACCAACGAAAACAATTGTATCGTCTGAAAACAAAATCCGCCATTATTATTGCCCAGTGGTATAGAAGTATTTCCATGTCGAAAGTTACTCGACAAGAGTTTCTTCGAGTGAAATGTTCTGCCAGAAAAATACAGCTTGCTTATCACCGTTCTCATTTTCGTAGAAATGTATTTGATAAAGTAAAGCGTTTAGTGCAGGAACATCGCGCTGCCAAAAAGATTCAATCTGCGTATAGGTTTTATCTGGAAAAGAAAAAAGCGAAGGATTTGTATTTCCGACAGACTGAAGCTGCCATGTTGATCCAAAGCAAGTTTTCGGAGTATTTACGAACTAAGAAGTTTCGAAACGAAAACGAGGCCGCTAGTAGAATACAACGATGGTATAGAAAAAAGATATTCTTCAAGAGGGAACAGGTACATGACTTCATAATGGTCGACCTGAGTAATGGCGATTTTCATGTTTTCTCTCAATTTTACATCTTTTAAAACGTCTGACGTCGCTGCGCATCAAATTATTTCTTTCTCTCGTTTCAGGCGATGATTGAAGAACGCAGAGAAAGTTTATTGGAGTTCGTGAGAGCTGTTACGTTGTGTTTGTCTGTGTTGAAAATTCAACGCTGGAGGAGAGCCAATCTCAAGTGGCGAATCGAAATTCAACTACGCAAGAGAGAAATGGCTGCCTTGCTTATCCAAGTATGTGAATTGTAGATTTACTTCTTTATCCAGATCTTCAGTCTCGTGTTTTTTTCAAAAAATTCAGTTCGTAAAAACCATCTGAAATTACGTTTTTTTTTTGTTCATAAACAACATTTGACCTGGGTTTTTTTTTAATGTTTTTGAGTTATGGAAGGAATATTTTGTTGTGTGATCACGTGTTTGTTGTGTGATCACGTGCCGATTCTTAGATTACTCGTTGGTTGATACACAACGACTTGTTTTATGAACTACAGCGGAACCTCGGTATAGCGGACACCATGGGACCTGAATAGAGTGTCCGCTATAAACAGGTTTGGGAAGTTTAACATTAATTTCGAACCTAGGCAAACTGGTATGATAAAATTTCATCTTTTTACGTTAGAAAACAGTAGGCATGATTCATGAGTAAGTTCATTTTTGTAAACGAAAGAGCGTTTGAAATAAGGTTTTTATGTAATGATATTTTCATAAGAAATTACGATGAGACAAGAATATATTTTAAAAATCAATCAAGTTTCCGCTATTCAGAGGCACTTTTCTATAGAAAAGATCTTTTGGGCCCTAGAAATTGTGTCCGTTATATCGAGGTGCCCGCTATAAACTACCCGCAATAAACAGGTTTAACTGTAAGGGTTTGACTGTGGTCTCATCCGTTCTCGTAAAAAGTGTCCCCTATACCGAGGTGTCCGTTATAGAGGGCGTCCCCTATACCGTGGTTTGGCATTGTTATCTAACGACTATTAGCTGTAGTTGCAAATTTTGTTGTTGTTTATTGTTTTGCTTATGAAATTATTAGTCCGTATGGCGTGGGTTTGTTATTCGAAAGGCGAACAAAGACAGGCGGGTGAAAGAAGTGCGCCAAAGAATCAGTATCGCCAACAAAAATGTGACGGAACCGATGAAACTGTGTAATCGTACAAAGTGCGCTCTGGATTATCTTTTGCATGTCAAGAATTTGTCCACTGTGCACGGTGCCCTTCACCACTTAGGTAAGAACATGATTTTTTTTTGGTATAGTGGAATCTCTGTAAACACCATTGGTGCATAAAAAAGGTGACCGCTTTATAGAGATTTTACCTATGAGAATTTGACTGTTAATCCATTCATCCGTATAAGGAGTATGTGTCCGTTATACGGGGATGATGTCCGCTTTATAGAGATATCATTGCATCGAAAGCATATGTCAAGTTGGTTTTCTATTCGGAACATCGTGTTGTTTTGGCGGTGTGATTAATTCTTTTTGTTTTAATGCTTGTTGTAGACGTGGTGACCGTTCTGTCGTTTAAGTGCTGTGAGCAGTTGGTGTTGGACAACGCCTTGCCGGTTATCTTTAAGATCATTAAGCATGGCAATCGCAGCTTACCGTGGATATCCATCAAACAGGTGGCGTTCAGCATTTTGCTTAATGTGGCCAAGGTTAGTTTTTTAGAGCAATTATTTGTTGTAAACAACAGTCATGTTTCTCAAATAAATATTTGAAAGAGTCAATCTTGCTCGGCTTAGATTGATAGCAACTTACTTTGTTGCAAGGAAAACGCGATAGAACGCACTTCTTTTTCCGTCTAAACGGATAAATATTGGTGCTATTTCGTTTGAATCGACCTTGAAATTTCGTTGTAATATTTAAGGGTCTGTAAAAAACGTTTGACGAAAGAATGTTTGGCAAGAAACGGGCCATCCCATATAGTTCAACTGAATGCATGGTGAAAAGCTTATAAATTTTGTCTGCGTTAGTGAGGTTAGACCCAGGTTATGCCTCGTTCTTCCAAACGTTTATTTAAGACTTTTCACCGTAAATTAACACTGAGGAGAAGTTGCGAGTAAAACATATGCGGACAGAAGCGTTGAATTCATGATCTTTTGGTCATTAACCCTGACCGCTTTTCTATAAATAACTTTAATTTTTGCTCTTGCTTTTGTTTTCAGTGTGGAACAACGTACAGGTCTCTGTATGACCAACACGAATCCATACCTGTAATTTTGGAACAGATGGGGAATTTCCGTGATAAGAAGGCGTTCATCTTTCCAATGGCTTGTAATTTGTTGACAGTTTTATGTAACGATGAAAATGTGAAAAAGGTCTGTTGTATATTTTTGAACTTACTGCAGTCGCAGTACTGTAGAAATAGACGTTTCCCTTTATCATATTTATACACAGGTTTCTCTTATTCGCCTCGTTTCGAAGTTAGAAGTCAATTACCATTTAACGATCCTAGTATATAACGAAGCAATTGTTATGTTTCTAATTACAAAATCTCCCGAGGACTACAGTGCATGCATATTTACTAAATATTGTTTGAAAACGAGGCCAGTAAGAGAATTGAACTCGGGAAACGTTTACTGAAAACATTAGTTTGTCTCTAACAAGATGATATCATTAGTTTGCGGTCAAAACTTTGTTTTTTGTGTCTGGGTTAATGATAACATTGTAGCGTAAAGGCCAGTTTCCATTCAAAAGTTTTGTCCGCTAGGGCAATGTAATGCTCAATTGTGATTGGTCACGTCAGCGGACGAAAAAAGTTGAAAATTTCTCGCTCGTGTCTGAATCAACCAATACGAATTCAGAATTCGCATGTATAATTAAACGCTAGCATAGACAGTTTCAATGGAAATTGGCCTTAATGCCTCGCTCGTTCTTTGTTTTATGTGGGAAAACTGAATGAAATTCTTGTTCCAACTAACTTTGAATGGCTCATCCTTAAAGATAAAGAGTTTTATGAAACAGATTTATGAGTATTGCTTGAGAAAAGTCGAACAAAAATTAGGGAATTTTCTGTCCGTCGAAAAATGTTGTCGAAATGTTCAAATTGAACCTACTTATTTCTCGGTGCTTATTAGCGGAAATACTGGCTTTTATTTTCGTCGGTCAAGTGACGGACGAAAATATTATCTAAAGGTATTCATATTTTAATAAAAAACCCTTCCTTATTCTTCTTATTTTGTGGGCTCTTAATTATTTATTATTTTTAATATGCAGGATATTCTAAGCCAACCGAAATTTGTAGACAAAATCGCCGGTTTCTATCGGCTAACACGACGGCAACAAAAACTTGCTCAACAAAGAAACCTCGCGAAAGAAAAGGGCCAGCATTATACTAAAACTGCGTGGCATAGAAGAGCAAGTTTTATCAACTCGCGTGACCCTTTCACGGCGATCAATATGTTAGTGAAAAAACTTAACGTGGATGTTTAACATGTCGATAGAGATGTAGATAACAGAACGAGTGATATATATTCGACGCTGTTTGAAATATGCTATATATCTTCTTGCAATTGACAAGTGGCAGCTTTCGCGAAAACCAAAGTGGATGTACCATATCAGTTGATCGATATTTTAACGACCATGAAAAGTTTTTCATAGAAACTTTTTGACTTCATATGTATAAAGTTATGTATATATTATAAGTATTTTTATAAAATTTTAGGAAATATCACGCTTTTGTTTTGTAAGCAGGGAGGTTGCTTGTTTTTATGTCGAAAATTCATTATAACCAGAAATCGAATAGATGAAATTGATTGAGGCGAACAAAAATGGTAGATTTTATATTTTTATGAAAGAAATGTGGTTAAAAGATTTTCTTCCAGTATGTTGTTGCTTTAGAGATAATTTGAGACAGGTTATGGCAAATAACGATAATAAAAAAGTTTCTTCTGTACTAGTGACTAGCGAAGGTATGGGAACAAATATTGATTAATGAATGTTTTATTTGCAAATCTTTTATGTTATAATAAAAAAAACAGAATTACTCCTGGATTTGTTTGTGGAAACCCCCCTCAGAAATTTGAAATTAATTCCGTTAATAGATTGTGACAAAATATGTTTTTGGCATCTCATGGAGTAATTAAGCTCCCAACAATTGTAGGTTTCCAAAATAGTGGTTATCGTGCTGGCCGTTGTATACAGGAGAGAGAGAGGATACCACTGTTTCCCATTCTAGGTAAACACAGCAAGAGTCTGGAACACGTGAAACGAGCGAGGAAAAGTCCGTTTTAAGAGAATTTAGGTCAACTTTTGATTATGTCGACTCTCCCAATTAACAACTCTTTAAAGTAGGGCTCAATTATTCAATAGTGCACGAGATGTCACTGACAGCATTTCAGAAATTTCCACCTTTTAAATATATAAATAAATAAAGTTTAAAAAACAATGCAAATGTTTTTCAGCCTTTTGGAAGCCCCTACCCACTCCAAGAATTTTTCTAGTATCTTTGGCGAAACAATGTTCCATTACAACAGATTGACAAAACAATGAAGTTGCCGATATTATATCTTTGAAAAGGAAATTTTATGAAGAACAGGATTTTTGTCCATAAAACATGCAGAATTTGAGTCTTTTTCAAGAAAATGGGACAATGAAATTTACTTTGTGATGACCGTCAGCACATTTTTTTTTCAAATGCTTCTAATTTGATTCTGATGTTTACTTTCACCTGCTAAAAGTTGTGAAACTGTATACAGTGGGCAAAATCTACAAATTCTCTGTGGAGGAGTCTTTTTTATTGAAACAACAGGCGATATTGCTTGCAATTCCTATAAAAAAACCTCCTCCACAGAGACTTTTTGAAGATTTTGCCCACTGGGTATATTGATGTAAATATTTTCCTGTAATTTTCATCTCAAAGGTAAAACAAAAATGTAAAAATTCTATATCATCTATTAAGCAAGCGCCCGGGGCGTTTTAATAAATTTCCCAAGAAAATGTGAGTTTATTGGATGGTGGCGTTTTCAACAAAGTAGTGACTTCTTCTCAAAATAAAACTATGCAACGAAAATTAAAAGTGAAAATTATATAATCTATCTTCAATCTTAGCACATATGGCATTTTTTTCTTTGTCGTTTGCATCCCCTTGCATCAGAGTCGGCAACTGCTCGGGAGAATGGATTTATATAGCGACTTCGTGTGGATAGGTCCCCTGGGGGGTTGAATAGATGTTGGTTATAGGATAGAATGATTGTCAGGGGTGGCGTTTAAAAAGGTTGGGCGTTTATCAGAGGATTTATTGTAACTTGGGACAAAGCAAAGCAGACTTTTCCAATTCCTTTTAAGTTCTTCATCATTACAAATAAATGTTTGTTGATGGCACGAATATAGTACAGGAACAAGGCTGATTACAATTTATAGGAGGACATTTGGCTTGGTGCCCAAAATGCTTTGTACGCTCTTTCAACATGCTAATAAAATTGGAACAAAGTTGAGGATACTGATCAACAATTTATGGAAACAAGAATGTAGATCTAACCATTGGAAAGAACTAGTTCTTTGGTAAAGAGTCCCCCGCTCCCCCTTCCCCTTACTGTGCTGACGTCATCATTTTTGTCCGTGACGTCATCAAAACTGGACTAAAATCAAATAATACTTATAAAGGCATTGAAAATACAATATAATATAATAAGTAATATTTAATCTTTAAAAAAACTTAAAGGTCTTGAGGTCTAACTATAAATACTTAAGAGTTATGGGGGGAAACGGATAGACCTCCCCCTCCTTAGACTCAAGAAAGACCGATAGCACTACTGTCCGACTCAAGAAAGACCGATAACAATACCGACCGACTCAAGAAAGACCGAATACACTACCGACCGACTCAAAAATGACCGGATACACTACCGACCGACTCAAGAAAGGCCGGTTACACTACCGACCGACTCAAGACCATCCTTCCATCATTTCTTCATCATCATCAGGAATGTACTTGATGAAAATTTCGAAAAATCCCATCTGTAAATCTGTTATTATTTACTTTTTGTTTTCATCATTCAGACCTAAGAACTTCCGTTGCCTCAATTGAGAATATATTTACTAAATACGTCAACAGATTGAAGTTATCCACAATAATCATGGCGCGCTAGTTGCATGGTGTCAACAAACAAACAAGTCCTCAACTTTTTGAAACCACATCGTGACGCAATATTACTTTCAATACACAACAACATCAAAACATCGCAAGTGATATTACTCGGGTATATAGAAAATGAATACCAGAGTATTAAGATAGATCTTAAATAGATTTGGTAATTTTGTATATCACGAAATTTTACGAAATTTTGACACTACAATTTTGTAACTTTTCAAAGCATTGTTCAAAATTGACCAAATCGTCATTCAATAAACAGCACTTGCATTATCTGAAGACCGACTTTAATTCACAGGCCTCTTATAGGCGAATAAAAAAAAAGGTGCTGATATGCATGCCATGGAACGTAACGCCGCTAGGAATATTTTCAGAACGTCACAATTAATTGTTAACTGGAATGAATAGCACTTATTGATTGACTGATTGATTGATTGAATTGGTTGACATATACAGACTTAAAGGCTGTAGGTCCCGCCATAACCGCGTTCGGCGTATTTCCTTCACAATCATCTCTTATAACTACTAAACGAATTTGGAACATTTGTGTACAATTCTGGAAATATTTTCCCTTTGAAGCAGGTTCATTTTACAATTCCTCCTTGCCATAAATCACTTGTCAAAGGCTTGTAAATGTCCATCATTAATAGAAATTCATGACACTGTACCCCTCAACTTTTTTGCCTAACCCAGGATCCGCCGCTGTTATAACCCGATCCTTACCCCCACTGACCTAAACAAAATTTACAACAAGGTGTACGCCACGAAGTTAGTACATCTGGAAACAATGAGTTGACAATTTGGGATTACTCAGTTTGTGTAAAAACAGTCTACAACTTTCTGTTATAAAAAACTGTAAATTTTCCTATATTACAAACTATGTTTTGAACATAATTATAAAACACAGACCAAGAACATGATCATATTCTATTTAATATCAAAAATCGAAAGCAAAGTTTGCATCCTTTTTCCGTTACCATGACACTCCGTCAGACACTATTTTTAACTTTCTCTTTTGTTACGATTATCTACAAGATCAGATCCATCATTCAATTCTTCACACCAGAACATCTGAGTAACGTCAATTTGAATTTCGTCGTCTTTTTTACACAATAGCGTTTGTTTTGTCATTGATTATTTTATTTCAACAGAGTGAACCAAGCCTTAAGTACAAGTATAACGAATGCGGACTTTTGCATGCCCCTCTTTACACTGAGCTGCAGATAACTTATATTTATCTATTACACATGTCGATGTATTCTCGCATAGCACGTTTACAGCACAGTGAATCTCTTTCTTTACACACTCGAGACCCAAATATTCTGCTCGTATAATGGACATTAATTTGTCATTCGGGCATTTGAGGGTGATTGACGATCCAGGTGCGTCTAAATCCGCATCAACAACATTTGATTCTATAAGGCAATGATTTGAAGTTTAATATCACAAGCTGGGTTTGGAAGTAAAGATGTTTTACAATAAATCTGAGTCGCTTCACTTCTTCGATTTGACTGATAGACCTTATCATAAATAACGTTAGAAGAGCAGCCATGGCAACAAGTTTTCAAGATGAATAACAATGGCGTTTGCGTCGTAGATATGTCACATTGATTTTTATTTGAAGAAGAATTATTTTATTTGACCAGAAATAAACAACCGCCATGTTAGCTCTCCAAACTACTTTAGTTGGGCAATCATTGAAGTATATTATTCAAAGGCAAATTTTGATAGAGAATTTTTCCGGCCATTTTTTGACAGATCTACAGGGAAAAATGACGGATGGAAATTATACACTTTGCGACGAAATGGTTTTATTATCTTCCCCGCCCTGTTTGTTTACATTTTTTTCGATTTCACGTCGAGTAAAACTGTCTCGGGAGATTGCGCCAACCTTTGACGTTAATATCGTCGAGTGGAGATCCGCCTTAAGGCCACAGAGAAATTTTTGTTCATCTAAACAGTTAACTAGGAAGTATTAGTGCAAATTGAATTTCACAAACTCGTGAAATTTTAAGAAATTTGTACGATTTGAAGTAGACAGATGTACACACATTACCTTGCGACTTGACACAGGCATAAATAACAGTCAAGTTCATATTTTCACTTGTGCAGTCACTTGGTATGTAGTGGTCATTAGCCCATAGTTCACAGTTGTGTTTTCCCGCGCATAATTGTGTTACTGAACAGAACGCGCTTGGTGAACTACATGTATCATCCTTGAATTGAACTTTCATAATGGAGATGTGTCGGCTTTTACTCTTGCATAACAAATTCCTGTCTTCGCCGTAATGTAAAACCAAGCTTTTTACTATTTCTTTCCCTAGAAAATATATTGAAAAAACATAAATTCCAGATTTCATCTAAGGTGTTCTCCTTAAGGCTGTAACACACTTTAACAGCCCTATTCTAATTACATCTCGAGTATCAGGATGACTGTGTAGGAAACGCCGTTAAAATGACCTCTTGTAGGATTGTTTTTACTATGAAATGCTTAAAATGAACACATTTTTCCTTGACACAATGTTATATGATTTTCTGCATAAAGGAGCAACAAAAACTTCCGCTGTTACAGTGGAAATGATCTTGCATCAGATGATCTTTCACAAAGCAGTGGATGTTACAGTGGAAATGATCTTGCATGTGATGATCTTTCACAAAGCAGTGGACGTTTGGAATTGTTTATAGATTGTTTATGTTTATAGAGAAAGTTTGAAATTGGATTCCTGAAGTAATCTTTAATATCCACTCTTCAACTTGGCGAAAAAAGCATAAACATGCACGCACGTAAAGGCGTAATTTGTCATTGATGTGGTAACAACACCTTCTCTAATACCAACATTGTTTTTAATCAAAAACAACTTCTCAAAGTTGAAAAAATCGATCCTCAGCACAAAGTCAATTGACCTCCGGTTGTGAAATCACGTAACATGACGAAAGCAGGTCAAAATTTCAATGTCCTGTTATAAACATTATAAAGACCTTTCCAAACAAAGGTCAGACGAGTGAATTAGTCATTCACTGTTGACTTAAAATTGTATTTCGAGTAAGGCTTAGATCCAGTTGAATGGTGTTTGGAATGTAAACACTCTACAACTCGGACCACTTAGGGACTTCCTAACTGCATAAAATCTAATCTCTTTTGTACATAACATTGAAAACGTAAACGAAATCCTACGGTAAACAATTTCGAATATAAACAACGCAAAGTATAAACAAAAATTAGGCTAAAAATAACAAACAGAAGCAGTACTAGCGACATAGCTAAGCACACATAAAAACAGATAACATTGATTGATGCCTTACCTTGGACACAAGTATATTTGACGGCCGACGGACCGACATTTCCTGGCCTGCAGGAATCACTTTTTCTTTGTTTGGTTGCAATGTCTTTCAGCTGAAACTCGCATTCGTGTTGTGAATTACACAGTTTTCGGAGTGTTTCCTTCGAGACTGATTTATTGCATACGGATTTTTCATGAGTTATTTTTTTGAGATTGATTTTCATATGTTTTGGACATTGTAGAAGGATTTTGTTGTTATCAAACACTTTCATTTTTTTGTCTGGAGGAACTAGAAAAAATACATTTTAGGAAAATCAAAAATAGTAACCTATGTCTTGGCTAAGTATAATGTTATATACATTTCCCTCCTTTAGCCTGTTTAAACCACATTAAACGGATATAAATTTGAAGATTACACGAGAATTTGTTATACTTTACTTGGCGCAAATCAATTTCAATTCCAAAAATACAATTGACTTAAAAAGTTTCCCAGCTTTAATCCATTCCGACAAATATTAGTGCGAAATGTTAATTGTCAAATCACATATAACAGTACCCGGTTTTCTCGGTTTACAGTTAAAATCTCTTGGGTTCCTATTTTAAATGGATTATCTTTTCGTTAGTCAATTCCTGAAATACATGACAACTCGTGGGATGTAAAACAGAACGTTTCACAGAAACTGCAAGAGGAGAAAAGTATTTCGCTAATAGTAGATATTGTTATACCCGCCTCTGCTCAAACCTCCCTCATATTAAGAAGAGTCAGTTATGACGAAATTAAATCAAACAAGCATGTAACGGAGAGTGTGTTTATCTAACAATTTCAGACTTCACAGTGAAAACTCTTATGAAAGAGACATCACGCTCAGAGACCCCAAAAAAGGTTTACACTGTGAAGTTTTCAAAAAATCGAACTCTTTTTCCTTCATAGAATTTCTCAGTGTTTTTTAACACTTCAATGTGGCGAATTTACGTGATGAAAATAATCCATAATATTCCTTTACATATTTTTGACATTCCTGACAAAAGTTAGACGAACAAGGAAATTTTACTTGTACTAACCTTGAACAACATCTGTCGATGGAGTTTTTTTTGTTTGTTGGTTTCCAATGCACAATGTATTCTCGTTTGCTTCATCGAACTGCTCACATTTTAGTTGCTCCGGCCACGGTAAGTCTACATATCTTATTAAAATCTTTGCACAGCCTTTTTTCACCTCTTCACATAATGATCGGCATGGTTTTAAATCTTTGTCCAGTATTGTACACATCGGTATAAAATGCGAGCAAAGGAATAAACGCAAGTGCGCTGAACAGTTGACTTCAATTAAGATTTTATATTGTTCTAAATCCATTATAGCATCTGCTTGTGAGCGATCCGAAAACCGCGTTTGGTTGTAAAGATTTTGACATAACTTTGCTCGGTTCGGTTCACATTTCCCTTCTCGCGCAGGAATTGATAAAATCCCGGGGATAAAATGAACAAGCATTATCAATACAAGCCATTCCATAACGTAAATTTCTATTCAAGAGAAAAAATCCAATCTGATTTCTTCCAATTTTCCACACACAGATACACAAAAATATATTACATATATCCCTTAGACATGCAAAACTTCCGAAATCGTTGCGCAAACTCAAATTTACCCTTTCAAATTTGCCACACTCTGTCACCAAAAAAAATTAGACTGATTATTTTCAATCAAAAGATTAATGCAAATATGTCTGTTTAATACAGACGTTTCAAAAAAACATAATCGAAAAAAAACCTCAAGAGCGAATACTTTAAAATCTAAACAATTTATTACGTGTCAAACGACAGTTAATCCGTTTTAAAAATGTCTGTCTTTTTTCACTCCTCCCCTCTCTGACAATGTATAATCATTAACAAAATGTTTTCCTAGCTACACAAGTTTATTATTATTATTATTATTATTATTATTATTATTATTATTATTATTATTATTATTATTATTATTATTATTATTAATTTTTTTATTTATTTATTTATTTATTTATTTATTTATTTATTTATTTATTTATTTATTTATTTATTTATTTATTTATTTATTTGTTTATTTATTTATTTATCTATTTGTTTATTTATTTATATTTTAGACGGAAACAGAGTATTCTTTTTTTGAAGACTTTATAAAAGTTATATATGATTTTAATTTTTCAAATGTATTGATCGGCTGAATCTCTTTACTGATGACGTTTGGGAAGTCACTTAGTAATATGAAGAGGGCGATATTTTAAAAGCTGTAGTTCTTATATCTTCACACACGTGAATCAATTTTAATCTCCATCTTCAAAAATTGTAATGTTTGCCTTATTGCCGATATATATGTCAAATGCTTTTCTTATGCTCTCCGATGGAACTCCAAACCTTCCCTCTAAGTAAATTTACCAAATATCAACGATTAATTACTAGGAATCGAATAACCTTCCGTTGAAACCTAAGCCACAAAACGTGCTTGTAGAGAAAAAGCAGAAATTATTATAATTAGGTTAACGAAACGGACATTTCAGGTCTTGGCGCAAATCTCCGATCGAATCAAAGTAGAAGAGGGTAATTTATGCATGAATTCATGAAAATATTACGGCATCGAGATGTTTGAAGAGCGAGCTATTTTGTAACATAGGTTATGGTTGAAATAATTGGCGTCATTTTATCAAGTGGAGGACTTTAAATATTTGCATAGTAATCAAAACCAAAGTAGATTTATTCACGACGGCTTTCGTGGGCTGTAAAAATATTATGCATTTTCAAGTTAATATTGCAAGGAATATATCGGGAAGACACTACGATAAACACCAGCCTGCTCGCGAATCGTACGTTAACTTGCGTTTTATTGGAAGACCTTCCCTTTTTGGTTGGGAAACTTTTTTGCATGTATTATATGCGTAGTATACAAGACGATGGTTTTAGCTGTGTTTTCCCAAAAACTGATAAATAGAAAAGAATGTAGGAGAAGAAATATGATTACATATGATTAAATTTCATTTAAATGAGAAGGGAAAATCCAATGATCTTAAGAACTAATAAAAAAAAAAAAAATTATAAATCTGAAACTTTTGAGCACAGGCCGTGTAGAAATAAAAAAAAAAGCATTCACAGGGCGTGTAGAAATAAAAAAAATAATTCAAGTTCAAAGTATGAATGTAATGGTTAAAGAAAAAAAATTGTAATGATTTTTAGAGACAATTCTGTTTTCTCCGCCCTCTTTTCATCACTTCACTGTGATATCAATCAACAAATACTGTAAAATTGAACACATATGAAGTTCCATTTCCTATCTCTTAAACAACTTTTCATAGCTTTATATGTATAGAACCAAAACAACAATCATATTGACATTTCGGACTGATTTTTAATTTGATAATAAAACGTGTTCAAAATGAAATTCGAACTTTCAAACTTTCCAGTACACTTTTAAATGCTGCGCTTAAACGAAGTGCTAAAAATCACAAAATATACAAGCAAGGAGATGTTGAACTTGCCAGTATGGAGCGCCATAGGAGACTGTAGTAAATGATCAAATACTACTGAATAATTCGGCGCCTCCATCCTCTCTGCTTCAACCCTCAATAGAGTTTCCGATCTGGCATTAATCCTCCATGTTGCTAAAAACGGGATGTTTATCAATTTGATCAATAACAGCGGGGAATTACCAAGTAATTCCCGGTTACGATGAATAATCGCAGGAACACATATTTGTCATTTTGTTGTGTTATTATTTGTTCTCTCGAAATCTTTTTGTACAATCAGATTTTGTACATTGTTTATAATGTCTTCGTTAAACGAAACAATGACTTTAGTTTAAAGCAACTGAAAATGTGCTCAATTTTCATAAACCTATCCAGTGATGCTCCCAATTACCATTTTGCAATTCTTAACTCGTGTGGATTCAAATTTTGTGTAGTTTGATCAATCAAGTTGTCAACGTTGCTCACAGGGGGGAAAGTTATTTTTAAATCGTTTTATATATCGTTTTGTTCCAACTAATGTTAATTTGTCTGTATCAAGAATTAGGTAGAAGTAAGAACTAAGTAGAAACCCAAATAAGACAAACACACGTGGGGATAATTGACGGATACAGTACCCTACTGGATATAAGCCCATGAACTTATATGCGGGGAAATGAGAGTAAGTATGTTTCTTTCGTATAATAATAAAAAAAGATGATAGCGATTGTTTGTTTCGATGCAGATCATGATTAGCTCCCATTCGACATTATATTCAAACCTCTAGGGTAAAGTTAAAAGTTGTCACTTCCAAAATTTCTACATCTATCTTGGATCTAACACGAGATGGGAGGCGGTAGATGCTGAATTGTGGTCTCAAGTAAGCTCAAACATTTTAAGACATGACTCTTTTCGTTACATAGTCCAGGGTGTAGATTTGCTGGTATAATTTGATATGCACACGGTATGCATCGGGGTACATCGGGTGTCACCTATAGGGAAGAGTGGGGTTTTAATGAAACGCTTTTTGTTTATGACCCTGTAGCACAATGAGCATGGACAACAAAAAAACATTTTTTATGTCAAAAGATATTCCATCGGTCATTCTTTAATTGTGCATTTCGGACGAAATTTTGAAAGAAGAAGAAGAGAAGGTTGACTCATTCGCATAAACGAAGCTTTCGTCCAATTTATAAACCTTTCTCATCTTTCAATGAACAATACGACCTTTTCATCTAGCCATGATATTATTCCGTTCTGATCTGGTGTTAAAGGAAGGACATACAGAATTGGGAGGGAGATCGTCCCATTTTTTATTTTTTCACGATACCGTGGTTTCAGATTCGACAATGTTATTGAACGTCACATGGTAAAGTTTATGTATGCATATCACGAGAGTATACATATAGGCTTTCAGACGCAAACATTGCAATCTTGGGAAAGCAAACAGCTATTTTTGAAGTTACAGAATAAATATGATTAAAAAAAAAAAAAAAATAGGCAAATACAACTTCGCCTTTTACAAAATGGTTATTCCCGCGGAAATTTTTTATCTTCGATACAATTAAACTTGTATGTTATTTAGCAAATAAAAAAAACAATAATTTTTTCGCCTCACTCATTTATATACAATGGTTGATGAACCTATAATATTCCTGAATACAAACAAATAAAATAACGATAAACACTACAAAAAAAGAGAACATAAGCTAGAAATAATTAAAGTTTACCGAGCTCAGTCAAAATATAATTTCTTGGTTTAACTCCTAAAATATTTTTCATTAGATTATTAACGAACTATCCTTGGAAGTTCATTAAACAAAGATACTGCTCTTGATTTTTGGTGGTAACCCCCTAAAAACTTTAAAATGGCCACAAATGCATTTTTTTTTAAATTTCATGGGTACGACGTATCAAATTGTGACCACACCTGATGAAAAAAATTGTTTTCGGCATCTCATGAATAATTAATGTACTCCAAACTATGCCTTTCTTACCAAAACGTCGCTCCTCGCGCTCGGAATGTTCTGGAAGAGGGGCGTTGTTTGAATGGCGTTGTGTCGAACTTAAATAAAGCATAAGAGGCCGGAGCGTGAAATGAGCGATGAAAATTTGCCCAAAAATTAATTTTAAGAAAAATTTAGAATTTGATGAAATTGGTCAATTTTGGGCAGATTTGATGACCCACCGTGGGGCTGGATAATCGAGCCTAACAAAATCGTTACGCTCATTGCATGGCCGCAGAACATTTCTGCAAAGTAGCAACTCAATTCCATCAATATTTCTTGAGATATCTTTCCCAGGGATTCAGAAATACAACTTCTGAGAAATTTAAATTAAAAAAAAAATTAACAGAAATTTTGAGAGCTATTCGAATTTTCAAGCCCGTCCACGACTTCTGAAAAGAGACAAGAGGTCCTGGGTCAGCGCGGTTGGTTATACCAGAAAAGTAGAACACAGAAAGAAAATTTGGGTATCCTTTATAACTGTCGGTTCCATTTCAAAATCAGCGGTTTCCAGTTTGAGGTTAACAATCTATGCTTTAATGATCTGCACATGCGCATTGTGAAATCAGCAATCACTGTCGGAAAAAAAGTTGAAACACTGGCGATCTTGTCGACGGGTAGCCATTTTTGTGAAGACGTCAATAAAAAAACCAGCTGTTTTAAATCTGAACGTCAACGGCGGTGTTGTTTCAAGTGTCACGGTACATACAACCTCGACTTCAGTCATATGTCTCATTGTACTCGGTATCTTATTCATCAACAGACTGTTTGAATAATAGGTCACATTCAGAATTTGTATAGTTCCCACGCTTAATGTTAATTTTCGCTTGTTACGTCTGCCTTTCAAGAGGCGAAAAGTTAAAAGGTAGCGTTAGTCCGTTAGACACACTCTTCAGAAAAATCCTTGCGTATATTTGCTATATCTCGGTGGGTTGAGGTCATAAGTCTTGAAGTATTGAACAATTTCTATTAATGTGTATTCTAAACTCAATCTATTGTTAAAGTGTTAATAATAGTACAATGTAACAAAACTGTGTCAAAGTAAAAACTGAAGAATATATTTGATACTTCTCACGTGACAAAGATAGCTATGCAAAATTGAGGAATGGAAATATTTTTTCGGAAATATCTGAATAATAAAATCTGGTCCAGTTCACATAAGATGGTCAAGTTTAAAAAATTCGAACAAGTCCAGATAAGTCTGACAAAGTCTGATAGGTTGCAATATTTGATCTTTAATCTCCCAATAGTTTAAATAGGTTCACAAATATTTTCAAATCTTGCCTGAGACTGGTTTTTAGGCACATTTTTTATGCTACTGTGATTTGTGTCTAGTTTATTATTTTGACATAATGTTGGTGGTATTTTGTTCCAAGTAAGGGACCATCAACAAAAGAAACGTTTGACAACTAAAACAGCATTTTTGGTAGTAGTGAAAAGTGGGGGTGGTGGGGTGGTGGTAACAAAAGCTTTTATGAAAAACTGTGATCTACAGATTTGGTCAAAAGAGACAAATCTAATTTTCAACGCCAAAAAGACAAAATCAATGTTGTTTTCTACCAAACAAATGGCAAAGAAACACCAGCTCACTTTTGAGATCAAATCTTCAGATGGCAAAGTAATCGAACAAGTCTCTTCTTTTAAAGGAATAACCTTTAGTGTAACCTTTAGTGAAGATCTAAAATGGAGCCTTCACGTCAACAAAGCTACAACATCAGCATATGCAACTATAAAAATTCTGACACTCCTGAAAAGATATTGCCATTCAACCTAAGAAAACAGCTTGCTGAATCTCTTGTTTTAAGTAAACTCAATTATGGTAACACTATAATTAACAATGCACCCGCCTATCTTTTTAATAAGTTGCAAAGAGTGCAAAATGCCACAGCCAGCTTTGTTAGAGGACGATACTCCAGATATTCAGATGTTGTTGCTCTCAAATGGTTACCAACAAAAGAACGAGCCGAACTTAGTCTTGCTAAACTTGCATGGAAATCAATCAATTGCCAAGACTGGCCAAAATTCTTGCCAATGCAAACCAACGAACCAACGAGACCAACGAGAAACATTAAAGAGAACGAATTAAAACTGAATTGGAGCCACAACATCGTATCCACGTTCGAGCATGAAGCCTCAAAATTATTTAACGATCTACCACCGTCGTGTCGTAAAAGTATAAACTACAAAAGTTTTTGCAAAGCAACCAGGACATATTTATTAGACAAAGCATTAGCAAAAAGTCTATAAAAAAAAACATAAAAAAATTTCTAAAATAGTGGAACTCATGTTATTCGAACTCTCGTTATTCTCCAATCTACCAATCTCATCTAATCTGTTCGTTTCATGTCTCAACTCATAGCCTTCATAATTCACATCTTAGTATTCGAATTGCATGGGTTCTATTGTTAAAAAAACAAACAAAAAAAAACAATATGTAAAAATTTTTTTATATTTTTTTATTCAACACTTACGCGTATATTACTGCTTATTTCAGT
Organism: Turritopsis rubra; assembly: GCA_039566895.2. Taxonomy (NCBI): domain Eukaryota; kingdom Metazoa; phylum Cnidaria; class Hydrozoa; order Anthoathecata; family Oceaniidae; genus Turritopsis; species Turritopsis rubra. Next base: position 5,595,741 of record CM077623.1, read on the forward strand.
AGAATAGCCAATTATAAATATTTTGGAACTGAAATATAATCCGTTATTATTATTATTATTATTATTATTATTATTATTATTATTATTATTATTATTATTATTATTATTATTATTATTATTATATCGGTTGGATAATTACGACATCGGTTGGATTATTACGACTTTGGTAGGTGCATGTATTTGATAGTACGTTGTTTTGATTAGTAAGGATCATAAATTTAGTTTTTTCTGGGTTGATAATTAAATTCTTATCTTTTGACCACCAATAGATGTCATGCATGATCGATTGGAGTTCGTTGATGTTTGTTTCTAGTTTCAGAAGGCTTCCTTCTGTTCTTGAGTCACCTCCATACTGAATACAGGTGCTATTTGTGGCAATTTCATTCATATCGCTGACATGGCCCTAATATGGCCCTAATATGGCCCTAACATGGCCCTAATATGGAGCCCTGTGGTACGTCAAAGTTGATGATTTCTCTGGAAGAACGTTACATACTGTGTTCGCTCAATGAGATAACTTGATATGGAGTTGTTTAAGCTGTGTAATTGTCTTAAGAGTGTCAAATACTCGCCTGTATCAAATGCTTTGCTGTAGTCTATCATTATAGCTTACCAACAAAGAAAGACAGATGTGCTGACATTTCAACAGGTTTTCCACATTAACTGTTGAAATAAATGCATATGAAAACATATTGTATTATTGTAACTATGTAAAATTACACGCTTTCTTTATCAGCACCACCCAGTGGGAAAAATCTTCAAAAGTCTATGAGGAGGAGTGTTTTCTATAGGAATGACAGGCAATATTGCCTGCTGTTTCAATAAAAAACACTCCTCCACAGAGACTTTTGAAGATTTTGCCCACTGGGCTCCTTTTATAAGCACCAGAGACTCAAATTCACTAAAATGATAAGCACCATGCTTATGCTCAAAATGATAGCGAAAAAAATTTTTTTTTTCCTGTCACTTATAATTTCTCTGCCTCCAAGAAATAAAGTCCTTCTCTCTGAAGTTAAAACATTGGTAAAAGCTTGGTTTTGGAAGTTTTGAGGATATATACTCTGTTTTCTTGGTATAACCAAATAAGCACTATTTAATCACCGAAGTAGGCACATAATAGCAATAACTGAAATATCCCTTATTTCGTATTAAGACCAGGAGAACAAGCTTGTTTACAAACATAGGATGAGGATGGCGTTAATATTAAGGTTATTATCAACGATTTTAAAAGGATTGATCTGAAGGTAAACTTACAGGTTGTTGAAACATCAAGGTTTTGGCGGAAGGTTGTTTATAGTTTAATAGGTACAGAATAATTTGAAATTAACCATCTATCGCAATATCATTGTAGGGACTCAAAATTTTGTAAATATCCAAAGAGTATAAGAACACATGGCGATAACATGATGCAATCATCATTAGTTTGCGGTGAAAACCTTCTTATTTCTGTCTGGGTTAAACGAGGTACGTTCTTTCAAACAGAAAAGAGAGACAACCAAAAAGTTTAATGATCGCATCTTGTTCCCTCTATAGGCAGGTTTATGTGTCATTTCTCAAATTTCTTTTACTGCTTCCGATAAGACAGATTAGCTCAGAAAAAACCTCATCAGTAGCTATTAGTCTGATCGAAATAATGATATTTTAATAACATAATAGGAGAAACCCTATGGTATGATGTTGAGCATCGAAAAAAAGAATACACGCTTTTATTAAATAAAAACCACCTTTATTAGCACATAATTTATTTAGCACCAGTGGCTCAAATTCACCAAAATGATAAGCACCATGCTTAGGCTCAAAACCATAGCGAAGCAAAAGTTTTTTTCATGTCCTTTATCTTATCTCTGCTTCTCAAGAAAGACAGGTAGATCTTCACTCTTAACCCTTTACCTCCCACTAATGACACCATGGCAACAATTCGACCGACTGCACGAAAGAGGTCGCAACACTCGATCTGCGGTCGTTGTTTTAAGAAGAGTAAATCCTCTACTTGAAAATTCGAGTAAAATTTTCGAGATACAGCAAACTCCCGATAACTCGAACCTCCATGGGACCGTATACATTGTTCGAGATAACGAAATGTTGGAGTTGTCGAGAGTCTTTTATGAGAGATTGTTAGTTCAAGGAAAACAGTGAAACAGTTCGAGTCACTGAAAGTTCGAGTTATCGAGGGTTTGAGTTACCGGGATTATATTGTAGTGGGAATTCGAGATGCGTGTTGGAATGTTTTTCAGAAGTTTTTATCAGACCGTTTTTAAAGACCTGTTATATCAAAAAGGTTAAAGACCCTGTGTTCGAGTTTGATAAATTATGCTCAAAGGAGAAACATTAACTAATCAATAATGAAGAATTTTTCTACTTTCTACTTTTAAGTTTTGAGCATAGTTTATTTAATAGTTTACCATCTAACAGGACCTTTAGTTAGACTGTCGTAAATTAATTGCTGGATATCAAATTCGTTTAATTTGTGGCGACTTTGACCCACTATGCAATTACGGTACTGCAATGCACACAAAAAAACCTCTCAATTAATATTTCACTCTTTTTGGTTTTTTGTTGCATTTCAAGATAATATTAATGCCCGTTGTTAACGCCCGATGGCAAAAATGACTTTCAATTTTTTCATGCGCATAAAAAATAGTTTTAAGGCTTTAATTTTCATTGTTTTTCTTTTCAGGTGAATTTAAAACACGTTACCCACAAGCATTGATCATCGGGAACAGGAGCCCTGATAACATTTCTTGGCTACCACCCAATGATTAGGGCAGGTAAAAGAGAAATCAACTTTTTCTATAGAAACTATGATAAAGGATTTGAATAGTATCGCAATCAGATGCCTTAGTCATATGAAAATAAAATAGCGATAGAGAAATCTCCTGATTACCTTGTAGGAGAAAATGTACCAGAACGTGTTTATTTGTTCAACAAAGACAATCGTTCGCGAACCCACAAGTCGTTTAGTCTCTGGTTTCACTAAACATGTTGTTAACAAAAGAATATGGAAGCGAACGATTTCAAGGGAACTGTTTGCATAAAATCAAATCCTGCTGTGATAAACTCCAATGAAAGGATAGTCGATAAGGGTCGCTATTATCAACATCTGTTAAAGTGGCTAGCCTATTTCCCTAAGAAGCAGATCCATGAAACGGCGATGAGTTCATGAAAAATCCTGTTCCGGTGTCCTGGGGAATGTTTTTCTTCTTTTGTTGCCATGGGAGATTTCTCCGTGGTAAAATTAGTCGGGAATTATGGATTCACATAAGAATTTTCATGAAAATTTCATGGGAAAATTCTGAAGTCGGTCACATTGATGTATGGATGGACAACTGACTCTGACAAAAGACCTACTTACTTCTCTTGGTCTCATTATGTAGATATAAATTATATTCTGCTCTTAAATACTACAAATAACTGAAGCTCTGAATATAGTTTTTGTAATATTTTTGGAAAACAAAATAAAAATTCGTTATAAATGAATGAATGAATAATGTATGAAAAAAAAACGCAGCTTAGAAGTAAAGATTGACACAACCGTACAATAAGATCGATCTAAGTTATTGAAAAGAGAGAATGAACTTACATAAATTTAGATAAAAACTTTGAAAAGGAGATTCATTCCATTTCTCATGGAACTAGTACAAGTTTCTCTAGGGTTCATTTGCAGCTACATTATGAATGTGTCCATATCTCGGGTTTCAGATAGAGAGGAAATGTTAAAAAAAAAAAAACGTTATCAAATGTTGAAAGACTTCATTTATTTACATAAAGTTCCATCGACACCAAATATACCATCCTACAGATTGCAGTTTGCACAAATATTCGCTTTTCTTATTATTACATTAGACGTCGCAAAAGGAAGTATTCTCCTCACAGGCAGACATTCAACAAAGACAGCGTCAATCAAAATGAACTTGAATAGTTCTACTTTGGGTTTCTTGCTCTTGGATGTGTGACAACGCGCCATTGTTAATGACTGCGTAGGTAGTTGTACCAGGCGCAGTAAAGAACGCATCGGCGTTAAACGTGGTCATGGGCGTCAACGCAGACGACACACCTTGATCGGAGCAGTTGGATTGGACAGTCTGTAATGAGTGATGTAGCATCACTTGATCGTTGGTTGTTTGTGATTGCATAGGGCGTTGGAGGATCAATTGTTCTGGTGTTGCAGGATGAGGTGTTGACTGAATAATTAATTGCTGTGGTTGTTGTTGCTGCTGAGGTTCATTTGTGGTCGCTTGTGTAAGTAACATAGTAGGTAGAGTGGCGAGCGAAAATGTAGTTGGATTATGAAGGCATATGGGTTGATTCAGGGCCATAGTAGGAGACTGTGAAGTTATTAAATGTACTGGCCGAAGTGTCTCCGTTAAACTGCGGGCATTACGACCAATCGACGCGTTTTCTGATAAGTTTCCTTGTGGCGTGAGAACATTCACCCCGTTTGCAGGGGTGATGATACCAATTTCATTGCTGTTAGTTATTGGCGACGTAAGCAGTGACATTCCACGGTTATTTCGGGATGAATTGTCATTATCGTGTTGCATGACATTTATATTTGTACCAGGTGACAAGAAATTTATACTTCCCCCAGTTGAGTGGCCTACTACTGTAGATAAAACAGCTTCACTAGGCACTACGTTTGGAACTATCGACTGTGTAACCACGTTTTGGACGACAGGTGTAGTGGTCACACTTTGTACAACAACCGGTGTGCCAAAGTGTTGTTCCAATGGGTTCGAGACTGTCGCAACAAACTCAGGACTTTCGTTGGCCTGCTGAGTTAGATTGACCGATTGACTGTTTTGTAATTGTTGCTGCAGATACTGGATCTGCAGTTGGAGCTGTTGCTGTTGGAGTTGTGAAGCTTGTAATGATATGGCGTTCGGTATCGTGATACTATTGCCCGTTGCTAGACCAGCAGGTATCGAAATAAATCCAGAAGCATTGTGTAAGTTCCCATTTAAAGCTAATAATGTTGTGGGAAGAGTTTGCAGGTTGGTAGAAGATGGCTCCACACTGTCTGCCACTAAATTGATTGTTTGAGACATGCAAGGTGTAAATGTATGCATTACCTTCACTTTGCCTGATTTAGTAACTTTGCTTTGCCGTTTGATTTTCTTTGCTTGGGGTGGCTCTGTCAACCTGTCCGATATGCTTTCTTGCATCATTGTGGATAGACCGGCTGAATTAGCTGCTGTTTGTAGGATTTGATAGGAAGGAACGAACGTTGTATCATTCGCTAAGTTCTTCCTAGTTTTTGGGTTATCTTTCCAATACTTTTTCAAGCCATGTTCAGGAGGTTCTCGATCACCACCTGAGAAAAAAACCCAGAAAACACATTTGTTCATTAATCATCACAAACATTAAACAGTGGCAGTATATTAGTCAGTATATTTTCGCGCTTAATATATGTAGCCATTGTTTTTGTTCCCCTTTTACTTCGCAGTTTGGAAACTGCTTATAGATCGTTTGTTATAGGGTAATTTTGTAAACTCCTTTGAGAGAGAGAAACATACCCGTGTTTTTCATCTGTTCGTTCACTTTACCAATAGTTGTATGGCTACAACCAGTAACCCAAGCAACAAATCGGTAACAGTTTGCACGATTGCCACCAGATGGTGTGAGCATTTCTGCAAGTACACGACGTGCCTCTACCTGACCCAAAGCTGCACGTTGTCTCCAAACTTCCAATAGCTTTCCATGAGTTAAAGCCATCTAAAGAGAGTAACATTGTCAGGTAACAGTGCAATTCATTTTGTGAATTTTGGGAAGAAGGAAGCCTGAGATGGTTTCCTTTCATAAAAGGAGGTTTTGGCAGAGGTTTCAAACTATTTCAAGGCATGGTATCTCTGTCAAGATTCTAGGAATGTCGTCATACAAACATATTAAAGTGGATTACCTTGACGCAATTGTCCACACAGCATTGCTCAAGAGGTAAATCATGAATGGGGATTAACATTCCCATGGCTGCTTTCCCTTTCTGTCGTTCTATCCGAAAACCTTTCTAAATTATAAAGTGAATAACTCTATAGAAACATTATGATGAGACCTTTGGAATGTAAGGTCGAAATATTAATCTTTAGAAATAAATTTGATCATATTTTTTAAAGAAGAAATGTGTAAGCTTCTGGTGATACTGTTTAAAGAAACAACGAAACTTAAATAGGGGAATCGTAAACACATCCACAAAGAAAGTGCAAAAAATATATATACTTCGGGATCAGTCTTCATTCTCTTATGAAGAAAGTTGTTTGAATAGGACAGGATTTTTTGTGTGCCTTTTTCACAAAATTTTAAGCGATCTCTCAAGTATGATCGTTCTGTTAACACGAAATCCTCAAACTCTTTGGATTTTCGATGCCCATTACCAAGTCCAATTTTAGGGACTCTAAAAATATATCATACACACGTATATTGATGTTGATGTAAAAAAAACTAACTTTAATGACCTTAACCAAATCTCAGTTTTCATCTGATATTAAAGGTGTTTGTTTGTTGAACAGAGTAAAGAAAATATTTATTATGTACCCTTTTTTCATTGCCTTATTATTTTCAACTATTGCTGGATCATAACACTTCAGTTTCTTTAGGTCGATAGCTTTAAGAACAATATTGAGAAGCTCTCTCCCACGAGCCAAGATTTCATCTACATTTGAGTTCTCTATAAAGTAAGTAATGCAGGGTTTTGAGTACTTGCGTTTCCATCAACATCGGTTGGTTCTTTCGCCCGCTCACTTGCAACTGGGAAGTTGACTTGATATTACACATAAACAATGCTATTAAAGACTTCAACATAATGTATGTTCGAGAAAAACAAAATGCTGACCTGAACCACATATGTATTTCTGGATGCAACCACACGAGACTTTTTTCGAATTTGTGCAAAATAACCGCAAAGCTACAATTAAATGAGAAAATAGACATTCATTACTTGAAAAAGAGAGCAGCTGACATTTAGTAATGTAGTAAAAACAAACCTGCTTCATCATCCAGCTTTAATGATAACTCTTTCGCAAATCGTTCTCCTTCTTCTTGAAACTTTTTTAGATCTTCATCAGTGATACTTTGCTGGCTATGTTTATTTTTTTTCTGTCGACCAAATTTCAATCCTTTGATACACAAACAAATATATATTTATATTTGCAAATATTCAAATTGGATTAAGGAATCAGTTTAATAGTCATGATAGTCATGGGGCATTCCAATGAAATGAAAAGAAAAATATAAGAATTTTTACCACAGGCATTGCATAGTGTCAGTATCTTCTGTGTGTCTGGATCAATCTTATGACGGGGTGCTGCTTTATAGTTGGTAGAGCTTATTTTGTTGCCTCTTCTCATTGGATTGACGACATATCTGGATCCACAATGATCACAACGAAAATCTGGGTATGCATTTGCATTATGTAACCGATTCAGATATTTTGTTTTGTTTAATAATCGAGTTGATTCCTGTTGTGAACGAACTGTTGTGGATTTGAGGATGCGCTTTTGCATTGAATCAACTTGAACAGGTTCTGTTATACTGTCAGATAAGTGAACGGGCGTTTTTCTTGACCTACTACTTTTACGGTTACCAACATTTGTAGACTTTGCCTAAAATGTAATGCAATGACAAATCAAGACCTCAATTTTGCCGGAACCTTTTTTCTTATATTTTCATAATAAATACAATTTTCTTTCATAGAAATCTAACTATAAATGGTTAATTTGTGCAACAATGCTACCTTATTTCATAATAACTTTTGTGCAGATTAATTTTAGCGCAACTGACCTTGCGCATTTGATTTCCTGAATTTTTGTGCAAGGGAATTTTAACAATTTTAACATTTTAACAGTATATTCATATGATGAATCACTTGGTAAAATGAAACATTTTTCCTACGTAAATGTCAAGTTTAGAGAAAAGTAATTTACAAGTTTCCAGTTGTTTTTTTACGAGATCATGCAATAAATACATCACCACCCTTTTATTTGTGCTTTTCTCACTAGAAAGCCCAAAAAAAGTCAGGTATCATGATGATGGTGATGATTGACTATAAAAACAAAACATATCTTTGGGAACCATGGAATTCAGCAATATTTTAGCATATGAGATCCAAATGTTAATTTTGACATAACCCAAAATAATGTATACGTCCCATAGGACTGAAAGGGTTACAGGTAAATCTCAATACAATGATCTGACACATTACGAAACAACTTACTTTCTCCAGTACTTTGTGCACTTCTAACAAGTTGGTAGGATCACTGATTGTAGTTGTAATGTTCTCCTTTTGAGTAATCCCACTTGCTGCTTCAGCTGGCATAGTAGCCATGTTATTTAGCCTGAAAAAAGAACACAATATTATAGTCTTGCAATGTAGAATCTTCTACCAATAAATAATTACGATCGTTTAAGTGACACCACAAATGACCAGTTGATATTTTCCCAGAGAGACGGGCTGCATGAAAGAATGTACACAAAATGAAGAAGACTCTAAATATTGCTGGGCTTTAAAACATTTTGTGAAAGAAAATGTAACAACCATTTTTTTAAATACGTCAATATTTTCCCAGAGAGACCAGCTAAACAATTTAATAAGCCATAAGATGTGTTCACTCCTGCAAGATGGACTGTAGTGTAGTAATACTGTTAGCTTTACCTTTTCTGCTAAACAGGGCCACTTTATTGCCAATGACCTAGAGTATTTTCTTTACCTGATGTAGTTTTCTCCTCAATAATATTTCATTAGCTTTTCATTAAAGCCTTATCTCAATTCGATATTATTCCCTACCTTGTTCAGTTAAAGCGTTTCATATACCGTAAATGACTGAATAACCACCAGCATTATTTAAATTTTTGACCCTGACACCGGGCACTTAGTCAACAGGGTCGGTTATTTGGCAGGGGTGCTTATTAAATTTTGTTTGGTACAGATAATAAGAACAAAAATTTGCAATGATTCAATATGTTTTTTTTAAACTTTCAACCAAATCAAAAAGTAAAATACTACAATCTTAAAATAATTTCTTTAATAAGTAGCAAAATTACATGTTCACAGTAAAATTTGTAGTTTTTTATGCTTGACTTGAACTTGAATATCATCAGTTCAAATAAGCACTCCTTCTTGTTTAAAGGGAGGGGGATGCTTATTCAGCAGGGGGAGCTTATTCTGTGATTTACGGTAATATGCTAATGTATTTACCCTCAGAATACAATTTCTCTTATAAATTGATGTCTACATAGCACCCTTTTTATCATGTAAATTGTAATATAATAATTGCCTTGATTGGCAATCATCTAGAGATGTCTCCATTCATGGTTGGCACCCAGCCATTAAATTTTGTCACATTGTATAATGACAGGAAATAAGTCAGTACGTAACTGGGAGTTTATCCTTGAGCTTCCATCCGGTTGGCTATTCTGCCCGCCGACTTGCAACTAGGAAGTTGACTTGCCATCCACCCAACCCATCATGTAAGCATGGAAAACCATCATGATGTAAGCATGGAGTATGACAGATAATTTTTGTTTTTATTGTAGCCTTATATATCTATTATAATACTTTAAAGTGATGTGAGAGAACAAAAGGTTTTTAACTACACCATGAAGTTTTCAGCTGAATGGGTAGTAAAAAGAACCGATCAGTGTCGTAAGAAAAAAAACATGACTATCATATCGAATAGAAAGTAATAATGTTATTTCTCAGAATTTCCTAGAATTGTTTTAAAATAAACAATTCGGCCCCGTACTGCTATACGACCCCGTATAGCTACTACACATGTTGGGAGAAATTTTCAATCCATCTTTATGAGCCAGACTATAGATTACTTTGGTCAAAACAGATAAGGGGCTGTTGGAAATAGTTTGGCTACCATATTATAGTACATTGATGCAGGAGCTGTATTGAACTTTTCTTTGATAATGTTATTTCGAAAAATCCCACATAAAAAGTTTACTGTTTTCCATTGTAAACTAAATTGAAACTCCTTCGCCATTATTTTCTCCTTTTGCAACCAGACCCTTACAAGCTGCCCTCCTTCTGAGATATTTTTTGAATTCGAGATTGTTTAAAGATGGCGCAGTAGAAGTGCTAGATTATTTTATAGAGTGTTCGATTATCTCTTCCTTCCTTGTTAGTTGTTTCTTTACTTTCTTCTCATTTAATTTATTTTCGTTATGAAAAGTTTCTGTTCTATATACGATGGACAGGTAAAGCATAATCATAAAGCAGTTTTTTGTAATAATTAAATGAAATGGGTGCATCATGTAACCTTTAAAATAACACAGATTACGCGCACAAATCTGAAACTGTCTCCAGATGACATGCCTTGGTTTTGTATAAAATGTAACAATGAAATCTTTCCTTTTAATAAATTTGGAATGCCTGACAGTCACCTCTCCGAAAATATTAAATTTCTACCAAATAGTAGTTTGAGAAATATATTGCAAGAATTCAATACTCTCAATTCAAGTGTTTGGGAGGAGAAATTGGAAAAAAAACCTTGAATAATTTAAATTGCTCTTATTCTGATATTGATGAACTCAATAATATCAACAAAAAGAAAGGATGTTTTTCATGTGAATATATCTTCTCTAACCAAAAGCTATGATGATTTACACACACTCCTTCTCTAGATCATAATTTTGATGTAATAGGAATAAACTGAAACAAGAATTATTAAAGGAAACAAACCTTCTTCTCCTTATCACTTGCTGAATTATAACACCATTCAAACACCTACTGAAACAAGCGCTGGCAGAACATTACTGTACATCTTCAACAAACTTTGTAACAAAATAAGATCTGACATCAATATATGCGAATCTAAAGAATTGAAATCAACATTTGCAGAGCTTATAATTCCCCAAAAACCTAAGAGGAGTAACTAATTCATGGTTTAAGTCATATTTAACTCATAGAAAACAATTTGTATATATAGAACGAACCATTTCAGATACCCAGAGCATAGACATTGGTGTTCTTCAGGGGTCAGTCCTAGGTCCCTTGCTTTTCTCAATTTTTATAAACGACTTGCCAAGTGCATTGAAGTTTTCTGAATCACACCTTTTCGCAGATGATACCAACTTATTGAGAACTGGTAAAAGCATGAAAAACATCAATAAACTCATGAATTGCAATCTTAAAAACCTCAGGAACTGGCTTTGTGCTAATAGAATAACCCTCAATGTTAGTAAGACAGAATTAATTATATTTCGACCAAGAGGAAAATCAATTGACTGTGTATAAAATTTAAGCTTAATGGGAAAAAGCTATACTCAACTACAAGTGTTAGGTATCCGGGACTGATTCTTGATGAACATCTCACATGGAAGAACCATTTAAATCATATTTCAGTATAATTAAATACCTCAAATGCCATGCTATCCAAGATACGACACTTTGTTGACATCAATACATTTAGATCAATTTATTTTGCAATATTCAACTCACATTTATCTTATGGTTGTTTATCCTGGGGTAACAATATTGCCTACCTGAACAGAATCTTTTTACTTCAAAAAAAGGCTGTGAGGATAATGAAATTTGCACAAAGAAATACTCCTTCTAACCCTTTATTTCATGATCTTACTATTTAAAAGATGCTCGACTCAATCAAGGTTAAATCTTGTCTTTTTGTCTTTTGGTTTCAGCTCTGCTCTAATTCTCACAAGTATATGACCGGAAATTCCAAAACAGGATCATTAAAAATATTTCACTTCAATACTAATTGTTATGGTAAATGTCTTCAATTAACCCATGTATTAAACAATGGAACTATCTCCAAAAAGTTCTTGATCTCAGTTTTCAGAGATGCCTTATAATTCTTTTCTCTCTCGTTAAGGCTATGCCGTATGGTGGTCACTTGTATTTCTTTATTTGTATGATTATATGCATATTATTTTTTATATGTCTTGTAGTAAATAAAGTACTTACTACTACACGTTGTTGTTCTTGATGATGCTTTGGTCGCAAGTTTATTTTGACAACATAACACGCTATAGCCAATGTGGAAGCAAAGTCACTAGTGTGATTTTTCGATATTCCCATATATAGAAAGCAAAATTGTTTTCTTCTGTCTATTGTCGTGATTCAACCTGTTAAAGCTAATTATATATGCCCCTATTATAAATAAAAGCATCTATGCTCTTATTCTGAAATTGGCTTTATGATGCGGTTCAAGAGGTTTTGTGTATTTGTAACACGAATCATAATTAGGCGTATTTTGTTTTATTTTGGTGTGGAAGCATAATACATCAATATATCCTCTAGTTTACAACAGACTTTGTTTGGCCGTTATAAGTTTTCTCAAACTGGCATGAAAATTTTCATATCATCCCACACATTATGATGGCTTGTATCTGTTATATTATTTGAGTAAAATTCTAACACAGATCCTTTTGTTGTTAATTGTTATATATAGCTAATTTAATTAAGAAAAACCTGAAAATCATATATTCACAATCTTTTTTATTTCAACCAACTGTTGCCTAAACACTTAAAACTCTTGGTTTTTTCCTTATTTTATACTGTGCTTCTATTTTACATCCTTCTCAAACTATTTTATTATATTTCCCCATCATGGGATAATTTTTTTGTTTGGTTGTGAGGTTATTTTCACCAGATGCACGGAATTTGTGCAATTTATTCACACTTGAAGAGTGATGCGCATATGCTTCTTTTCTACTTTAGGCAGAGGGAAGTGACATCCCAGTTTGCCAGTTTGCCTTATATATAGCTAGAGATGTTGCAGTCATGTTTTCTATGTATGCTATGGACATTACACAGACTTATATCAACTAGCTAGCTATGCTTCACATTAATGCATTACCTAATCGTTAATGAGAGATTGAAGAAATGATGGAAACGTTCAAATTTTGAAAAGAACATTTGATTTATAAAAATACTTTTTAGCCCCTTGATCGTAAAGTGTTAAACCACAATTTTTGGCTAACACGATTAACATTTAAAATTTTACTCATTGTTGTTGCCAAAACAATTACCGTAAATCCAATAATAACTGTTAGCCAATGAAATTGTTGGAGAAAAACAAACAGTGTGATCAAATGTTCCAATATGTTTTTCTATACAACTCCAGACCTGCCAACCTTTTGTTTAAAAAAAATTCTACGTCCTCTTGAGGCAGTCTCTACCTTGATTTTCAGCCTATTTATGAATCATTTCACTCTTGCTACAGCTAAATTGCAGAACTACTGCAGCAAAGTAGACTGTGACCATAGAATCAAGAGAAGTGTACAGTCAAGCCGTTGCAAGCGTGTTATAGCATAGTAATATAATATGTGGTAATATGTGGGCCATTTACCATGAATTTCATGCCAAATGCATGAAGGTTGGCAGGCCTGCAAGTCATAGAAAATACATTCAGGTAAGTGTTCTGTTTTCTCCCAAATGTTTTGTCATCATCCCTACTTGAATGAATGTAAAATGAGTTTCACAATGACATATTTTATTTTCAATTACTTCAATGACCCATATTTTAAACAATGGCCTGGTTTAAATAATTTATAAGGGAATTGAGACAGTGTCCCATTTTTTATTATTATTATTATTATTAAATGCTTCAACCACTCAGCTAGACAACCCCTTTAAACATCAGTCCCGCTCTTAAGCTAAGTGCTAAGCCGAATGGATCGAATCACACTGTTATAGGCTATTCATTATTGTTTTTTACAAGTGACAAGAGATTTTATGGATATTATATTATATATTTAAGTTTATATTGCAAGCATTATTGGAATTTTTTTTCAATACTCTCAGTTGATTCTTATGTTGTTATCGCCAGAAACAAATCCAATTACATTGAGCTTTTACTTTTACTCTTTTTTTCAAATAATCAAAAATATTTCTATCTTTCTCACTATCTTTCTCAATTTCAGAATAATTAAACACATAACAGAACGTTTGGTGATGGCTGAATTTATTACTGATGTTTTTCTCTTCAGTTCACGCGGTTCAGACGTAGAAAAGTTTGTTGTAAGTATAACAAAGTGTTTTAACAACTGTTAATGTGATTTACACTTTACGTATACATTGCACTTTCTGCTTATAATCACCATCCATCTTCTTGTGTCAGTTAGAAACCACGATCAAAAACCATGATGGCAACTTATGGGAAAGTACATGGAGGAATAAGGCTAAACGTTTCATTGGGTTTAAACGTGATCGAGAGGATGAATTTGTTGTAACAGATATAACAGTTATAGCTGAAGATAAAGATGTGCCTGATGACTACGTTGGTTTACTTATCACTGACGATTCAAGTAAACATAGAACTATTTTTTGTTGATCCAGTGTTGTTAACTGAAAACATGAAAACATCATTTTTAGAAACCCTTTGTTTGAAATAAGTTGTAAAACTATCTGTTTTCTAGGAGAAAAAGGTTTACGTAAGCAAATAATTTGTTATCGACGAGAATCCCGATCAACTGTCACACAAGCAATCACAGAAATAAATGTTATCAATCAATATAAAGGAGAGCTTGTCCCTGCTCAGTTCACAGCTATGAAGTAATTAGTGACATTTTTTAACCCTTTTGCATCTCCCATATAAAATTTTACCTCCTCACAAAAACATTTTTGTTATTGTTGAGCAGAGGGGAAAAGGTGAATAGTTCTTCAAAAGAAAATACACATCTCATTTGTGGCAAATTTGCCTTTTTTAGTGAATCTATTAATGAGTTACTAATAACCTTCAAAGTAGCTGATTTACCTGCAAAAGCTCCTGTTCCTCCACCAAGAAAATCACCACCAGTTGAAGTTCAGCAACAATTTCAAAGGTCAGGGTATACTATATATCTGGTTTTTACTTAATGCCTATACAAATCGATGGATGGAATTTGTGCGAAGGTGTTGCACTCTTTTTTCTACTTGTGTTGACCTCATCTCCAAATGAAAGGAGTAAATAAAAATGGTTGGAAAATACATTAATTTACTTCATGGCTAAGATCCTAATCCTTAATATATTCATGATAGGACAAAAAGGGCAGAGTTGATTGCCATTTACGGTTTCTACATACCACTTGAAAATTGAATTTACTATTTTAGGTCTGTTTCCGTTGTTGCAACAGGTATGTAATCGTTGCTAATAATTACTGTCAAGTAGGTAAAACTATTATCATATCATTGATTGAATGGCATTTCTTCACAATTAAGTTGATGTCCTTCTTTAAAAGGTTTGACTCGAAATAAAATAATTTGGTGGGTGTAAACCTTCCCTATTTAAACTATTCTATCTTCTGTAGGTATCGATGGCGTTCCATTCCAGATCAACCCGAAATACAACACTCAGGCTAACTTAAATGACGTAAGCTGGTTGAAAGATGTATTATGCATTCCTCAACGTCTATATTTTTGAGCTAACATTATATTTCAAAAAATACGTTGTTTCTCTCGTTTTAGCCTATAATTAGTGGGATCTCGTTCATTTCTATTGAAGAACTCAATCAAAAGGTACATTTTATCGAAAACAAAATTACCCTATTAATATTGTGTTTAATATACATAGAAGACAGTAATGTTATTGATGAAATGAACTTCAAATGCAGCTTATTATCCTTAATTTAAGAGGTTGTGTAAGAGGTTGTCAGGTTTTTGGTTTCTTTAAGCACTTGACATTCAATATTAATTTAAGAGGTTGTGTAAGAGGTTGTCAGGTTTTTGGTTTCTTTAAGCACTTGACATTCAATATTAATTTAAGAGGTTGTGTAAGAGGTTGTCAGGTTTTTGGTTTCTTTAAGCACTTGACATTCAATATTAATAACAAAGTAACTACTAACTAGTAACAATAGATCGACATCACCCCCGAATGGAACAAATTTAGTAAATTTATTATCGATAATAATGCAGTTTATTTCTCCATGTTTTCTATTTTTATCCAATAAATTTAAGGTATGATAACTATTTTCATTTTTTCTTTTTTTTTAGTATTTCTACTCGTTTAGTACAGAAAAGAATGTCGTGCAAACCAGCTGACAAACACAGAACTGAGACGGGAAACTATTAATGGTGGATATATTCCACCGTACAATCAACATTTATTTCCAGATCTCCTCATCTTGTTTATTCTAAAGTATTAATAAGACGTCATCTCGATCAGGATTTTTTCGGAAATCAATCAAAAAGAAAAACTCTCTCGCAAATGTTTAAAATAATATCTAGTATCTAGTATCTAGTAGTAGTAATTAGTACGCATGCTCAATGAGAAAATTCAATCGCTGCAATATGATGTAATCTCTATATTTTTCGTCAGATGGAATTTCTGTTTGTTTTCAGGAGTTGCTGTGGGAGAGGAACTTCTACTTCCTAAAGCATAATATTGTTTATGTTGTGAATACTAATTACTTTGATTGTTGATCTTCCCACAAACTCTTGAATTGCATCAAAAAATGGCCTCGTTTCGAGTTGATGTCAAATAGTAGTTCTTTGCAATCCTTATGGAATCTGAACGGGAAAAAACATTTTACTACTTTTGGTTTGTCCAACAAGATGCGATCATCAACAGTTTTCGGTAAACGAGAACTTTGTAGCGTAATGCCTTGTAAAACGAAAACGAGAGACTACAAACGAGAATCACAAAGTTTTATGATCTCATCTTATTAGACAGCGAACACACTCCTACGTCTTTCAATTTCAATACCAGGCAACACATTAACATACCAACACAACACATTTACTTCGAGACAATAACCTATGATTATTTATCAGCTTGCACATATATTTGACATCCATGTATCCACAATGTAAACGCAGAAATATAAAAATTTAAATATACTCAGTGCTGAGTGGCGCAAACATCGAGAGATAAATTGTCAAGTGTGTGTATAAGTATTCTCCATTATTTTATAAGCTGCCTGTAAATGATGATTTATATAAAACTGTTGTATATACGACTGGCGTTTTTGTGGCCTTAAGTCTCTGTAGCTTGTGATTCGATGTTTGAGCTGACGGGAAAAAAATGCTTCTGCTTCATTCATTGATAAAGTAACCTTCTGCCTTTTTATTAGAATGTTCCGTAAATTTATTTTTTATGCCTCGGTAGTCTGCTCAGCCAAGACTGGGGAACATTTTAAAATCAAGAAATTTTGATTGGGCTTAGCCACACCGATTTCACCTCCTCGACCTTTTAAAAAGATAAATATACCAGCCCGTAGTTAGTATTGTAACTGCGCGTGCTTTTGGAACAATGTTTAGGACAAGTTTCGAGAGAAGAAGTTAACCCTGGAATCCAGGCTTTCTTACCTTTTTGATATACGAACATGAGACCTTGGGTTTGAGGTTGGAAAAAGTTACTAATTTGAAAGACTAAAGTTTATTATATGAGTATATGATTTCATTTAATAAAATCTTACAAATTAAAGTTCTTGTCACAATCACAAGAAGTAGTGTTTTGTTTTGAAGAGTGTTAAGAGGTTTAATTAGAGGTCAGGCAATCTCGAACCCAGGGTCTCTTCAAAAAGCGGAAAGAAACCCTGGGAACGAGGTTGGAATGACTCACCTGTTATTAATTTGTTTGTGAGTAATCTGGAATCGACATGATGCACGAGTATAAAGGGGATATTGTCCAACTGCGATAGACCTTTTTATGAATTACGTCAGTGCAACAACATTCGACTGAAATTTAAACCAATGCACATTTTCCGTAAAGAGCTTTTTTTCTGATTGAACTTTTATCTTTTTTATCAGACAGTTTTCTTTGAACTGTATATTCAATAAAGTGGACAATATGTATGTAGTAAGAACGGCTTTGAATGTCCGCCACGTAATATATTGACTGATTCCGTCAAGAGTACATATCTTCGGCTTATAGAGCGCAATAATGAAACAGTTTCCTTTTTGGGAACAAATATTCGTCTATCTAGCGTAATCCAGGTATAAGTCATAACATAAATGCGGTATAAAAGAACCGCTGGTGAACTACCGAACTTTCTCAAAAAAACTTCCGTTTCTCTTAAGCTTCTCATAAAAGCACTCGACTCACCTCAAAGTATACGTTAGTGTACTTTAGTTTCTGAGATAATTGATTTCGTCAAAAGTATTTTTAGTGGGTGATGACCACACTTGGTGCATTATTTGTATCACCTCATTCAACTTTTGTCACACGCAGTCACAATGGAGATTGCGCCAATATATGAAAGCAAAACACTACCATTACAAAATTAGTATCAACGTTTACTGAAGTCCGACATATTGACCACATTTGAGTAGCTAGAAATGGTACTTCATTTAACATCCGCAAGGACTAACAATTGTTTTGCGTAAGTTTCGTGGGAATTTTCGCTGACTGTGGTGTGCGAGGAACCATTTAAAAAGGCCAGATTCTTTGACATCAGTTACATCATACACAACGTGTAAAAAATTTGAAAACATTTTGCTCAAGATGAAGTATTTAATTTTACTACTGATCGCTGCTACAGTTGCCTCTTCAAGAAACTTACAAGGTGAGCCTTGGATGATGCAATATACTTGCTAACCAGGACCCCAGGGCATTTCCAATATACTAGACGGCGAAAAAGGCCAGAAGCCCTGGGGATCAGGTTGTATACTTGCTTTTTCAAATTATACTTTTTTCTGCACAACAGTCATCAAAATTAGAGTTCGGGTTTAAAGTGCTCTTTTATAGAATTTTTGGACGTTTCATCATCGGAGAATTTGATGTGCAATCTCTATAAAGCGGACAGCATTGGCGCATAAACAAAAGGAGTCCACTTTATAGATACTTTACCTATGAAGTTTATCCATCCGTATATGGAGTATGTGCCCGTTAAGCCGATTCTCCACTACGTGGAATATTCCACTTGCAGTCTAGCGGCTTTTGTTTTTAAATAAATGTATTTGATTTTGTTTTCTGTTCCAGGTTATGAAGAACGATTGGAAAAGGAGTTGATGAAGGTGTTGGAAGATAAAAACAACAATGAAGAAATCCATGACACATCAGAAGAAAACATGATAGGTGAGAACATAATGATGAGATTTACTTTTGCGCCTCCAAGTATCAAATGTTTATATTTCGGTCCACTAAATTCCCCGAAATTCATTTGTTGTGAAAATTATTATTGAAGGTTCAAATATTTTAGACGAGGAAGATGACAACGCAGACACTCTAACAGGCGACGATATTCGAGACTTTGACGTGCAAGATGCTCAAAAAATTCCAAAATGGTGTTTCAGAGGGAAAACAAGATCAAGCAATAGGCATGTCCCTTCGAAAGTCACCACCAGTCGTGGAAAGGTTGCCAGGAAAAGCGGTTGGCGAACATTGTTTCACCATGGGAAGAAACTTTATCACAATGTTTTGAAACCATCCATACCGTATATAGCAAAAGCTTTAACGTTACTCGGTAAGAAAAGAGACGAAGAAATAAAAATGGAGACGACACAACTAGAAAATAAACTGGAGAATGCTTAAGATTTCGTCAGCAAAACGAAATTTCGTCAGAGCTTGGGTACGAGGTTGCGTTCACATGAAAACCATATGATTAATATATGATAAATAATACAGGATTAATTATAAAAATAAAACCAACTCTTAGGGGTTTTTCCATGATGGTTTTTTGATTTTGTATATTGAGGTTTAATAAGCAAAGAAAAAACAAATAAATAATGATAGCTTCAGCTGTTACTTTGTTAATTGTGAGCTATACTCTACTACTTCAAGTCCACCCTGTATACAAGATTACTTCCGGAAGCCATGGACTTATTTATGGCGAGTTTTCAGGCTCTTATTTAAAATATTAACTTCCACAGGGGGAGCATAATCGAGAGGGGCGGTAAATCGGGAGAAGAAACGCTAAAGAAATGTCATAAGCAACAAAACGGATTAAAATTGAAAAACCTGTTCTTAAAGACAATGTGCAGACATCATCATTACCGATGCAGACCTTAAATCATTAAAAGCAACAAAAATAGTAGCTTATATTTATTAAATTAAATGAAATATAAAAAGGGTTTGCAACACGAACTTTCGTCGATGGAAATTTTCGAACAATATCATAAATATTAGTAATACATTAATGAGGTCTAAGTTCGCGCTGATCTTCAAGCCGTTTTTCTTTTAACTAGAAACATTCGGAGTTTCCAAACATTAAACAGAACTTTCACACCATATTTAAACCCGTTTTCGAGCGACTGGAACAACTTTGACCAATCAAAGACCGAATTGATAGATAAGGCATGTAAAAACGGGCGAAAAAAAATACCGATTTTTATAAGGGTCCTACAAATGGGCGCAGACAGACAGACACGGTCTGTGCTGATCAATAAGTACAAATTGAGGCTGAAATTTTCAAAGAAATAAGAACAAGCAGGCTGAATCAAAATTTTCTGGTTCTTATAAAAAAAAGTGTATTGTGGAAGAGATAGACCTTTTCATGAATTTCATTAGACCAGCCTTATTTCAGGGTGAATTAAAAGAAGGGTCCTGTGTAGCTAGGAGATGCAAAACCAATTAAAGGCATTTTATTGGACTTTTACAGATGACAGGGACTAGTATTCTCTCAATTTTTTGTCCTATGCGGAAGATCTCGTTTATATCTATGATAATAAATCTCTTTTCTTTTTGTAGGTGGACCCTTCAATCGACACTACAATTCCAGGACACACTTTTGCTTCTGGTCTCGTGTGTTTACAAAAAAATGTGGTTTGTTTTACTTCGCGAAGACCTGCAATCTCTTCCGTTCTATATGCTGTCATAGGCGGGTTTTTCATAGGAAATGGTACCGATGTTGCCATGGTAAACATCAATTCAAGGAAGACTGCTGCTGTGTCCGACACATTATACATCGATTTTAAAGATGTTGGTATGGGAAACCATATAACACATACGACTCATATCTGTTGTCATCGAGGCACCCTTGTTGCTCAAGGAAACCATACAATTTCCGTATACAAATCTGCTGTGGTGGAAAACTTTTCGATAAGGTGTGGTCTAGATGCTGCCTTCAAGAAACAGCGCTGTCGTGGCCGACACATTATACATCGATTTCAAGGATGTTGTTATAGGAAACCATATAACACAAACACTCATATCTGTTGTAATCCGAGGTGTTTATGAAAAAAGATGGTACCGTTGTTGCTATAGAAAACCATACAAATTTCAGAAACAAATCTGCTGTGGTGGAAAACTTATTGAGAAGGCGTGGTATAGATGCTGCCGAGGAAAGCCGTACAACATGGACAACGCTACAGCAAGAAAATTTACGGTTGTTGCAACAGAAAACGGTTTCGAAGAACAATTCACGTATGTAAGACGCGTGTACGTTTTACCCAAAACATAAATATCATTAAGACGATTGCCATTCTGCCAGTTGTTTTTTGAACACCTTTTTGATGAAATTATATGTCAAGTAAGATTCATTTCTCGCCTTCATTACTTCTGTGGTATTTCCTTGTAATGGTGAAGTTTATGCACGTTTTACCAAAGAAACAGTGAATAGAAGGATAGATTTTTTCCAAAGCTTTTTTGGCGAACGAAGCGATAATACTTAAATATTGAAAAGATTCTTCTTGTATGGTGGGCGGAATCCCTTTCGTGTAAAAAAAAGCGAAATTTTCGAAATTTGAAGCGCTTTTGAAATTTAGTCCAAAAGTTTTGGCCAAAAGAAGAAGTGGCCCAAAATTTGTTTCAAATTTATCCAAATTGTCAAGTCATATGCTATATCATAGTTTCCTGAGCATACGCGCGGACGGACAACAAGAACTCAATATAAAAGGAACAAATACAGACAGCCGTAAATAAAATTACGGAGAAAAAATATTATATACCACCGGGGTCTGAAAACGAGTTGATATCACAGACTAGCGCACTACTGTAAGATGTAATTCTCTTCTAATCTATAGCGGACACTTTTTTCGGTCCTGATATATTTAATTTGTTATAAACAGTTCAGTTCTATATTCACTTCTTGATTCTTCCAAATACACTCAAACGATTAATTTTATTGTTTTGCGGAAAGCGGTTTACTTATGAAAAGCGGTAAATTAATCTCATTATATGATTAAAACTTCAACAAAAAATTGAGAACATTAACAATTTATTTACGAGAAACAAACAAACAAACATTTACAAACAACTGTTACAGAAAATTTTAAAAGGTCATAAAAATCATCGACAAGGGAGGGGGCAAAGATAACGGAGACGGAGTGCAATGTTCCGAACAGAATTAGGTGGTGCATTAAATCATCAAAAAAGTCCAGCAGAACTTCACAAGAAAGTTGAAAAATGCAAAATAAAAATTTACAAGACATCAGTATTTATTATCTTCTATAAATAAAAAAGAAACCAAAAAAAAATTGGTGAATAGCGAGAACTAGCCGCGAAAAAAGTAGATTGGTACTCTATTTAGTCTGTGATAAATGCATTGTATGGACTGGATAAGAACTTTAAAAAAAAAAAAAAATACAAAGTTACAATTTGGAACAAAAATATTTCAGACAAAAAATTTTTCTAGACGCTTATAAATATTATCCATGGTCATCCCAGACGAAATGAATTGGATAAAAGAAGCAAAGATGAACTCTTTCTATAGATTTAGTCATTGTAATAATTTCTTGATTTCTTCTTTTTCAGCCACTTCTGCTGCTGTCTCGCCACTAGGGGCTTTAATCGATTTATCCGCACCCTAAACAGAAAGATCGTATTAAGATAAAACTAGAAGCCTTTAACAGTTTCTCCTATTAGTCAATTCCTTTGACCAAAATTGTTTTTTTTTTGGTCGAAATATAAAAATAAATGATTCCCAATTTGAATTGAATTGTTCTACATGTAACTTTTAATGAAAATTGAAGCACTTTCGTAAGTTGGTTCAAATTTTGCCCGAATTACCCTTTTTAGCCAAAATTTGATCCAAATTTTCGTTTTAGTCACTTTTCCTCAACCAATTTCTGCCGTTAAATGCAATTCCTATATGGTATATGGCATTTTCGGTTTTCTAAAAAAAGCACTATGACATCCCTAATTATAACTATAAATTAGAATTTAAAGATAGTTATACTTGTTTGAATTGTTGTTTCTTTTTATTTGTATTTAAGACATGTGTGTAAGAAGAAAACAGCCAAGCTACAGTCAAGTTGGACTACATAATGCACCGCCAGACGGAAAAATGTCGAGCCACAACAAGTAGAAACACTTTCTAATGTTGGCATGGCGACATTATCTGGCGCGACATTTTGATTATGTTGCTCTAAAAGTCAGCCAAAAATCAGAAATACTTGTTGGGATAAAAGCGGGGAAAAGTATTTGTCAGGAAATAAATAGCCAGGGGAAAATATCTGTTGGGAGAAAAAAGGCGGGTTTAAAAATGTCCGGGGGTAACATTTAGTCACATACAAAAAAAAAATGGTCATTAAAACCCAACATTTTTATCCCCAATAAGGTACACAATTTAGGCGATATGAAACTCATGCCGGTATGAATCTCATACCTGTCTGTGAGACAGGTATGAAATTTCATGCTGGCATGAAATTGAGTTTTTTGATACCACGCATGCGTATTTAAAAGAAAACAGTGAAAACTTCAGGTAAGACTGCATGAAAACATATCATGTAACCAGAAGCCATTTTTTAGTTCGACCATGTAAACACCCTCCTATGTGACTAGCTGCACACTTTTTTAGGTTAAACAAAAATGAGACAACAAGGCACTTATATAGGTAGAATCTGAAGCTTCGATTTCTAATACGTATTATGTAAAAATCTGTACACAACCGGAGGATTTCCATCTACAAGTACTGGAAACATAAGTATAGCTACCAGGAACAACCTGAGGAATTGTTTTGATTTTTCTGTCTTTGTAATAGCTTTCTAATATCTACCTTTTCTAGCAGTAATTTGACGCAGTCAGTATGTCCTTCAAAGATTGCATTGAGCAGTGGCGAAATACCATGTTTATCCAACCTCTGAAATATATTCAAAAATGAATTGATACACAAAGCGCACAGGATCCTCGCAGAGAAATTACTAAAACTGTATTGGTACTATCAATTTCTAGAAAATACTTCAGGGTGGTTAATAAAGTTTTACAAGAGAAGTCCAGCCTTCCTACAAATCCCAACCCTCAAAGCTAGAAAAGCACATTCTTTTCCAGCCTTGCTAATACAGCTAGGTATCAAAGAAGAAGAACAACACGACACTTAAATTTTTGTTTCACAAGAAGTAATGCATTTTTCCAGCTTTTCCAGCACTTTTAACCACCCTGTACTTAATCCAAATGAAACACCACCCAGCAGACTAAAACTATATATGTCCTAATTTCAACTGCTACTTATTCAAGAAAACCCTTTTACATGATGGTTGCCCAATTGTCTTGTTTGTTAATATTTTTAAGGCAGATATTTTTAACTGCTAAAATTCTCTCTTCTACAAAGAGCAGAAGATAACATGTGTTCAGTGTTCACTTGACAGGAATACACTACAATAGCCTGGCACTCACATTCACATCTGCACCATTTGCTATGAGATACTCTAAAACATCTTTTTGACCATAATCAGCAGCACAATGGATCAATGATCTACCCATCCCAACAACTACATTGATATCAAACTAAAATGAATGAACAAAATGAATAATAATAAAAAAAACAAAAACATATACCTCTTATACATACTGATGGTATATAGTGGCCAATCACTTTCGTGATGATCGCACTTCCCTAGAGCAACATACACTGCATTGCATTTCACTCGTCAGTCATTTGTTTATTTCATGTGGGCTAATTTTGGTGATTTCGCAAGACACATTATCCAACACCTTGAAAATGAAAGTTTTAAATTTAATTTGCAAAGTATAATTTCTGGTTTCATGAAATGTTGTCAGACTATTGTATATTTTAGCTATGAGAATGTCCCATTTAAAGAAACAGTCCAAAGTACCAGAAAAAACAGAAAATTCAGTCGATACAAAATCAGCAAGAACAATGGTAAAACTTGTTTTTATCAAAATAAATGGCCTGACATTTCGGCTAGCAGGGCCTTCATTTTTGCAATTGAAGAAAATGTTTGCAATCCTGCTGACGTGAGGAGTCGTGTCAATAATTTCATTAATGTGCACAATCTGCATAACCTTCATGACAATTTTTTCCAATTCATCTAATTTAATTGCTTATTTAATTTCAGTCTAAATTAGGAACAAAGTACATTTTGACAACATGCTATATACCCAATCTGGAAGCAAAGCCTCTAGCACAATTTTTAGATATTCCCATGCATACAAAGCTAGTTATCTACAAAATTGTTGTTTTCCACCTAATTTGGCATAATTGAACCTATTTAAGCTTTAGTAGCAGCTCAAAATCTTTTCTGTAACATGAACCCTAATTAGGGGGATTTCATCTTAATTTGGTGTAAGAGCGTAAAACGTCAATATCTCTCCTAGTTTACACCCGATTTCTTTTTTTTTACAGTTAGCTACCCTTACCTTGCCTGTCAACTGTAGTGTTCCCAATTTGTGAATAAGAGTTAAAAAGTGTACCTTTTTGAAATTTTTAAAAAATGGAAGCTTAATTTGGAGGAAGGATGCCTAAGTTAGCTAAAAATAAGCTTAATTAAGTGTCAGGTCTAATTAATTTGACTTCGAAGCCTAATTATTAGTTTTCCCTGACTGTCATCATAGGCTTATCATCAAAAAGCGCTCTTATGATGACCAGCAGTTAACTTGCTTACTGTTTATACTTAACAAACAATAAAAATGTTTGAATGACACATTCCCAGCCACAAAACACTGCTGTTCATGCAGACACTTTGTAAAAAGAAACTGTAGCTAATACACAAGAAGACAAGACAAGACAAGAATTTCGTCATTTTACCCCTGGCTGAGAGCATGCTTGCTTTACTTTTTCCAAATCACCATTCTGTACAGACCATTTAGCTTCATCTATATCCATTGTAATGATTTCTTTGAAAAATCTAAAAGTATTGACAAGAGAATAATGGTTAGCTACTTAGCTAGCTGCTAGAACACAAAAAAGGGGAAATGCTATGCATGCTCTTTCTCTTAAAAAGCACGTCAACCCGCCCCATTATCGTTCTCTTCGAAGAAGTCAAGAAATGACATGAAAAAATGAATAATAAAATTCAATATCTAATAAAATCACTTTGGCTTGTAATCTTTGTGGCTAAAATTGATTATTTACAAAACACGTTTAGATCAAACAAAAACATTAAGAACTGAGAGACAGAAAATTGAAATCGCCGCTCACGCCCCATTTTGGATCAAATTGTAAACACCATTATTTTTGTTCATCATCCATCAGCAGAAGAGGAGATTGGTATCATGGTGTGCATCAATCCTTAAAGTTCGTCTCGTAAATTAAGACGCTTTGCTTTCTTTCCTTTTTCAATGCAAAATAAAAGTGACAGGAACCCTTTTATGCGAAGTAAAAAATTGAAAATGCAACAATTTTTCATAATTTCTGTGTCAAATTGACGGCAATTTGAACCCTTTTATCAAAAATTTCTTATTATATTTATACTTTTACAATCCTATCCTATCATCTTACTTTTTTCTCAGATTTCTTTTTTTGAATGACTACTTTTGAGCTTCATTGCTATTATGAAGAAGAAAACTTTTGTGAGCACAGTCTAGTTTACTAGATGGAAAGGAGTGTTTTCATTGTGTTTCTTATTCACTTGCAATAACAGTCGCGTTTTTTACTATGAGAATTATAGTTTCTTACATAGAGTACCTTCCAGTTAATTTTCTTTTTTATGTAATGTCTTCCGCGATATAAATACTGTGTTTTATATCTTACAAGACCGGCTAGCTCATATTTCATCAAAACAATTGTACGAATTTCACATCTGATGGGAAAACATTTAACACAACCTCGATTTCCAAAAAAGCAAATAAAGCTTAAGGCCGGCGCAAACCGGACAACATGTTGGCCAACATTTCGACCAACATCGGCTGACCAACATGTTGGCCAGCATGTTGGTCCGGTTTGCTTTGTGCACAAACATGTTGGGGAAAGAAAAAATTAAGGATAAATGTTGGCCAACATTTCTTAAAAAATTAAGAAATGTTGGCCAACAAATCTGTAAAAACAGGCTAAAATGGCATGTTTGCGCGATTTGCGGTGCGTACCAACATGTTGGCCAACATGGAATTTCAATTCGAATGTGTTTTAGAATTCGAACGTCAAAATCGAACGTTCATTTAGTATTTCGAATGTTTTTTTCTATATGAACACGTGTGGCCTGCATCGCTCACTTCATTTCAAAATGGCAGACAATAAAGAAACTTCTGATGTTACACCTACAACCAAAGCAAAGAAGTTTAACTGGGACGAAGATGACGTAGAGAAACTTATTGATCTTGAACAAGATTTGAATACAGCCCTTCATTTTCTCTTCTCCGTACCCAATTTCTTGTAGGACCACGTTTTCTTTTTTCATCGTCATCATCTAGCAACAGAAATATTGCTAAGCAGGCTGCAGCTTCTTTCTCCGACATCCTTCTCGTACGATAGTCAAAAAGCAAATGAATGAACATTTATACATGTTGGTCACTTCTTACTTAACAAAAAGCTGTCAAAGCAAACCGGACCAACATGTTGGTCTGAATTGTTGGTCGAAATGTTGGCCAACATGTTGTCCGGTTTGCGCCGGCCTTTAACATGTTATAAAAAAAATCATTGTCAGAAAAAGTCATATAAAATGTCTACGAAAATCTTCTTCGTCACCCAACCATTTTCTTGGCCCCTCCTCCACTTTGAATGTTGTGGGGCGGGCCCTGAGTGCTGTAAAGTATTGCAAGTAATAAAAAGAAAAATGAATTAATTCATAAGTTATCTACACTAGCTACATTTTAGATTTTTATTCCAGTTCGCCTGAGTGCAGCTTTCAAATACGTACGGTATTCTATCCCGTTTAATTATAGAAATATGGTAGAGTTTTCTAGCTTAAAATAAGCTTAATTTTCGCTAGAAAATCCAACAATGATTATAGTTTATCATCAAATACCGACAGTGCTTCTTGTGCGCAGTTACCAATCAATCAATCAATCAATCAATCAATCAATCTTTGTGAAACCGAGAATTTTGCTAACTAAAGAATTTGTTCTTATATAATCTTTTAACCCAAAACATTAAGTATCATTGGCTCACAAAGAAGTCGAAAATACGAATCTGCCTGCGTTTGAAGGTCTTAAATTCTTAAATATTTCTCCTTTGCTCAACGATTTTATTTTATTTTTTGCCGGAGGTCCTGATTACGGCATACGAGAGGACGAAACAAAAGCATCCACCTAATGTAAACAGGTACATCAACTTATATGTACGGAGACCTGAGTAAATTCGAAAGATTTTTGAAAAAGTGATTTTCAATAAAAAAGTGCATTTTGCTTCCTTACACTATTGAAAAACTTTGTACTTGAAAGATATGCAGTTTCTTTATTTGATAAGAAACCCAGCGAAAGGTCGTTTAGTACCCAAAGTTTCTTAATTAGGGAGCTTACGAAACCACGACGACAACGAAAACGGTGACGTTCCTGAAACAAAAACTTTGTTTTCCTTGTGGGTTTTCGTTAAGGAAAGAAACCTCCTCATAGACTTTTTGAAGATTTCGCCCACTGGGTGATTCTAAAACCTGCACACATAAAAAGACACATAGTTACCAAATTAACCTTAAAGGAAACTTTTAACTCATCTAACAAGAAAACTCTTCAAAAGGATAAAACCTCGTGTTTGGAGGTTGAAATACACTATCATTTTCAAATGGCGCATTCCAGTGAAGATTTAAAATAAAATGAGGATTTCCGCGTATTTGAGAGCTGTTGTTTTCATTTTATTCATTTCATTCTTTAGGGGCATTCAATACATTTTTTTTCTCATTAATTCATACACTTTGTATGGAGAAATTGTAGCGCAGCGTCAATAGGGAGTTAACGTGTGATACATATACATTTTTTTTATCAATTTCAAGCTCCACAACATGACCTTACTTTTGGTTAGCAATTCTGCGATATATATTTCGACTTGCTAATTAAGCAACCGGCTCTCGGTAAATACAAGGTTAAACTAGAAGCCTTTTGGCTTTAACGGTTTCCGCCATTTCGTCGATTCGCCTCAACATCAGATTATTAACAATAAATTGAATTAAAAATTGAAATTGAAACAGAAATACGGGAAAGGTGTATTCACTAAAGACCTGGGGCAATTGCGACGGGAACGAGGACGGCGACGGGAACGAGGACAGCGACATGAGAGTGATTTTCAAATATTCAGAAATGAATGAGTCAGAAAGCAATGAAAGTTTCAAGAATTTGTTTGTAATACCAAAACGTTTCATCGATAAATTGTGAAAGAAGAAAATCCTATCGAAACAGGATGAAACTAATACGAGAGAAGCATAAATCCCTGGTCAAACGAGCGCAACATTTGCTGCAACATTCATCAAAAATTTGCGCTCGTTTGACATGGGCTAAACTTTTACGCAACATTATGAATAACATTCATTGGGTGAACCAAAAAAATGTTGCACAGAATGGTGAAAAACACAAATTAAACGATCGATGTTGTAACATCATGCAACATGCATGTCAAACGAGTGCAACATTTTACGCAACATTGTCACATAAAATGTTGCGCTCGTTTGACCAGCGCTTAAGTTACTGCTATCTTCGCGTCTACGTTGTCTTCAGAAAGATCTATCTCTTTGAAGCAGTGAAAATGTAAGGGACAGAAAAAAATCTTTTTTTTCGGTATGATTTGGACCCCAGGTAGTCCTTATCTTTTAGTTAATTAAAGCCTGTGCCGAAAATAATGTCAAATTGTGTTTTTGAGCTGAAGTAATTATTCAATTCTGCAGGTCTCTTTGTTATGTAGAAAATATAATATCGAAATGTATTTTCACATCCTGAAAGCTGGCTAAAACAAATATCTTGTAATTCGCATGCTGAATGGCTTAGAATCAGAAGCTGTGGCAGTGGACATTCGCGATGGTTTGTAAGCCTTAACCTTCACGAGGGAAAGCAACAACCTAACTCAACTTAACTTAAGGTATAACAAAATAATATGTTTACGTTTATGCAAATTTTTATTCACCATCAACTAACGTACAGTTTATCTGTCACCTAATAATTGTTCTCTATCCATATTGATTACATTCTACTTTTGTTGTTATTGTTGTTTTTGAGGCACTGTTCGTCATTTACTTCATGTCCTTCTTACTTGGTATGACATGAATCTTGAATTGATCAATCGCTTTGGA
Organism: Turritopsis rubra; assembly: GCA_039566895.2. Lineage (NCBI taxonomy): Eukaryota > Metazoa > Cnidaria > Hydrozoa > Anthoathecata > Oceaniidae > Turritopsis > Turritopsis rubra. Next base: position 5,625,940 of record CM077623.1, read on the forward strand.
CCTGTTACATTCGTTCCTGTTCCTTCATAAAGCTGTTCAGTGTACAAAGTTACCTTCATATCGCTTGGAACTCTCATAGAATTAAATGGACCTTGAATCCTGCTCCGATCTCCACCATACCCATCACTTCTTTGATAGCAAACTCCTTTCAAACCCACTGAATTACAGAAACAGACTGGTGACAAGGTGAGATCATACACTTTCACGATCTTCCAATCCGTATGTTCTTGTAGATTGATAGTAACGGGGCCAGTGAAAGGTCCTTTACTATTTTCGTTAGGAACCCAGTCTTTGCGCTCATGGATAGATATTTCGACCCCTTCCGGTATCTTCATCGACTTGATTGCACTAATGGCGCAGGCACCATCTCGTCCCGTTGTGATATCATAGACAGGATCAATCTGTACATGCTTTGGGACCACTATATTTTGGCATCGTCCAGCAAGATCAGCTTCTGAGCATAATTTCACTTTCTTTATACTTTCCCCTTTCTTAATCTTGATCTTTTCAGTCTCATTCCACTCGCTCTGCACACATACATCTTGCATGTAATCTGGTCCATGGAATTTTCGGATTTCAGAATTATCCGCTTTCACAAGAATTAAGTCATAGCGGTCAGGCAGAAGGACAGATGTCACTTCAGTAAAGAGATTCTTAAAGGCATATTCAACTTCACCATCTGCGGGTCTTTCAAACACCTTGCATAAGTCTAAATGAAATTCAAAACCTGCTTATAAGCATTGTCCCCTTAAAAGTTGACAAATGTACTGCTCCTTTGATTGGTGAAGATTTCTACAAAAACACAGCGGGCACTTAATTTTCCTATTTATATTAATGATAGAAGGTTGTGAAAAAATAATTTAGGGATAGGGTCAATGCTGAGATATTAAAAACATATGTCTTAACATATAAAACTTCTGAAATTGTATGTTTGGATGGCTTACCCGTAATGTCCCCTTTTTGTCCACAAATGACCACGTGCTCACTAGCGTCTGTATCCGTTTCCTCATATGTTAACTTCAACAAATTTTGGTACAAGTTATTTGATAAGATATGTGTTGCTGCACCCAGTAGCACATCCGTTTTTGTTTCCTCTACACTCTCAGTGATTTGATTTTGGTTGTTAAGCACTACTTGCTGGGTAACTTTCACGCCTAGTGGTACAAATACACTTCCATGATTGTTGTTAAAATGAGCTGGTGTGCCATCCTGAATCAGAAGTAATTGAAAATCAGAATCTTCAATGAATCGTGTAACACAAAATCATTTCCTTTTTCTGTGCTTTTTTATATGTATTTTTATTTGATGGCAAATTATTCCAATCGTTCATTTTTTAGAAAAGTTTAACAAAACATCAGATTGGCAGAGAAAACAATAGATTACGATGAACTTAATCCCAAAAGTCTTAAATTGAATTGTTCAATCTACAGTTTGTAGATACTAATACAGTTTTACAAATAAACAAATACCCACAAAGAGAGCAACACATGTCTTTTGCAACTGCCTTCCACTACATCCAATCACTGGTGGTTTATAAAATCCAGGGAAATGAGGAAAAGTCTTCCTCAATAATTTCAAATAGATTATAACTATTTGGTTGTCTTGAGGTTTCTCAAAAAGCTTATGCACCCCATATCTTCGTTTTGGAAAATTGATTGGATCGAAAAGAAATCTGAAAAACTCATGGTCATCTTTCAGTTGCTTTTTCAACACAAACAATGTGTTTTTCGTTACTCCATTTAAATCAGTGTTATTACTAAGAACAGATGCAATATCCAGCAGCAGGAGTTTCCTTTGGATGGCCAAATTGCAATACAACCGTATAAATGTTCCACATCGCTTTGCATAAGTTTCCTTATCTTTTCGTTCAGCAGCATCATCACAATACTTGTCAATCACCTCACGTAAGATCCCATACGCTACCAACTCTTTGAATGCATGATCGTATAATTCCAGACCTTCTCCCGTTGTCAAAGCTTCTCCTTTTTCAATTTCCTTGCTGAATTCAGCAACTGAAGCAGACACAATTTTATACAACGCTTTCACGCCAGCAATTTGAATCTTTAATTCGCTGAGGTTTGCCTCTTCAATGGCGTCTTCAACAATCCTATAGAAATAAAAAACTTCTTATAACGAGAATAGAAATCCAGAGTATTTTAATTGTCTACAATATCAGTCCATAGTCTTTCATATCATTCAAGACTCCTTTATAGTTTGCCTATTTCAAATCCTACAAACGTACTTCTTAAAGTTAGGTTCTTCTTTCTTTTGAACTGGAGCTGTACTTCCTCCGAAAAACGAAAAGATGGTCGAAACCAGCGTTAAAACTGTACCCACTATTGATCCAACAGGACCTGCCAGACTTACAACAGCTGCAGCAATCTCTAGTCCTCCTAAAAGCATAATGAAAAGTCGCAATGAATGCATTTGAATATAGTATAATAGGCAAGATACTCAATAGGATTTGCGTGGAATACAGTAGGTATAAACTTACCAGATATGGCAGACATAACATCATCATTTCGGATACCTTGCACTAATGTACCAGATCCACTAACTACAGAAGATATTGCCCCAACTGCAGCTTCTTTCTGATCCTCGTCCAATTGACTAACGACTTCGTTAAATTTCACATTGATCCTTTCGAATCTTCCTTCGATTTTTTCATCTGCAGTGTTTTTTTCGACCATTTCTTCTTGATAACCTGCTTTACGCATTTCCTCAAGTGGTCCTGTTATTTTGTTAGTATCAACATCACTGAATAAATCAACTGGGTCGGAGGTGATTGTGCTAGCAAAGTTAGCAATCACAAAATACAGGAGCATGGTATACACATTACCCCACAAACACCGAAACGCCATTCTTCACCTACACTAAAATAAATATTGGAGGGTGTAGAAGTGAGTACAGAGAACGCCAACCGTTGCAGCTGGGTGATAACAGAATTCATTCAAACATGCATCTCAATGAAAAATTTGATAACGCATGAAAACTGGATTGCAAACACAGATGACAAATGCCAAATCAAGACGGCTAAAAAAAAAAACATTATCCGTTTATCTGATCGATTTTTGGTCGTTAAACTTCAACGCGCAATATAAGTCGGAAATGGTGAAAAAGGTTAATTACATGATAGCAGATAAAAATATAAAAAGGCTCGGAAAACTGTGCCACACGATGTTGGTAGGGGTTCTAGTAAAGATATCACTTGAGAATTATAACATAATTTGTTAAAGAATATACCTATTATATCAGATTTCAAGAGAAATCCAGCAGATGGTTTTGATGTGCTTCCACTCTCAACAATCAGCTCAATGTTATCATATAGTATTTGACTAACTTTTATTTGGAAATTATTCATGATCATGTCTTACGGTTGCTTACTTATTTGTTCACACAGTAAAAAAGCGTGAGAAATATTTGGCTATTAGCTAAGATGTGTTAGAAACCGTCATAAAATTAAAAGGCGTGTTGGAACTTTCAGTGATTTGATTTGCAGACTCGCTTGATGCATTTGAGAAAATCGCAAATGTTCTTGTGAAATTTACGGAAGCGTATTAGTGCCGTCAAGAATTCATCCAACCATCTATCTTATGAAAAAATATTCATTTTTCCGAACATAAAAATTTCAACCAACCTTCTAATTATTATTATTTTTTATTTTTTTTTTATCATAGAAATTTTTTTTTTTTTTTTTTGAACACCGGATTAATTTAAAGACAATGTGTTGTTATAAATACCCCCCACCCCCCACCAAAAAAACACACACACACAAAAACAAAATGGCCAAATGTTTCACTCATAATCTCAACAAATCTTTGCAACTGATACTTGGTCTACTAATGAATGTCTTTTAAGGATTTTAAAACTGGATCTACCACAGAGGTTGCAAACGATCAAATGTTCATAAAGTCCGAATTTATGTGGGATTTATTTACTGAAAAAGACATTGGCAAAGGCCTTCGCGGAGGAAAATTCCTTAAACTTCCATTAACAGAGGAATGTACAAAAAACTCATGATCGTCAATTCTAGCTTGGAATAATATCCCTCCAACTGTAAAAACGACTGCTACATATCCGAGATTACAACGGAAATTGAAAAACTAGATTGCTTTTATTGCAAATGCAAACCTTGCTAAACTTTTGTATTTATATTCAATCTGTTGGAATAATATTAGTTTTTTAACAACTGTACATGTTATCCAACAATAAATAAAATTGAACTTTTCGAAGAAAACATGGTTTAAAAATAGGACACTTATAAAATTAAACATGGAAATAAGGAACTTAAAAAATGCGGGCGTATTGTTTTGAACTCAGTACGCTTTCGGCAACCGTTACACCAGACGCTTTGTTGACGCACAGAAGGTTCAGAAGCAGACGCGATACGATACCAGTGGAGTGGTTGATAGTAGGGACAGTTAATTGTGTTCTTTTCTGTTTGTCGTGTTACAAGAAATCCCCAAAACACGTATAATAAAACGATACAAGGAAATGACCCGAATTTAACAAACATGGTGCTTGAGACGCGAAGAATTAGTTTTATTCTTGGCTTAGTCCCGCCCTGTATCCCCTCCTCTCACGGTAAGCATAAAAATGGGCATTCCCCTCCGGAAAATCATACCCATTTTCTCTCCTTTTCAGGTGCTTTTAACCGGAGGGGCTCTGACATCTGAAAGAGAAGAACTTGTACAGTTTCCGTTCATTTAGGCAGGGCGCTATAGTCAAACTTGACTTTTTATGGCTTTAATAGTCGTTTTAACCGGGGCTAGTAAAGATAGTAACGAGATTTATCAAGCTATCAAGATTTATCGCGTGCACTTATAATTATGATAGCTTTGTTAATCTTAATATTTTAGATATTGAAAATATTCGTACATAGAGGAACATGTTGTTTTGATCACATGACTAAAGATAAGAAAACTATAACGGCCTCGCCAACATTTTTAATTAAAAGTAAATAAAATCAAGAAATAAAATCAAGAAATCAAACAAAGTGTAAATAATGTCGATAGGAAAACCCTCTAGCATTTTGTCGTTCAACATCTTCCCTGTGGCTCTGAAGTCAAAACATTACAAACCTTTTATTCATTACGCACGGGTTGTTGAAGACTATTGTATCAGTGCGCGATTTAAAAAGACAACATTCTGTATTTTCGTCTGTTCAGAAAGCTAAATATCCAAATAATTGGGTATAAGCAGCACATAACGAAAACAGAAACATGTTAAGAGAAACGTTAAGAGTCGATCGTCGATGAGATATTCAATGTTTGCAAGGACCTCCTTTAAAGAGAACAAAGAACAAAGCCCTCCTAAATTGTAATTTACGAAAAAGCTCGACAAAAAGAGATCGTTTTTTCACGTCGCTTATTGGTCATGCAGGGATCTCTTGCATTGGCATATCTTGTGCGATTGTCTTGACAAGGTGATCGGCAGGTGGTCGGTGGCCGGTTGTTTTGGAAAACGCCATCGCGTGAGTTAATGTTCGAAAAATAAAACAAGAGGCCCAATACTTTTACAATTGAATTATTAGGTAAGTGTAATTGTAGGTATGGATAAAAAAGTTCCGAAAGTGATTTATTCACCTCGTGTAAAAATGACTAATAAACTTGCTCATCAGGGAATGACTCGACTTAAAAACATGGTGCTTGGGTGGCGTTGCGGAGATAAATTCGAAAATCTCTGATATTACCCTATTACCCTCCATATAAGCCCGCCCTGTATAACCAGTAGGCCTGTACCCGGGTATAAGCTCATGGGCCTTTGAGCGAAAGACGATTTTCGTTTCGGGATGAGGATGTAAAAGATACATTTCAAAAATGTCTTTGACTATACATTATGTTTTTTAAAGATATGTATCTGGTCCTTTAAGAACGTATTTGCATTGGACCTTTAAACCATTCCCTTGTTTTCTCTTCGGCCACATACAAAAACTCTCACTTTTCCTTCAGAGTTTCTTCCACAACAGTAATACCCCGAAATTTCCCTCGGGACATGACCAACAATAGTTTCATTCTTTCAGATTTTATCGTATATTTATATATTTATATGTTATATTTATCGTGAAGATTGACTGGTCCAAGGGAACATACCAATTCTTCATCTAAAACATTCGACCAAATTTCTTTATACATACGATGGTCAAGTGAAGAGGAATCGGACATTGATATTAAAATTGATTAACTGTAAAAGTGTTTTTATTGTTAATACATAAAGTTATATAAAAAAAACTTGTATCTTTTATTTATTTTTTGGTCCCAAATTTGAGCTGATTTTTTGGGGAAAATTTATAGGCCCATTGGCTATACGGTTTTTCATAATGCAATATTCAAAATCGCAAAAAATTCGCATATAGGCCAATGGGCTTAAATGCGGGGTAACAGGGTATTCAACAACCATGAATGATATGTCGTCTTACAATAAATAAGTGTTTATTATTAGTTAGCGGCTTTAGCACGCTGGGTATTAAAATCGACGTTTTTTTTTCTCCCCAAATTTCGATGCACACGGGCTAGATAAAATAACATGTAACTATCATACGGCAAAAAAAAATTCCATTGTTTATGACTAGACTCGGAATTAAATAATAACATCACACGAAGTAAAACACGTTCTCACTCAGTTTGTCAACACGAGGTTCGTTTCAACCTTTCCACATGTTCAGCTCGAAGAAAAAGGGTACTGTTTCTTCTGCAACTGATTTTGTGTAAGTCGAAGATTTTGGTTGAGTTAATTCTATGTTTTATAAATTCAGTACGTTCTATAGAATACTTCTGGCGTACAGATTCATTGAACTTAAATTAAAAAGATGTTGTTTGGAAGTTGATGTATTATGAAAATAACATTTGATTTATGTTAAAGATGTGTAGTGAAGGGTTAGGGTTAGACTCTATATGGACCTGACGTCTCTTCTCTCTGTGCGTCCCCTCTCCCTCCTGGTGTTGGTGTTATGGATTACTTCCTAGTTACTTACTTAGTCACCTACTAACTAACTATTTATTGGGAAAAGATTTGAAATTAATCCTTATTAATTTTCAGACGTCGTGTCGTGTTTATTTTCTATGGAACGTTATAACTGCCAAAAGTCAAAATTGTGTTAGATATTTTCCTTCTGAAGTGTCAAATCGCACTTTACCTCAGGTTAAATAACGATAAAATGCGAGTTCTTATTGTGTAGCAGCCTTTTTCTTATCGCTGGTTCCCCGACAATCCGTTATGAGGTGGTGAGGTTTGGTGTAATGGTATATTCATACTTAGTTACGAGGTGGTGCTCTTTCGTTATGTTGTGATCATATATCATTAGACCGGTGGTAAAATTTCATTTTGTGCTAGCGATACTTTGTTGTGTTGTGGTGCTTTTCTTCTGTGTGGCGATCATTTTTTTATTTTACTGTCATTTCGTTACGAGGAAGTGTTATATCATTACGTGGTGGTCAGTTATTTGTTCCGTGGTTGTGGTATTTGATTAGATTGGGGATTATTTTTAATTTTCTAAGATCAATGTGAGGCGGTGCTTGAATATGTTGTCCTCCTGTTAGGTGGTACTCTTCTCCGTTACGAAAACACTCCATCTCCTTTGTTAATTTTTTTTCTTTCATCGGTTCCGGTTGATCTAATGAATCAGTTGAAATCAATATGGCGAATCAAACGGCAACTGTTCTGGAAAATATGGACTTAAAGCACCTCTAATAACCAGGTTTAGCAAGGAGAAAACAACCCCCGATATTGTTGCATTGTTGTCCTCGATGTCGCTTGATGTAACCATGGACATAAAAAGTCGATGGTGTAGCTGATCGTGGCGTTATAATGAAATTAAGAATTGAATGCTCCATATTTGGCGGAGAGAAACCAGTTAAAGAAAGAAATTGTGGTGTGCCAAAATTTGTTATATCCCACGACATGTTTTGAAACAATTTGTGGATGAGGGTTTTGAGGGTCATCATTTTTGGAGACCCTCTGACCCAAATGATCAATTATCTATGATTTAAAATTTTTTAAAAACCGAACAGTGATTTATCCCACAAAATGATAAACAACTAAAAGCGTCTGGGTTTGAGTAACAAAACACCGTCCACCCATCACCGCTAACGCACAATTTTCTAGACCAAAATTTCTATTATAAGTAAGAAAGGCCCTTTCCTGTTACGGTTGGGCCTTGAAATTTGGTATGAATGTATAAAGGACGGGAAATGATATAGATCAACTGGAGCGAGAATAGAGCACAGATACGACGAAACACCATTTGAATTACGTGCTGCTACACTTTTCGACAGTCTTCCAAAAAACATAAAAGAGATCGTAGACGAAAACAAGTACTGCCGTAACGTCAAATCATATCTTCTGGACAAGGCCCTGGCCAGAAATCTATAATACATAAACAAAACATTACGCACACACAAACACACAAACACAAAAATAAATAAATAAATAAATAAATAAATAAATAAATAAATAAATAAATAAATAAATAAATAAATAAATAAATAAATAAATAAATAAATAAATATATACATAAATAAATATATACATATTTTATATATAATATTGTTTAATAACCACGAAGAACCAAATGTAATTTTGGATGAGGGAGAATATACGTTATGTATCTATGTATCTATCTATCTAAGCCACGGATTAGCGGATTTACATCAGTTTCAGTTTCAGTTCACAAAAAGGAGGAGAGACCAGATTGTACTATCACCACATAATTAAAGAATTGAATGCACCAAACACAATATGAAAAAACCCTGTGTCTGCATGACCGGCAGTCCTTTTTGTTTTCTCAGCCTTAAATGACCGGCAGTCTTAAGACTTGTTTACCTTTTTATTCTTACTCTAAAGAACGACAGTGATGTTTGAATGGTGCACTACCGGCCACAAAAAACTGCCGATCATGCAGTGTAAAAAAACACTAAGACAATAAAAAACGTAATGTCAGGTCCTTGTAAAATAACCTTAACAAAAAACAGATTTGCCCCGTGTGTATCGCCACACAGTAGAAAAGCACTACAAGTACGACATAACTTAAGTATCGCTAGCACATAATGAAAGAGCACCAAATACGACCACCACGTAACAAAATGTCACCACCCTCATAACAAAATGTCGGAACCAGTGAAAAGAAAACAATAAGACCTTGCATTTTATCGTAATTTATCCTAATGTAAAGTATGATTTGATAGACAAAAAAACCTAACAAAATTTTTACTTTTGTTATGGCCGTTTTGGCGTTCCATAATTTTCTATTCTCGCTCGCATCCAGTGTAACTATTCTTAGGGCATAACAAGCAGTGTATCGATACTTAATAAATTCTCGGATGTTTGGCTAGTCTACGCCATCCTATCGTTTTTTTGTTGTTGTTGCTCCTTTCCTCCGGGGTAAAGAATTTTCACTTGTATTATTATCTTCTGTTATTCTAATTTTATGTGTATGTTTTTTACAAGCAACCGCAAAGACTACTACTACTAGTATTTTATTTGGTAAAGCAGGTTTACAAAAAGGCAGCATATAAAGCTGATGTGGACCTACAACATAAAAGATATTAAAAACTAAAATTCGTTTATAATGAAAGACCCTAATTTGAACTAAAGGTCAAGGTTGTATGAAAGTGAGGTGATCATTATATAAAGATTGTTCCATACTTTAGAATTACAAGGAATTCATTTCACTGCATAACATTAATGGAAGGTAAAAGAAGGATTTTATTATCATTATAAAATGGCCCTTTACAACAGTTCAGATCAGTTATGAAAGTTCCAAATATATATAGCTAAGTAAGCTTCGAAATTAATAATTATTCCTTATTTAATTTATATAAATTTTGAGAAAATCTAAACTTGCCATTGGGTTATAAAAATTCATTATTGCAATCATAACAGCATAGAAATAATTGTCGTTACGAAAATTATATAGTGAAAATATAGGATGAAATAATTGCATGTTTTATAGGAGGAATGGTCCTTTTGAAAAAAGCTGTTTTGGTGTGCAAATATTTTTCATTTGCTTTATTTTATGATCAAACTATCTTTTTAAAAGATTTTCTTCTCTTCTTCTCATGTTTCAATCTGAAATATCTCTTGCTTTATTATGATCAAACTATCTATGATAGAGAGCTATATACTTTCAGCTACTTTCTCATAAAATGCAAAATGGAAAGCCAATGCTGTCTGGACCAGAAAGCTATGTGTAGAGTTATGTTTCCAAACTTATACTCCTTGGTATCCATATAGTATCCATATGTTTGCTGCTTCAACATTGTGAACAATTGAAGTTTGAAAGGAGTTCTGTTTCTGTTTGTTCTTTTCCGTGACCTTATATGACTTTATATGAATTTGCCATTATAATCTATTTCAGTTTCATTTTAAACTGATTTCTGGAAATGTTTTTTGTTAATATGAATATTATAAAGAATTAGTGGCTTGCATTTTACTAAATTTTATTATTATATTATTTTATATTATATTCTAACAAAACAACAAAAATGTGAAATTTACGATCAACAAAATAATATATACGTTCATCATTTTGTTTTATCTGGTGTTAAACCAAGGATCACTTTCGAAGACAGCATTTCAACATGCTATTCTGGTATTTTCCATAAGAAATCCAGGAGTTAAACTGGAAGATTAAATTAAATTGGCCTCGATGTTTGTATTCAATAATATTTTTTTGCGTTAATCATGATAAAAAAGGATTTTAAACATACATAACAGAAGAGAAGAAAAATTGTCTGTGAATAAAAGTTTAAATATGTTTTGAATCCTTTGAATTTTTTTGTGAAGCTGTAAAAAATTATAACAATAATACTGAATATATCAATAATAACCAGGTGCCTCATTTCAATGTGTTTTTTTTCAGATATTCAATACTTATCATTGTATTCAATTTAAAACTAGGTGTTCTTATTTTTTCCTGTTATACATCTCTGTGTGAATTTATTTTGTCTGGTAATGATTTCATTTCATTTGATTTTTCAAAAAAAATTGGGTAAGTATTCTTTGTCAGTGGGATAATAATTAGCTGTTCATAGCAAAAATCTTTACAAGGAGTGGAATCCAGGATGTATAATATCATTTTCCTGATAGAAACTATTACTTTTCGAAACAACCATAATATCTATTATGCTTGCAAATGCTTTTTGCGTAACACTAAATTGTATTTGATCCATCAGTTTAATTTTCAGCTTTCTGCTCTTCAGTTTTGATGAGAATAACCCATATGTCACCGATAAATCTACCTGTAAATTTGCTGTTTACCTGATAAAAAGTTCATGTTTGTGTTATTGATTTACTCTTGATGGCATTGTTTTTTTCTTATCAGTAATTGTGAATTTTTTCAAAGTATGGATAATGACATTCTAGTTATTAAATGTTTTCTTTGACGCTATTTTTGTTTTTATTACTAAACATCTTAATTAGGAGCTATTAAAGCACTTTAGGAAGGAATTTATCTGTGCATCTTCCACATTGTGTTATATGTTGGAAAATTAGAAGAATGGAAAAACAATATCTAAATGCTAAGAAATTATGAAATCAAATTTTTCGTTGAAATGCCCTATTTGAATTATTTGATCGTAAAATACAAAGTGCAAAGCTCTAGATTTGTAATTTGAACAATGTTTACATTAAGAATTTGTTTTTAGTGTTTATTTTGTTTAGCTATTATAAAGTTGACCTAGATTTTTGTAAAGAACAAAAACAGATTTGTTCAATTTGTTTGTTTTTGAATTCATTCAGCAGAAGTGGTGTTGCAATAACGTGAGATAGGCTTTGGTAAATTGGATTTACTTGAATATCAGCAAGGATTCTTTATATCATCACACTTCTATCTTGTACAAGCATTCATTACTATTTCTACAAACTCTCTTTCTAAGTTTATAAAGAACATTGACATAATTTCTTGCGTCTTTTTAGAGGGTTAATTTTGCATTATGTATTATAGATATTCATACACAAAACATCTTTTATTCTGCCTTGCTGCCTTTATTATGTTGTCTTATTATAATGTTTAGAAAGTAAGGGGCTGTTTAATGGATAAAAATTACCTTGGTAAGCAGGAAAACTTTTCTACACTTTATTTGGCAAGATCTCCCCCCTCTTGAGAAATGCTATAAAAAATTACATTGCCTCCATATGAGAAAAAAATTTTCCGCGGTAAGTGGGATCGGTATTTCTTATGTGGACATAATTTCCTCTGTAAGCGGGGAAATTTTACGTGGAGTCAACAAAATTTTGTATTTGTTTTTTTGTTTATATACAGTTTCGTTGTGCACGTGCAGGTCATTTCCTCGCTTACCGAGGAACTGTATTTCATATGAACAGAACGAAACTTTTCAGTTTCTCGAAAAGTTCTCTGCTTACGGGGGTAACTTTTATCCATATGAATAGCCCCTAACAGAACTTTGTTATATATAATTTAACAGTTATTTGTACTTGCTATTCTGCCAACATATTGAAAATGTGGTTTTTCCTTTAATTCCTGTCAACTGTTGCATAATATTTATATCACTGAACATAAAGGAGGTTTATGAATTATGCATAACTAAGTCTATATCGTTTTTACTTTTCCTTTGCATGGTTTCTATTGTAGTTAATATCCTAACATGGATAAGAATAATATGAAACGCACAGATTGGTTGGAACGAGAGGTTGCAAGACTGACGCAACACTTAAAACAATCAGAGAAAAGACGTAGAAAACAGAAATTAGCATATGAGAAAAACATGGAAAATTTGGGTTTAAAAATGCTGGAATTCGAAGAGTGTTTAAAGAGGGAACAAGATGAGTTACAGAACACTTTAAGACAGAAGGACAGCCGAATACAAATTCATGGAGAACTTGTGAAAGCATTACAGAAAAAATTGAATGACAGAAACTGCAAACATTGTGATATTAAACTGAACAGTGAGTTAGAGTGGCAGGTTAATTTTTCTAACGATATTTCCAAGGAGAATTCTGTCAAACAGCTACCACCGTTAAGTTTCCCACTTCCTGACAATCTACCTAACTCCAGTTTATCTAGTAATAAATATTTTCGACGGCCGAAAAGCAAACTCTCGCCTGTAGCGGAAGAAAGTGAAGTTATGTTTGCCACCAATTTACGTAACATTCATGCTGATTTAAATCCGCAACGGTTCCATGCTGTTCTGTCTGCTTCACTGCAATCTATTGCCGACAATGAAGCATTCTTCTCTGACTCTGAATCCCCAATGCTGATCATACCTAGTAATACAGCCGAGTTTTCTACTCCTATTGAAATGGCTGACTCTCAGGTGGAGAGTTCTTATGATGATACTTCTGAAGACACGTTAGAAAGTAGCAGTACAATTTCGGTTGCTACTCAAACAGGTTCGTTTAATATGAATTCAGTATGTGATTTTCCTGATGATTTATCCACACCGTCAATTCCAAATGTCGTACACCCAGATGTGGTCATTGAAGGAGAGAACGCACAACTTGAATCTGACACAAAAAATACCACTTCATTGCCAGTAGATTTACATCATCATAACCAGAATGTGAATATTGAAATTTCAGACAGAGAATCGCAACATGAAGAACTTCCGCGTTTGATGGTAGACAAATTTTCTAATCAAACTTCAGACAATAAAGAAGATCCTCTTTCAACAAACATGGTCAATGTGAAATGTCCACAAACTTATGAGAATTCTACTGGAGGGTCTGTTAAAGGAAGCACAAATTTACCAGCAGTTAAGGAAGAAGCACTTCACAATTACTGCAACGATTTGTCTCGTTTGACTTTAACATTAGTTTCTAAAGAAGTTAACGAAGTATCACATGAAATTTCAAAAGTAAATAATTGTTCCCAACAGCTTCAATTGTATTCGTCTAGTTTTGTTGCTGACAGCATAAACAATGCACTAAATGATTTAACAGTTGACAAAAGCAGTTGGGGGAAAGTTCCTATCATAACTGTTGATGATATTTCTGACCAAATTGTGGCACCTGACCAACACAGTACATTTTCAGATGAAGTGCCGATTGATTTTAACAGGGGCAGTCAAGATGCGAACACTGATAATCAAATAACCAGTGCCATCACACAGATAGTGGAAAGTATCATACCTTCTTTATCTAATAGTAACATTGTGGAGTTGGTGAAAAAAGGATTGAATAAGTCAAATGCTGAACCAGTTTCTGTCACCGAGAAGTTTGTTGCTGAGACTTTTAATGAGGAAGTAGACAAATTGTGTTCTGCAACAATACTTGAAAATGTAGATGTGCATGAGAAGGACATAGGAAATTCAATGCAGGAAACTGTTTTGACTGAAAATATTGAGAAAACTAAAAACCTGAATAACGAAATATTTGAAACGAAATTACAGGAGCAGGACACTGTATCTGCTGTAGTTCCAGAAGGTTTTAATGAAGAGTTTCACGAAGGCGAAAACGAAGAAAAGGAAAGTGGCAGCAAAAAGAAAAAGAAAAAAAAGAGAAAAAGAAAGAAGAAGAAAAGTGGGGGTGAAACAAATGATAAGGATAGCTTCGAATCTTCTGACAGCCATAGTTTGGATTCAGCTTCTTCTGGTGTTTCCTCAACTACTCAACTCAATGCTGACGATACTGCTGGATCAAATACCATTGATAATATAACACAAGAATGTTATTTGAACAGTTTTGAAGAAGAGACAGTACAAAGTGACATGAAAAACTCTGACCAATTTATTGTGATATCATTGGGAGATAATGAGGGCAGAAAGTCGAACAGTGTTACCAATGCTTTACCAGACAATGAAAAAATACCTACTACTGCTATCTGAAGCAGTTACTCTGTGTTGTTGTTGATTTATGGTTTGATTCTGACAGTAACTGAAACCATTTTCAAGAAAACAAAGAATTTGTATTGGATAAAACACATTTGTTATTTAGTCTATCGTTCTGCTATTTTTTTGGAAGAAAATTTTGTAGCTAATGGTGAAGACCAAATGTGTCGATAGCAACTTTTTTCTGATTTATTTAGTATTCTTATGTTGTTGTGTGCACTGACTCTTTTGCAAACTATTCCCATTAACTTTTCACACAACAAGAATGCATAATTTAATTACCCAATAGGCAAAATCTTCAAAACGTCTATGAGGAGGAGTGTTTTCTATAGGAATGGCAATCAAAATCGCCTGCAGTGTTAATAAAAAACACTCCTCCAAAGAGACCTTTTGAAGATTTTGCCCACTGGGTGTTATACAGTCAAATAGTGGTGTCGGTAGGAAGGGAGTGCCGTATACACTCGTACGCAGGCGTAAGGTTATGATTTTCTTAATTCAAATAACTATAAAACTCGACGCCTTTTGTTAATCAAAATCGTTGTTGGGGTGCTTAAGGATTAATTGCCAAATTAATGTTTCTATATACCTTCGTTTTCCTATCCACATTTCTTTTTAGGTTAATTTATTTTCTTCATTATTTTTCTTCATTATTTTTATATGCTGTTTTATTTTTGTTTCTTTTCTCATAAAAGCCAGTAAAAAAATATTCACGAGATGTTTTTTATTTTAATCACGTTTTCTCTTATGGATTTTTTTTGTCAAGCAATGTCTTCATAGAAAATTCGAAACAATGTTTTGAACATTTCCTTGGTGTCATTTACTGTGTCTATTTTCTTGAAATAATATTTTATATCAGGTGCATGTCATCAAGAAAAATACCACTGGCAGTCTCGTTGAATCTTCATATTTATAGCTGTTTTCTTCGAGAAACTCATTCTACCTGCCCCCTGAAATTGTCCTAGCAAACATTTATATTGCGTATATCATAGAGGCGAATGCAAACAATTGAGTTTACTGTCAGGGTGGTATTTGACAAAAATATTCAGCACAAAATAGCTCTGACATTCTGTCATTTTCGAAAAACTTTAGATGTATACATATGACGTTTGAAAATAGTTAATGATTTAATGCTGTTAGAATAAACGGCGATAGTTTATCGATATTTTTTAATATTCGTTATTTTCTTTTAAACGGCTTAAATTGTTAGTGGGGTAGACAGCCGCTATTTGGAACCGGTACCGTCATCTTTCTCAAATGCGTTGCTCGTTAAATGCGTGCAGCAAATTGAAAACACATTCCTAGATGATGGCAGGAGGGCCTTTATTATCCTGGAAGTCATGTTTATATTGTTCTCTAAATGGGCGTTTATTTGGTTTATCTTTTTGCACCCAGGTTAACGCCCTTTTAAAGAAAATGGGGATCCAAATAGTGGAAATCTACTTCAAGTTTGACCTTCAAAGAAAACTTAGACTTTTAAAGGATTTATTGTCATAATGTTGTTGTTGTTATTATTATTATCATTTATTAACGATGTTGCTATAACTTTTGTTGGTGCTATGTTGCCTAGTTGTAAAAAAGGTATAATGTCGTATAGATCAAGTGGCAGATGAGCAAGCTTTTATCTTTCCGTTCACTGTTTTACACTTATGTGACCAGAAAAAAAATTGTATGAAAATTATTTATCAGAACGTTTTTAGATAAAATATTGCGTCAGTTATTTACATTTAGTAATATTTACAATTATTACCCGCGTAGTAGGGCTGAATCGGTATTTTAATGCAAACAATGTTGTGCATATAGCACAACGTGATTGGTTAAAATTTACGTCATAGCTACAGCCATGAAAGTTTAAATATTGTTCCATAAAATGTAAACAAACACGGAAAAAACATAGAAAGATAGATAGTAAATACATTGTAGGGACAAATAATAGGTGAAACAGTTAAGGGAACTCATTGCATTTCATTTATTACTATTTTTAATAACAAATCGAATGAGAAAAAAAATTGTTTACAAAGTTTTTTTGTATACGAAGCAAAGTAATTTGGAAGTATCAAGCTCAAACGCGGGTAATAATCCTTTTAATAACTTTTCATTTCGTGCAATACCTTTAAATATTGACCTCATCACGTATTGCCCTCGCAAACTCGGCCAATACTTTGACATCTGTCAATATTTTCTGGTATTGCCCTCTTAAACAGTTATTATAGGGTTAATATTCTCTCCCAACATGCACACCATGTCGACACAATGTTGTTTGAACGTTGACGTCGTTACAACGTCTGAAGGTTATTTGTTGTGTGCCTGTTGGACTGGTAAATGGCAAGTCATTGCGATTTTTAGGTATCCTAGAGAGAAAAATGTTCGTTATATATGGATAATTTTATGCGTATTTTGTTATGTGCTTGGAGGACTCGTCATAATATTGAATAAATGTATAATAATGTTTAACGCAATGTTTTGTTTCTATGAAAACTTGACAACCTCTTTCTCAGGCCTTCTTGCCATTTCGATATACTGGACGGTAAGAAGCCCTGGGAACGAGTTTGCATACTTAAATACTTTAATGCACTTGATGATCTTTCTGTGGGTTGGATGTAAGAGTGTTTATCTAACAATTTTAGACCATCCAACTGCTCGGTGAAAACTCTTATAATATAGAGTTTGCCATCACGTGATCTGATGCTCACTGACCCAAACAAATTTAACAGGTTTTCCACCATGAAGTTTTGATGGTCTCAAATTGGCAGATAAACTTTATATTTCCATCCATATCTATGTTGATTCTTCCGCCCGCCGACTTGCAACTGAGAACATGACTTTTCCGCCAGAGATATAGCATTACTCTAACTTGCACGAAGGGCAGTGTGCAGCCAGTCGATGGCTCCAAATGGGCTGATACGCTGAAGTATCGAAATGCAACATGACTACTCAAACACGGGCCTCGCACTCGAAGAAATGGGACAAAACGCGCTGTTTAGTAACAACTTTTAGCGATAAAACTTTAAGCTATAAACTTCTTTCAATTTTAAGGACTAGAAAGGACTGCCACGCAACTACCGTGTATTTTACAGACCCAAAACGATGAAAGTTTCCTTGATATGCCATTGAAGTTCAATATGATTTTTGTTGTCATGACAACTAAACAATAAAATACACAATAGTCACGTTGTGTAAATCTTGGAATTAAAAGTTGTTGTTGTTCATGTCTTATGAGTTTAAGGTTTCGTGGTTTGAACTTTTTAAATTGATGATACTAACCCTAACAGATAATTTGAACCGTTAACGATTTATTGTCCTGTATCGTTAAATGTAATCGCTAGACAACGCCAGTCTGAAAAAAACTCCGATAGCGTTCTATTAAATTTAGAACTTTAGCCAATATAAACATCGAAATTGTCATAATTCCTCAAATAAGCACTTGGGGCTTACTTTTCTCAAACAAAGATATTTTGAGTGGGGATGATAATGATACTCTTTCGAATTTTTCGCAACACGTTTTCCGGATATTCTGAAATATAACACTTACCTGAAAAAACGTTAATCGATCAGCCATTTTCAAAATGATTTTGCTTTATTTCTCATCTTCCTTCTCCATCTTATCGTTCCTCTAAAAATTATAGCATGAGTTGATAATATTTCATTTTCACTCTCCTAATCCATTTAGAAAATTTAAAAGAATTTCAACGCAAAGTTTTATTTAAAATTATATCGCAATAGTGAATTAGGACGTTAGCGCGAAAGCATAATCTTTCTGGTACCGGCGCTAAAATTAAATTTGCGGTAATATAAGCGCTTGGTGAGAACTAAGCTTTAAAAGAATTATGATAGACACAAAAATTCATGAAAATATGGGTATCGGCATATGTAACTAGAATGGGAATCTTCAAGATTTTTTACACACGGAAATTCGAATAAGCCCCCAGGCAGGAACATACATCATACTGAAAATAAGTCCCCAGTGTGAATGCATCCTTATTATTTGACCGGATGTCTTATTTCATCATTTAGGGCTACATGGGGGCTTATTCGGGATGACAGTTTTAGCTCATCTAAAATTTTAAAAATGTCAACATTAACAGTTGCCCAGGTTACTCTAAGGTTTCGGCCTATTTCTATCGAAGGTTGACCTATTGTTCGAACTGCTGACGAGTCCCTGGGTGTTAGATTTGAATTGCAGTGAAACTTCTTTTTTGGCTCGATGGCGCTTAGATACATCTACCAAAATATGTGAATGCCACGTTCAGTTAATAAATGTTTAATTGATTGACATATCCATAGCTTTCATAGACTATTATAATGGTTACGTCACACACCAAGTTTGTATATATGGACATTTTGAAAAGTTTAGTTCTATTTTAATAACAAACGTATATACAGACCCTGGATATAACATAAAAACGACAAGGCTAAAAGTTAAACTTCCCCAATCTTAAGAACAAGAACATCAGTAAATCACGCTGGGGACACCAAAAAAAAACAACGAACATTTTCTTTCGCTTTTTAGGAAGACAATAAGTTGTTTGGCCTCAATTTTTAAAAATGATAAAAAAAATCGCCACATTCTTCAAAGGAGGAAATTTTGATCACTTTTGAAGGTGGAAAGAATGTTGAAAGTTGAAGAGCTTTTTCAATACATTCAACAAAAAAAATATGAGAGCATCTAAGACTAAACCATGACTAGCCTCAGCAATGATGATTGTGATTCTTGATGTTTGCTGTGTTTTTAATACACTGATGCCATGTGATTTTAATGTTGTTCTCAAACAATAATTTTCCTCGTTCAAGAAGTTAATAATGAACTCTTGATTTTAACGAGAATCGATTTATTTCTCCTTAAATGACAAAAGCACTTCTATAATTAACACGCTCATGAAGAGCCGATCGTTAGCACAAAGTTTGCAGGACGTTTCTGAGACACCGTTTACATGATGGGAGACCAATACAAGTCAGACCGATACAAGCATTGGCTAGAGGGGAACCGTAAATGACCGAATAAACGTCCATCCTTAAATAAACGGCCAGGGTCTGGGAACGAGGTTGTGTGCCAGAGGCGTAGCTAGAGGTCAGTCAAAATTTGTGGAGGAGAGTTTAGTCATTTAAAGTAGAAAAGGAAAACGTGCAAGTAACCTAATCGACACTTAAAACTGAAAAGAAATATCATAATGTTGTCATCCACTTTTTTGACTCACCCTGAATACGCCTATGGGTGCTGCTGCCAATATAATAAAAGGCAAATAAACGCCGAAGTTATGTTGCTTGTAAATTAATAAACGCCCACACGGGCGCTTATTTGAAATTAGTGAAAATACTGTTTGTTTGTCAGCTTGGTTTTGAAATAGGGATATTTTATCATTCTTTTCTTCAGAATTTTTGAAATTTTACTTAATATCAAAAAATTTAATTTTGTAAACTAAACTTTTGAATATAAACGCTCATGCTCAAATAATCGAATAAACTGCCCACGGTGAAAGAATGGTCAATTTGTAAACTAAATGAACAGTCAGGAAGGCGTTTATTTTGTTCCTTTACGGTAAGTCAAGTTTTTTCGCCTCATTGTAGGCTGTAGGTTGTAGGTATTTTACTAATTGATTTCAAGAAAGCATTCGACAAGGTGTCTCATCAGGTGCTCTTAAGAAAACTTTCTGCCTGTGATATAGCTAGGGATATTTATCGGATTACCTATCGGAAGATCACACATCACCAAAGTGAATGGAGTTGTATCAACCAATGCCTCAGTCGAATATGGGGTACCACAAGGGTCTTTGCTAGGGCCATCATGATTTTCCATCAATGTCAATGACATGCCTGATGTTGGGGAAGCAGACACTGACATTTTGCTGACGATTCGACTTCTTTTAAAATTGGTGATACAATTGACAATGAATTAATTGACATTCAAGAACATGTGGATCGTGTCGATAAATACTCAAGAGAAAATTCATTAACAATCCACCCAGAGAAATGTCAGATCCTCATATTGAGTAAACAAAAGTTCATTGGCCCATTACCCTGTGTTAAGATAAATAACAAAGTTATTAAGGTAATAGAGAAATCTAAATGACCGGGTGTAGTAATTGATAACAAAATATCATGAGGCCCTCACATCGAGCATGTATGTGAAGCATTCGGTAACAAACTTAAAAAGTTATACAAAATGAATTCATTGGATAAAGTGACACTAAGAACGATATACAATACTAGAATATTGCCATCAATTCTCTATGGCATACTCATTTGGGGAAATTGCGCTGACCATTTAATCAATGTTGTTGAAAAAATTCACATAAAAGCTGTCCGTTTTATTGAGCGGGTCAGTAAATCAATACCCGACTCTGAAGTCCTTACTGTTTCAAACTGAAGACCGCTGAATTTTTATTATAAGAAACATTTGCCATGTAAAACATACAAACTATACAATGGGTTGTCATCACCTCTTCTTGAAAGATTAGTAGTAAAGTCGTCGGTTACAAGAAGAACAAGAAACAAACTAAAAATTGATCAGCCACCTTTTCGTTACAATGGGTACAAAAACAGAGCTGCTACAGTATGGAACAATATTCCATGTAAGAGAGAAAAACTCTTTAGAAAGCTTCAAGAATGCATTATGCGATTCTAAAGTCCTGTCCCAAATTAACTTTGGTTTCAACTCAACTGCAAGAGCTCGAGATCCATAAAATTATTTATATTATTGAATCACAGTAATTTTAATTTTAACAAATTAACCTTTTTTTAAATCCCATTTCACTTAATTTCCCAAATCGGTCCAATTGCCATTTTGCGATTCTTTTGTATTAGTTCAATTTCTTAATGTTAATCAGCTTAAATTGATGTTCCCAATCTTCATTATACCACAAATCTGCTGACTTTTGAAATTTATATTTACTTTTACTCAAATTATTTTTGTACATAATTCTTTTATTATTTCCACGAGTTTATTCTCTTTTTAACCACTATTTACCAAACGATTTTATTAATTTTATTTTTTCTATGTAATTCTGTTTCACAGTGAAATTGCAATTTCCATTACATTAATTTCTTAAACGGTGCTAATTTTCAAATTTGAATTTGAAATTCTAATCTTCATTACTTCTTTTTACTTAATATATTTTTAGTAGGTCCACATCAGTGTTTTTATCACTGCCAGTACTATATATGACCTTTACCAAATAAATCAATAATAGTAATAATAATAATAATAATAATAATAATAATAATAATAATAATAATAATGATTTTCGCGATGTAGTGATCTCCTGTAAGTAACCTGTTTGGATCCGATCCCACCCGTTTTCAAACACACGGAAAAATTATTTGCTCGATCGGATCCGTCACAGCTTCTGTGTGTTGTAAATAAAGAAATGCGCAATGTCAATCCTTTTCACTTTGGGTTTTTTTGGGGTTTTTTTTAGTCAAATCGATTCATCTTCAAAGTAATAAACGTTACAATAAATAACACTAATAAACGAAGACATTATACGTGGAAAGGATAACATTAAAACATATAAAGGTTGACGTTACATTACGACACAAACATACATCTGAATATTGATTAAACAGTTCAACATACTTCACTTTGTGGGTTACCGTGTAAATAGCCGTGTAATTCTTCTCTCCTCCACGGCTCTCCTCCATTCGGAAGATGTTATTCGGAGTGATACCTTTTAGAATGTAGCAGAACTATCAGGATTTTTCGCGCGAAATTATATTGTGCAGTGGTTTCAGTTTTGATATTTTACTACGATGCCAGTGCCTTGTGAAGAAAATGAATCTCTGTACGTCTGAATATTGATTTGTTGATATGAATGTTAAATTTCCTTGAACATGCTTCTTGTTGAGAAAGGAAGAGAGAATATGATGTGTGTCGTTTTGGTTGGTAAAAATAGGAACATCAAAAAACACAATCATATCCTCTCTCTCGCTTGGTTTGCTCTCCATCATTGTTTTTAACAGAAGGTGAAAAATACAAGAAGTTTGCAGGCTTAGTTGCTTATGTTAATGTGCTCCACCACAATTCTCAAGCACAGGCCACTGTTATGATGGATGAGCAACAAGTTTTTACTTTCATCCAAAAGTGTGTTAAGACCACAAACTGCAAGAAAATCTATCTAAGAACTCATTCTAAAATGCAATAAGCCTTCGTATGGACTGAGAGTCGTCTTTAGGTCTTTATAACTCCTGTGGTGTCTGTTTTCCCCCACTTACAATAATGGCGTGTCGCAATATCTCTGAAATGGTGGTGTATACTTTGAAAGAAATAGCCAATGAATTTGTTGTATTTTGGAAGAACTGTAGTATAGCCCGAATGAAACTTTACGTGTCCAAGAATAGGAGCATTGAATGTTTATTTCTTTTGCTGTAATAAAGCTTCTGAATCTCACAGAACGAATCAAACTTAAGAACTTTTTCTAAGTTTATTCTGTTTCTTTTAACACATTGAATCAATTGCAGTAACAGATGATGAGAGAGAGAGATGGGTTAGAAAAAGTATCGGTCCTTCCTTTTTTCCTTCATGCTTCCAAGTGGGAAGTTTACTCCCTGATTTCTGATTTAAATATGGAATTTATTTTTCTTTAGAATGAAAGAAGAAATCGATAAAACAAAAGTGGTATGAGTATTACACTGTTATATAAATGTTTATTTTGTTTATCAGTCGTCGAAATAACAGTCTGTTGTCAGTGGAAAACGGAACAACATCTAATTTATAAAAGGAAGGAAACCATGTTGTTTATTTTTTATTGTTCCAGAAAAATAACCGATTTTTATATAAGTCTTATAATCACGATTTTGTTTGTTTGGGTTAAAGTCTCTTTATTTTTTAATTGATTTTGAATAATGAAGACACATCTATTTTTGTTATTTCAATCCCTGTTTATAACATCTCATGCGATTTTGTTCTATTGAAATTTGGTCAATTAGTTTCTTAGGGTGATGTAAATACCCAACATGTGAGTTAAATGTTTTGTGAAGAAAATTGTTTTCATCAGTAAGTTTGGTTAATTTTGGGAGATTTGAGACACGTGACACTGTCAGAGATACGTATATCAATACTCTAACTAACGATGACCAGTGTGCAGTCAGTCAATGGCTTGCTTTTAAAGCGCATCAGTCAATAATCTAGTTGGACGAGCCAACCGTAACAGATTGGACGGAAAACTCTTGGTTTCTGACTTACATCAAAACACCTAACACTTCTAATTATACAATGCCATGATGTTGATTCCCATGTATTGATGGTTGATGATACAGTACTGGTTTTCTGAAACTTATATATTAACATGAATTGAGAAATCACCTCCACACATGTAATTAAACATAACATCATGTGTGCATTTTTTTTCTAGAAATCTAAGCAAGCCACAATATCATCATTGTTTCAAAAACGGTATGTATGTTTGTCTTTTGCAATTTGTCTTTGATCCAAAAGGGACTTCCTATCCTCAGCTATTGTTTTTTTAATACTTCAAGATTCCTTTACACCAATTAGTACTTGACAAACAAATTCCAATTAACTTATTAAAAGGCACTTATTTGGCTTTTCCTTTCTAAAAGTTTTTCCAGAGTTTATGGTTTGTCACAGTACAATGTGGAATGTGTTTTCAATGGTTTCGGACACTACAATCTATAAATGGTGAAATTTGTTCGAGTTAACAAAATTAGTCTTTTTCTGGAATACTCAAGAAGTCGAATATTATAGATCAAAGATAAAGGTTTGACTTTGTGCCTAGTTTTTTGAAAGGGGATCCTTTTCATTTTGTTGTGTTGAGATCCTTGAAAAAAGGTCCAATCCTTCAACATCATCACCATCATACCAGACTAACATCTGTTTTCCGTTTTTACATGGATTAGACAGATTCTGATGACTTTAAGTCCTTTACCTACTTTTATTTAAGTCTATGCCAACCCCTTCCTAACCTGCCATCAACCAGAACATCCCTGCATTTACTAGGCCAGGCATCAGCATCCATTCTTTCTATATGACCAAACCATTGCAGCTTCTGATGTACACATTCTCTTAAGCATTCTGAAAAAGAGGTACTCTGTCACTTCACATTCGATTTATCATTCTTCAGCATTTGTTTCTAACCTTTCTTTACTGACCAAGTCTCACTACCATATAACATAACACAGTGTATACGAGCCTACTCACTACCACTAATCATCACTCTAGTCTTAAGATTAACTCATTAGACTCCATTGTGCTTTTCCATGGTATGAATTTCATGGATAGATATGGTGGAGTATCTATTGATTTTACAAAACAGGTGAGATTTAATTGCAAAACGTTGAAGTGACTTTTTGAATGGAAGAAGAGGAAATTCGAAGAAAAAAACTAACAGACTGACACCTGTTTGAAAGAAG
Source organism: Turritopsis rubra (assembly GCA_039566895.2). Taxonomy (NCBI): domain Eukaryota; kingdom Metazoa; phylum Cnidaria; class Hydrozoa; order Anthoathecata; family Oceaniidae; genus Turritopsis; species Turritopsis rubra. The sequence continues at coordinate 5,651,085 of CM077623.1, forward strand.
AAGAGTCAGAAAGTGTTTGGAATCAGGTAGAAGAAGAAGTTGCCATTAAACAAGTAACAGAAAAACATAAAATCAAGAATGCTTCACGTTACCGGTCAAAATATAGGAAGATGTTAAGATTGATAAGTGAAGTGTCCATATTTAGTGTGAAATATGAGCTGACTGTTCTGGGGAATGTTTTTGAGCCAGATGGCGGAAGTTCGTGGTTTGTCGCATGGATGACATAAAAATATTTTCCAGAACATTTGATGAAGACCTTCACCATGTGCAGATGGTATTTCAATGTTTCAGAGATGCACAAGTTAAAGATCATGAAATGCCACTGGGAAAAAACTGTTGATTTTCTGGCATATTATCTGATGAAGGCATCCTAAATCACAGAAAGACTTCCTGTGCTAGTACTATCGAAAATTTGTAAATAATTTTGAGGACATTCGGAATAAAAGAAGCACAAAAGGGTATTTAAGGCTATTTTATTCATAAAGGGGACATTGCTAAGACATGAATATCAACCTTCTTACTTCATAAACATTTTTCAAGCATAATTTATTGAATTGATCTACTGGGTTTGTTGTTACACATAGTAGGGCTATATGGGATAAACAAGCAGGTGTTTAAGATACAATAAAGTCTGTCCAGCATTATTGAAAATCACTTCTTTTCAATGTTTGTATTATTACGTGAAATTGTCATTATCTAGTTCGAAAAGAAAGAAGGATAAAAAGGATGAAGATGAAAAAGAAAATGTAAGTTTATCTTTTTTCTGAATCAACAACTTCGAAAAAATATAATTTATGTTAGCTGTAGTATACAGTGAGCAATTGTTGATTTGATCACCTGGTAATTTGAATAAAACATTTTCTTTCTTGATATTCATTTTATAAAAAAATGTTTGCAAATTTAAAAATTTATTTATTACAAATGTTTCTTGGGAGTAATAAAAACTTATGTATCTGACTTGTGTGAAATTAGAAAACTGTTGATATTCGTTTTTAATCTATCTGTTGATAAGTTGGGTTTTTTTGCAAATCCTTTTTTGCTAGCAGTCTGTTTGCATTTTTTGCATAGAAAAAAGTAAAAGTTGAGGAAGATGTCAGTCCTGATCAAAAAACAAAAGATGGTGAAAATACCATGGAAACTGATTCTTCTAAAAAGTAAGACTAATTCCTTTTCCCTTTCCTTGAGTAATTTGTGTTAATCCCTGTGGGAATACGGCCTTCCAAGATAAATTCAAGATAAAATAGATGGTTTATTATAACAAGAACTGAGAAAAACATTAAAGTAAAAAATATCAATTCTGAGCACTATTAAAAAATCAAAATTTGAAGGTTTTCAATCCACCACCACCATGCAAAACTACTGCTGCCTAAATTAAAGTGCTGAATAACAACACATTTTGGTTTGTGATTGTATCTCACTGATGCTTTCCATCTGTTGAATTTTATCCTTTGCATTTTCAGGGGCAACGAATCTTTAGAAAAGCCACTCAAGAAGGTATAATTCGTATTTCCAGCTATAAAACAAATATGATCATTTTGATGCTTATTTTTAATGTGCGAGGAGAAATTTAAGAATTGCTTCCCAATCAATTCATGTAGTGTGAATGCATTTCTTTTACCAAACATTCGTTGATGCAGTGTCATGAATGCTTATCAAAAATAGGATTCTTTGTGTTGACTTTGAAACAAAGCAGTCAAGACACTACAAAATTTTGTCAGCAAAATAAAAAAGGTGTTTCCAGTGTCCTTTATAATTCGATGACTTGAAAAAATACTATTATACATTCACTCAGGATGACCTTAAAAAAGAAATAGTGTTAACAGGCATAAGGCTTTCTGCATATCTTGCCTAACTCTTCACTTACATGTCCGCCATTTTGGACACATTGAAAAAAACACAGCTCATTGTAATGTCTTTCTTTGCTTCGCAGAAAGCCAAAAAATATTCTTTTTGATAAATTTTTAAATTGTATTTGATAAACATGTATAATTATTCCCTGATTGACACACAGATTTGCTTTTTCAGTATCTCAAATAATGGTGGCACTGGTGAGTGCTGGCCTTAGGGATTTTTAAAATTGAGTCCTAGATTAAGTTTCATAGTGACAATAATCTTTATGTTTTTAGACGTTGGAACGATGTCATCAGTGCCGACAAGTCATCCATGAAGATGAAATAAAAATGTTCGAAGGTGACCCACCTGATGCTGTAAGCCTGTTGATGTCTTTAATTTTAAAATTAGACAAAACATTCTGGAAAATGACTGCTTTTTGCATATTACAATGAAATGTGACACATTTCATTCCCATGATTTATTCCAGGTTGAAGAATTTGTTATGCTTTGTGATCCCCGCTTATCATTGTTGTCTGGAGACGAAGAGGTACATGACAATTACGAAGACCGCCCACAGCACAAAATTACCGAGTTCTGGTATGAGTTTTTACAAAGATTACCGCATCATCTATTTTGAGTGCTCAAAAAGTGTTAGTTATCAAATTTTATTCAATTTTTTCTTATAGTGTTTATGATAAATGTGGTCATTTGTGTGCATTTGATACTGGTTTGATTGACAAGAATATAGAGTTATTCTTTAGTGGATATGTCAAACCTGTGTATGATGAAAATCCGGACAAAGAAGGTTATTAATTCTCTCCGAGTCTGTGTAAGAGTGTTTTTTTATTGAAACAGCAGGCGGTATTGCTTGCCATTCCTATTGAAAACACTCCTCCACAGACACGTTTTGAAGATTTTGCCCACTGGGTTATGATGCCACTTAAGTTTGTTTCCCTTTCACTGAAAGTTCAGGAAGTTCAGTTGATTTGGTGTTTCAAAACTAAAGGACAAGATTCTTTGCTGAATGGAATATTCATAGTATTCCAGCCCTTTTAATTTCACAGAAAGAAGGACAGTCTTCTTATATTATGTGATCGACAGCAATTAAATTTGTACTTTTACGATGGCAGTTTTATATCTATAAAAATTGTAATATTTGAAAATCTTTACTCATTACAACTTCTGCCTGTTATGAAAAACTTCAACTTTGGATTATTATACAGAAAATGCAGCATATAACCAAAGGTCAATACAGAAATTATAATTTCCATTTCACACCGGTGTGAAATAAAACTTAATTCACTCCGGCATAAATTTCACTCCGGAATAAATTTCACATTGGTTGTATGTAAACAACCTCTTCTGTGAAGGTGAGTTTTTTCGAACCTTTTTACAAGACGAGAGAGTGAGAAAATTTTATTTTTGTACAAAACTCATTAATTCTTTATGATAATATCTGAAAAGCAAGTTTGTGATTATGCTGAATAAACTTTGTAAATAACAAAACAAGATTAACAAAATATGTATTAAGTTCACTCTTCCGTATAATCAATCAACAAAGTTTAAAATTTTCCTGTTTCTGTATCCATAACAACACAACCAAATTTATGTGGAACCGTTAATAAAAAAAGCTACAAAGAATATATAAAAAACTTTCCATTTGTGAACGAACTCTCCATTTTCCCAATTAATCATGTAATTGATAAGAACATGAAATTGATAAGCAAAAAAGGAATGCATGTGTGCTTGTTTCTTTTATAAAAATAACGTTTTAGGTTTTTATACTGCTGGCCGGTGTACTTTTTAAATTATTGCCGTCATATTAAGCTTGCTTGTCTGGATTAGCCAATTGCCACAGCTTATAAAAGGGCTTGTAGTTAAGTGTATTCATGTTAATTCTTTCATTGTTTAATAATTAATGTTATAATGTTATAGGTGGAGTTTGCTCCAAAAAAATGGGTCCAATTAATGAATGGTGGATAGCTGGATTTGATGGAGGCGAAAACGCGCTTATTGGTTTTAGCACAGGTAAAATAAATCTGCATTTTTTTTTCATATTTTGAAACTATTTCTTTTTGTTCAAATAAAGTGACATGACTTGTATGGTTTTTATTTCATTAAAACCCATTGACGTACAAAATATATGGAAATACTCATTTAATAATAAGCTGGTAATAAAATTAAAGTTAATGTTTTGACCCAAACATTCACGTTTTAATAGCTCTGTCTATCTTCAAAAAGCTTTCTACTTAACTTGGATCTAATCTTGATCTTTTTAGCATTTGCTGAGTACATTCTTATGCAAGCATCGGAAGATTACAGACCATTTATGAATGCAGTCTCCGAGAAGATATGTATGAGTAAGGTAAATTTCTTTGGGATAGTTGTTTTGGAACCTACCCATTGGAAGTGTTTTGTAAGAGCTTTCCATTTTGGCGACAGATCATAATTGTAATTGTGCCTTCTGTGCATCAAATGTTTGTTTATTATAATTGAATTTTATTGGGAAACAGGTTTATGTGGAACCATAGTGCTTTGTTGTTGTTGATCTGTTGTTGTTGTTGTTGTTGTTGTTGTTGTTGTTGTTGTTGTTGTTGTTTGTCACCAATACAAATTTAAGCTCTAGACTACAATTCTGACAATTATTTTAGCAATAAGAGATATAAGTTGCATAAAAACCAACATGGTTTTAAATTTCAGGTTGTCATCGAGTTCATATTGAATAACCCGGAAGCAAGATACGAGGATCTCTTGAACACAATTGAGGTATCTATTTTTAACAATTCAGTTTTTATCAAAAGTTGTCTATAAAGGTTTTCTTTTTATCTCTGATGCTTTTTGATGAAAACAGCGCCGTACCCAGATGTATTTTCTTAACGTTACACCAGTATAGGTACCTTAACTTAGGTGCCCAAAAATGGATTTTTAAGAAGCCTTAAATATATCTCAGAAACTGTAATGCACAGATGTTATTTTTGTGTATATTTTAAATAAAATTGGATTCATTTCCGTTGCTCTCCACTTGTAAAAACTATTCACTTTTCTTTCAAAAGGATTGAGATTCCTTTACACATTTTTTTATGGGTTCCATTAATGAGAGTGTTCTTGTTCTTTCACAATGCTAGTTCAAAAGTGGCTTCTAAGAGTCTAGATTTTTTATTTAGATCTTGCATGAATTTTATTTGCTTTCATCTGGAGTGTTGTTTTTAGTTCTTTTGTATTTAATCTTGGGTACGGAATTATCAATGAATATCAATAACCAATTATAAACATAAATTTTGTGATGACAGTCCCAATAATAACAAAATACTCTACTAAATGTCACTAACAGATGGTAGCCAGCTAGCTTGCTATTCAAAACTGTTTCTCTTATTCCATTGCATGCAATTTACAGACCACTGTTCCTCCAGAAAACTGTTCGAAATTAACAGAAGATTCACTACTCCGTCATGCACAGTTTCTCGTTGACCAGGTCAGTTAAATTACTATGGATTGAAAAGTAAGTTTGAACTGTGTGCATAATTGTACAAGTTTTCTTGTTCCTTTATCATATATTTTTTTTTATTGCCAACTGAGCAGCATTCATTTTTTTTACAGGTGGAAAGTTATGATTCAGCTGCTGCAGATGATGAGGAATCTCCACCACTGATAGCTTCAAATTGCATGAGAGATTTGATCAAATTAGCTGGAGTTACACTTGGAAAAAGGTTTGAAATTGATTCTCTGAAGGTTTTTCAATTCAACCTTTTTGCCTTCCATTTCAGTACACGATCATTTGGTTTGTGTTTGCAGAACTCTGACATATTTGTAGAATGTATATAATGTTCTATAATTATAGAAGTTCAATAGGATTTTGGACTTTATCATGAAAGCCCAGAGTTTCCTCACTTGATCCACATTGATTTGTTTTAAAATGTTTTCTGTTTAGGAGACAGCTTCGAGGTGTCAAAGTCAGAGCGGAGAAAAAAGCTTTAGGGCCAACACTGGTAGGTTTCCTATGTGTTGCTAAAGTTAACATCACACATGGTCACATTCGCATCATTAATTAATCTAAGAATTGTAAGAAATATCGTACTTCATGATGTGTCCATATTTGTCTCTATAAACCAGTACACACACTGAATATTCTCAGTAGAAATGGGATTGGTGTATCAAGGCAAATTAAATAACAAGAACCATACTTGTCTAATGTACGATCATCATTACATTACATTTGGGTTATCATTTTAGGCAACCACCACACCATTGGTGCGTTACGTGTTTGACACGTTTTTCAAAGATCAGATTGACTTGAAAGCTGTCAACCCCAAGAGGAAGAGACGGTGTGGCGTTTGCGAAGTATGCCAACAACCAGATTGTGGAAAGTGCAAACCTTGCAAAGATATGGTGAAATTTGGTGGCAGTGGTCGTGCCAAACAGTGCTGTGTAGACCGAAGGTAGACTTTTAATTCAGGAAACCTAGTTTTTAATGTCTACATTGTTCTACATCAAGAAAACGACATGTCAAGAAAACGACGGATAGATTTATACATTAATCTCTAAACAAATTTTGAATTTTGAACAAATCAACAAACTCTGGCAAATTTTAAGAAAATTCTATTTTAAGTTGGGGACTGTGCTGTTTAGACTTTGAATTAATTAGAAGCAATACACATCATCTTTGAAGTCAATTAGAGATTTCATATTATTTGTCACGTCGCTTTAAAAGTCCACATTTTTTGAGAAAAATGTTAAGGAACGTAAAAAGAGTATTTCAAGACAAAGTTGTTCTTTAAATATATGTTGATGTGGATTTTGTTCTCAAATCATTAAGTTGATATTTTATAAAGAATGATAGAAAAAATGTTCTGGTTATCTGGTATATTATTTTGTAACGTTGCATGTAGATGTCCTAATCTGGCTGTTCAAGAGGCTGATGAAAATGCAGAGAGTCAAGATGAAGATGCAGATTTAGTTGTAAATTTTTATTTGTATCTCATTCTGATTGATTGAATCAAAGATTAAAAAACAAAATTGAATTCAAAAATTGCAGCTTTTAAACAATGGTTTCTATCATATTTTAGTTGCAATCCCCATTGAAAGAAGAAAAATCACCTAAGATGTCACGAAAAGGATCTGAAAAAGCTGTGAAGGTAGTAAACTTATAACTTGTGTTCTCATGAGGAAAAGAAAAGAATTATTTGTTTTTGTTTTTCTTAGACCAAAGTTCAATGGGCTTGTGAATCCCACATTGAGAAGAAAAGCAAGAAGATGTATAAGAGTGTGTATATAAACGGTCAACAGGTAAACAAAACCTCCACATGGCATTCGTTGTGTTGCCCATAAAGTTATCTCAATATTGTTCCTAAATGACTGCACATGCATTCCTTTGCTTTGAAGTTGCATTCCACCTACTTTCTTTCTTTTCCACGGAAACAAACTTTCACGCAATTTCTTTTGGAAATGTGTTTTCGATCATTCTTGTCCATCACCACCTTACGATGACTACTTACTCTCTTCCAACTTTGTTATTTCGAATCTTTATAAATATATTTTAGATAAATGTTGGGGATTATGTGAAGGTTTGTCCTGTTGACCCAACTGATCCGCTGTTTATATGTCGTGTCACATACATGTGGGAAGATTTTAATGGTAAAAAGATGTTCCATGCTCAGTGGTTGTACCGTTCCGCAGAGACAATACTTGGGGAATCTGGCGATCCTTCGGAGCTCTTCTTATGCGATGATTGTGATAACAACCCACTGGGTTCAATTATGATGAAATGCAAGGTACTTTTTGTTCTTTTATAATTTGTTGTACGAAAAAATCTTCTAGGCTGGGGGCTTATGTGTGAGTTCATCTTTCATTGAAAAGTTTTTCTAATCTGATGATGACAACAATACATCATCACTTCCTTGTGTTCAGATTTTAATGAATCTCTTTCACTTTCCAGGTGGAATTTGTTCATAGCCCTCTATTCCTTGAATATTTAACATAATGATCAAGCTTGTTAGATAAACCACATTTGACAGATGATTGTATGATCATTTCTTTTTCTTCTTTTATTCCTCTCCTCAACTTCCCTACTGTGTAATATTAAAGTGTTTTATGCAAATGTTTTTCAAATGCTTGGCAAACTCTTCTTAAACAGTGTAATGATAGCTACGACCAGTGGCTGCACACAACTTGTCTTTCCACCTGGTTGGTACATTAACCAACTTTTCCCTGAGTGGAAAGTTTTGAATGTTACTGCAAAGATAACTGGTAAACACCATAGTGCCCCGTGCACCTGAGGAATCAGGGTTCTTGGAGGCAATATTGAGAATCCATGCACTTACTTTTTTTACAGAACCATGATACACCAATAGAGTTATATAAATAGGGTTATGGTTATTAATGGTTATGGTTATTAATGGTGCAAAATAAAGTTAGTTTATTGATAAATGCTATCTGTTAAATTTCCATATAAAAAACGGGCTTATCCGCAGAATAAAAAGATCAGTAGTGAAAAGGGTGGGCAAAATCTTCAAAAAGTCTCTGTGGAGGAGTGTTTTTTATTGAAACAGCAGGCAAAAGTGCGCTTTGGCCCACTGGGGCTTATCCCGAGGTGGGTTTATCTGCTGAAGTCTATGGTATGGTCTCTTCATTTTGTAATTGTTGTTCCAGTGTTCGACAATAACCTTTTTCTACAATATTGTTAAGGTTAATTTACAGTTTGTTGGTGGGGAGAAGTGGTTTAAGGAAGGTGGCATAGAGGATGTAGGTGACCATGAAACCTTGGATGACAAAGAAGAATTATCAGTCCAGAAATGGTAGAACTTCTTTTTCATTTTTGCTTTTCCGAAAAAAAAAGAAACGTGCGTCCAAACATTTTTCAAAGCAAATACAATTTTTCATGATGTTTATGCAGTTTATCAAACTTTTCCACTTTGAGGATGACTTCAGGGTCTTCGTTTAGCTGTCTTCTTTTTTAAATGTTGGTGAAAATGCTGGGGAAAATATTTCAATATGTCTTGAATTTCATAGGTTTATTAATATATAAGAAAATACAGGATTTAATTGCAAAATCTTTCTGCGGAATTCATGAAGAATTGTAAACATTTTGACAATTTTGTTTCCAATAGGTATGATGTTGAAGAAGGTTGTTTCGCAGATCCTCCTGAAGAATTTCTGACAAACTGTTTCGATGAGAGATACTGTCCATGCTGTGACCGAGAACAGAAGAAAATTAAGGTACAATGATCAGTTATAGTTAACTTAATACTGTTTTTGCAAAGAGAAATTGAACATTACTACTTCCATATATTTTTAGTTCAACTCTCCGGAACTGATAGAGAGATTGGATGATGAAGATGAGAAAGGATGTGTTATTTATAAGTAGGTAGACGTTTGTTGGTCGTGATTACATTCTATAGAAAACACTCCTCCTCATGGCAATACACATTTTGTTCATTTTATACAAAAAATAGAATGTAAAAAAAATCGGAAAAAAATGATAGTGTCTTATGCACTTAAGAAAGATCATATGCTTTCAACAAACATTTCCATTCACATATGGCAACTCTATTCTTATATCTGTTCTTTTAGGAAACTTTTGTGGAAAGGTGACGTACTTATGGCTGGCGATTGTGTCTACATCAATCCAGATGCATACAAATTTAAGTACGCTCACTTAACTTTTCTCAATCAGAAAAGGGAGAAAACTACAAAACAAAATTTTGTCAATTCTTTAAATGACGTGCATTAAAAGGGTGTTAACCAGATAATCAAGCAATCAGAGTTTTATTCCGAGTTTATTTGTGGTCGCCCACCCACCCCTTCCAAAAACCTAAGTTTGACATCAATATTCAGAAAGCTTAAGGATATTTCCACTTAGACTCTCCTTGCCTACATAACTGCTTGTGATCAAAGTCACTTTCATTTGCACATCATACATATTTTTGAAATATCTAAACTTGTTTCCATTAGAAAAGCATACTACAACAGGCCTTAAACAAGCTCTAAAACACTCACATGAAAATTGTCAGACAATTGCTCTGGATTCATGGCAAGATGCGTTTTCAACTGTTTCCATCAGTTCTGTTTTAGTTTTATTTTATTTCTCAATTTGTAGGGTTTTTTAACACTTATTTAGTCCTTTTCCTTCATTTGGCCGATGGCTATTGAGGTTGTATAACGTTCATATGAAACTAATAGCTGTCATTTTCATTTTAGGAAAAAGTGTAAGAAGGAAGCTCAAAAAAGTGTCAAAGAAAGCAAGGTACAAGCTGTTTGTTTTAAATTTCTTTTTGTTTTAACGTTTGTTTTCATCTGTTTTTTAGTTACCTACCAAACCAAATTCTCCCAGCAGAAATTGATTATAATTGTTATGTTATTTGTTTCCATAGGATGAGGAAACCTATCCAGAACTTTATCGGAAAACAAATGACTACATCAAAGGCAGCAATGTTGATATAGCAGATCCATATCGAATTGGTAAGACCCATGTTCCAGAACTTTAAACTTAAAGTTTAAATCTGAATTTGGACTTTGAATACTAAGGCTGCTAAGAAATCCTTTCATTTTGTTTTTTAAAGCTTGGTTCCCACCGGGACAATACTTTTTTGGTGATTGAAATTGATTGAAAGTGCCAGTCCATTGCCACCAAAAATCTTCAGTTGTATTCCTGTTTTATATTGTCTCCTTTCACACGAATAGGTTGTATACTTGATATCATACAAGATAAAGGAGCGTTTGGAAATGGTCAAGATGTGCTCCTGCGAATAAGAAAGTTTTACCGGTATAAATAAAATTCATCCACAACATCGTCACATTTCCAGCCATTATTAGAATCTGCCCTGAGCCAACATTTAATTTTTTATTTTGTTTCTGGTTTTGTTCACTGTTGGATATTGTTGAATATTGTGAATATTTACTTCTCTAATGTTAGACCTGAGAACACTCACAAAGGATTCAAGGAGTCTATTAGTTCGGATCTGAATATGTTATACTGGTGCAATGAAGGTAATCATTTGGTTTGTTTGTTTATGTTAAGTGACATGTTGACCTTGTACAATATTGTTTATGTTTCCCATGTAAGCACAATAGAAAATGTGTACCTTCATGCTTTAATGTTTAAGTCTACCCATCTTCACTTATGTTTTTTTTACACCTTTAGAATGTACAATTAGTTTTGGATATGTGGAAGGGAAATGTTATGTTTTGTATGCTGATGATCCAGACATGGACATGCGTGAATTTACAGAAACTGGTCCAGATCGATTTTACTTCCGAGAAGTATTAATAGAATTTGTCTTGGTTGTCGCCCCGTTATTTTCTTGTCAATTTTTATTTGTGTTGTTTAGCTTGTTGTTTATGTTGTCTAGCTTATTATAAATTAGTATTTTGACATGGTGCAACGGGCTTGATTTTTTGTACAAAAAAGTTAAAATAACTCTTTCAGTGCGAACCAATTATTTTTGTTGAATAGGCTTAGGAGCTAAAAGAACTACTGAGGGTTGAGGAGCAATGACCAATCAAAACGTTTACAACTAGCTATGAATGAATAGAAGCAGTCTCTGTATAGATGCTTAAAACATGAAATTGATATTTGTTTTTGCTGTTCAACATGTAGTCATCATTTTCTTTAGTCGTATGATGCTGATTCTGAGGAATTCGATTTGCCACCAAACAAAGCACGACTGGAACTTTCTGGAGGAAAGGTAACCTTTCTTCCTTCTCTCTGTTATATTTTGGAATTTTACACAAACTTCCACTGAATGATTGTTCGGTTTTTGTATAACCTATCCTATAAATGAAATATGAAGATGAAAAATGGAGGTTGTTTACTTCTTTCAGCTTGGGAAGGGCAAAGGTAAAGGAAAAGCCAAAAAAGGATCTGTGTTTCAACGAAATTCTATTGAAACAAATTTCCCTATCTATGAAAAAGTGGAAAAATTACGAACATTGGATATATTTGCTGGTTGTGGAGGTGAAATGTTTTTCTTTGTGTGGTTTCTATCTCTTTACTTTTAGATGGCACTTACTTAGCTCCTTCTTTCACTTCCAGTTTCCTTTTAACTGATTTTGATTTATTCCAAGGGTTGTCTGAAGGATTGCACCAAGCACAAGTCGCTGACAGTCGATGGGCAGTTGAGTTTGAACCATCTGCCGCACAAGCGTATCGGCTCAACAATCCTGGTGCGGTGGTGTTCAATGCAGATTGCAATCACATTTTGAAATTAATCATGGAGGTAAACAGTCTGTTTACTTGATGTAAAAAAAACAGTTTGTTTTAAATTTGTGTAGGATCCAGCCATGTTATTTCATTTATACACTCTCAATTGTACATAACACTCAATTGTACATAACACTATCAATTGTACATCAAACTATCAATTGTAGGGCAGATTTTTAGAGAGAATATCACTGTCGGATTTTTAAGATCAGGTTTTATAATGTAAACACCGTTGAAACTTGAAAGTCTTTATTCGGTGCAAAAAAACCTACTATCACATGTCTGAATTGTTCAATATCCTCTACCTTCTTGCCAATTAAAATACTGATATCCTCTGAGCAATAGATCAAAATTTCAATCGTTTCAAAATTAATTTTAAAATCTCTGTGTCCTTTTTTCTTCCAAGTACATTTCATCCGGATTTTATGACCTTTATATTTTCCTCATATGGTGATAGGGTAAACAGACCGATGAATCAGGACAGAGATTGCCTCGTAAAGGAGAAGTTGACATGCTATGTGGGGGTCCTCCGTGTCAAGGTTTCAGTGGAATGAATCGATTCAATCACAGAGAGTATTCTATGTTCAAGGTAGGTGATGAATCCTTTTCAATAAGTTTACAAGATATCACAGTTGAAAGTAGTAATTGAAAGTAGTAACGTCACAAAATTAGGATCATAACAATGGACATCTCCATATAACAGACACATACTCCATAATATACAGATGGATGGATTTACAGTCAAATAAAGTCTCTCATAGGATATCTCATAGTTTCTCCATAAGAAGCTCAAAACTTTTGAGTGCAAATAAATTTGCTAAATTAAACAAAAACTTTTTATACCATTTTAAAGTGCTCGACAATACCTTTAATTTGATACCTCGTTTGCTAAAATCCGTTAAGTAGATCAGAAATGACATTCATTTTTGTAATAAGTGCAAATATTATTGACTATAGTATCCATCTTTGATTTGCCTTGTTTAGAATTCGTTAGTGACATCATATTTAAGTTATTGTGATTACTTCCGTCCGAGGTTCTTCATCCTGGAGAACGTGCGAAATTTTGTTTCCTTTAAAAAAAGCATGGTGTTGAAGTTGATCATGAAGTGTCTTCTTAAGATGGGCTATCAGGTATGTTGTTACTAATTACCTGTCTCATTAGATGATAAGAGAGTTGGATTGAAGGCCGTTATTGATTCTGGAAACAGAATTGGTACACATTTCTCCACTTTCCTTTCATATGGTGTACTTTTGTTGACTTTCAAAGCTTAGCTTGGATTTTGAGTTCAATGAATATATTAAAGCGCTTGGTATGAAAAATTCCTGCATTTGCAGTTCACCATATAAGATTAACATTGTAAGGAGATTTTTCCTTTAAAATTTACCAATACTGTCCAATTGTAGTAAACTTCTGCTTGTTCAAACACATTCCTACATGAAAGATTTGATTGGCTGTTGGAGATCTTGAGTTGGTTAACTTAACTTTCATTTCATCTATCAAGCAGCAAATTTCTTCTAAGGTGATGTCTGTAAATGAAATATAACCATCAGTTAATGGCGCGTTATTTTTCTTTTGTTAACACAGTGTGAGTTTGGCGTTCTTCAAGCTGGTTCTTATGGCGTTCCTCAAACTAGACGAAGGTATGTGATCAGATTCTTCTGTATTTCTATTATATCCCATTATATCTGCATAATGAATGTTTGTGAAGATTTGAGTTGATTAGGGTACGTATTTGCTTGGTTTTTTCTATATGTAGCATTCAGGCACTCAGTTATCCGTACAGACTCATTTTAATTTGTTACATTTGTTCACGGCATTTTGCTCAACTGCAAATTCTTAATAGTTTTTCATACAGAGATGGGATCTTTATGCAACATATGAGCACGAAAAACATGAATTAGGGAAAGGTTAATTTTAAAAAGGTTTAAAGTCTACTTGAGAAATGTTCTTTTATTTTCATTTTTTTGTTGTTGTCATTCTACAGAGCTATTCTGATAGCGGCTGCACCTGGTGAGGTGTTACCAAAGTATCCGGAATGTCAACATGTATTTGCTCCAAAAGGTTTAGCCTTGTCTGTCATGATTGATGACAAGAAGGTATGTCTCACTTGTACAAAATTCTCTATAGCGTACACCATCAGGACTATAAATTAGGTGTGACTAGAAAAGTATTTGTTATAGAGAGGTTTAACTACACTGTGATTTCAATTGCTGGCTTTGTTGATCAGCGCCGTGAGGCAGCTGATCTTTCATTTCCCCATGTCTGTCTGCGTGGAATGTCGCAGTTTATTTCGCCCATTTACAGTATCCAACAAATCGGTATTATTTTTCGTCTTTAATATGTTTCTGTTTGGGTTTTTCCCCCTGCTTTATGTTCATGGCCCGCTATATATTCTAAAATTTGACTGAAGAAAAGAATTTGACATAATCTCAAGTGTTACATGACTGACTGATAACAGAAACTGGATCTTAGTGATGTCATACTAGCAGAAATTTTTCATTTGCGTACCTCAAAATGTACGCAAATTTTAGCATTTGTAGTACTGGCTGTAATCTTTTTTCCAGTTCAATAAGCTCCATACTGAGTGAACACCACATAGCAGACTTACCTTCAAGCCCTGTATAATAAAGTTGTAGTCCTTCTTTGAGAAAAGGCTTATTTTTTTTCAATGAAAGAAGACAAATTGTTTTTTGCCAGCTCATGAAAAGTGTTTGTATTGCATTGCATTGTATTATATTGTTGCAATAAAAAAGGAATTTTGTTTTCAAAACCCATACTCATGTTTGCATGGCTGGGAGTTTTATGTGGCCGGCAGTGTACAATTCAAAAAAAAATTCATTCTTTAATAACTAAAGGTCTGCCTGTCATTTAAGACGAAAGAGCCTGCCGCAGACACAGCATTTAATTTAAAATCAAATTTTAACAAAGCAATAATTGTTAGTTTGTGTCAAAGGGAAATCAATCGTGCTAACGGTCCATTGTTGATGTTGATAAACGGAAATGTGCCTTCATATATTAGTTCTACTGATATCACCATGTATTTGAGAATTCATTTCCGAATCAACTTTTGAATTTCCTTCTTTTTTTTCAACATGACAAATATTTATAGAAGATAGTCATTCATAAATATCTAAAAGTAAGTGTCTGCTAGTGTTATATGAGGAAGCTATTCATTTGATATGCCAATGGTTCAAAACGCAACGTGTCTGAGAAATGGATAGCATTGCTAAATGGTCCCTTAAAAATCGTCCTCTATGCAATGCAAACAAGTTCCCTATATGTTTGGAAAGTGCATTGTGTGTATAATTGATTACACAATGTATACTATAGTTGAACATTGGTTCCCTATATGTGTATTAAAATTATGTCTTAACATGTTTAAAGATTATGGTATGAACAAAGCCTGCGTTGATCTTTAAGCCTCCATTTCTTTTCAAACTATTATTAGCATTGTTATCCTTTCATTTTTAGTACCAAGCAGTAAAAAGGTTGCATACTGCACCGTTCCGAACGATAACCGTAAAGGATGCCATGTTAGATCTTCCTGCTATCAAAAATGGTGCAAGTAAACTTGAAATAGGTTATGATTCCGAACCGCTTTCGCATTTTCAAAAGAAGGTGAGAGTTGATTTCTTTTTTAACAACACATGAATCAGTTGCCGAAAAGTTTTTAGTGTACTGGAGAGGGTTTTGCGTTTGATGGAGTTGATGTTAATATCCGTGGAGTTCTATTTGTTTAGCAGGTTTTCATTTTGCCATTATTTCAGTGACGTATGTAGAAATGGAACAAATAATAAGGCCTCAATTTGAATGAAACAAGAAGCAAAGCAAGTCAATAACAGTGTTTCAGTTTAAGTACTAACTAGATGCACGGCCGTTAATGTCCTTCGCAGGAAAATGAAATAATGTTTCTCGTACTCTTGCTGGACCTGTGTTATGTGGAATTTTGTATTTATGCAAACTGACTGCTGACTTTAATGCTGACTTTAATGCTGACTTTAATGCTGACTTTAATGCTGTCTTTAATGCTGACTTTAATGCTGACTTTAATGCTGACTTTTTTCACTCTTCTGTATGTTCTTCCATCACCATAATGCTGATGAATACGAGACTAGACAACTCACAGCTTCAAACATACACCACTTTTGAATTCAATACGTCAAATACTTTCTTCTCACATCTTCGGATACCATTTGTGAGGAAAGCTGTTTAATCTAAAAAATGTTTAATCTGCCTCTTGTCACCAAGTTTCGGCTCTGTTCTATGCAATGTATTGTTTTACTGATTTCGTAACTTTATTACTAAGTAATAGTGGAAAATTCCAATTCCTGGTAACAGTAGTTTATAGAAATTTGGGTATTGAAAATGAAAGCTCTTTTAATACACCGTGTGACCTAAACGAAATAGTTTGTAGAAATTCCATACATATTAAATGTTAACCAAGGTACTGATGTAATTGGGAATTTGCAATGGATCGGGTGACGTTTTTTTGTCGGGTCAAACTTACTACAAACCCATTCTCTAACTTGTTTAGATGAGAGGCAAGCACATTCAACAGGTGCTACGTGATCACGTCTGTAAAGATATGAGTCCGCTTGTGGAAGCACGAATGCGGTATATACCATGTAAGCCTGGTTCGGATTGGCGTGATTTACCGAACATTGAAGTGAAACTTCGTGATGGAAACACAACCAAGAAGTTGTAAGTTCCTCAGTTGTGTTACTTATATATAACAAGATACATTAATCCCCTTTAGCTATGTGTCCCGAACGGGTCTTAAAATACGGGTCCTCTTTTTATATTTCACAATTTGATTACCAGCGTTGCAACAATGCAACACTTTTTTGGGGAAAACAGTTCTGACAACTCTGTTGAACTATTTTTTGTTTCTTTTCAGACTTTATCTCCACGATGACAGGAAACAAGGTCTAGGTAATAACGGTGAATTTAGAGGTGTTTGCGCATGTGCGTCTGGGAAAGCATGTGATTCGGCTGACCGGCAATTTAACACTCTTATACCTTGGTGTTTACCACATACAAGTAACAGACATAACCATTGGGCTGGCTTATATGGTCGCTTAGAATGGAATGGATTTTTTAGCACAACTGTGACAAATCCTGAACCTATGGGAAAACAGGTAAACCCATGTTCTTCATATTATGAACGGTCACCTGTTTTAAATGTAATCCTCGAGTGTCGTATGTCATCAGGAGATAGAATGTGTGTCGCACAAGTTGCATAATCGGCCTCAATCCTAGCTGCACATAAAAGTTGAACTTTTTCTTTTGTATAAAGTATGGAGGAAAAGGAGCGGAGAGAATCTATATTTTTGAAACATAAAATGAGTCGGCTAACGTTTTTATAATGCTGTCATTTTTTATTGTTTTTGTTTCCATACTTGTTACTTTTTAGGGTCGTGTCCTGCATCCCGAGCAACACAGAGTTGTAAGCGTGCGTGAATGCGCTCGTTCGCAAGGCTTTCCCGACACATTTCGATTTTATGGGAATATTTTGGACAAACACAGACAGGTAAATAGACCAACTGGAACCATGCTTCTTTTTCTTTTCGATTTTCTTTTTCTTTGACTAGTTGATAAATTTGGCTGAATGTAAACTGATAAAGACACTTGACAAATTGTGGCCGGTTACCGTGTATTTGGACTGCTAAACTATTGTGCGTGTGAAGTGAAGTTTTGTCTGCTTGAGTTCGTAGTCCATCCATTAAGGGCGTTTTTTTTGTATAGATTGGTAACGCTGTTGCTCCTCCTATGTCAGCTGCAATTGGTCAGGAAATAAGAAAAGCACTTGTGACCAAAAGATCGAAGGGAACGGTGCACCTTCAAGATGTTGGAATGGAAGACAATGAAGTCGAGAAAACAAACGAGGAAGCAAATGAGGAAGAAGAGGATAGTAAGAAAACTCCGGAAGAAAGTGATTCATCCGCTAATACTGCCACGTGCAACCCTTTATCGTCTTGATTTATGTTCATACTTGTATTATTCGCGAATAATACGAAAAAGGTTCTCGGCACCTTTCACCGACCATCATCGGTGAAAGTCGTTCATTTCGAATCACCAAGGAACTCTATTATTATTTTAAAGAATTGGATTTTAAAGGAAAGATGGTCGAAAGATTTCCTCTGTTTCCCTTGAATGGATGACTTCAAAGTAAATGAAAAAATTATGACTTCAAAGATTGATCTTTAACACATCTCATCCAAGCGTGTCAACTGAACGATGGTGTTACTGGAATATTAGTGATTGATAAATAACGCCAAAGCCTTCAGGAAAATTTTAATTTACGTAGAAAAAAAATTTTAGTGGAAAATAAATCAATTAATAAACGATTGAATTGAAAAAACAAGAAATGGAGATTTTTATGAATGTGATGTGGAAAGAAAAGAATTTCGATAATTTGTTTCTGTTGTATTTTCATATTTTCACAGAAACATAAAAACTTGTTCAATTATATATATACATAATGGTTTCATGTAAAATATTTACGATTTTAGATGTAGTTTTACTTCCGACACGTTGGTGTTGTTGAACGTGTTCTGTATCATGAGCTTCGCTAGCCCTCTTTGTAAACCTTTCTTGAAGATAACGTCGTTGACGCCGATGATAACTTCCCCGACTTTTATTTGATTGATCGTCGGATCCTGAACAAATGAAATGCGAGCGTTAGTTATTTTAAATGTATATCTTCTACACGTCTGTAAGAGAAGATAATTTTATTTTGTAAGCAATACATGTGTGTTTAATATCTTGTATGACATTTTATGTATGATGATGTTTTGAGAAAGAAATCTCTTTTATCATCTTATTCTTCCCTTTTTCATCAATTTATTTTATCCACTCATCTCAAAAATAAAACACACTGGAGCAATAATCTATTGTTTTAGAATTGAAGCACGTCCTGAAAAGTGCTCCTTGTAAGATGGCTGCCGCCTGTCCTTCGATGTTTTTCAACCAACGAGAGCGGTCCGAAATGCAAGATAAGAAGTTGATTATCGCCTTCTACAAGCACTTGTTTATTCGCTCTACTGGTACCCCGGATTAGTGGGACTTATTTCTGTAGGTGATATAATTTTTACGATTCCCCTGAGTAAAAAATCTTAATTGGGGCTTTGAACGCTAATAACTTAAAATAAGGATGTCAAAAATCGAATGTTTTTTTAATGTCTTTCGACGCTGATGGAAATTATACACATCAAACATGGCAGAGAAAGTGAGACGCTCTTGATAGGTCCCAAATATCAAGAGATTCGTTTTTACTGGGACATTCCTAAGTGGGACCAATTTTTCTATATCCCCTAAAAGTCCCATTCTCTAACGCGTGTGGACGGCCATAAAGCTTCAAAAAGTTGAATAATGGGTTGTTCGATCCAGTTGGTTCGCTCTACCGACCTGATCGACGATAGTTGTTTTTCACCATGCAATAAATAGACCGTTAACGACATACCTGGATGTCGGAAATATACAATTCATGGTTTTTGTTAGATCCTCTTGAGTCGATGATAAAACCGGGTGTGGAACTTGTTCTAGGTATAATAACAGTTCTTCCGAACGGATTTTCTGGATATGATTTCTCTTGTTTCCAATAGACAATCTATAAAATGGTAACAATATCTTAGTTTAAACATGTCACTAGCTACGTCCAGTCACAGATCCAGGGTCTGGGGAGTGGGAATTGGGGTTCTGGCTCTCAGAGGGTTCTGATTCTCAGTTCTTACTCATAACCAAGTTTCCGCTACAAACATCGCCCAGAGTCTTTTCTGCGGAACAAGAGAGCACAGTCTATGTTCATAAATTTCAGATCTTGATTGACCACAAGCGATTAATTGATTAATGGAATAATAGAAAAATGGAAATGAAAAAGTCTTTTATGATTCAAGTTCTTTCCAGGAGGCAGTAGAAAGTTTTATCAAGGTTTTACCTACTCTGCAGAGATCGTAAAATCTTGCATTGACCTAGCCTGGATGTGGGAGATTAACGATTACTTTAAAGAACACTTAAAGAACATGCAGTAGAATCTCGATATAACGAACCATGAAGGGAACTTGAAATCGAGAGTTCGTTAAATCGAGAGATTTTAAGAAGGTGTGTTAAGAGAGGGAAAAAGAGTGCCAGATTCGTTATAATCGAGAGTTCGTTATATGAGGAGTTCGTTATATGAGGGGTTCGTAATGTCGAGATTCTACTGTACATATATTGATTAGTTGTTGAGCCTGAAGTTTTCGTACCTCTCTGTTGGAATCCAAGTTTTGTGACGTGGAAACGTTTTCTGTATTGAAAATCCCCATTCTAGCTTTTACCAACGCGCTTGGAGAAACTGACCGATTTCTTTGAATAACTGGAGACTTTGCTCTCAAGTCTGTTTGATCTGAAATGATCGATTTCCTCAGACTGAATTGCGAAGTAGATTGTAGCGGGGTGTTGAAAATCATTGCTGAAGATTCTGGTTTCTTTTTTAATTGAATTGGTTGCGAGTTTCTTATGTTACTGCCATATTTATAAATCGTTGTTGTATGGTTCGAGGAGGCAGTTGGAGGTTTTCGGAAAAACATGGTGGTAGTTTCAGAGCTTCTCAAGTCAATATTTGCAAGAGGAAGTGTTTCAGTTACATCAATCCCTCTCGTATTTTCATGGATCTCTTCCTCCTTCACGTTGTACTCAGGCTGTATGAACCGTTTATTCTCGACCTCTTCATGACTATTTTGTTCTCCGAGTAGGAGATCGCTGTTCTTTGTTTTTCTTAGTTTAGGTACGTTTATAAAATGTCTTCTCTCCTCTACTTCTTCCGGTTGCAGAGTCCGAACTTTACGTGAGAAAGTATCGGTTTTCATAATAACAGGCGAAAATTCAGTCGTTCTTGGTGATTTTGCTAAAACTGGCTTTCCATAGTTTTTTTGGTCCTCCACCATTTTGGATGGTGATGATTCATGCATGCGCACTCGGTTCTTTTCGTATTGATATTGATTTTGTATGTTCAAACTACTGACTCGATTTAAATTCGAATTGTAATTGGTATACGCAGTCTTGTTGATCGTATTTTGCTTCTCATCGTGTCGATTATTATCGTATGCGTTTTCCGTCGGTTCATAATCTAGTCGTGTTGTGGGAAGAAAATTTTGCCTCATAATGTCGCTGACGGAGAAATTGGTAACGCGACGTTCAAAACTTGGTGAAGCATTGAAATCCGGTGATTCCGTTCTATTCATTTCAATGGAAGACTGTAAAACCGAATCGGTTTGTTCAGGAATTTCAACCATATCAGATGACACTCTTGGAGTCGGTTGCTGAAAAGCAATATCCGGAATTTCGCCGTTCATTCTCGTCACGTGCGAATTTTCCGAATATTTCTCCATTTCTCCACCGTTGGAGTACACTAACGAATCCGATAGTTCATTTGATGTTTTCCGACTCGGAATACTTGATGTATCTGTTATGTGAAATGGGTTTGTTTCATTTTGCGTTTCATTAAATTCATTCACCATCGTTAAATGTTTTGGATGGAAATCTTGGATGTCGACCGTTTCCACAGTGTTTATAAGTTCATAATCTTCATGAGAGAAATCAACCACTTTGGGTCTTTGTCTTCTATTCACGCCATTATACCCTCCGCCAAAATCTCGAAAGTATCGTTTACTTTGTGACCTCCCGTGAGATAAGGTAGCAGGCGGTGTTACATCTACACCGTTTTCTAAACTGGAAACAGTTACGATGCTTCTCTCATCATCGGATGTCCAATCTGTTGCTGGTGCAGTAAAATGTGCAACAGCCTCGTACGGATGAAATTTCTCCTCCTCATTTTGCACGGCTTCTATGTCTTCCTCCTCCAACTCTTCATCGTTCAAGAAACCGAATGCAAATCCAAGTTTATTTTGTTCAAAATCGGTTTCGTCTCCACCTGCCCTGTCAGACTCGAATGGCACATTATTACTGTTTTTAACATTGGACGGACTATATGACAGACTGTTAGAGGACGAACTATGTGAATAGTACCTTGACCTAGTACTTTTTTCCACCTGTGCATAGAGATGTTCTGTTTCTTCGGGTAGTTCTGGTATTTCCTCATCCATTATATTCCTCTGAGCGTATTTTGATAAGATGGAGTGTTTTTGTGGACTCTCCTCCTGTATCAATGTTTCCTTCGTTAAATCGTCATTTGTAGAATTATAAGTGTCTTCGCCAAGTTCTCTGTATTGGAAATCATGAGGATAGACAGATCTATCTTCATCATTATCACCATCCTCGTTGTAGTTGTTGTTGTTGTTGTTGTTGTTGTTGTTGTTGTTGTTGTTGTTGTTGTTGTTGTTGTTGATATTATTGTTGTTGATATTGTTGTTGTTGTCGACATCATCGTCACTGCTGTTGAATCGATCTATCGGCTCTTCTTCATCGTTCTATAAGAAAAACTATTATGTTCATTGATTCCTTCGTAAGGTTGAAATCGTTTATGATCACAAGAAAATCACATTGTAATAAGCCTTGGAAAAAAAACTGACCGGTATTGCTGCAACACTTTCTTCAAAATGACTACGAATTACTTCTTCTTTGACCATTTCGTGCTCATTCTCTTCCTAAAAAAGGTGATGTATACGGTACACTTCAAATAGATTGCCTTAAAATATGTCCAAAGAAAGGGAATTTGCTCTTTTTTTTTGTATTCTGGTAAGGAATACCCTTTTACAGACCTTAAGTTCTTGAAATTCAACTCGGAATAGCATTTCATCATATACATCAATATCGGACCCACGAACTATGCCACGTATCTCGCGAATCAACGATCTCTGAAAGAAGAAGAAGAGAAGATAGAAGAACTTTAATGTAAGAATAAGTACGAAAATCTCACAACCCAATGCTGATCGTTAAGAAAAGTTCTATCCGTAGGATAGACTTCCATAGGTTAGACAATCTGCTCCAATTCGAACTTTTAGTACAAGTGCCAGTTCCTAAATTCACAACAACGAGTCTTGTTCGATGTTTTTCTTATCATTTCCTTCTTTCTTTGTTTATCTTTTTTTTAATGTAATAATTGTTTGTTATTGTTGTTTGTTATTTATTAATGTTATGGATGAAGACCCATTATAAGATATGGAAAAGCCGAAATATATATCATTATCTTTTCGTAAGTTATATGGAAGATTGAGGGTAACGTAAAAACCAGTCGTAGATGAAAGAAGATAGATTAGACCAATTATAAAACCACCGTTTTTACGCGTTCTAATCATTCTGTCAAACTTCTAGCTTCACTTCGATCATTCAGAAAGTGAAAAATAATTCATTATGAAAGACTCTCGATTACTCGAACATTCGGTTATTTGAACAATGGTCATTGGTCCCTTGGAGATTACGTAGCTACACGCTTTGTGTGTGTGTACTATCCACGCATGGTTTCTATTTTTACGACAGCCACGTATGTAAGTTAAGAAACAAGAAAACTGGGAACTCAACCTCGTCCCCAGGGCTGTTTTGCCTTTTTGATATGCGAAACAACGGCGACGATCCTTTTTTTCGCCGTCGTTTCCCACATCAACAAGGCGAAGAAGACCAGTGAACGAGTTTGGTCGGAACTGTGTGTACACCCACCTTCTGTTTGGTATCAAGTAAATCCACAAGTAAAAGAACGAATTCACTAATAGATAAATTCTGCTGCACATATTCTCTTATGTGGTATTTCAACATCTGCCATTCGTCTTCAGTTAAACACAGTTGCGCCTTGCCTTCTATCCATTGGTACGGTGTTGGACCAATGACAGCTTGATGGTTTAATTGGCTTCCTGCTATCCCAAGTTGAATGATAGAATCCTGTTGCGGAGAAATTTCCAGAATTTAAGATTAACCTATAAGTGTGTCTATCTAATGGATTGGTATCTTCAAACTTTTCTGTTTAAAGTCTCTGTTTTTTGTTTGTTTGAAAGAACTGGGCATGATGACCATGGCCTCGTTATCCGAGGCCAAAATAACAAAGTTTTCACCACAAACTGGTGATGAAACCAATCCGTTAGATGTATGCTATATATCTGTCATCTCCAACTTAATAATGTATGGAGAAGAGAGGAAGATATTAGACAATTTCGTAACGATCATACCCTCTTCAACAAATTTGAAGTAGAACTGCTATTGTTTAGAGATGGTGGTTGCGACCTAGAATAGATACATAATGTCCAAGGTACCATAGCAAAAATTCTGCCCCAAAATATTGTTATTTGAGAATGTATTATTCTAACAAAGTGTTATTTTAATTATTGGTCTACCTGTTTCTTACAGATCTTCGATCGATCCACTCCGTATGATCCGATATTATTCTTGCTAACGGTATCTTTTCGACGTCTTTTAACGTCATCGTCATCATTTTGCTGGATCGTATAATATGTGCTGCATCCGCATGACTAATATCGATAAAATTGATACCGTTGACTTCCAGAATTTGTTCCCCAACCTAAAAATATTTATTAAACTAGAGAAATGTTATTAAGATTATGAGTGGAAATCATCAAAATCATAGAAAACTTGATACATCATTAAAGGGGCTACGACATGAATCACGTGATTGTTGTATTTGTTTACTTTTTTTTTTTACCATCAGCCATATTATTATCGCATCTCTCTACGATTGGTGTCGTAGCCCCTTTAAGTATCAATTGATGTCATAATATCTATTCATTTTCGAGCATATCATAACACGGTAGATCTCTTTGAAATTTCTCTTTGAACAATTGAGAAATATAAAGCTCTTATAGACTTCATCTCGACTTGCAGATGGTTGTCAGTACAGGCCTCGTTTTGATTGT
This sequence comes from Turritopsis rubra, assembly GCA_039566895.2. NCBI lineage: Eukaryota > Metazoa > Cnidaria > Hydrozoa > Anthoathecata > Oceaniidae > Turritopsis > Turritopsis rubra. Next base: position 5,675,911 of record CM077623.1, read on the forward strand.
TTCAATGTAATTGTACATTTGAAGAGCTGAAAATCGAGGTTGGACAATTCTAAGTAATTTACAACACAGAAACAAGGAATAGTTGAATAGAAGGCATGGAACGAAAGCATGAAGATTTACAAATAAGATGTTTTCAACTGAAAAAAAACGCTTCATTTTACCATGATTCCTGATCGATCAGCCACAGAGTCTTCATCAATACCGGCCACAAATATTCCAAGGCCATATTCGGAGCCGCCACGAATTAACAGACCTAATCGAACGTTGTTGCCTACCACGATGTTTACCTGTCAAATGAAATAGACCTTCATCATTTCATGTGGTGAATATTTTAAGAGTTTCAGACTAGCATATTATAAAAATTGTTCATTTTGGTCAGAAACAAAGAAAACGCATTTATTTGTTTGTGTTAATCTATTTCCCTATTACTTAAAGATGGTTAAAATAAAGTTTCTCAGAATAGACCGTGTCACTATTTGTTCTGTGTACAGATGTGGCCTCGTTTCAAATCAGAATAACAATACCTTTCCCTCGCAGGATAAGCAGACGTAATGGCTTTGTGACAAATCACCACTATTACTCTCATCATGAAAAAGAAGTGAGGCAAAGTTTGAACTGAACAACATAAATATGGAAAGGTTTAATTTAATGTCTGATTTGCGTTGTGATGCATTTAAAAACACGGTCAAACTATACATGCTGAAACTCTCTGAAGCGAAAACTGACTCCATTATTATCTCCATCATTATCTCCATCATTATCTCCATCATTATCTCCATCATTATCTCGTTAATAAGAAGAAGACGTAACTAATTCCAGCAAATCCAACTTAGGCTCCAACGAATCAAATAAATTCACACTTAAGTTTCAGTGATTGGGGACATGTCTGGCCGATCAATGAGGGTGTGTTTGTCCAACAAGATGCGATCATAAAACGTTGGTTGAAAGTCTCTTATTTTCGTTTGAAAAAACGAGGCAAAACAGAACAATTTTGTCGACCCAGACAGATTTTACAAAGTTTTGACCGCAAACTAGTGATGATTGCATCTTGTTAGACGAACTTATAGCTGATAGATAGTTAATTAACCATCATGTAAATCATAAAGTCGACAACATTTTCACTACACGTTCTAGATAAATAGAATCCTTACCTTTCGTTCGTCATCTTTGTCTAAAAGTGGGATTCCATTGATGTCGTTAAAAGTTGTCGATTGTTTTAAGTGATGTTTACGTAATGGCGAACAAGGTCTGCCATAGCAGTCCATCCACTGATATTGTGTATGTTCGGTGATACTTCCAGGAACGAGACCAAGTGAGATAACTATCAACCGTAACTGCTTATGATGTTGAATGAACTAAATAGAGGGACAATAATTCTCTTAGTAGTCAATTAGGTTGTGGTGATTTACAGGGCGGTGGATGAGAGGGTAAGGGCGTTTACCTCTCTACCATGACCTCACAGGGTGGCAAAGCAATTAGTTTCCTAAAATTTTCAAACTTTACTCGTTATCCAGAACGTCATTATGTCGGACGGGGGTATGAATCCGCCCAAAAGAGAAAATATCGAATGCACACATTCGTGTTCATTTCTCACGGTTGCCCATAGGTTTATTAACGGGTTGAAATAATATATGCAGATGAAATATATAGCTAATAAGACCTATAAATGAAGCCTTACACACCTGCACAGCCTCATCATGTGTTATTCCTTCAAAACTATGTTTATTTGCTTTTACAATTTGATCTCCAACTTGTAAACCTTGACTGTAAGCATCAGAATATTTATTAATGTTTGATACAAATATTCCTGTACCGTGCTCCATACCACCACGAATACTAAAACCAAATCCTATCTCGGCATGTCTTTTGACAAAAATTAACTTAAACGGTCGATTTTTCTTGTTTTTGGGGCGTTGTTGTCCGCGATAACGTTTTATGTTTTCAGACTGAGCGCTTCGAATGCTGGCAATCGACACTATGTCGTGTTTAAAATGATTTAGTGACGAGGTTTCCCGTATTTCATCGTCCCATGTATTACCGGCGTTGCCATGATTTCTTCTGTTGGTTCTCTTGTTACGCATGGTCAATATTCATTTGGAAAACATTAAGCTTCATCAAGATCAATTTCTGAAAAAAATATTCATCGTGAAAGCGTCTTTTACTTTTTTTCCATTTCCTCTCAATAACACTTTTAGTTTTCAATTACATAAATAATGCATTACAATAAAAAGCAAGAAATTGAATCACTCATAAAAATGAATGTTTTTGAATACCACAATTTGCAGTTCGGCCTTCCCAATACTTGTACTCTCTTAATAAATATTTATTTACATCCAACGTTGTTTTTGTTTTAATTCTGGCTAAATTAAATCATTCGGATTTTTCCAAGATCTATTTTGAAATAAAAAGCATTTTTCTTTTTTTCAGAAATTACTGCAGAACAAAAACTTATAAGAGGGTCACACTTCAATCATTTACGTGAGAAATCCATATGCTCTCTCTAGAGTGTGTGTCACCGAACGTTTTTTGAAACATCACAAATTGTATAGCAAATTGAAAGCTTTCGATGATTTTGTCGGGACCGGGTCTGTAGAATATCTGTTTTTGTTGTTGAGATCCATGTGCCGCCATTGTAAATAGCGCTACTCATGGTTGGACTGGCAAACTATATTGTGGAAAAGTCGATAAAGTTGTGTTCGCACACTTGGCGTTATAGCTACATGGTTCAATCTTTTGAATACGATAGTTGATCGATCCTGGATGAAAAATAGTAAATACAAATGAAAATGACGGAAGTACCTAGTAAAGTTCCTAAATTAAATAATTCTGATAAGGAGGACGGACTGGAAAGTGAACATCAAGATATTGTAGAACAAATAGATCATGTACAAAACCAAATAGATGGATTAAACGAACAGGCATCAGAAGAAATCTTACAGGTAGAACAAAAATATAACAGTATGAGGAAGCCTTTCTTCGGTAAGAGGGCAGATTTAATAAAAAAAATACCCAAATTTTGGGTCACTGTTGTATCTTTTCTACTATTATCCGTTCTATCGCTGTTGTAATTTGTTTAATACCCGGAAGGTTCGAATTCATTCATGTAAATTTTCGAAATGGCCGCCGAGTGTAGATATAAACCAATGAGATTCATTCTTTGAATTCACAATAAATTCTGCTGACTATTTAGTTCTATAACACAATGAACTTTTTCAATTTTATTCACGTGTTATGTTTATGACAAATGAATATTAATATTTCATATTCTATTACTAGTTTCACTTTTAACTACACACTTAGCCCCAAATTCTTACAGTTTGTATATAATTTACTAAAATGATAAAAAAAGTAGAATACTGTAAAACAGGTTTAAATGTTGGTCAAATCAACCCAATGAAATAAAACAACAATAAAATAATGCTCAAACCTAGAGCTTCGATGTGACTGTATTTAACAGCAGTTTTTTTTCAGCTGTCATCATTTTTAATGGTGGCTTGAGACTCACAATAACAACAACAACAACAACAGGTTTAATTTTTGTGTTACTGATGATAGTCTGATTACAACAGCCCTGTGAAGAACCTTATTGGCCCTTTTTATGCCAGCCCAACTTTAACGCTGCCCCTTTTTTTACACTGGTCTTTATTGGTGTTATAACTAAAAAGATCATGGTCAAACCTTCACAGACAAACCTCTAACGCTGCCCCTTTTAATGCCATGGCATAAAAGGTAATACCATTAAGGGCCTGCGTAAAAAGGGCCAATAAGGTATTTCTTTTCAAAAGTTTTGTGGAAATTAGATTGCGCAAACCTTTAAAAGGATATAACATGTTCAGTGGTTTAATAAAACTTCACAAAAAACATTAATCTTCAATGAATACAATTCCAGGTCTTTCTTTTGATTTCTGCTGTTTTATTTGATTTTATTATTTATTCCTTTGTTATTTTAAAATCTGATGAACAATTTTGTAGTGTTGCAATGAGTATGCAAAATAAGAATGCACGAAAACTGAAAAAAGTTAAAAACGTTTAAATATAAAGATGAGCAAAAGTTTTATGAATTAAGTTGTACTAGCATGTGTGTTAATGTGTCTAATGTAATTTACCCTGAGGAAAAGATCATTTCCATTGACTCCTTTCCACATGTGTGGCCCAATGACTTAATTCTCTACTATTCCAGCTTTTGTATAATTAAGTTTTGTATAATTTAGTTGTTTTTAACCAATTCAAAGATATGAAAAAGTAAAAATTATCAGGGACATTTGGCTTAAAGTGATGCTGTCACACATTCTCATTTTAGAAACTTGACAAAATGACATTTTATACAACAGTTTTCCTAAGGAAACATTTTTAAATAGATTATCTGTCAAGTTTGAATTTTACATATACAATATATACATTAAACCAATGCTTAAATATTTTTGTGCAATTATTGTCAGGATTTTTTCTTCTGTTTTTGGGGTTATGAACAAACCACTAGAAAAGTTTTTTTATCCTTGTGGTTTTTACATGAACTGAATCGATCCTTATAACAAGTTTTTCTTGTTTCAATATTAACAATATGCACTTTGGTTTTCCTTAACGGTTAATGCTAGTTTGTAAATCATCCACAAATTTCTGCCTTACTTGATGAAGAAGACGAAGAAGCATTACACTATCTCACTTCAGTTGAGGTTGAGGAATTTGAAGATATAAAATCAGGCTATAGAATAAAATTCGTAAGTATATTATTTGACAGTGTTAACATACTATTTTGTGATCACAAATGTTCTCATTTTTACCCAGACAGAAAAAACAAAGTTTTGACTGCAAACTAGTGATGATCACAATTTGGTATTATTAACCAATTGTTATACCTACTTAAGGATCAGAAACCTTCACGTCAGAATGATTTTACCCCAAATCGCGAAAGTTAAAGTACGCGACAAAATTCTAAATTCATTAGTTCGGAAAAGTTTATCCACACAAAAATTTTCTTAAGTTGCATTCAAGTGCTTCGAAGATTAATAATTGTAAAATATGTTTCTGCTTTGTGTATACTAGTGTCTAGTAGAAGAAAATAACCGTAAAAATTGGTTTTTCCTTTCTTTTAATATTTTTAATATTAATTTAATATTAATATTGGCATTCTTTGAAAAATAGTAATTTGTTTACTAAAATTTCTATTCTGATGTGATAATATATATTTATTTATTTATTTATTTATTTTTTTCGGCGTTTGCGAAAATTTAACGTTGCGAAAAAATTACTTTTGGCCAATTTGTGAAAGTTTATGCTCGTGAACTGCAAAAATTTTGCACATTTTCCTCCTTGCGAAAGTTTCTGACGGCCAAAGTATCTGATCCTAAAGTACACGAATTCTGTCTTTTTTTCCATGAATGGACACATAATGTTTGATGCTTGCAAATCAATGGCTGACTACCAATTTTCATGTGTATTTCTAGCATTTTTCGGAAAATCCATATTTTACAAATGAGGTAGTGTGTAAAGAATTTATGCTGAGTGATAGCGGTGAACAGAGTCTAAAGTCTACAGAAATTCAATGGAAAGAAAATATGGTAAGTTTTTAAGTTTTAACGTCCATTTGTGTATATACCTTAAGGAGAGAAAGGAGAGAAGTATTTGCCAGAGGATTGATTCGCGAAAATGAATCCATGTGAAATATATTAAAATATTTTGATTAACCACAAGCAGATTAAGAGTTTTGATTGGCTGATGGATAGTTGAACACCCTGCCCTCTTAGATGAACCTGTCTAAGAAGGGTAAAAATAAATAAATTGGCTAAAAAAAATCAAAATGTATAAAATTCACAAAAATAATTCCTCGTGAATAATCCTTCAAAAAAACAAATTCGCGAAAATAAATCCACGCTAAAATTTCTCTCCCTAAGGCATGTATAAAGCAAAAATAAGTTGTGGCACGTGACCAGCCCTTCAAGCTGGCATATGGAGTTGAATTGCAGGGATTTTTTTGTTTGCTTAGGATTTAACTAAGAGACAATCTGCCGAGTCGTTAAAAGCTGGTCAAAAGCGTCAACATGAGGAGCCAGAAAGTTTCTTCTCCTGGTTCAACGATCAGTCAGAGGGGGGAACGGATGAAGTTGGTGAACTCATCAAAGATGACGTATGGCCCAATCCTTTACAGTATTTTCTTGGCGGTGGTAACGATACAGAAGATAATGAAGACGATGATGAAAATGTAGTGCTAATAGAAGATGAAGATGATGACGACGATGATGAAGAGGGTGAAGAGGGAGATTTTGAAGGTGAAGAGGACGAAGAAGAAGATTTCGAAGAAGAAGAAGAGGAAGGCGAAGAGGACGATGAGGAATTAGTGCAAGTATGAGCTGTACTCTTTTTATTTGCAATTTTGACCGTAATATGATCGCACCATAAGCGTTTAAAAACACGTGATTCGTGATTCGTAGAATTAGGCACCACGCCTGATAACAAATGATGCCATGTATTGTATTCATAAAGAAAATCTGTTTGAGTTTTCGGGATATTTAGGGACCTTTAACATCTCAGTAAAATGTATGTGCTTCTCTTTCCAGGAACTGGAGGGAGACGGAGACGAAAATTCAACGGACAAATAACATGTCGACACCCGTTTAATTAGCACTTTTTTGAACGAACCAATTTTGATGGCAGATATTGAGTTGAGCCATATCAGACAAAACTAGCGTCTGTTGAACGAAACAAATGTTGTGTAAACAATACACGATAGATTTCTACAATGTAAACTATAACTATAGGAATCAGCTATTTGTTTGCTACCATATTGCCATGACGTCATAAGCAGTATGATTTGTTTGTCGGCTTTTTTGGAGACTGGTAATTTTGCTGATTAAGAAAATCAGGTCAGATGTTCACTTGATAAGACAAGCTGCATATTGTGCGTTTCTCCCTTATTTGATTTGATTTTTTTTTTTTTTTTTTTTCCAAATCTTTTGGTCCAAAAAAAACTTTTAAATACCCCTCTTTTAGCTTAATATTCCTTTTTTCGAATTCGATCAATCACTATCATATGAGCGCTGGGTTAGTTAGAACGTTAAGTTAGCTAATTGACTTTGTAAGCCTCTCCTTGTAACCATTTTTACATTGAACCATCATTTTATCCACGAAAGTATGCCTCTTTTTTTTTTTTTTGTTCTCTCTCGCACACATACACACGCTTCATTGTCATAAATGAAATTCCAACCTAAGAATATTTCACTCAGAAATCGTGGAGAAGGGCAACAGATCGATTATACAATGTCGGTATACCGAATGCATCGAATAAACGCCCCTCTTCTTTTAAACGCCCCCTCGAATGAACGCCCCTCCTAAAAGCGTTTATTTGAAATATTAATGATGAAAAGAGGCGTTTATTTGAGACAAGTTATGACGTATATTTCTTGATTTTTTAAATACAGGAAATTTTCTGTACAATCCTTTCTTTTTAAATTTTATAGTTAATGTTGAAAAAGCTTTTTCCGCTTGAGGAGTTCCTTTTCAAACACTTCTGCACAGGACTTTTGTTGAGTTTCGAAACTGAGTTTCGCAGGAACGACTAAACCAACTTCTCTGTGTCTTTTACCAGTGACAACAAATTTAATAAACGCCCCCTCAAATTTTTTAAAAATTTAATAAACGCCCCGGGCGTTTATTCGATGCATTACGGTATATTAAGTAAGCACCACGCCACACTTAAGGGCGCCGTCACATCTGATTCTTTAGCTAAGCGAACGTTGGAGTACTGGAGTCACCTTTTTCGCTTAGCTAAATCGGAATATCAAAGGCTACTTAAGCGCTGTTGTATTGTTTTTCGTAACCAATCACATAAAAGTACTTCGTCGGATAACCAATCAGAAAAACCGTATACAATAACATGATTTAAAAGAATTGAAAAAAATATTAAGAAAATCCGGGTGCTTCTAATCTCAAAAATTTGGATGTTTTTTCTTGTTCTCCACTTTGGGTAACGAACTAACAAAAGAAAAATCCAAATCAGTGTGTTGTAAGAATTAACTTTTCCCAAGAAAACCCCACTACACAAAGAGACACCAAAACAATGTAGTATGACTTCTAGAAGAAGATAACAAAAAGAAAACTTTGAAGTTAGCTTGGAAACTAGTCGGGGGGATTGGTGCGAAATAATGCTGTTTTGTGCTAATGAGAGTAAGAGCATGAAATTTAGGACAAAGAAGAATTAGGTCACAAGGAACAAATTTAACCTCGGACCCACCGAAAAATTGCATTCTGTGGCATTTCATGTCTTCTAAATGTATTTTGGAATATACATTAAAATTGAAGATTAAAATTTGAAAGTTGTTAGGGTCAAAATGATTTGATCATAAGTTACGGGGGGTTTGAATATTTAGAAATTCAGGGGCACCAACTTTAAAAGAGTTTTTATAAGCAAAATTAAGATTGAGTAGTTTGGAAACGATGATTATGGTGGTAAATGAAGATTGTTTGTTTATGGTTTATAATAAAATATATATTTTTATGTGCGAGGTAGGTATTGTGGAAGGCATTTTTATGTGATTTATTTACCCCCAAAAAACTGTTGTTTAAGCACAACAAACGCACTTTCGGCGTAGTTATTTCATATTATTGCATATCGCGTTTCGACGGATCTGAAATACGGATCTGAATAGTAAAGAAAAGAGAATTTCACAATAGCACCTGTTTTTTAGTATTCCCAAAGTGAAGTTCAATGGTATTTTATAAGCACATTTCAGCTGAAACAGTTGTTACGAGCCTTGAAATTTTATTTAATTGGGACTTGTGTTTCATGATAATTGATATAGAATCTGTACAAAAGTACTGTAAGTGCATATGACTGGTAGAGAGCGGGAAATACGCAATACTTTCTAAGTGAAAATTTTCCATATTTTCCGTCTAGGTGCAGTGGGGTTGACAGAGGATTCTACAGAATTGTCGAAGTGGAAGTGTCTGGTTCAGAGATTGCTCGCTGTGTCCAACGAATTCGAAACGCATCTAACATATTATTATGAGGAAGAAGACATTAAACATCATGAACAAACCAGCAGTTGTCAGCAACGATTTCTGCACAGGTGTTGAATTTGATGAAGGTTATTTCGAGCATGGGCAATCCCTTCCTTGAGCAATCGCAAGATTTGTTGGTTCTTGACACACGGAATATCATGCACGAAAATGTCATCAATACCACGTATACGATCGAAAAGACAGGGGAAAGGAGCAATTTCATAAATTCTTTGAAGATCGTCTCAGGACAAGAAAAAAGTTGCTGTTTGAGCCGAATCCCAAAAACAACCAAAAACAACCAATCTTCAGTCGTCCAACTACACAGAAAATAACCAAAGATAAATCTCAAGAAAAGAAAAATTGTCTACTATTTTCACAGCTATACATTTCCTGCCAAGTCAGAGATGGAAACCTGGAAGAATTTTTCTGTAATGAAAATCAGACCTTTCCACCGGCTTTATCGAAGGACGGCTCTTCGTGAAGTGGAAACAAATCAGAACTACTCACCTGTTTGGAAGAGATCCATCTTTCGACACAAGATGCACCCTTCGTTGAATGCGTTATTCTTAATGATCCCGCTGTCCTAAATATCCTATCACCCGTTTGGATGTACCAATTTCCAAGAGTTGATATCATATGGGATATTTACCGTGATAACACTTTAAAGGCTTCCGCACGAAATAAAAGAGGTCAGGGAATTCGTCGAAGAGTACTACCAGACTCACAGATTCCTAGTAACTGGCATTCTTTTCTGCGTTTCGATGAAAATAAAGAGGAGTTGTTCGAGTTTCTTGCGGTTGAATCAACCAGCATTGAAACAAATAAAACAGTTATATCAACGCATTCTAATATAGTTTTATCAGGTGATCCCATCAACAACTCATCCCTGACGCCCGTACACAAGAAGAAGCAGATGAGCGAATGTTTCTCCACGTCTATCATGCTTGTCGTGCTGGAATTAACAAAATCATGACCAGGACTGTTGACACCGACGTTGTTGTCAGTGTATTAATAAAATCCACTCTATGAATGTCAAATTAATCTTTCGTTTCTGTATAACCTGGGAAGCAGTCCTTTTCTTTGAGGCATAATTCTTGTTCAAACAATTGTACAAATCTGAAAAGAATCAACTTTACGCGTTTTTTTTTATAAGAACACTCAACTTTGACGAAACCTTCAAACGTTCTTAACTTTTCAACTTTGAAGCCTAAAATCAATATCAAAAGTTCGAAATTCAACGAACTTGGTTGACATTTCCGATTTTAATGAAATTGAGTTGATACTGTTCATAACAACATCATGATAGTATTCTTGTGATTGACTTCTTATAACCTTTATCCGTGTATAGTTTCTGGTGAATAAGTGATACTTGGCGTCTGAGCTTAGTTTCCAGGCTTCTTTGAATTTATAATTCCCTGTTCAATGAAAAACGATAACAAAAGAATTTGAGTCGCAATTTCACTTTATACTGAACATAATGATTAAACAAATGAGTAGATAGGTCACAGCGGAATTAATCAGCCTTACAACACAGGGATGGATTTCGGTCTGTAATTTGCATGTTTCACCATCATTTTCTCCGTTTGATCATAGGAATGTTAACCTGAACCTGAACCTGTATTTCGAACCAGCCGGTTTGTTACCTCTTCTTGGTTTGGTTCTTTTGGGACTCGTTTACATCGCAATAAGCTAATAAGCACCCGGGCGCTTTAAGGAAGGTTGGCGCTAAATACAGGAAAACGATACAATGAAGAGTTACTTTACTTTCTGGATGAAAAATATGTATTTGAAAGAAACACCTGGTAGACTGTAGAATAGTCGATTATTTAAACTCCGAGGAAAACCCGAGGGATAGCCTGCTAAAAAGCCTAAAAACATTATTTAATTAGTTGAACCGTTATGATTTCTGAGACAAATCGAATTGTGAAAAAAAAGAAACGTTGGGTCGATTTTCTCTGTTTACACTTTTATTCGATTTGTAGTAAATCGAAATCGGTTCGATAATTAAGAGAATAATGTAAACCCCAGTTTAGCTTCCCCCTTTTTCTTAGGCAGACCACGGTAGAGGAGGAAGTCGACGGGGGATAAGAAAATTGGGAAAAAAAGAGAAAAAACTCCCCCGCGCCGCGTATCAAAATAGGGGGTAGGGGGTTCTCCACAATCGCAAGTCTCGAGGCATAAAGCGCAAACTCCAGATTAAAAATGGTAACCAATTCTGCGCGAAAAGTAAAAGTAAATTAGTGTAGAGTGTAAAAACATTTTACAGTTTTGCTTCATAAAATAATTTTACAAATTGTCCTATAAATATTTTGGATCGATCATTTAAAGGGGCGACGACATTTGTTTACTTTTTTCCGGTCAGCCATAATATTATCGCATCTCTAGCCTCATCACTTGATTCCGTGTGTGTCTTCTTAGCCCCTTTTTAAAGAAAGCTGTTATCCATATTTTTCAGTGCTACTTCACCTATTTAGAGATTTCAGAAGCTGTACAGTTAAACAAAATGCAAGGCAGAACAGTTTTTATCACCTGGCTACTCAAAGAGATTTAGAAAAGAGATCGTGGACGATGTATTCTCTTACTACCTAACCACAATTTAACTTCTGAGAAGTATACCTTCAAATTTCCCTACTTTACCAAAGCAAACAAAAACAATCATACCTTCTGACGTTTCTATCTTTCAAACTGATGGTTTTTATTCTGCTATGAATTGTGGAAATGTTAAGAACCCAAAACTCCATTTGTGCATCATGATATAAAAACCATGTAAATGTGTATGATGTAACCATGATTTTCACTCTCTTCTTGCATTACATTCATCTATACTATTCAATTTTATAATCTAAAAAAAAGATATCATTCAAAGACTATCAAAACAATATAATAATGGCCTTGCTACCTTTGTTTTCCTAAAGACAAACCTTGATGATAACAATAAAATAAACTGCTAGCTACACATTTCGGCATAGTAGTCAAAACTAACTGATACGAAAAAGCTACGTTCAACCACATTAAAAACATAAACATCGGTAGAAAATGATGAACTGATAACACAAACACATAACCGGTCTAGATTGACTATCTCTTGGATAGAATAGTTACTGATACCTATCAATGTTGTTATTCTTTATTACTGAACTTAAAGTGTTGAATAAAAAAAATAAAAACAAAAACAAATTTAATACGCGTCTTCATTTCTCTTTAAAGAAATGAACGTTGAGAAAATTTGATGAACTTTCGAACGCAAAAAACATTGCATTGCCTTCTCCTCCGTGCGGCTTTATGATGTCTTCCTTAAGGTGCAACACTTCATGAAGTAATAAAAACCAGTAAGATGGAGCTAGAGATTTTCCTAATGGGTGATTCTCTCTATACTAATACGGAAAAAAACAACATCCATTGACGAACTTCCCGAGAAATTTTACCTAACGTTCTTTCTTTAAAAGTTAGGTAAGAAAAAAGCAAGATTGTGTATTAGTATAAGAAGATTAAATTAAAGTGTGATGCAAAAGGAATGAAAATTGATATTTTCTTGTGATTGTGTTTCAGCAGACTTTCAGTTATCACCATGTCGGGGTCAATACTTCCAAAGTCCTGCTGCATTCTTCATCCCCCAAAACCAAAGTTCCAAGGCAAAAGCTTTTTTTCATTCGTTATTTGAGAAGAAAGAAATTAGCTATATTTTTTTGACAAAAAATATTTTTATTTGTTAATAAATCCTGCCTCACCACATTTGAGAAACTCCATCGATATTCACCTCCCTCTTCCTGAGTTGCTGTATATCATGTGTGTCTCTTCCCTCTCTATAAAACCCTATTAACCACTTTGTAAGACGACGATTAAAAACACTAAGCAGGAGTATACTAATCCCTTAATGAATAACACATAAATTTAAACAAACATCCTTTAACATACATACTTCTCGAGACAAATTTTCAGATTTTCTTTTTCTTTCGGTTAGGACAAAAAGAAACAAGATTATGTAAATATAATTTAATTTCTAAGTGTAAGAAAAACAACCAATATAAATAGTTCTCGAATGGTATTCTGAGGTATGCTTGTGTATATAAGAGTTTTGGGAGACGGGGTGTAGAGAGAGTGCTTAAGAACTAACTTATACAACCCAGTGGTAGGGGATCCTGAACCTTTAAGGCACATGAGCCGGTGATGCGGTATCCTGAACCTTAATAAGCCACATAAAAGCCGGTGACATGGCAAAACTGAACCTTAAGCCACATAAGCCACATACTAACATTACTGCTTTCTGTCAACATTACTGCATTTTGTTTGATTTTGTGTAACCTGATAAAAAGTTTAACTTTGTAATGTTTTTATCAGGTTATACCCTGGATACAAAAAATCATGAAAACACCATTTATCTTTCATCATACAGTGTACAACCTGAAAGTAACTTTATGTGTCTGGTGTATTTTTAAGTTATTTAACATGCATTTTCATGTTCCGTTCAAGTGTGTGTCTAATTTTATTGATTCTTATGCTTTAAAAGCTACTTTACTTTTTATGATAATTTTTATAGATGAATCTTTTGTTTACATTTGCTAAAATACTTTTACACACCATATTAAATCTATGCTAAAGGCCAGTTTTTGGAGATTCTTCTATTTTAAATTCTTTATTAGGTGACTCACTTATTATTTTCCCTACGAATAACATCAAACTAGCCCAATTTCAGAACCTTCCTACCCAGCCTAGTTATACAGTGTTGATCTCTGAAAATCTATAGTAGATTTTTGCTGTGGATCTGTAAAAGTGACACAAAAGCCATTCAGTGCTGTTTAGGATGATAGAAATTTACCTGCCAAGATTCATTGATTATATATTCTATTACAGATATCCATGTAGGAAAAGAAAAATATCTATAAAAGAAATGAGAACTCCACAACTATATTGGATAAGACGGTGTTCATTCTCGGCTCCAATTGGTAGAATTGCCAGCGCAAAGAGCCATTCTGCTGCTGCAACATCTGATGAACAAAATTTCATCAATGGAAGACGATGTTTGCCTGTCAACCACCAGTCTTGTGAAATAATTCAAAATGTCAACCCAGCTACCGGAAAAGTTGTTGGTAATTTGTATAGTTCAGGGGTGGATGAAGTAAATAGAGCTATTGAGAATGCTAAAGAGGCATTCTTGTCCTGGTCACACACCACACCATCATATCGCAATCAATTCTTAAGAAGAGTAGGAAGGTTGATTGGACAACGTACACATGAAATTGCAAAGTTAGAAACAATTGACACAGGTTTGATGTTTCAGTTTTCTCTTTTGTTTTTTTGTTTTCATTTATTGTAGTTAGACTACCATCCTGGGTTAAAAACTCTTTACAGTTTCATTTCTCTTGCGAGTTACAGTGACACCAGTGCTCCTGTTATTATTCCTGAAAAATTAAATCACAGAATGGCAAACTGAAAGCTCCATATGCGCTGGTCAAAATAATGTAGGGAGGCTATGCCAACGATGAACCAAAACCGAGACTTCGTCGATAAAAAATTTGGAAGGGACATCATGATTATCACGATTAACGGTCGAAAAAGAATCCATGTTGTGCATCCCCACAGGGAAAGCTCAGTAGCTAAACTTAGCGAACACTGTGGATTAAGATCTTATAATTCTTTTACAAAATTACCTAATGAAATAAGCAGGCTGTGCAGTCTTCTCAATATTAAAATTGATGAAAATGTAACAAAAAACATGACCAAGTGACTCGCACCAAACCTAATGGAGAACAGGAGAAACCTTTATGCACCCAGATTTGTGAAGAAAAATAATACTAATAATACTGTTAAGCTAATTTTTCAACTGGTTGGATTTAATTTTGAGAGCTTAAAGACAATGTGTTGTTATAAATACCAACGGAGGTACCACCTCGTGCTGACATCATCATTACCGATGCAGACCTTTCCGTTATTTCTATGAAAGTCATCATTAAGAGCAACAAAAATAGTAGCTTATATTTATGACCAAACGATAATTCACATGCTTCTTTTATGAAAATCAAACAATACAACATCTCCTTTTCTTGTCTCTCACCTGTAGTTATTGTTCGTGCTCATGTGCTGAGATCATCATGATGTCAGATTTTGCTATATTTATAACAACACATTGTCTTTAACTCACTTCAACAATAAAATCAACACATTTTAAAAGTAGATAATACACAACAGAATGAAGAAGGGTGACCTTTATATAAGTTTTTTTATAAGAACACTTTAAATACTTTTGTTTCATCTAAAAATATTTTGAACACGTTTTTTGCAATTACACTATGTAATATTGATTATCTATAACTAGTAATATCAACATCAAAGGTAGCTAGAAATATCACTTCTACATTTTCAACAGGTGTGAAGGTTTAAAGTCTTTGGGATTTGTGATCCTTCCACAAGAAGGTTTTTTTATGTTCTTGGAAAAAGCTTCTTGTATCTTGAGTTAAATAGTTTAATAGCTAATCACCATTTATATAGTCATGTAAACACCGTTTCAACGATTTATGGAAACCAACCTTTTAAGTGACAACAGTAACATTTGTTCTCCCTGTGTCGTGAAATAAGAAAACTGCTTTGTAACTTTTCAAGAGTTGCTTTTTATGGTTTCTTAGGGACATATCTTCTACGTAAAGATTTTCATTTTTGCTTTTTTTTTTATCTAGGGAAGACTATAAATGAGTCAACATTTGATGTAGAAGCGGCTGTTGAAGCATGCAATTACTTCGCTGCAATGTCTTATAATCTTATTGGCAAACAAATCCCAATTCATGATGGTGCTTTGGTCTATACCAGACGTGAACCTTTAGGTGTTTGTGCAGGTATACTTATTTCTCTGGAAAATTACAGTTTAGAAGATCTAAGGGTCAGTGTGGGCACTCACAGGGTACAAATTAGAATAGGAAAATTGCTTTGCAAAAATAAGAACTAAGAGGGGATTTGTGCTAGGTAAATAATTCATTCAAATGCACTTGTGAAATTTTGAGCAGCTATATGTTGCTGTTGCTGTGCTGAAGTGTTTATTGCATAAAGTTATTGTCTTTTATTCAGTGTTTAGAATTTAATTTTCTTGTCTGTGAATAGTAGTATACTGAATAAACTATTAATTTATTTACTAACAAAAAGTCTACAATATCTAAAATGAAAATGTTCAGTTTTTGAGAGTAATTTCAGGAAATCTGTTGTAATGTTCTTTGATATGTACGAAAAGAAGTTTCTCCTTTTCTGTAGGTATTGGTGCATGGAATTTTCCAATCAACAACATAGCTTGGAAGACATTACCTGCATTAGCTTGCGGAAACACTTACGTTTACAAACCATCACCACTCACCCCATTAACTAGTACAGTATTTGCTGAAATATTTGCAGAAGCTGGCTTGCCCCCAGGCTGCTTGAATATCGTTCAAGGTGGTGCTGATGTTGGACAAATATTTTGTTCTCATCCAGATATAGCTAAGGTTTCGTTTACTGGAAGTATTGCTACTGGGTCAAAGGTAACTTTATAATTCCTTTTAATTTAAACATAGTGTAAAACCATCTGATGGCAAAAAGAAAATTTATAACATTAATATTATCATTTCCTGATGCAATGACTGATAAGATTGTTTTTCTATAATTAAGTCATCATCCAATTTTGCGTTTATGTTTCTAATTGTATCCTTAATAAATTTGTTACGAATCTTAGGTAATGGCTGCATGTGCACCACAGATTAAGAACGTTACTCTGGAACTTGGTGGGAAATCTCCTATGATTGTTTTCAAGGATGCTGATATGGATAATGCTGTACAAGGAGCTTTGATGGCTAACTATATAACACAGGGCGAGGTTTGTGAAAGTATTAATTCTGTCTTTAATCACTACAATGAATCTAAAAAGATGATAACTTTAAAGTTTGCATTAATAGAACCAATGAATGAATGAATTTGTGTCAGCGTATAAAAAATAATTATTCCATTCAAAAATTATTATGCAATAGAGCACAATGGCTGAAGAAAGTTATTTGATTAAAGAAAAAATGAATAATATCGTAAAATCCCTGGGCTCTCAAAAATTATTTAAAACAGTATGAATCTTCCTATAAATTTTCACTATAATTTCTTAATCGGAAAAAAGTCTTTGTTAGTGGATAAAGAAGTAAATAACAACAATTTTGCAGAGAGCTCATCTTTATAACTCAACCTAATGTTTTGTTTCTACACATTTCATTTTACACCTTTTCAAAGCAAATTTATTTCAACAGTACCAGTAAATAAAACACCTTTATAAAAATGTGTGAAAATCACGTTTGGATGGACGTTCATGCATAATAATTAAAAACTGTCTTTTCTCACAACAAAAGTTATGTCAAAACTGCACCATAAAGAGTTCCTGCCACACAACTAACCATGGAAACGGAAAAAAGGAAAAACATACCCATGTGATCATTTAAAGGGCATGATACATGGGCATGATACATGTACAACTTGTACTGCTCATTTACTGAATATATTGAACAAGACTCTTTAAAGGGAGGAAAAGAGAAAAAATGCGTTTCCAAACAACACATCAGTAGGAAAACTAACCTCTACAGAATTGTGATTAAGTTCTTCAAAGAAAACTTCAATATTAAAACTTTGAGTTTCATTGACATGTTTTGTTTTGCAGTTTACATTATAATTAATTTTTTTCATTGCATGATATGTTTTAATTTTTAGTGAGTATGTGGTGCTGGATAGAAAAATGGTGAGCAAATCATAATTTCATTCCATTTCCAAGTATTATTCCACTTCATAGGTTTGTTCAAATGCCGCTCGTATTTACGTACACAAATCAATATTTGATGAGTTTTTGGAACGAGTTGTTAAAGCTACGAAAAACTTAAGAGTTGGTGATACCATGGATGGCAGATCACAAATTGGAGCCTTAATCAGTGAAGATCACATGAACAAAGTAACAGGTTTTATAGAGAGAGCTGTGGATCAGGTTTGTTTTTTAATATAAGAAGTATCATCGTGTTAGCATCATTACTCTTTGAAGACTTAAATTAAATCAACCAAAGAACTTTGATTGCATATTAAATTTGCTGTATTTCTTATTCAGGGTGCTAGAATTTTGTGTGGGGGAGATAAACCGGATTTTGGTGCAAACTCTCACAATGCTGGAGGTTATTATCTGAATCCATGCGTTATGGACAATTGTGATGATAGCATGGAAATTATTCGTGAAGAGCATTTTGGGCCAATTATGTGTGTCCTGAAGTTTTCTAATGAAGAGGAAGTGATTCAACGTGCAAATGATACAAAAACTGGACTTGCAGGAGCTGTATTCACGAGGTATGGAAATGTGAACTTATCCACAGTTCTTTAAAAACAAGTCCATTAAGTTTGTTTCCCAGTAGAGGGAATCACTTTTCTATCTCATTTCTATTGCATATATTACCTCAAGTGGGAACCAAGCTTTGAGAAGAAGGAACTCCAAGTTATAACAGACATTATGATTTGCCTTACTATACCAGGTGTGTTGTTTTACCGTTAGTTTCATGTTGACTTCTTTTCAGGGATATCAGTCGTGCTCATCGAGTTATTGCAAAGCTAAAAAGTGGTTCGTGCTGTGTTAATACGTACAACATGTATCCGGTACAAGTGCCTTTCGGTGGATTTAAAATGTCTGGTATTGGACAAGAAAATGGTACTGCTGTTTTAAACCACTATACACAAGAAAAGACTGTTTACGTGGAACTAAACGATGTTGAATCATTGTTTCTATAAAATACGAATTGGATCTCCTGATTCTATTCGTTGTCCTCCATAAAAACATACTTTTGAATAGTGGTTTTATATTTTCGTATGCCACAGTAATACATAGTATTGTTGCGTCATTGCTCTCGAAATAGGTTTTTATAAACATTCATTACAACATCTATTTTGGCCAGAGTTTCTAACAAGATTGACTTTCTTCAGAGTACTTCTTATAAAGTAGACCGAACTAAGTTGGGATTTATTTTTATTTTATTTTTGTGTATTTGCCATTTAAACGGCAAAGAAAATTCATCAGTTTCTTTCATGAATAGTTAGAAAGTGACAATACTCCTCATACTATATCATACTCTATACTCTATTTTATTTTGTACCTTTTAACATACATGTTCTTCAAATTTTGGAGAGACCAGTACATTCCTATACACAAGCATTATAAAATTATTATGGTGAAACAATAGTATAAGAGTTTGAAATTTTCTGAGTCAGACTATGCAATAGTAGGACCATCGTAAGTGCTTGCTTGTTTTATGTAAAAATGAATAGTAGAATAGAACATTCAAAATGAAAAATTTCTTTGTTTTTGACGCATGACATCTTGAGCTGTTTTCATTTTGCTACTTTCTTTTGATGTTGTACAGCCGACTCTCACAGTCTTGAACTCTCAAGGGACCAAGAAAAAAAAAGTCTACCTGTAAGCACAAAACTGAATGGAATAAGCCACGGTTTCAAGTTGAATAATGTTGACATTTGTGTGGCTCAAAGAAAATATCCCAGGAAAAAAATGGGCAAAGGCTGCTGTGATGTATTTTATGAAACGATCTTTTGATGAGTTATTAAAAATCTCATCTTTGAAACATTTTTTATTCATCTGACTTTTCATTACAGGTTATAAAAAGTTATAAGAACATGATACCATCTATATGAAATTTCATTTGTTATAATAATTGTCCATTGTCTTATCAGAATGCTTTTGCTTATCACCACGATTCTACCTTTCTTATTTTGGATTTAATATGGCTGTTGATGCGGAGCGATTAGATTATTATTACGAGCTAGGTAAATCCATTTATTTCCTTTGCCAAGAAAACAGGGCGAAGTAGGTCAAATGGCTTCGGTTTGTAAATACTCTTAAGTTATTTTCATTACTCCATTATAGTTGCTTGTTGCAATTGAATTAATGAATGTTTATTTTGTTCTTTTAGTTACAGCTCAGATTCTGCAGTATCAGAGCTTAGCTCACGGACTTTTCCCGTTGAGTATAAGTAACAAGACGTGTAGTGAAGGACACGTTAGAGATAGTGTATATTGTTCCATGTCAATATGGGCGCTTGCTTTGGCTTATAGGTATGGAAATGCTTCCCAGTGTGCAAAATCTTCAAAAATTTTCTGTGGAGGAGGGTTTTCTATAGGAATGGCTAGCAATATTGCCTGCTGTTTCAATAAAAAGAGACTCCTCCACAGAGACTTTTTGAAGATTTTGTGATGTAGAAAGAGTTCCTATTTTGGACAAATGATTACGGATCATCACAATATCCAAGGCCAAAAGCCACTACAGTGGACTTATTCAAATTTATCAGAAATGTTAATTCACATTAATCGTTCACCCAGATGTTAATTCACATTAATCGTTCACCCAGTCCTATGACCCTGGAGCATGACCAAAGCCAGTTCACAGAGCATAGGGGACATTGTTCTTACATTTTTGTCCTGAGGTGTGTTTGGACTAGCGATCTACAGTTTCTTGATCCTACTCTTTAAGCCTCTTTAAGCCTTCAACTGCGTATTATTTTCAAAATAATGGAAAACATATATATAATTATGCTGTGATTTTATAATGTTTACTTCGATCACCTTTGATCACGATCAACATTTTAGGATAACATTGAAACATATACACTCACTGTAACGTTCCTAGTTTAAAACATTTCTAGAAACGTTGATAATGATGAAGGCCGAACACACGAGTTGGAACACAGTGCAGTAAAGTGTATGCGTGGAATTCTTTTCTTTTATATGAGACAAGCCAATAAGGTATTTTTTGATCTTATTTTTTTCTTATTATTTTTATTTCTTATTTTTATGTTTCTTATTTTTTATCTTATTTTATTAATTTCTTACTTTGTTATCTTGATTATTCTATTAATTTATTTCAAAATTTGTATACCCCATAGAAAGTTTCGGTTTTCAAGAATTTTTATTCTTCCGAAACTTTAAAATTTTATGGTGGATTTTCATGGCTTCGTTTTAGTCTGAATGCAAAAATATAATTGCACATCAATAATTTAGCACATTTCAAAACAAAACCCTTTTTTGTTACTAAGATCTTTTTCTGTTTGATTAATTTAAGCAGGTGATACACGATCAAATTTGTTGAATCAAATTTATCGAATCCAATTTGCTGAAAGTTTAGAAGTTTAGTAGTGAAATAAAATTTTTGAAAAATTGGCTCAGTTTATTTTGAAACGTCAGCATAGCATAACGTGATTGGTTAAACTCATTTCACTACAATTTTAAAGCAGCTGATTGGTTGACTTTACTGTGAAAGTTGAACATGTCCAACAAAAATAAATTGAATAGAAAACCTGCTGAGACACGATCAAACTTGTTGATTTCAACAAATTTGATTCGATAAGTTTCATCTTATATCGCATGCTTTAGAGAGAAAATCGACTCAAAATCTGTCTTTATTTCAAAATAAAATGGTTTCTTCCTAGTTAGCTGTGACCACAGTGATAGCCAAACAGCCTTGTTTGCTTTCCTAATCCAAAATTATCACAATGCCAATAGTCTTTTTTGTTAGTGTGAAGTTTATGAAGTTAAAAGATGGCAGGGAAACTGATGTTAGAATGATTAAGGTGTGCAATAAAAATTTAATGTGAAAAAGTGTGAAAAAGACTTTTTGTGGTTGAGAAACAGAATGCAGTTAATTGTATATGTATATAACATAGGAGGTTAAACCTACTGATACACGTCATACAAAAAAATTCTTGCTAGTCAATTATAAATCCAAAGGAAACAGCTTCTTATAATTTCCAACTGATTTTGCATGCATTTTATTTTATTATTATTTTCCCCTTGCAAATTGTGTAAAGTAGATTTATAACGCATTCTTTTAACAGTTTTTCATAGTATAGGTGATGAGTGTAAAGAACACGACACTTCTATACAATGTTGAGTTTGTTCTCATCGAGCATTCTCATGATCACATGTACCTAACATATATATAACAAAGGAAGTTTGATGGCATAGAAAGAATTGAAGTTGATGCTTGGCCTAGTAAATAAGGGATATTCTGGTTAATATTAGTTTAGGAAGGGGTCAGACACGGAAGTCTTGGAGTGAAGTAGCGAGGAAGGATATAAGAAAAAAAGAAAGTGAGTAAAGATTTATAAAAGATAGAATAGCATGGAAGTCAGTCATCAAGATTTGTCCAACCCATGTAAGCAGACGTTAACCTGGGTATGATGATGAGTATGATTATATAGTACCATGTTTTGCATGAATTTCTTGCGGCCAATCATTCTATATATCAATTCTTTGCCTCGCTAATATTGATTTTACGATATTTTGTGTTTATTAGGTGGAAGCTTTCAAGAAAGACCAAAAGGCTGTCCATTCATTACACTGTAAATTCGACATTCCCACAACTAATCCGAAACCTGATGAAAATGACTTGCAGGTTTGTGAGATGCGACAAGGTTATTTACTTTTGCTTTTAAACACGCACCTAAGACTGTGTACTAATATAAAAATCAGGTAAATGTAAGAATGTAAAACAAGGGTAAACGTTCCGTCGAGTTGGTAAATACATGGTTGTAAATAACATCAAAAATCTTTATTATTTATATAATTATTTAGCCTCTTTGATTCTTACAAAACTGTTATCAATGAGGTCTTGATTATGAAAATCAGGGAGTAGTCCTGATTTCGTGGTCAGTGTCCCGTACATAAAAAAGGGCAAATCGTGGTATTATACTTGGTTAAGTAACACAAATCAAGAGACCTCATCATAGTCGGAAAAAATTTGTGTAATTTAAGTGTCGTGGATTGATTTGCTACTATCGTTTTTAATGAAAGTTTATAAATCTTTCAAGAAGTAAAAAGAGGAAATTCCATTAAGTAGAAGACACTTAATTAGAAGAAATTTAATTGGTAGAAGTTGTTTTCGGCATTTTCAGACACAGATAAAATTTGTAACAAAATCAGTAGGGAGGTCACCATCTGACTACCAGGTGATTCCTTTAAGAATACAAGTCGTCATGCTCTTTGATTAAATTTTCTTCATTTACATT
Source organism: Turritopsis rubra (assembly GCA_039566895.2). NCBI lineage: Eukaryota > Metazoa > Cnidaria > Hydrozoa > Anthoathecata > Oceaniidae > Turritopsis > Turritopsis rubra. Next base: position 5,698,941 of record CM077623.1, read on the forward strand.
ATAGATGGATGTTGTTGCATTGTATCTTCTTACATTAGTGCAAATGATTGCGTCTGGTTTGAGTGTATGTAGGAGTTTATTATTATGTAATGATCTAGTAGCTTAGTTGTGGCACCAAATTTAATTGAAGTGCAATTATTTAAATTTCTACTATTGCATGTCGTAATCAATTTCAGTCAACTCCACAGATCTCGTGGATTTCAACTTATCTATAGATTTCCCTGGCACTGTTTCTTACCATTTTTAATGAACACATAATTCCAGTGTCAATTCGTGTCAGTTTCTATTTCCTTTGCTAATATATACTTGTAAACGGTCAAGACATGTAACCATCTCTATTGATAACAGGAGGTTTTCCATACTTTAAGATAAGGCTTCACTTCGACTGATTCTATGACTGATCAAAATATATGAAAAAATTATTTTTTTTCATTTCAGATAATTTTTACCATTGATGAAGTGAATTTCATTCAGAATCTGGTTTACTATATTGAACGCACGTATCGAATTGCAGATTTTGGTGTTTGGGAAAGGGGTACGAAATACAACAATGGTAATGGCGAACTCCATGCAAGGTGAATGAAGACAACATTTGTGTTATCAATAATCTTCCACAACATCCTTGTCGATATTTTTGAATCTGTTCTTTATCAGCACTTCAAAATAGCCTTATAACATTATTCTATGTGATTTTTCTCATCATCAATGTGACTGTGGAAAGTGTAATACTGATTTTGGATATTACAACAGGTTTTGAAATCTATACAACAGGGAAATGAATACTTGTTGCTTAAGATTATTATATTACGTAGGTGTAATTTTAGCTAGTAGTCTCCTGATGGTGTCCATAGATAAGATTTAAATAAGTAACAGAAGAAACGTTTAGATGACAAAAACTTTTCAGATTTTAGAATATGTGAGTGTTGAGCAGCTATTAAGAATTTTTGTATTTCTTGGCCATGAAGTTGTATAATGTTTCCAAACATTTCTATTTTAAAAAAGATCATCATGCAAGGATGATTCTCATCCGGAGTTTTCATTTTGAGCTTCCTAATTCCAGATGTTTCCATTATTCTTAATACATTATGAGATAGAAGGAACTTTTATAGCTTGGTGAGCTTTAAGGCCACTTGAAGCTGTTTTATAGCTTTTTGGAAGTTCAAAAGTCAATATGTTTTGTCTTTGCCCCCAGAAACTCACCAAAGCTCTAGTCCCCCAGACTACCATCTGCATAATATGATTCCAGCTATGCACGAAACTTTTCCGGATATTTTAAAATATCATCCTTGTCATGTAATAGTGATGGAACGAAATGTTAATAATAGCAACTATCTTTGATCACATTAATGGTTCAGAAAAAGACAGGAGATAAAATGAAGGAGCTAAATAGTTGACATTTAGGGAAAACAATATTTTTTAAGGTTATTATCAAATTCCTGATGGAAAAAAAACAAACTTAATTCAAGAAGAATCTACATTGAAGTACATTGAAGTAAACGAATCACATTTAAAACATTTTCGTGAAGTTTTGCAATTGTTATATTGAAATTGTTATCTTTTATTGATGAAGTTGGAAATCACAATAAATTTAATTCAAAGGGGATGTATCAGATAGGTAGAAATGAATTTGAGCAAAACTCAAAATTTAAAGACATGAAGGATGCGATAGCAGTGTATTACTATACTTGTTCCTCTTTTTATTGCAAAAACGTCTAATTTTGGGGAGAGGACAAGGGTTTTATCTTTCTGTAAATCAGGATTAAGTGATTTTTGACCTATCAACCATAAATGTCTACCAAAAATATTTTGTAGCTCAATTGGTATGGTAATAGCAGCACTAGAAGCGATCAATGGATTTAATTTGTTTGGTAGCAAGGTGCGTTCAAGTGTATTCAACCTTTATCTTCAATCCATTGTATATCAATGATTGATTTATCAAAACACTTAAAATACAGAGTTGACTACAATGGTTATAGTGTTAGAATATTTTTTTTGCACATCCTGTGTTTCGTTCAATTCACATATATTCATCTTGATAGGGTAATTTGACATCTGTCATCTATGTCGATCCTGATGCTCACATGCGTAACAAATCGACTTTGTCGTCATTACTTCCCAGGGAATCAGATTCAAAGGTATTCTAATGTGTTTCTATTTAAACATTATCCCTTGCACAAAATTTTAAAATTTATATCTTTTTGTTTAAGCCGATTGACGCAGCACTATTGACTGTCATTGGATTTCCTGCGTTTGCTATCCATGATCCCAAGCTACGTAGTAAAACAAGGGCAAAAGTGATATCAAAATTGATGGTAAGGGTTGTTGCAAAAAAAACAAAAAAACTTTTGCAGCAATAATATCAAAATGCAAAATCCAACTCATTTCATGTCATTTTATCTAAACAGGGTAGATTTGGGCTGAAGCGTTTTCGACGAGATGGTTACGGTACGGTGATTGAAGATACTAGTAGAAAATTCTATCAACAGGGTGAATTACAGGTATCCAAACAAGAATTCAAGGATATTAAATTTTTCCTAAAGTTAAAAAGTTAAAGGCTTTTTCTTTATTATTCTTCATTTTTTTGTTTATATATAGATGTATCTTTTTATCTTTCCTATTTAGCAATTTGAAAATGTTGAATGTGAATGGCCAATGTTTTATATATATCTAGCTTTAGAAGGTGACATTTTGTATTTCCTTTTTTGGTTTATTACCTGGAAGTGTTGACAAATAAATTAATGTTTTTTTTCTTCACTATTTTCATTTCTTTTGAACCACAGTAAGGCTGATGACTCATTAAGCTATACTAGGGGACGATTTGAGAAATGGGAAAAAGCCACAGCATTGAGGATATTGACGTTTTTCGCATAAATATTTTTAAATAATGTATTGTAATAACTAGTAGGTAGTATACAGGCACGGCCGATTTGCCATTTCATGTTGGAACCCAGTGGGCGATTTTCTTCAAAAAGTCTCTGTGGAGGAGTCTTTTTTTGTTGAAACAGCAGCCAATATTGTCTGCCATTCCTATAGAAAACACTCCTCCACAGACTGTCTTGAAGTTTTTGCCCACTGGGGATAATAAAAGAATTACGTTCCAGAAATTTTGGCTTTGGATTTGGATTATACCAACATTGTCACTGTTTCAATATATTTGTTCAAAAGCAAAATTAATTTAGATTAATGAAAGTGAGCTATGTCATAAGTCATAATTCTATGTCATAATGTTTTGTTTGGCCAAGTTTATGTTTATATATCAGCCATTATTAATCAAAATGTCAGGTCATTTTCAACAGTCGTTTTTGCTTTTGCAGTCGTCCGATATTGATTTAGCAATTTCTAAAAGAATTGTTTCAAATAAATGGATGCAATTTTTGAACCATGTATCTTTTACATTTTGGATGGAATGTTGTCTTCTCTTATATTGGTTTTTACACACCTTCTAAATTTCTTGTTTTATACATTTCATTTGCTAGCTATATTTAATGGAGACGCAACTGGTGGTGATTATTTAGAAAAACTTGAACCACTGTTAACATACACACAGTTTGGTGAGTTCTGTTTGTTGAGATAGACAGTAATAATACTTATATGATTCACTTCATCCTGCTTAGAAAAAATAATTATACCTACTTATGTTTTCACGTTATTCTGAATTTAAAGATGGCACCATTCCTTTCTTGGATGTCACTGGGATGTAATTTTTCAAATATTCTTGAGCATGAATCATAATTCTGTAAATATACTTTTAAGTCATTTGTTTTTTTTGGTTTTTTTGTAGGAAAAACTATTCCCAAATATTATTATGTTGCCAAAGACGATCTTGCATTAGAGCGTAAGGCACCCGGTGAAGCCGTCCGCTGGCCTAATACTGATCTAGAAGACACGTTTTTGTGGGGTCAATCATTGCTTATCATTGCAAACCTTCTGGGTATAATTGGTTTATTATTGTTAACTATAAATAGCTTTTCCATTTTGAATCCTATCATTATCCTATCTTTATTTAACTTATTTCGATTAATTATAGCCTGGAAAATCATCTTCATGTTATTTTGTTTTCTATACTTTCCTATCTTGTCAGCTTACCTAATAGCAGTTTGAGAGTGACAGGGAAAATTGTGAACATGACAGAGAGGATAAGAAGAGCTAACGATATGATTTGAATGATATAAAACACGACAAGTGATTTGATGTGCAGCATGTCAATCGTTCATGAGTTGATGATGAACAAAACCCATGTTATATCCATTATTCACCATTAAACTGTTTTTGTTTATGTCTAGTTGAAAAGCTGATCATGCCGCATGATTTGGATCCAGCCTGCCGATCATCTCAAGCAAATAACAAAAATCTACCTTTATCTAATCTCAGATATTCAACTTTTCAAGTATGGATTCAGTAAAATATAATTCATGAATGCTTATTGGTTAACATAGTATGAAGAGCATTGCCTCAAGATTCTTTTTATGTTTATTTGGGTTTGTTTACTTGGGTTTGTTTGATTTGGTTTGGTGTTTCTTTGTTTTTTAGGCAAGTGGATGTGAATTGGTTATTCAAGTCTGTTTGATATCAGAGAGTAGAACGTATGTATTCTTATGTAAAAATTTTAAACCACAGGTTATTTTTTATACTATCACATTGGTTTTTTTTATGACAAATGGAAAGTTGAGAAATGCAGCGGAATATCTAAAATCCGAACATCTAAGGGACCCTTATACAAAATGGTTTGGTTTAAAGAGTATTCAAATTTGTGGAAGTTCAGTAACAAAGAATTCATAGGTGAAAGAAAGTTTGAGTTATAGAAGTTCGAACTACAGACTATACCAAAGTATTATCAATAAGAAAATAAAAAAATGAACGTTTGTCATTTTGATTTTAGATTGCAAGCTCATTTAGCAACATATGGTGTTGAAACCCAAACACCCAAGGAAATCGAACCGATTGTCATCTGCCCACCACATGACTTAGTTCAAGTACGTACATTTTATTGTTTAAACGGCCGGAGTCTTAGAAGAGAGGCTAAGAAAATTCAGATTTTCAAAATCAGATCCTTGTTGTGTTGCGTATTCTCCATACATCATCATCACTATGATCACTATGAAATGTTAGCTTATGGGATGGAGAATTATCCTTAACAATGTCTGTTTTTCTTATTGCTTTTTGGGGGGTTTTTTCCGATTGAATTTCAATATGTAAATTCATTTTTTCGAGGGAAAGTTGTTATTTTTAAGGTTTTGAGTTTTACTGTCTGTAAAATTCTTAATCAGCAGAATTTTGGATACTCGTGTTTTCATAAGAACCTCACCTTCTGGTCGAGACTGGAGTTTCTTAATTACACCTATTTGTTTAAATATGAGGTTTAAATCTCAGATGATTTCCTGATAGTTATGCTTTATAAAATGAAGCTCAGCTAAAGGGTGATTCTAAAAGAAATTAGGACTTTCCTGAGCCTTAGATTTCTGGTAGATGAGTAGTTTCTTAAGCATGATTATTATTCTTTCATGAAGGTTTTTGAAGAATTAGGAAAAAATTACAAGTTACAGTTATCTGGTCGACCTCAACGTCCTTTGGGTGTATTATGTACCAGCAAAGTGAGTATCCTTTCAAACAATACGTCCATCACTTATGGTTTTGCCATTTTGCCTTTGATCTGGTCCTGGTTTTTCTCATTGTAGATCTACAGAATCGTTGGTAAAACAGTTGTTACATATCCCATCTTGTTGGACGAGAAAAGCTTTTACATGTCACTGGATATGTCTCTTTGCATCAACGATTTAAAGGTGTTGACTATTTTCTTATCTTCACATGGTTCCATCAAATTCAACATATTCTTTTTATAAGATCAAGTAGTTTTCATTGATAGCAAAAATTCAAAATCTTTTTCTTTAAGAAGATTAGTCTGTTCTTGTAAATTCATTTATCTCTGAAGGCAATGCTTTGCAAAAAACAACAACAACCATAAAAAAACATATTAAAGGATCGATCTCCCGTCCAAGTTTCAAGCAATAGACACTATCAGCTACACACTCGAAATGTGATGACTGTTTCACTTCCAAATCGTTTTCCATTTCTATTCAATTTGTTTGATGAAAAATGAGGAAACAAAAACAATCTTTTCTTGGTATTCTTTTGAACGAATTTGCTGGTACGTGTCACCATGTGAAACCTCAACAGCGTTTCTGTTCAAATTATAGAACTCCTTGCAGTTTGTTAAAAAGAACTGGAACATGAAGGGACGACCAATCATTTGCTACTTCCTCCGAGATTACAATTTCCGGTACCATGATGGTCCTGTTTTCTTTTACTTTCATTTATTATGATCTGATGCATGGAGGGCGGAAGAATTCATATCCTTAGAAAATTTGCATTTTCACATTCACCCGGAAATCTTTATGGTTTTTATTTTGCACCTGCGTGTCATTTTTCTTTCTGAGCAACCAAACTTTTTCTATCCAAGTGTGGGCATTTATTCGAACTGGGAGATTAAAGTTTGATTTTCGGCAATGAGAAATTTTTCTTTGTGAGAATTATGTTTTCCTAATTTTCGGTCCAAAATCAGTGAGGATTTTTTCTCGAGATTCTCAGTAGGATTTTCTCTCATTTTTCTCTAAATTTCACTGTTTTATTAAACCTTTTCATGTCTTATTCACAATGATCTAGTTTGATCATTCTTTTTTCTACTTCAGTGGGCGGCATGCTTCAGAAATGGTGGATTTTATGTCTGAGTTGAAATCTGGTAATGTAAATGGAGTCAAAATCAAACTTGGAAGGTTACAGGTGAAATATAAAAGTTGTCATTGAAACTTCTATCTTTAGGAAACGGTTTAACTGAGAAAATATCCCAATATAAGTCTTTGCAAAATCACATAAAAACACCGAAAAATAGAATTATCACCAAGAAAATTTCTCTTTTTTCTCGAATTGTTTTCCTCGTTTATTCGAGTTTATTATCGCCAAAATGCTTTCAACAACTAAAACAGTTTTTCCACGAAGATGTCCAAACTTTCATGATTTTTTCATTAAAAAATGCGAAAAATTGCTTTAGAAAAACAATTATTGTGAGGTGATGATTTTTCCATTCAGGAACAGATCTTTTACACATGTCACATCTCATCTCACACTATTAAGTAAGTAAGTAAGTAAGTAAGCCACCCGAAGTTTCCAGTCCTTGGATTTCCACCCATATCGGTTGGTTCTTCCGCCCGCCGACTTGCAACTGGGAAGTTGACTTATCGCCAGAGATACGTATAGCATTGCTCTAACTTGCTCGAAGGCCAGTGATGAATACATATTTTGTAATAATGTATAATAATTGCTCTTTCCTGAAAAATATTATTTACTTTCTAGACATTGATGTCAGCTGGTGTAATCGAGCACTTGGACTACCTGGAACCAAAACATTGTGCCTCGATGTATGTATGCTCACGTTATTGTCACATGAATATTTTGCAAAACCTCTCATAGGTATCTATAGGTTTGTATTAACCCTATACTAACTGGTTATGATGGATGGACGTCATAGGTATCTATAGTTTTGTATAGGAGGTTTATATAGGTTCTCCTTACAACATGTTTAAATGAGTTGACTCAAGTGCCAAGGTTGTTAAATCTAATGCAAATTTTATGCTGCTATTTTTTCTTTGTATTCCAGTAACGTGCTCACAAATGAAGAGGAAGGCCTGTATCTCTCCGCATCAGGCTTCGAATCTACGTACCAACCTTTGGCATCTCCTGAAAAAGAATATTTTAGTGATAAAGATTTTTCTTTGAATGTGGACAGCCTTTCTACACAAGAAATCCTACCTCTCCTTAATGATGCAGACAGTTTGAGTTTGCGCATGTATCTACTGCAAGTAATTCAACAGAGAGAAGGGCCGGCTTACACGATCGCTGATAACTCTGTTGAAGACTGCATTACAGACATTTACTTGAAATCTTGTTACATTCACGCATGGTCGATTGTCAGGCGTGGTGCTAGCCTTCTTGGTAAATCCGTAGCTAGCCTGGCTCCATCCATCACAACTATGCTTGTGCACGGAAAACTGGTAACTTAATCTTATCCGTAATTTACCCCAACGGACCCCGTCCATCTCCTTATGAAAAGAAGAAGAGAATTGTAAATAATTTTTACAAATGAATTTCAGGTCAGTATTGGCGCTTTTGGTCATCAGGAGTACACAATATTTGCGCCCGTCACGCCTGCTGAAATCAAGGTAAGCATAAAATTTTGCGCCATTCACGCCCGGTGGTATGCATTTTATTTATTGCCAGCCGAATTTACATTTGTACTGTTTATTTGCGAGTTCTTCGAAAAACCTGTTTTCTGAATATCTTGTGGAAATTTTACAATGAAAGTGTTAAACGGATAGTTTATGATTAAGAAAATAAACAGAAGCATCTTGATTTTATTTAAATATATATTCTATTATTAAGACGTTTCGATGCTCTCCGAGCATCATCCTCAGTAAAATCATTTCATTTTACTGAGGATGATGCTCGGAGAGCATCGAAACGTCTTAATAATAGAATATATATTTAAATAAAATCAAGATGCTTCTGTTTATTTTCTTAATAAAACTCCTTGCCCGGTTAAATTTGTTTTATTATAGTTTATGATATTTTTTGTTCACCAATAGAGCATTATTTACGATGTTTGTATGAGTTTCGATCCCAGAGAAGTTTCCCTGCAACAAGAGGTACCTTCAAGAAGATTTGTGTAGTTAGAAAATCTTTATTATGTATACTGAAACCTCTTTTTTCTAATTTTGTTTGTACCTGTAGATGGTAATCTACTTGGCCAACATCATCTCGACAGAACCAGAATTGTTTGATGGAATACTGAAAATCAGAGTTGGGTAAGCAAGTCGTTTGGTTCTCCTGATATCTATAGTCATAGAGAGTGTGGAATTTGTTCCACTGTTTTTTTTAGCTGGATTATCGAGGCCATGAAGCACTATTTGACAATGTGTGATTTTGTACCAAGTGACGAGATTCGGACGGTAAAATTGTTTGTTTGTTAATCTATGATCTGATCTGTTGTAAACATATTTTTTAAGAATGACCATCTCAACCATACGTTATTGAACCTACGTTATTGTCTCCATTTCAGTGTCTTTACAAATTGTATCCAAAAGAAGTCCAACACTTAACAGTAACAACCCTTCGTGGGCGTGGTAAATTTCGATCATTTGACGTCACTCCTCGGTACCGTCACATTATCCTGTCTGTGTTTTTTTATCCAGCTTTGAATATCAGTTTTGCTAAGTTCGACCTTTTGAATCCTTTTAGAAATATGCTAGAGAAACGACAGTTGGAAGGAGCGCTGGGGAGGGTACCATCTGGGTTTTATAGAAACGGTACGTATTTTTTTAATGTTTGCAAACCTTCTTTGTTGTTGTTGTTGTTGTTGTTGTTGTTACTTATTTTCTTATGACTTTATGAAGTCTTTCCTCTCTTTTTTTCACTTTTTAAATTGTTAATTTTTCTTTACTGTTGCAACTTCTCCTACCAGTTATTCAAATGAATCAGCCTGGATTCTTTTATTCTTTTAGTCTGGGACATTCTGAAGCGTTCCTACGGTTTGAAAATTAACAATCTAACATTACCACAGCAGCCAATTTTGACTGAAATGACGGTAGACGAAACGCGGTTTAAACTTCGAGTAGAGGAGATGTTGTTGGAAGCTTCGAATCCTGTGGATAGGCAAATGCTTGTGGAGGTCTCCTTTAACTATAAAAAGACATTTATTCAAATAAAAGAATGCACTAAGGGAAGACGTCCATAAAGGCCGTTTTCCATTAAGGTGGAATCTTCAGCGGGGAGTAGCGCAATAATTAACTTTCGCCGACTTTGCGCATGATCTTTTGTCTAAACTTACCATATTTGAGCGGACGACAAAAGTTGAAACTCTTCCATCTTCATTTGTGCGGATTTGCATGTTCTGGGAATAATTGTTTTTTATGAATTGAATGTTTTTTAAATAAATGTTTTACATGATTTTATATAATCCGCGCGGACAATTCCCCCAATAAGGTTATACAATTCCGCCAAGCGGAAATCCGCTGTGTGCTCGCTTTTTTCAACTACAGAGCATGCGCAAATTTCGCACAAAAAATCGCACTGATTAATGAAAACGTCGGTCACCATAGAAACTGACATTGATAACATATGTGATGTTAGGTGCATTGTGGGAATATATGAAGAAAAGATGAAGGAACAGGAGAGGATTGTGATTCTATATGGGCTGTGCAGTTTGTGTGTTGTAAACAAAAGCTCCCAGAAAAAAATGGTCTTTGGAAAGCGAAAGCACTTATTTCTAATCTCGGATGTTTCTTACGATAAAGCCCTGTTCATATGTACACCTTTACTTTCATCTTCACTTTCGCTTTCACTTGTAAACTATTAAACTATAATGCTCACTTTGACAACATCAGTCATCCAATGAAAATTCTCCTATTTACACGTGTTTAATTTGTATTTTTTTTCTTCAGGTGTTGATGGTGGTCATCGCGATCCTAAGTCGAAATCCTGAAATTCAAATCCAGTCTGTAATTGATTTATCGGAGGTCTGTTCTATTTCAACTTTTTTGAAACCTAAAGATCCATTGACAATTTCTCCTAACTTACCCTTAGGCTAGGTTATGCTTTCGTGCTTTCAAACATTTTTTATACTCGGAAAGTTGTTATCAAGAATGGAGGGGAGACAAAGCAGTGTTTGTGTTGTTGGTGCTTTAATTGCAACTGTTTTGAGACATCTTTTACATTATGTTTTCAACACAAGTTCCTATTAGTTTTGTACTTAGAATTTTTCATCTAAAGGTGGATCTCCACGAGGAAATTTTTCCTTTGTATTTCGCGTCAAAATATCGGTTAACGACCATTTTGCACAGTCTTCTAGAGAGATGAATGTCCGGCTTACGTGTGGAATTTCAATACTGTACCATAATCTGGATGGGATGTCTGATGTATAATTACTACAATTTCCTTTCTATGTTTTTTCCTCGGCATGTCGAGCATAAGGAGTTTTTAAGGAGTCTGTTCATTTGAAAGAAGAGAAGTGACCGGGCTGTCATAGAAAAAGTCACTTTTTCAATACCCTGTTTATATTTAGTTGGTGGATGCTGCAATAAAATTATATCTCGATGAAAACCCTGATCACGTAAGTTACAATGTTCATTAAATCCGACTATTTAGCAATGTCATTTACGATCATCTTTCTGTAGTGCGTTAAGGGCGCTATTTCAAAATAAATTAATTGTCGCTGTTTGGAGCTACTTGCTCATAAGTAAGTAAGTAAGTAAGTAAGTAAAGTATTTATTTGTCTATAACTCGACGGGAGGCCACACTCATAGAGTTAATCTAAACAAAGGAGGTGGTCCCCTATAAATTGTTACAAAGATAGAAAAAATTTATCTTAATTGACAAAAAAAAAAAAAAAACACACAAAAAAAAACCAAAAAAAAACAACAAAAAAAAACAACAAAAAAACAAATATAAATATAAAAACATCAAATAAAAATAAAAATATAAATAAAAAGAAAGAAAAGAAAAAGAAAAGAAAAATGTAAGAAAAAGGTTAATTTAATCAACATAGGATGAGAAAAAGAATAAATTTGCGAGATACTTTAAGCGACTTAATGCTAAAGTTGAGATGTCATCAACAGCAAGGTAATTTTGTAATAAGTTCCAAGATAATACAGCTTGGTAACAAAGTGAGTTGTTGCCAAAGGAGACAGTTGTCATAAGGCCAGTTTTACACTAAGAAAGTTCAGATTTAATGTTGTTGTTTTTTTTGTTTTTTTTGTCAGACCCGAGAAGATTTCTTCATGTTAGAACAATCGAAGAAAAGCGCCACAATGAGCTATTTGGCTCGATCATTCGTTACCAATGTATTGAACAATTCGCTGTTTCTTCACAGTGACGCGGAAACAAACTGCTGTGTGTCATGAGTCAGCATATTTCTATTCAAGCGATGTTTAGGCGTTGAAATCCCGTCAATAGATTTCCTGGAATGAAAATCGTGAGCGTTTGTCAGGGTTATTCGCAGTTGTCCTTGGTTACACAATGATGAGCTTTCTGATTGGTTGTCATGTTCAACGATGTTGTTTTACGAATTTCTATAAAAAACCAACTACGAGGATATCATCATTCCATTCTCTTTCATTCATGAAACAACGAGAAACAGAAATGATCATCCACGTGTCTTTTATTAGATTTTATCTCGTTGTATTTATTTGTAGGCATTATTGTAAGTATTCTATTGAGTGAGGGATTCAAATAGAAGTCTCTGAAGAATGTCAAATATACATAACGGACATAAGAATTGAATTTTGATTTGCACATTTCCGCGCTATTTTCGTAATTAGAGGCATAATCTGGTAAATTGCATTGCGTCGAAGTAACTGAGAAAGGTTCCAATCGGAAGACGAAAGAAGGTAGTCCACATCAAAGAATGACAAACTGGAGATGATTTGATTCGGATACCATCTTAATGCGCAGTTGTGACAAATTGACGTCAAATTAACAGAAAAGTGGTAGGGTTTGTTACTTCACCATAATGATATATCTTGTCAAGTCTTTGATTTTTATGTTCCTTTTAATGCCGATTGTTTTCTCGATTATCCACGAGAACTTTTGTGCGAATCACAAAGGCTCGTTACAATGTGAAATACAGAAACTTATGAAAGAGAAGGTCGGTTTCCGTAATTGCGATCCAGTGGAGAAAAAAGATTGCCACGTGAATGATTTTATTCACTCAAATATCGCAAGTTGTCATTTAGCCAATAGAGATTACCAGGGCGTGACTGGTCCCAACTACGACATCATTCCAAATCTAAAGTAAGGTCAATTAATTTGTTGCATTTTAAGTCCGATATCGTCCAAAAAACCCAGTGTCTGCTCATCATACATAATTTTGAATTTTGATTTTTACATTTTCGAAAAATAATAGTGGATTCTCTTGTCTTAACATTTAGTAATCTCCTCCATACTTATTTTTTGGCACCATCAATTCTCCATCGTTGTGTGATATCGTTCTTTTATTACTATATAGATACATATATTAAAATTCTATATATTTTTTGTTTTATCTTCAGGTGTCTTCCGAAGATTACTGTGCCAAGAGATATTGAGAATGAACGTGTTGTTCGTATAAGTGCGGGAGATCCAATATGCGTCCCAACTATCTACGGCAAACGAATAGTATGTGGAGAGCAAGGAACGCGATGTGTCTGCTCATCAGGTTCTCCCGGAAGTTTTCCTATAGCTAGATTTAAATGCAGGTAAGATTTTAAATACTCTACTCTCTCTCCTCCGTCTCTTTCGTCTTGAAAAAACGGACCGATTTTAATGGACCTATAATTTCCTATGAATATATCGGAATATCGGAATTCAAGGAATATATACGCTTTCCTGAATTTCTGTTTAAAGATCGGGTTTTGGGCTAGTCAAACCACTCAGCCTCGTTTTCATTATCAGAATTGCTTCTTATCACAGTAGACATTCTGTAATTCGAATATCGAATTGGCTGTACAAAATAATGGTTCTATTTATGGAGTGTTTGAATTGAATTGAAGTGTATTTTCAGAGAACATGGTGAAAGCCCTTTCAAATTAGTTTTCACACCAGGGAGGAGAGTGTGGATAGATTGTTTCGTACAATCGGTCACATACGATATTCGCCTCGTTTTAATGCTTGATGATAATGTTGACAATTGCGTCATTCACAAAAAAATGTTAACTGATTTTTCGCGGGAATTAAATTTGGGGAACTGTTTAGAACCCGATTTTACGCGAAAATGTTTTCCGTGAAAGTACAAACGTCTTATATTTTAAAATGAAGGCCTATTTTCCGAAACTGTGTATATTTAGGCCCGGTTGTTTAACGCTAAAAACTACAAGTTTAACCTGGAAAAAAATTAAGCTGAAATTTGGTCCAGGCATCCAAAATACTGTCAGAAACCACCAAAGAAAAACCCGTCTGAAGACATGGGGAACATGCATTTTTTTTATGTCATATTAATAATGGTGTTTTTTGCAGTGATAAATTCAGAAAAACTATATAATATATTTGTACTTTTATCAAAATTATCAACATATTTTCTTTGGTTTAATTTTGTTCGTTTTGTTTTTTTAACAACTATGTATGTATACAATGGATGTGTGTTAAGCCCTTTTTTACAGGAAGTTGAATACAAGGGAGCATGCGAAAGACAGTTGGTACTGGCTCAGTTATAAAGTACCCTCGCTATGAATTCAAGAGAACATGAGTAAATTCTTGGAAGGAAAAAGTGATGCTCAGTGGTGCTAGCTGTAGTGTAGACACTGTTTTAAAAATTGAATAAGAACTTACTGAAAAAAGTTTAGGACATTGGTACACGTCAAGCTGGAGGCGTCGTAAATGAGACGATCAGCTAAAGGCTTTATTAATAGAGCTAACAATCCTGATTTGCTGAAGGATTTTGGAGGAAACCTAGAGAACTAACAGGGTGCGTGGTGTGTTGAAGTCGATCAATTGGCTAAAGCGTTAAACTACCACAGGGAAGGTCGAAGACCACCACAATTGTTAGCTGTTGAGAAGTTTACTTTTGAAAGAGAAATATCGAAGATGGTTTCAAAACATGACATGACATTGCTAAATGTCTCGTATTAAATCTAGACCAGAAACCACTGTCGTATGTTATTCCTGGAAAGTGTTCATTCAGTTTCAAAGGTGTTAAAATGTTCCTGTCAAAGGCGTTGACGATAAACGGTTCGTTCAAGGGGCATGATAACAATACGTTTAAAGAGTTTTACGGTGATGATTGTTCCACATAATATCACCAATAAATTCCAACCTCTTGATACTCCCGTACACAAGGCAGAAAAATCATTCATTCAGATGCAGTGCAATGTATGGTTTGCAGGTCATGGTTTCATCCAGGTTTCATCCCCATTGTTAGGATTAAAAAACGAAGAAAAAGAACAATTTCCACCTGGTTCAGAACTTAACAAAATAATGTTAACTAAAGCCACTTTTGAAATGTTTGGAAAACGCTACCGTTTAAAAGTTTTCATGTATGTATTTTATACATAAAATAAAACAAGTGAATAAGATTAATAAAAGTGGGGGGAGGGTGTCAGTGGGAGGAGGGTGTCTGTGGGAGGAGGGTGTCTGAAGCTGTAGTAGACGCAGTATACAATTGAAAATAAGAGGGATTGTGACCTTAACCAAGGTTTATAATTAGTAGGGTAATCGAGACAAATGAAGTTATGTTTCAAAGCATTTGATACAAGGAGGCCTGAACAAGAGAGGCAAAGGGGCAAACTAGACATCCACTGGCTAGAAACTATTATTAATGACAAACAATAATGGCATATCAAATCAGTGAGTGGAAACCATACAGGTGAAGTATCAAAGACCCATTAGATTTGAATGTGACAACCAAATTATCAGTCATTACATGCAGGTTGATTTGTATAATCATCTTAGTAGTGAGCCTGAGATAATAATGAATGGCTTTACTGGAATCGTTGAAGCAGTTGAAACCACAAATAATGTCATGGAAAGAATCGAGAATCGTTTTTAGATTTTCTATTGGACGAGAAAAATTGTGTCGCAAAATATGACGGCTTATTCAAATTTCCCCACAACCTCCTTCCCTGAGAAGGGAATTCAGCTTTTCGACATACCACATACGAGAAATACGTAATTCTTATGTCGAAGAATGGAAATGCCTTGCTTGGGAACCAGGTGGCAGTTGACATGCCACTAAGCATATAGGACAATCGGTGTATAGTATAACAGGTCTAAAATGTTCTGCTAATGGAGATCTCAAAAATTCACAGAAAAGAAAAAATCTGAGACATAATTTTTCAGACAAAAATTTTCGTGGGACAAAATTTTCGCCTGACTAGTCAGAATTTCGTCACTTTAGTCCGATAAGGTAGTCCTTCTAATTTTGTCACTGCAAAAACCGTCATTTTGAATTTCTTCAGGGGAAAGTGTTTTTTTGGGGTTTTTTTTTTGGTGGCGGTGGTTGCTGACAGTATTTTAGATAGCTGCTCTAAATTTCCTATTCTTTTCTGGGTGAAAACCTTAAAGAACTGGACTTATTATGGAATGACACTGCACCAAAAGTAAAATAAAATGTAAAACAATAAATACAGTGAAACCTCCTTTATAGAGGACACTTTCACAGAAACGGATTCCTTTTCTCCTTGAAGTCCAAACCTCACTTAACGGAAACCTCTTTTTTGGTTCCGATGGTGTCCAGGTATAGAAAGGTTGGGCTGTAATTTGAAAAGACATCGAGAAACGTTTATTCTTTAATTTGAAGATTACCTGAAAAAATAACGAATTTTTCGACGTGTATAATCCCCGTGTAGTCTTGCTCTATTTTTCCCAATCTTCAAGATGTTACCACAAAAGACATGTTATGGAATGTTTTGTGCTCTCATTTAGGTGTCAGTGGTTTATAGACTATTGTACCATTCCGAATATTTGCGCAGGAGAGACATCATGCGATACAGTGTCCGGAAGTTTGGTATGTACCGGTGGCGCTATAAATCAGTGTGATGCGAATCCATATCTCTGCCAAGAGAAAAACGCTTATTGTGTCGAGTTGGAAGACAAAAATGTGAAATGGTTTCATAGAACAGAAATCGAAGGCGAGGGATTTGCTTGTTTCAAAAAGAAGGTTTTCAAAAAAATGCAAAGTTTAGCGCCATTTTGTAATTTCAATAAAACAAATCATAAGCTGTCGGGTGATGGCTTTTTACGCCCAAAGAACAGCTTAGACTATTGCTGTTACCGCCATCTTTTTTGTATTGAAAAAAAGGGTGCCATTGGTGGATATTTGTTCAAGAGGCGACCGTGTTATTGTAACATTGAATTTAGGAAGTGCGTGCAACGTGTGAAAGATCAAAACATGATTATCATTTTGAAAGAGTTACTATTAGTCATTCAAGCAATCAAACACTGTTCACTGGATGACAGCGGAAAATGCAATCCAAAAATCCCTCACACGTGTCAGAAAGGTGATTTAGTCGACCCGTCGTTAGCTCATTGTGCTGTAAATTGCAAAACCGGTCCATTATTACCAATTGAGTTGCGATCATGTCGCATACGAAAATGTGTTCCTCCGAATAATTTAAAAAATCGACGTGTGGTAGATGTTCCATATTACAAGGAAAGTTCGCTATGTGACGCTGTGAGGGGCTTACCCATTACTTGTGGCTCCGATTACACTAGGTGCGTATGTGATGGAAAACCAACTTTTCAATACTTCACGGATGGTTGCAGATGTCAATACTGGCCACCGACATGACTGTGTTATCACTTCATGGATAAAGTTATGAGTAATTATAAATTTCAAAAGATATAATTATACTAGAAATAACTCTTCTTATTTCCCCCGTTGATTTCAACAAGGAAGCGTTTTTTAGTCACCACAAGGAGTTCGAAATTTTATCATTCAAATACAAGAGAATCAAGAGGGGTGGTAAGAAATATGGTCGGGGTTGTTTATATTTATCTATATACTAATAGCGAGTTGTGCATCCACTTTTTAGTTCGGTCAGTGTGAATAAAAGGACTGGGAACGAAATGTTCGTATGGACTGTGATATAGTGACATTTTAGGTCGTGCGTAACTGAGTTGTCGAGATATAGGCGATATTAGTATTATAGGAGTAGCGCGACGTCAGTGGGCACATTGCATTGCACCCTAAATAGAGCGCGATATTTAAGGGCAAATATCTCGACAACCAATAGAAATAACTGACGTCACTTTGGGCACGCGATATTGGCGATGGGGTGTCGAAAAATTTGGGTCCAGAACTTTTGGGGGACGGGTATGACGTCATTAGGATCTTTGATCATCGATATCTCCGTAACGATACGTCGTACACAGACGATCCAATACATTTTGTTGATCATGTTTTCGAGCTCTACAACTTAGTGATACCTATTCTTAGGAATTATGTGATCTTATTTTTCGTCACCGCCATATTGTAAGAGAGAGAGGGTAAGCACGGGGGTTGGGGTCAGTAACTCATGGGGAAAGTGAACCGGTAAAATGTTTTTACCCGGGATACTAGTCTTATATATAATAGCGAGTTGTGCATACCACTTTTATTTTAGAGAGTGATACATTTAGAAAAATTTCACGGTCATTTTCTCACGAGGAGCGCGTAAAACCACGCTGCTGCGACAAGCGTTTTTTCGGTATTTTTCAGTATTAGTAATGGTCCAACTCCATCTTACGGGTTTTTTCATGTCGAAGGGTGTTGTACGTGAGAGAAGACGATGAAAGGTCTCCACGGAGGAGGATGCAATGCAATGGTTTTTCGTTTGAAATATTCTCAACGATCATTTTTGTTGGTGAAAAAGAAGAGCGAAGAAACGTTTTTTGTTGTTTGTTGTTTGTTTTTATTTCAAAAAGGGAAGAATAATATTGTTGTTTGTTGCGAAAGTATTAGTAAAGTTACTACCAGTCGTATGATGATGATGCAGAAAAGAAACGAGGGTTTTTAAAACGTAAACAAGTCTGATTTTGTTTTCGTAAAGATTGATTCGCGAGACGAACGAAGAAATCAAGCGAAGGATTGTATTATTATTATTAAACGTATTAACGAGTGGAAGAAAGAAATAGTAGTAGAAACGTGTACTGGAAAGTGAAGAACATCTTACTTTTACAGTTATTAAAAATGGTTTTGCACAGAAGAAGTTGTCAAATGATAGCAAATGGTTTTTGATTTATTTCTTTTTCTTGGAACTGATGGTTTCGTAAAGATGGAATTAACGAGTGGAAGTATATACATTAAATTGAATCAAAACACGAAGATAATGTCGTTATTTTTGGTAGTAATGGTGTGCTGGAAAGCAAAGAAACTGTTAATGGAATTGGAGGATTGTTAACGAAGTGGTATTTACATATTGTGATTAAAAATGGTTGCGTCGTTGCAATCATTTCGACCATGTGGGAAACGTTATCAACATATTGTGTGGAAGAGCTAAACTATTATTTCTGAGGGGTTTCTTTGCATGTGAAGCAGTAAATGGTTTTGTGTTACGCTGAGATATTATTGCTGATGTTGTTGTTGTTATATTTCAAGCGAATTTTTGTGGCTGTTTTCAAGAAAGTTAAAGCTCTCTCTCTCCCCCCCACCCCATAATGATGATTGAATATCTAACACCCCCTCTCCCCCTACACCCCACACCGCAAGCTAAAATTATAGGTTTTCATACTGTACTAAACACATCCTAGGGTTATTTCATCTTTTCTTTTATTTAAGCTATGTTTTTATTGCTATTATATAATTTTGTTTGTTTTGTTAGTGGGGAAGGTGTAGTAGGAGGGAGACCACTGAATGTCTTTACATTTTAATCTTCACTATGATCACATCTACCTATTCTATGATGGTTCTATGTATTCCTGTATCTATGTCATATATTTATTAATTGAGAACTGTTTGTTGTTTTTGATTGTTGTTTGTTTTATATATTCTGTCAGTGGGAGGGGAGGGAGAGTGGTGTGCACAATGTGTGATTTCAGTATAAGTTACTGTTTTGCTGCATGATGTGCCTACTGTTTATTGTTTTTGGCTTGGCGTATGTCGTTTAGGAATCCTTGATTTTTATGCCTGGTGCTTATATCTTGGTTCTATAGTAGAAATGTCAGTGCACATGATATTTATTTATTCGGTGCTTTTACAATCTAAAAGAATATGTTCTCTAATATTTTTTCTGTTTCTGATGATCAGGTTCTTGCTTCTGTCCTAAATGATTTCTTTGTTTTTAGATAAGAAAATTTAGTATAAATAAAGATTATGACGAGAAGAATGAATGTGCCAATCATGGTTTTACATCATATGGTACATGCAATTGGTAAATCATTTAATGAATTCATGGTGGAAAGACCCTTCGGTTGAATCCTGAGCCGGTATAATTTTTTTATGATTCACATTTGATTCAGGTATCTCGGACAAAGACATAATTTTACGGTTTCACTCAATAGTTGGAAAATACATTAAAAACATTTTTAAGGGTGCATTCATATAAAGTATATACATAAAAAAGTGAATGAAAACACGAAGATAATGTCGTTATTTTTGGTAGTAATGGTGTGCTGGAAAGCGAAGAGACTGAATTGAATTGGAGGATTGTTAACGAAGTGGTATTTACATATTGTGATTAAAAATGGTTGCGTCGTTGCAATCATTTCGACCATGTGGGAAACATCAACATATTGTGTGGAAGAGCTACATCGTTATTTCTGATGTTTTTTTGTTGCATGTGAAGCAGTAAAGGGTTTTGTGTTACGCTGAGATATTATTGCTGCTGTGTTATTGTCGTTGTTTACTTTTGAAGCGAATTTTGTGGCTGTTTTCAAGAAAGTTAAAGCTCTCTCTCCTATCCTCATATGATGATTGAACCCTAACCCTTTCCCTACACACAACCCACACCGCCAGCCTAAATTATAGGTTTTTTATCTATACTTCACAGATCCAATTCTTTTTAGCTATTCCATTTCGTTGCTTAACCTATGTTTTTATATTGCTATATATACTTTTAAGTGTGTTGTTTGTTTTGTTTTTAGTGGAGGAGAGGATCTTATTAGCTTAATATCTTTCCTTCATACTCTCTATACTTTATACTCTCTATACTTTTATACTTATCTACTTATACTGATAACATCTACCTATTCCATGATGGTCACAGTCATATTTCTTTAAATTATCTCTGTTTTATTTTGTTTGTTGTTTGTTTTATTTTGTCTGTGGCAGGGGAGAGGGAGTGTCTAATGTGTAATGTATGATTTCTTTTCAAGTGGCTATTTTGCTGCATCATGTACATTTTAGGGGAGCCTACTTATTATTTGTACTGGCTTTGCGAATGTCGTTTTGGAATTCGCAGTTTGAATTTAAGCCATGGTGCTTATCTTGGTTATTTAGTGCTATTTTACATTCTGAATACATTTTTTTCTTGCTTCTTTTCTATATGACTTCTTTCTTTTTAGATTAAAAATATAGTGTAAATAAAAATTATGAAGAAGAATATTGAATGTGCCAATCATGGTTTTACATAATCACGGTACAAGCAATTTGGATAAAGCATTCAACGAATTCATAGAAGAATGATCCTTTGGTTGTGTATACTGAGGAGGTATAATGTTTTTTTACGATTCACATTTTAATTGATTCAGGTATCCCGTGCAAAGGCATAATTTTACGGTTTCACTCAATAGCTGGAAAATATATATAATTAAACCATTTTTAGGCTTTATTCTTATATATCTTATCATGATCCTTGAGAGTGGACCGTAAAATGTTTTTACACGGGATACTAGTCTATATACTAATAGCGACTGTGCATCCACTTTTTAGTTCGGTCAGTGTGAATAAAAGGACTGGGAACGAAATGTTCGTATGGAAAATGTTATAATTGACATTTTAGGTCGTGCGTAACTGAGTTGTCGAGATATAGGCGATATTAGTATTATAGGAGTAGCGCGACGTCAGTGGGTACATTGCATTGCACCCTAAATAGAACGCGATATTTAAGGGCAAATATCTCGAGAACCAATGGGAATAACTGACGTCACTTTGGGCGTGCGATATTGGCGATGGGGTGTCGAAAAATTTGGGTCCAGAACTTTTTGGGGACGGGTGTGACGTCATCAGAATTTTTGATCGACGATATCTCCGTAACGGTACATCGTACACAGACGATCCCATACATTTTCTTGATCAAGTTTTCGAGCTCTACGACTCAGTGATACCTATTCTTTCAATTCTGTGATTTTATTTTTCGTCACCCTTATATTTTGAAAGAGGAAGAGCACGGGCGGTAGGTGCAGTAACTCATGGGGAAAATGAACATGTAAAAAATTTTTACCCGGGATACTAGTCTATATACTAATAGCGAGTTGTGCATCCACTTTTTAGTTTGGTCAGTGTGAATAAAAGGACTGGGAACGAAATATTCGTATGGACTGTGATATAGTGACATTTTAGGTCGTGCGTAACTGAGTTGTCGAGATATAGGCGATATTAGTATTATAGGAGTAGCGCGACGTCAGTGGGCACATTGCATTGCACCCTAAATGGAACGCGATTTTTAGGGTCAAATATCTCGATAACCAATGGGAATAACTGACGTCACTTTGGGCGTGCGATATTGGCGATGGGGTGTCGAAAAATTTGGGTCTGAAACTTTTTGGGGACGGGTGTGACGTCATCATAATCTTTGATCGACTATATCTCCGTAACGGTAAGTCGTACTCAGACGATCCCATACATTTTCTTGATCAGGTTTTCGAGCTCTACAACATAGTGATACCTATTCTTTTGGATTGTGTGATTTTATTTTTTATCATCCCTATAATTTGAAAGAACACGGGTGAAGGTTGGGGTATAACTCATGTAACTCATTGGGGACGGGTGTGACGTCATCTAAAAGTGAACCGGTAAAATATTTTTACCCGGGATACTAGTCTATATACTAATAGCGAGTTGTGCATCCACTTTTTAGTTCGGTCAGTGTGAATAAAAGAACTGGGAACGAAATGTTCGTATGGACTGTGATATAGTGACATTTTAGGTCGTGCGTAACTGAGTTGTCGAGATATAGGCGATATTAGTATTATAGGAGTAGCGCGACGTCAGTGGGCACATTGCATTGCACCCTAAATAGAACGCGATATTTAAGGGCAAATATCTCGAGAACCAATGGGAATAACTGACGTCGCTTTGGGCGTGCGATATTGGCGATGGGGTCTCGAAAAATTTGGGTCGAGAACTTTTTGGGGACGGGTGTGACGTCATTAAAATCTTTGATCGACAATATCTCAGTAACGGCACGTCGTACACAGGCAATCCCATACATTTTTTTGATCATGTTTTCGAGCTCTACAACTTAGTGGTACCTATTCTTTTGGACTGTGTGATCTTATTTTTCGTCACCGCCATATTGTAAGAGAGAGGGTAAGCACGGGGGTTGGGGTCAGTAACTCATGGGGAAAGTGAACCGGTAAAATGTTTTTACCTGGGATACTAGTCTATATACTAATAGCGAGTTGTGCATACCACTTTTATTTTAGAGAGTGATACATTTTAAGAAATTTCACGGTCATTTTCACAGGAGGAGCGCGTAAAACCACGCTGCTGCGAGAAGCGTTTTTTTCAGTATTAGTATATTAGTAGTAGCAAATGACGCGACGTGAATTTTTTGGCACGGGTAACATTGCATTGCATCCCCAATGGAACGCGACGTTTAGGGACAAATATCTCGAGAATCGATGGGGATAACTGACGTTTTTGGAGTCCGCAATATTGGGCGATGGGGTGACCAAAATAAAATTGGTTCTAAAACTTTTTGGGGACGGGTGTGACGTCATCAGAATCTGTGATCGACGATACCTCAGTAACGGCACGTCGTACACAGACGATCCCATACATTTTCTTGATCAGCTTTTCGAGCTCTACAACTCAGAGGTACCTATTCTTTTTGATTGTGTGATTTTATTTTTCGTCACCCCTATATTTTGAAAGACGAAGAACACGGGTAGTGTGGGCGGCAACTCATGGGAAAGTGAACCGGTAAAATGTTTTTACCTGGGATACTAGTCTATATACTAATAGCGAGTTGTGCATCCACTTTTTAGTTCGGTCAGTGTGAATAAAAGGACTGGGAACGAAATGTTCGTATGGACTGTGATATAGTGACATTTTAGGTCGTGCGTAACTGAGTTGTCGAGATATAGGCGATATTAGTATTATAGGAGTAGCGCGACGTCAGAGGGTACATTGCATTGCACCCTAAATAGAACGCGATATTTAAGGGAAAATATCTCGAGAACCAATGGGAATAACTGACGTCACCTTGGGCACGCGATATTGGCGATGGGGTGTCGAAAAATTTGGGTCTTAAACTTTTTGGGGATGGGTGTGACGTCATCAGAATCTTTGATCGTCGATATCTCCGTAACTGTTAGTCGTACACAGGCGATCCCATACATTTTCTTGATCAGGTTTTCGAGCTGTACAGCTTGGTGAAATTTATTGTTAGCAATTATGTGATTTTATTTTTCGTCACATATATTAATATTAGTTAAAAGTTGTTAGAATAACTGTAAAAGAGTGGTGTGTCATACAAATAGACAAGGAGGTATGATTTTAGTTTTGCTTCAGTTTTATAATTAAAGATTGTCTTTATTGATAAAGAAAAATATGTTTATTCCTGAAGAACCACAAAAGATTTTCGTGTACAGATTTATGTTATATGAAGTCATTATTAAAAATCTTTTGTAATTTATGCAGTTTCTTTGACATGCGATTAAATTGGACATGAAGATAACCCTTTCGACCTTCGTGAAAGCTAATTAACTTATGCGAACACGGAAAGTTTCTTCGGGTTGTACTGTAGATTGCAACTTAATGGAAATTGCATCGATAAAAACGTTTTACCCGGGCAGCTCATGGGTAAAGTGAACCGGTAAAATGTTTTTACCCGGGATACTAGTCTATATACTAATAGCGAGTTGTGCATAACAAATTTAGTTTGGTCAGTGTGAATAAAAGGACTGGGAACGAAATGTTCGTATGGACTGTGATATAGTGACATTTTAGGTCGTGCGTAACTGAGTTGTCGAGATATAGGCGATATTAGTATTATAGGAGTACCGCGACGTCAGTGGGCACATTGCATTGCACCCTAAATAGAACGCGATATTTAAGGGCAAATATCTCGAGAACCAATGAGAATAACTGACGTCGCTTTGGGCGCGCGATATTGGTGATGGGGTGTTGAAAGATTTGGGTCTAAAACTTTTTGGGGACGGGTGTGATGTCATCAGAATCTTTGATCGGCGATATCTCCGTAACGGTAAGTCGTACGCAGGCGATCCCATACATTTTCTTGATCAGCTTTTCGAGCTCTACAACTTAGTGGTACTTATTCTTATGGATTGTGTGATTTTATTTTCGGCATATTTTTTTAATATAAAAAATTAACCTGTAAAATGTTTTTACCCGGGATACTAGCATGTATCATTTATGTATGTATGAAAAACATTTTACCGGTTCACTTTCCCCATGAGTTACTGACCCCAACCCCTGTGCTTACCCTCTCTCTTACAATATGGCGGTGACCATGGAGCTTTACAACTTAGTGATACTTAACCTTTTGGATTGTGTAATTTTATTTTCGGTCACCCCTATATTGATAGAAAAATCACGGGATGGTGGTAACTCATGGGGAAAGTGAACCGGTAAAATGTTTTTACCCGGGATACTAGTATAATATATTTATAACGAATATTTACATATGTATTTCATGTGTATATATAATAAGCCTCTCGTTAAATATAATATATAAGAAGTACGAGCTTATTTAGAGTTGATTACCGTTCATATTTGATATTCAGATTTTCCAAACTAAATATAAAAGAAGTAATTAGAACAAAGCATCGTGTGGCGGAGGCGAAAAATTGAGAATGAAGAAGCTCTCTTGTTACAAATACACCTTAAGGGCGTCTTCCATTCATTTCTTCTTGTTCGGGCGGAAAAATACCGCACAAATTTTTCCATTCGAGCAACAACAAAAAACTTTAAATGGAAACAGTCTTTAAACTGCTGCAGCGTGTTTAATAACATCCCGTCTACACGTTCAATAGTTTTTGCGCACCAGATTTCAAACGACGAATCATTACTTACTCGTCGGAGATGACAGCAGATACACCGTTCATGTCTTGACATTCCACAAAGCTGGCATTGGAATTCGCCTTACCCCAAGTAATGATGTGTTTGTTATTGTTTCTCATCAAACGGACAAGTTCGAGTAATTCGTCTGTTTTGTTGACTAAAGGATCGCTCCAACAAGAAATACCCTAGCGAAAAAAATACTCCATCACACAAAATTAAGGCCTTCAGAACAAAATTTAACACAACCATGCGTTTAACTGAAATCTCTGTTCCCCACGATGTAAAAATTTAATGCATTTTGAATATTTTTATCGACAAATAAAGTGTCCATATTACTCAAGTCACAAAACAGAGAAGTGTTAAGACTTCCAAAATTTCCTACACGACCACACGGAACAAGGAAATTCTGAAGCGGCAGAAGAAACAGAAATGCCAGGAAGGTTTATTGACAACAAAAGGGTACAAAATATAAAATTGGAAAAGATTTGTTTGCATTGCAATCTTTTATTTGACATTTAGTCACAGTTCTGAAGATCTGTTTTCATGTCGAGATTACAGTTTATGTGCTATAATGAAAAAAAACAAAAATAAACAGATGTTTGTGATACACGATAATAGGTTTCACATTCTCAAATCAAAATCATTAAATTTCGTATTCTTTTATTATGAAAATTAAACAATAGAAATCTGCTGATTCATAAACTTTAATTCCGCAAACATTTGATAATAAATAAGATGGCTACTTACGAGTAGATTGTAAATGAGAGCGAAGTGAGCAGCAATACGTCTCGTCCTCGTTCTGATATCGACGTAAGAGACACTGTCATTCTCTCCACATGTAATCAACATACACTGATATAACTGCTGTTTATATTGCAACCTACGGAGGAGCGTTTCATTACTTAAGAAACTGCGCAGGTGTTCAAGCATCGTGATGGTGAAAAAACTAGTGTATATAACTGAGTTACTGATGGAAGTAATTCTATGAGAGTTTATTAAAACGGGAAAAATTAACATTACCAAACACGGATATTAGAAGCAAAAGGATCACTATAAACATACATTAAGCAGATGTCGGGATCAAACGAGGAAAAAATGATGGAGCGCTCTCCACTGTAGCTGTATAAAACGTCCAAGATGGCATCCACAACATCATTCCGATTGAAAAAATGTTCTCTTCCTTCCCATTCACGAGGCTAAACAAGAAAACAATCTACTGTGGAGAACTGGCAACAAATTTTCTTCTATTCTGATTCATTAACAGTGATGGAAATGACCGAGGGATTTACCCAGATCAATTAATTATCGATTGGGAGCTTCGTATAGGGCCGTCTTCAGTTACGTAAGAAATACACGAATTTTCTGGTCATCAACAAGAAACCCCATAGTTTCCATAATAACAAGAATTCAACAAACTTACGTCATGCAAAAGTTGTGGATACTTTACTTCGACCATCACACCGAGAGATTCAGGAGTATTGTTTAAAAACTACAAAACGAGAATATCATTTGAAAGAAGCAATTCAAGTCACAGGAGGGGCGTAGGTGGGGCGCAATCACACCAGCTGCAATATGTATGGACAACTTTATCAAGAAGCTAGCCCTAAAAATATTTGAACGCTATTCAATTTATTTACCTCTTCCAAAGTTGGAAACAAAGTTTCAAAATGATCACCATAGTTTGATCCTATGTTCAAAATGAATTTATAAGAATAAAACAGCCTCAACGGGCGCAAAGTCAGCAGCGACTATCGTCATCAAAATATTAATGCAATAAAAAACAACAATCAACAAAGGAAATGAAGCTCTACGGATATTATTTTTTCATTTGAACTCTTAAACGTTATGTAAATGACCGATAACCTCCCCCTGCTGAATAACCGTCCCGGGGTATTTATTTTTAATAAGCATCCAGGTGGTTATTCGAGTCAAGTATGAACAACTACAAATTTTACTGTCAACAAGTAATTTTGCTACTCAGTAAAGAAATTATTTTAAGATTGTATAGTAGTTTGCTTTTTGATTTGGTTAAAAGTTAAAAGAAAAACATATTGAATCGTTGCAAATTTTCGTTCTTGTTATCTGTACCGAACAAAATTTTATTAGCCACCCCTGCCGAATAAGCGCCCCGGGGTCAGGGTAGAAAATTTAAATCAGCGCCCCGGACGGTTATTCGGTCATTTACGGTGTTTGTTTCCGTTCGTTATTCCGTTCGTTATATTTGGTCACACTCTGCTGAGGAGGAACGCAAGAAATACCAGTAAAAAATATGTTCATGTGTAATATGGATGTTTACGGCGTTTAAAAAATCTGAAAAATGATCGTCAAAACATTAAAACAAATATATTATACAGTGGAATCTGTCTAAAGCGGACACCATTGGTGCGAAAGAAAGTGTCCGCTTTAGATAGATGTCCGCTTTATAGAGAGTTTTCCTAAAACTGATTTTTATGGTCCAAATTGACCAAAAGCTGTATTTTTATCTCGTGTATGGTTCACTTCGTTCTCAGGCTGTAAAACAACAACAACAACGGAACAAAAACAGGCACTTTAAATGCAGCTAAGAGAACAAATATCTAACATGAAAAGTCTTTTACAATAATCCTACTGAGATGTAAAGAAAAAAACATTAAAAAAATACTTGAAATTGTAAACAAAAAAGTTGAAAAATGTACAAATTGATGAAAGATATGTTGTGTTACTTTGTGTCCGCTTTATGCCGAGATTTTTTAGGGGAAACTTTCATTGGGTGCAAAAGTGTCCGCTTTAGTACTGTCCGCTTTATAACTGTCCGCTTTATAGAGATTTTTTTATGAGAATTTGACCGTAACTCATTCCGTTCCACGAGATTGCGTCCACTTGCGTCCACAGATGTCCGCTTTATACCGTGTCCGCTTTAGACAGATTCCACTGTATTTAGAAAGCTGCATAACGCAAAAAAGGTATATTTATCATTTAATGAACGGGAAAATCGTAAATTACAGTCCAACCTTTGTCACGTTCGGTGGAAAGAAAACTGTTAAAGTAACATTTTGATTCTGTATCCACTTTTATTCAATTGAATATTCGCGCGAATTTAAGTCGCATGTCTCATGTACAATGGACTCTCTCTATCTCGAACCAAGGAATATGTTCGAAATAGAGAGGGTTCGAGAACCCCGAGGGGAGCGTACATGATAAGACTTTAAACCAGACGGGTCATTACAACAATAAGAAAAATAATATTTAAGGGCACATCTTAATATTTATATTTATTTTAATATTTAATATTTTTAATATTTAATATTTAAGTTGAACATCTTCTGGAAGATGTTCAACTTGGCCGGTGGGTGGGACCATATTAAATATATTTCGATTTAATATTGGTTAATCAAGCCCATTCATCTTCATAATGAAACCCCGAGTCTCGCTAACCCTCAGTTCAAAGCTTATTTCCGAGAACCTTCATCTGGTATTCATTTTCCTTATTGATTACTGGTTTATGATAATGTTTTTGCCAGGTAGGTTAAACTGACCAGTAACCCCTTTCCAGAATTCCTTCAAGAGACAAACCCATCGCTTTCGCCTTAGATGTTGAAGCCGACCTACAAGATTGGGCGGTAAAAACATTAATGTCCACCCCTGCCTCCTTAAGGATTGCTTTGACCCATCCTGCTATTGTAGAGCAGACAACTCTTTATGAGGCTTCAAGGAGCTGAGTGACAATTGAAACTCCCTCCAAGTTTTAGATCTATTCCAAGTAATTGTCTAAACATTCGACAACGCAGAGATTGCTGTTTTCAGAAAATTTTGTAAATTCAATCTGCGGAGGAGACGATCCTTTTTTACGGCACTTCGTGACTTCTCCTAATTTAAAAATATAGGAAGAATGAGTTCTGACCATATACCTTATGTCTAACAGTCGTAACTCAGATCCCCTTGAAGCGGAACACAGAGCTAACAACACGGTAGTCTTCCTAACCAAAATTTTATCAGATAAACTGTCTAGATGATCAAGAGAATTCAAGTAATCCAGAACCTGTTGGACATCCCAAACAAAAAAAATTTAGGTTTGGGAGGCCTCTTGTTAAAAACACCTGTGGTTAAATCACAAACCCTTGGGTGTAGGAAAACCATCTAAGGGTATATGGTATGCACATATGGTCGACCTATAGCAATTTATAGAATTATATTCATAGCCTTTGTTATACAAATCGGCTAGCAAATCGAGCACATAACTTAAAGGACATCTGATGGGATCAATTTGTTGTTGGTTACAGCAGCTAACCCACTTTCCCCAGGACGATTAGTAATTAAGGTTAGTACTCTTTCTTCTGGCACCTGAGATAAATCTGGCCGCTCTTTCTGATATTTCTTCACTTGTCAGTACTTCCCTGAAATTGTCCATGCCACAAGCTTCAAAGATTGATTTTTGACCAGAGGATAACTCTCTCCCTGAGGGTTTGTTAGGAGTTCTGGGTGCCTTTGTTCAATAGCAGGTTGTTGATCAACCATTGCACCTCCAAAAGAGCCTGGGAGTTCAGGGTACTATGAGACTGATGTTTTCCCATATTCAGAGCTGTTATCAGATTTTGCTGAGGAAATCTGATTTGCAAGTTTGCTGGCACTATTGCTTGGGAAGTTGAGACTTACTTCTCTACGAAACTGCTCAACTCCCACACCGTCACCGTTGGGTTCTTTATCACCAACTGACATTTCTCCTTTAGTTTTGTTACCTTCCCCTGAGGTAGTGTAAGTCTCATGTTTAGCGAGTCAATTTCTATGCCCAAAAATTCCATTTCCCTGATTGGGTCTAAAATTGATTTCTTTAGTTTGATAACTAACCCTAGATGTTGTAATAAGAATATTAGGGTGTCCCGAGTCATAAACAATTTTCCTTTGTTTGACTAAGTCCAGATAAATTATCATTCGAATGTTTATCCTTCTTAATACTGAAATTGGGTGTCTTCATCAGTTTTGTGAAAATCCTTGGAGCTGGTCCCAGCCCAAAACATAAACATAGGAATTCGTAAAGGTTTCCCTGCTACTGAAAACGAACATACTTTCGGGATTTGGGGTGTAAAGGTATGCTGAAGTATGCATCCGTCAGATCGATGTTGCATATTAAATCGTTCTCCTGCAACAGTTTCTTGATTAGATGTAAACCCTCCATCTTGAAGTGCTGGTATGGGACAAAGGAGTTCAAGTTTTTTAGATTTATGACAGGTCTGTTGCCCCCATCCTTTTTGCCCACCAAGAAAATGTTGCTCAGGATTTGCCAAACAAACATTTATCAGGCACGTTCTCTTCCAGTAACTTGCTCTGTTCCCGAAGTATTGTTGTAGCTTTTTTGCTGTTTGACATTACAGTTGCTAGTGCGTTCAAACGCCTTTGGTATGTAACTGAGTTAAAAGCTTGATCCAGCAATAAGATCTGTTCCAGCAAGATTGACAAGTCAATCAATGATATCTCTGATTTCTCCTGACGCGGACTTCCTAGTGTTGCTTCAACAGCATACAAGGCCCTACTCAAGGGGCCATAAATATCAACCACTTTTTGCTGAACCTTCTAGACCTTCATCCAGGTTCAACTCGATTCGTCTGGCAATTTATACTCGCTTTGCCGTTCATCGGCTAACGCTTCAAACCTCGTTATTTTAAACGAAGGTTCGGTACACTCATCAACACCCTTCGATTGATTTTCTTCTGTATCCTAGTGGTGGGGTCGTTTCTCCCCGGCTCAATGGCGTCCTCCTCTATTTCGTTGAAGGTTTGATTTCCATTAGTTTCATTTTGAACTTCCTCATTTTCCATGACGAGTAAGATAAGGTACGATTTAAAATAAATTCACTTCGTTAATTACTTTTCCACAACTTGATCGTGCGAGAAATAGTCGAATAAGAGAGGGTGAGCGAGATTCGGGGTTCCATTACGAAGATGAATGGGCTCGATTAACCAATATTAAATCGTATGGAGGTTTTATATGAAATAAGATTTGAAATTCAAGTCCTTCGCCCATCGAATCATTCTTGGGAATTCCGAAAAGCCCTTTGTTTGAATCAGTGTCGTATTTTTCAACTTTCGCTTTACAGCTGACATGCTTTCTCGTTTATAACACTAATGTGAATTTATGTGAGGAAAAGCTATTTCCCTCGTTCGAATGATTGCTCACATTCGAATTTTCTTATTCGAATTTGTTGCCTGGAAGAACGTGTTGATTTTTATGCCGTGGAATTTGCTCCGTGGAACTTAATTCAAAATCAAAGTTAGGGAGAAATAAGGGACCGAAATAAGGGAGAAGTTCAAGATAAGGCAGAAGTGCGAGATAGAGGGTGTTCGACACAGAGAGAGAGATTTATAACAGCTGATGTTATCTCTTTAATCTATTCTTCGAGTATATTTTTGAAAGGGAGAAGCAACAAAAGAAACCTGTGAAAAGATTAGAAGAAAAGAGATTTTTAAACAATGTTATGTATTATGAGAATCTCTATAACAACACAGTTTTATGTGCAAGAATGCTACAAAAGGTTTGCAAGCAAAATTTAGTCGGGTGTGTTAGACCAAGAATTACATTCACACTTGAAATCATACTGAAAAAAGATCAAGGTTTAGAAAAATTCCAGTTAAATCGGGTTAGTTAAATTTGTTTCTGCGAACTAACAACTCGGATCCACTTTAAGGAGCGTCAACTGTAACTCGAATATTACGACGAAAGGCAAAGTCCTATATTATTAATTCACGCTATATATCTTGTGGATATCGTTAAGCGGTAAATTATGGTTCCACTGCATGTATTCTGTAGTCTAGTATAAAAACATAAGCATACATTTTCTTTGACCGCTTTTCGAATTCATAGATTAACTTACCAGCACTGGAACGAGCAAAATCCATCTAAACAAGACAGAACAAAAAAAAAACTCACTCAAACCATATACGGCATCTATCTTGTTCAAAAGGGAAGCAGAAAGTGATCTATCATTTCGCAACAAACAAGTACCATAACAAACCGTAAAAGAAAATTACCTGTAGTGTTCTTAGTTGATGCAGAGTTAGCTCTTTCACTGGAATTTCGATAATTTTGTCACCCTTAAAAAGATTAACAAAAAAGTCACTGCAAAAAAAAGATGTAAAAGGACACTTCAAAGCGCCACCTGAACAAAACAAACGAACGTACCATGATCACTGATGCGTCAAAATCATGAAATATGACTGGCACCATGTCTTTGGTGAGCTGCACATCCAGCTCCACAAGCCTGGCACCCTTTATAAGAATACTTAGTATGTCAAGTGCATCCGCCACATTATATGCGAGCCCATACATCAACGTGGAACTTCTTATAACAGAAGGCGGAATACAACACGATCTCACTTAGAGGAGATTACCGGATCCCTTCATCCAGGGTTGCTCCAATCACAATCCACTTTGATGAAAAGCAACAGATTAAAAAAGAAACTAATCGTAATTACTTGTTGATGTGCTGACATAAATGAACCCATGGTATTTTCCAATAACGCGTTCCCTCTACAAAAAACAAAATACCAAAAAATCGATAAAATAACGGAACACGAAATTTTTAAAAATCTCTCTTAATATTTTTGATATTTTGGTTATAATATTTAATATTTAATTCTGATCGAAGCTTAGTAGATGTATTAAACGACCTTATTTCTGTCAAATCTGAAATTCCTCATAAAGTTGTTTCTCGCAAGGTACAAAATGCTACACGGTGCTATTAGTAGTGTTATAACCGTATTAAAAACGTTTTAAAGATAGTGGAACTCCCCTCCAGACCAAACTCCCCCGCAGAGGAGATTTACGTTAGAAATCCATGACAACTATCTTATAATCGTCAACTTTTGGACAGCATTATTACGGCGTATTCGCACTTTTAAAGGCTTTGCGGAGGCGGTTGCTGTGGGAAGCTCCGCTATCAATGCATATTTAGTAAGAAATAACTGCATTGCAGAATAAAGCAGTCTCGAGCCTCAATGAATCGTTTACATTTCTATTATAATATCAAACAAGAACTCATGAAAAGAAAAGGTACTGATCAGAATTTTTTTATCTCTTTTTTTTTTAAAGCTATTGCTAAAATTTTTATATATATATAAAAAAAATTATATTATTATTATTATTATTATTATTATTATTATTATTATTATTATTATTATTATTATTTATGTTATGTTAACTCAACAAGATCCGAACGTGCATAATGCTCAATTCTAGCAGACTTAAATGAAAACTTTCATTGAATGCTAGATGATGATGCTATTTCAGTCCAACAGCATCAGTTGCGTTATGTGAAGCTGGTTTTCCGCTTTTGAGCACATAAACTCGCCAAGTTTATATGTTCAAGTTCACCAGGCGTATCGAGTGTCCAAACAAGTGCTAACCAGGCCGAAGTATTGGAGTGGGATCAGCTATGAGACGTCACACAGACAGAGAGAGAGAGAGAGAGTTAGTTAGTTAGTTTCCATATAACCTCGTCTGGTATAGCACTAGGTTAGAAACCAAACCAACCTATCCGTTGTTATGCCACATCCTCTATGACCCATGTAAACAAATTCACCATTGAAATAGGTCTGATCTGCCACAGTATTTGACAAGGCTTGGCCACGCCATGGTTTTATGATCATATAGTAAACTAGAAGACATTGTCACAATGAACAGCACAAATAGGATACAGTTACTCACACACATTTTTTCGACCTTGTGTTGAATACACCTTTCCAGAGTTTCCGTTATGAAATTTATTGTTTCAATAATGTTTTAACTTTATTACTTAGTAATTATCTCTATTACTTAAACTCCCGGTAGAATGATTAGAGGCAATTTGGATATCTAAAACGAGGCCGGGTTTACTTTCTGGTCCAAAACACGGCGTTTAAACAGAAATTCGGGAAAGGTGTATTAAAGGTCAGTTTCCATTCACAGATATCGTCCGAATGAGCGACCGTTTGTCACCGATCGTTCATCAATCGAGCGTACATTTTAATTTCCATTCAATTTTATAAGCGTGCGCATTAAAACATCTTTCAATGTCTTTCCAAAAATCTTTTCTCTTGTCAATGGCATAAATGTTTGGACAGGTCTGGTAAAGTTGGAGCAATTTTAATGGATTTGTCCAAAGCATTTGATTGTATTGACCATGAGCTTTTGATTGCTAAACTTGCTGCGTATGGACTTGATCACCAAAGTCTCAAACTTTCTAAATGCTACCTGAGTAATCGTTTTCAACGAACCAAAGTTGGTTAATCTTTCAGTTCTTGGCTGCTAATATTGAAAGGGGTACCTCAAGGATCCATACTCGGGCCCTTATTATTCAATATTTTTATTAATGATCTATTATCTTTTGTAACTAAGACTGGCATTTGTAATTTTGCGGATGATAATACCGTCCATTCTTGTGCCAACTCTCTAGCGGAGGTTATATCAAATCCAAAATACGACCTCTCAGCTGTTCTGTCCTGGTTTAAAGCAAATCAGCTAGCCGCGAATCCGTCAAAATTCCAGATGTTAGTGTTAGGGGAGCCTAAGTACAATTTACCAGTTAGTCTATATGCTGATAATGTTTTAATTACCTTTGTTGAAACTGTTGAGCTTCTTGGTATTTCTATCGATAACAAACTAACTTTTTCTAGTCATATTTCCTCACTCTGTCATAAAGCTAGTTATAGAATCAAAACTCTCAACAGGATTAGATCTTTTCTTCAAGAGGACCAGTTAAAACTTTTATTTAACTCCTTTATTTTGTCTATATTTAATTATTCACCTATTATATGGATTGTTTTGTGGCAGATCTTCATGCAGTAAACTTGACAGTATCCATAAACGCGCACTTAGAGCGGTTTATCAAGATTTCTCTAAAAGCTATGAAGGACTGTTACAATTGTCTGGGTTTAAGCGTATACATGAGATCCATTTACGCTACCTTTTATGCGAGATATACAAAACCCTCCATGGGCTGAATCCCTCTTTTATGAAGACACTATTCATGGTCAAAAACATCCGTTACGGTCTGCGAAACTCAAATCTTCTCCCTCTTCCTCCATCAAGTTCAAGTCGCTTTGGCAATCAGTCTTTTTTATTTAGAGGAAGTCTTTCGTGGAACGCCTTGCCAGATAGTGTCAAGTCTAAACCTTCATTAGATGCTTTTAAACTCTGTCTTAAATCCATTAACTTAATCAAGCAATGCAATTGCAAACTTTGTAGGGTTTTGTGATAAATTTTAGTTTGACGAGTTGGTATTGATTAGTTCATTTTATATTTATCATGTATCTTGTAAACTACGTAAAACCAACATTAAATAAATTGGGAAATCAAAAATCAAAACAAAAAGAAGTTATTGTTGTTCAGAAATAATTTAATTATTACAGAGTTTTCTAAAATTTGATTGGCTGATAAAGACAGGCGGAAAAAACGAGATCAAAAATTTTAGATGTGCACGAGCGTTGATTTTTCCGACTGCATCTGGCGGCTCGAACATAATTCCAGCTCCATTGCGCATGCGCGGACGTCAGTAGCTGTTGTTTTCTCCGAGCGAGCGGGCGAAACTGCTGAATGGTAACTGACCTAATGGCTTTGTGGGTTGTACGCATTCATTGTTTGTTTTTCTGTAGGATTTTGATGATGTTTTGATGGATAAAGGGTTCCATTGATTGAAGAAGAAATAAATAAATAAAACTTACAAGATATATCTGCGAGAAGCTCCATGTTTGGGCTGATCAAGGCAGTTCTTGTCTGCCCAGAACATCCCGGAAATTGACCAGGAGTAACATAGGAATGACCAATGCATTCACCATCCACAAACACCTGAATCAGCAGTTTCTGAAATAAAAAAGGAACATGCATAATGGAAAAAGTGGAAAAAAAGAAACATAGAAAAAAATTCAGTTTGATCGAAGCTTCCACAGAAATTTCTAGGACGTAAGAGTAAACAAGTAGCTTTTGATTTCTGTGTCGCGAGATGGATCCATGCAGTTTTACTGATTCGACTTACCAACTCACTGACTTCATCGACACCAAGTTCAAACGTAATGAATCGGTCTGGTTGCCACAACACACCATAACGTTCTTGTTGATAAATCTCAAACGATTTGCAGCTGTAACTCTGCAACAACAACGAAAGAAATGAATAAACGAGTATCTACTTACAAAGCGTAAAATACTTTGAAAGAACACCATTAGTGTTTTAAGTAGAAGGCCTACCTTTACAGTAACTGGTCGTTCGTCTCTCAAAGAAACCTGTTATTCAAAAAATAAATTGAAACTAAGTGTAAAATACAGTAAAGGTAAATAAATAAGGAGTCTTTGGGCTTCCACCTTGTGTGGGTTAAAGGGCGGTTCAAACCCGCCTAACAAGGCAAACTCAATTCAATACGAACAGCCCCTAACAATTACGCCCACCCATCCACTAAACACAGTGACTAACAGATTCACAATAATAAATTTTGCTGGCTTACTTTGATATTAATATCTTTCTTGTCAAATTCTTCAGTGTAAAATAATATGGGTGAACACTCTGATGCATGGAAATTTATATGTACTAACATTTTTTTTATAACTAAAATGACGAATAGGAAATTTAACACAAAAAAAAAGAAGACAACTGATAGATGACGATAATAATTTCATTTTCTGACA
The DNA here is from genome assembly GCA_039566895.2 of Turritopsis rubra. Classification (NCBI taxonomy): domain Eukaryota; kingdom Metazoa; phylum Cnidaria; class Hydrozoa; order Anthoathecata; family Oceaniidae; genus Turritopsis; species Turritopsis rubra. The sequence goes on from CM077623.1 coordinate 5,736,247, forward strand.
TCGTACAGACACAGTAGATCATAAAAATACACATAAACAGACGGACATCCATAACTTCTATCCTTCAATAGCAACCGAGGGAAAGGAACAATGTAAATACTTGTATTCTAACAAATATCTCAAATCTGAGCAAAAACTAGTTAATGTACAGGCTATCAGTGAAATTACAAACTCAGTTCCTAGCAACCTTTACTGGTACTTTATCAACTTCTTATTTTTTATCAATTTTTTGCATTTTTAGCAAAAAAAAATGCTAAAAATGTCAGAAGTCATAGACGATGACTCCGGTGATAAAGATGATAATGATGAAAAACTATAAAATTATCGAAAGCATCACCAAAGGCCCAGAAAAACTTCCTTACATCAATATCCCACAAAATTTCAAAAATTCCCCTGTAAATTTTTATCCATCCCCTAAATTTAAATCTTAACATTATTAATTATTTATATCTAAATATTATTAATAATTATATATATATAATTACATAATTATATAATATATTAATAATAATAACAGTGGGGAAAGAAAACCATTTGATTTCATCAAGGAGATGGCAAGTGGGACTATAAGCTTTTCATAATGAAGATCTCATTTTCTTGTAAAAACTTAGTCAACAGTTAAAATTCAAAAATTATTCCTAATCATTTCTTGATATTCAATTTCTCCAAGCTGAAAAGAAATAAAGAGGAATTAAAACACGAAACTGCAGCAACATAATACACAAGACATGGTTCAGTTTTTAGAAAACTTCTAAAACTTATGCATAATAAAACGGTTATATAATGAACAAGACAAAAGATTCAAATGAAGCCATTAACATAAAAAATACAGATCCCTTTTCTATTTCATCACATGAAGTTTTCTTTACGCTTTTTTTATACTTTTCTACATTCAGTGAGATTCCTGAGCTGTTACATAAACAATTAATAGTTTCAAATACAAAATTATTGCTATTCACTACAGGTTTTGTTACCATATTAGTGATAATTGCGTGGTCATCACAGATTTACAAAGATGTCTTCCATGCAAGCAACACTATTTTAATGAAAAAAGTCTCTCTATAATGGTCATCCTATATAAAGAAATGTTTTGCAGGAACAAATTCTTTTCCTCCTTGAAGTCCAAACCTTTATTTAAGTGACACTTCCAGACACTTCCGTTCTTTTAGTGCAAATGGTGTCCACTACAGATAGGTTTGACTGTAATCTACTACATAAACCCACAAAAAGCAACACACACTCAAAGACAATTAAAATTTGCAGGCACTTACTGATCTGTTATGACACCCGAAACACCATTTTCTATTTGCTGCTGAACATATTTTACATCTGAATTCGCTACACCCCATGTAAAGACCAAACAATTATGTTCTGCAAGAAGCTTAGCGATGTGGTTGAGTTCGTCCAATTTGTTAACCAGTGGATCACTCATTATTGAGATCCCCTGAACAAAAAAATAACCCATCACATGTTTTATAATGAACAGGATAGCGAAAAAATATTATGATTAACCATCAAGGGTAAATTCGGCTAATCGTACTCAATTCTATGAAAAAATTCCAAATCAAGAAAATAATAAAAATCTTCTTCTGAACAATTTATTTTCCTTAATATTGAACAGTTTTCATGAGCTATCCCCCCCCCCCCCCCCCCCCCCCAAAAAAAAAAATAAAATAAATCAGAGAGTTTCATGCATGAACATCAAACATAGTTTCCCCATTTTTTAAAAACACAAACATACCGATAAGTTATACATTAACGCAAAATTAGCTGTCATTCCTCTACAATTATTTCTCATGTCCATGTACTGCCAACTTTCGTTTTCACCACACGATGCCATGACAACACCAAAGCGAGACTGCTTATATTGCAACCTGAAATCAAATGTTTTCAACATAGATCCCAGTGGGCAAAATCTTCAGAAAATCTATGAGGAGGAGTTTTTTCTATAGGAATTGCAAGCAATGTCGGCTGCTCTTTCAATAAACAAACACTCCTCCACAGAGACTTTTTGCAGATTTTGCCCACTGGGATAGAACGCTACTATCATTCCAATCAAAAATGCATCAAAGATAAATTGCCGATTGTTAAACTGACAAACGTAGCATCAATAATTTTTTCTCTTGCATAACGCATTTATTAGCAAGCTGACAAATGAACCAGCCACCTACATGAGAAGTAAACCAGGATCAAATCCTGTAAAGAGGACAGGGCGGTTGCCATGGTAATTCATCACCACATCTAAGACGGCATCCACGACATCATTACGACTCAAGAAATTCTCTACTTCCCACTCGCCTGTCTAAAAAAGAAAATTTGTCAACACTAATAGTATATTAACTGTATATTAACGCTAAAACAAAACAAATTGTTTGTCTTTAGAATTATTATGTGATCGAGACCAGTTCACTTACCTCTCCGTCTTGATAAGGATATTTAAGCTCAAGTAATAATCCCAAATTATCTGGCAAATTGTGCAGAGCCTAAAGTAATGTTAAACGAAATGAAGAGTCTTAAAGATATTGATAATTCAACCAGATTATAAAGTTTGACAAAATATTACTACCTCCTCGAGTGTAGGGAATAACTCTTTACAAGAACTACCATGTGCTTAAAAAAACAGTGCCAACAGTATCAACAGATATTCAAAATCTGTGAGGGAATCAAAAACCAAATATAGCATTGTAACAAAATATTAAAATTGGATGTGTATAATCTTTGAGTTATGTGTTCGAAAAACAAACTTTCGAAAAACAAACTTATGCAGTGAAAGTTTAAATCGAACAGACAGACATTAAACCATTGCACAGATAAAAATCATAATATTTTGATCACGTGACAACAAAAAAAAACAACAACATAAAATCAAAACAGACACGGTTTTTAGCTTGTGCGTTTCTGTGAGAAAATATTTTACAAATCATTCTTCAGTCTCCAGTGATCCATAAAATTGGCATATTGTTTCAAGAGAAAAATAGATGTGGAAATGTGAACAACAGAATATAGTATTGAAATGGAAAAAAAAAACATGTACAGTGATTCAAAAGTGATAAAAAGGAATTCATTTGAAATAAAGCATTTACAGGAAGAAGACTTTTGTTTGTCCTGAATCAAACTGAATCAAAGGGGAGAATGATGCACAATCGAAAAGCTGTTTATAAGCATATAACGTTAAGTCAAGTGTATCTTTTTTTCTTTGAAATAATTTCATTTACTATATCTAGTTTATCTATAGTATCCATAGAAATAGGAAAAATAATTTGTGGAGAGTAGGAGACAAACTTTCCAAGAAGTTTTTTTTACGACATTTGTCCCTTTCTTCTTGCCATCATTTCCTTCTCTTACTTCTTTGGCAATCAAGTAAAATTAACACTCGAAAAAGGATTTATGCTGTTCCAATATTGCGTTAGCAAAATAGCGAAATGGAAACTGACAATTGCAAAAACTTGAAGTTTTTAACTCGAACTCGTAACTCGAGGATTATCCGCCTCCCAGTGTTGCAAGCTCATAAAACAATAAAATAATGAAGGAATTGTATAATGCTTACCACTCCCTGGACGATCCAAATACACCTACAAAAATAAGAAGCAATAAAAGATTTGATTTTTAATCTTTTCTGCTATGTGATACACACAAAGAAACAGCAGGAAATAATTCTCATACTTCTAAACCTTTCAATTGCTTTACGGAGAGATTTCGAACAGGAATTTCTACGTCTAATTCATTTCCCTAAAAAATGTTTTCAACAAACTTTCAGGAAAAATAAGTAAAACTTTCCGATTCATGCAACCACAGGCGTAACAAGCTCCCATTCATATGTGATTTCCAAACAAAACTAAAGGTCCATCTTGAAAGACAATGTTTTAGTTACCATGTGAATAACAGTATTAAAGTCATGGTAAATGACTGGGACAAGATCTTTTGTCAACTGTATATCAGTTTCAACAAATGAAGCACCCTAAAAATCAAAATTGTGGAATCAAACATAAAAAACAGTGTACATGCTTACCCGATTTTTCAAACACAATCACATGTTTAAAAACTCCTTTGTTATCTCACTATCAAATTCTTTCACATTAAAAATGATTATAATTGTGTTGAAGACATCAGACAATTTAAAAACATCGAAAACATTAAAGCGCTCTTAAACTCATTTTAATCAATTTTGACCTCAAATTCCTCGGTCTAAGAAATTCTTCTGTGTGGTGTGGCAAGATGCCCTTCATCTTCACCCTCCATCACAGGTATGGAAATTAACCACTTCTTTCTACTTCAATTTAATTTCTTAAGATTTTAGTAGAAGCTTCTTTGCTTTTCGTCTTTTACCATAGTTCATTTTCATTCTTCTTAATATCGTTTCTCTTCTTGTTTACATCAGGATCACGGATCACACACACACAGTTGGTATGAGTAACAAAAAATTGCCTGTAGATTTTGACAGAAGACAAACATTTGATATTATCGATATGCAGCAGTTGACTAGAAAATAGTGTGTCCTGATCTGTTAATCTCATATAAAAGCTAATGCATTAAGGTTACTGCAAAGGTCAAGGGTCAAGCATGAAAAAAAAAACCCAAAATTTTGATTTTTTGATAAGATATTAGATTACCTTTTATCTTTCAAATGCAATAACTACTTTTTGAAATAAGTTCTCATTTCTTGGAAAATAACTATTTTGTATAAAATCTGGGAGCTCTTGCAGAAATTTTCACACTGAGAGATGATCTGTCAATCTGAATAATAAGGGAAGCTAATAAAGAAATAAGGAAACAACATAACAATAAAACACTTGAAAAGAAAAATCCATTGATTTCACTCACAATAGGTGAGATCGTTTCTATGACAACAAATGCTTCAAACATCTGCTATCTTCTGATTTTTTAAAAGCCATTTTCTCTATTATTAATTTTTGATTTTTTTACTGAGATACCCTCAGGAAAAAAGTGTCCTGTGGCATAAATCATCATGCAATGGAAAATAAATTATGCAGTCGTGTTCCTTTAATGTTGAACTCAAAAACTGTGTCTGCGTTTGGCAAATAATTATGCAGAACTTAAATAATGAACCAATCGATTCAAAGGTTTGATTTTTTACTTTTTAATTTACAAAAATTCGAAATGAAATGCTTATAAAATTTGATTGACATAAAATTAAAAAAATCGGAGACACTGTTTTTAAATAAAGGAACATAATGCAATATTTTTGAAAATGCAAATATTAACCATTGTGTCACAGGACACTTTTAATAAGTACGGGGTAATTTAACTTTTGAGGTCAGATTTCCAAAAACACAATCTTTTTGGAAATTTTAATTTAACCCATCGTTTAGAGCAGGCTTAGAGCTTTTTAAAAATATATACTTTTTATATTATTTCCTACTGCACTGATGATGGATATTATCCGAAAAGCTTATGCACATTTTTTAAAATAAATAAATGGTTTTTATATAATTATATTTATACTTTTATTACATAATTATTTTTAGTTACATAATTATTTTAAGTTGTGAAAATATTAAGCATCAAAGAAAAAGTAAACCCTTTACAGTAATCTTAATGAGCAATCTCTCCACAAAAATTAAAATAATGAACATAATGGATAATCCCAGTGGGCAAAATCTTCAAAAAGTGTCTGTGGATGAGTGCTTTCTATAGGAATATGCAAACAATATTGCTTGCTGTTTCAATAAAAAAACACTCCGCCACATACACTTTTTGAAGATTTTGCCCACTGGGATAATTATAGATCAAATCAAAAAGTATTACCCTCTGATGAGCAAGGTGGAATGCAGACAATGTATTCTCTAAAATGTCCGACTGAACAGTTCTATAAAAAATCATTATTATTATTTGTATTTTATTCAGGACTTTTATTCAGTAAAAAATATAATTATTACTTCAGTTCTTTCAATGAGACTTGTCATCAAACATTATTATATACCTCTACTGGAGAACTCATGAAATAATTAAAAAACACCCACAATGGAGTGTTACACCAATATAAAACACAGACTGTTAAAAAAAACTTACAGTCTTCAAAATTGTGAAAGCAGTGTAATAAAGTGTAGATGGAACTTACTGTTTGATTGTTTTACCACATCCACGGTGTCCAATGTAAACAAATTCCCCATTGTGTGGGTGTTGTCTCGAAACATTGGATAATGGTTGATTTTTCCAAGGCTTGATAATCAAATAATCAACTAAAGTTTAAACGATGGAGAACAATTTAACGTAAACATGATCAAACAATAAGATACGGAGAAATTTATGGGAAATGTAAAAAATTGAATCGTCATTTTTACATACACTCAATATCACCACATAGTCTGTTTGAATCGAGATCAATAAGAGCTGTTATAATATGTCCAGAACATCCCGCAAATTGACCAGGAGTCAAATAAGCATGCCCGATGCATTTATCTTGCACAAACAACTCAACATGCAACGTCTAAATATAATGCAACATACAAAAACAATTACAAGGACGCACTTGTAATAGATAAGTGTTCAAAGGATAATGTTTTTGATGACCATTGAAATGATAATGATACTACAAAAAAATGAAATGGATAATTGGGGGATTATAAAAATAACAATTATTAGAAGGAAAACAAAAAATTCGAAACAAGTCTAAATAACTTACAAGGTTCGAAATGTCATCAACATCAATTTCATACGTTACGTAATGACGAGAATCAAAATGAATTCCATTTTCATGTTGTGACTTGACCACCTTATAATCTTTAGCACATACCTACGAAACCAAAACATGAATATCTTGCGATAAAAAAATATTTTTACAAGGAGATATATCTATAATGGTTATAAATAAACTTTTCATAAAAAAAATAATTTAAAGCATGGTCAGTTAAAAGAACTTACTTTCAAAATGACAGAAAGATTATTATGAGAAACCTATAAAAAAATTTGACATGAAAGAAGAATGAATGAATGAAAACACTTTCTAACGATAATAGGTATCAAATTACGACAAGAACTATGACACCGTTAGAATTATTAACATGATGAAAAGAACAAAAAAACAAAAAAGGGTAATAAAATGACATTGTTACCTTTACGGAGTACGAATTCCCTTTTAACAAAGTATCATTATAAATTTTAATTGGTTGTCTTTCTGACTGGTGAAGATTTAAATGCACTATCATCTAAATAATATGATTATATCTGTACATAATTCAACCTAGCTCAACCTTTTGACAGAATGCATGTCTGCACAACTTGTCCTATTGTCTGAGTTTAGATGACAATGAGCCATAGATAACAAACATGAATTTCTTATACAGTGAAAACCTGTAAAACTTGTTTTCGAACGTGCATAAAAAAGCGTAACAGTTTATTAACAAAACAACATTGGACATTAAAACTTCTTATCTTAAGTGCCAACTTCAAATGTAATTAGAAACTGTCCTAGTCACCAACTAGTTAGGACTCTTAGAATCTTAATCCAACATTCTATATACTCAGTTTTTAAAACCCTATTAACCTTACAAATATATGATAGTGATTATATAATTAATATGACAACTTAAGAGGCTATATTTTACCATATTTATGTCTTACGTCTTAAAAGTTAATTCCCATTGACTTGACTTGTTAGTGTAATAATCACATGACATGACACATAAGAGATGATGTAATGATATCAGAACATTTATCTAATGATAGTTTTAGCTCGGCCTTATGGTTGCATATCTTTACTTTTAATCAGATACATTGTTGAGATAAAACAGCTCTACTAGAGGTGATTTGTGAATAAATAAATAAATAAAAGACAGAGGGAACAAGTCAAACAAGTTTTAATTTCTCATACCGTTTCAAATAATTACAATGAACAGTGCTAACTACCCATAACCGGATGTAAACATGTCTTTAACAAAAACGCTGACAAAAGAAAGCATCAAATTTCCACTGTTTAAAAGAAAACATGATCTGAAAAACATGGTAGTTTGTGAATATTATCAAAAAACATTAAAAAAAACCCTAAAATAATTAAAAAATTTAACATTAAAAAAAAAAAATCTTTAAAAACAAGATTATAATGAGAGGCAAACAGGACCGGCAATACTGGGTGGCCGGGAGTTTGTGGTTGGAGGTTGGTAAGACTAAAACATACATAAACAGCAACAACAGGGAGTTATCATTTTCATTTGGTCAGTTCATGATCACCGCGGTAATCATCGCTACCATCAATCAAATTATATTATATATCATAATCATATGATCAACTGAAAACATAACAAAGGCATTCAGCTTGAAAAGATAAATAGATTTTTAAAGGAAGTATCAACTGAACTTGCTGTCTGTCAAAACACTGACCTGATAACAAAAGATGACACATTCTTAACAGCGAGAGTGCAAACTACCAACTGGAGGTCAGCTAATAAAATCAGTACCAAAAACATTATAAAGTCAATTTATATAATATCTAAATATATTTGTAATTGCATTACAAATAAAGCAAATTTTGGTACAGATGAAAACAATCCAGAAACAACCTCAAATCTATTCATTTCCCAGTGGGCAAAATTTCAAAACATCTCTGTGGAGTAGTGTTTTTTTATTAAAACAGGAGGCGATATTGCTTGCCATTCCTATAGAAACACTCCTCCTCATAGACTTTTTGAAGATTTTGCCCACTGGGTTCAGAAAAGATTTCAGTGAATGTTTTGATCTTCTGCATAGTGAATTGAACTACACTCGTTCATAAAGGAAAGCACAGTATACATTTCCATGATTTGGAATAAGTATCCGTAAGTATGCGTAAGTGATGAAAATATCCTGGTTTTACGATTTAAAAGGTGTCATTTCGACACACTTCAAAATAATAACTAGTTTCTTGTTGATTGTACTGAAGCTATGTATCTAAATAATAAACAAAAAATAATTTGAAAGGAATAACCAGCAATAGTCGGAATGATGAATCGAAATCAACGTACCCTTTACTTTTGATCACACCACGACATTTCACAACCACGGCATATCTTACAATCCAATTTGTAGACCAATGCAAGTTATTTTCATCATCTATAGATTCTATTAAATTTGATAATTTTTCGTTGGGTAACATTACTAACAGAAAATGAAAAAGAAAAAGTTTATGAAAATGAAATGTGGAAAATAATGGACAGTAAAGAAAATAATCAAGAGATTTAAGCCATTTTTCCGCTAGGTGGAATATTCTGCTTTTGTTATTTTTAAATAAAATCCACCAAAAGCGTTTGCAGGAAAAGTAGGATCAAGTTCAACTTTTCCACCATGGAATATTCCGCAAGCCAATCAAATGGCTCAATTAGTGATGACGTGGAGAAAACAATAGCCACTCCGCACTGAATATTCCATCTAGTGGAAAACCGGTTTTAGGTTTTCAACAAGTCTGTGATATCTGTAAACTCTTCAAAAATACCAAGAGGTTTTTATTCATAAATCACATATACCAGGTTGGTCGCCATGAGTGTGCAGCACCACACCGATCTCTTTTGCATATGCAACTAAGTCCTAAAAGTTATGAAATATAACATTTTCTGTACGTCTTGTACTATAACGGATACCGTATTTCCTCTAATAAACGCCGCGGCGTTTATTACAAATTGCAGAGTTTGGATGCGGCGTTTGATAGAGGGCGGCGTTTATCAGAGGGCGGCGTTTATCAGAGGGCGGCGTTTATTACAAAATGAAAAATCAAATAAAAACAGACTTTAAACAACAATGTTTTCTCTTCCTAAAAAACTGTCTAAGCTAATAGCATTTTACATTGAAATTGACGGTAATCACGTGCACGCAATCGTAAATGGTAAAAAAGAAGTACGAGAAAAACAATATTCGTTTTTATCTTTAGTTGTGGAAGAATTTGTTGATAGAAAACAAGTCCAACTCGTGTAAACTATTTTTTGTTGCTTGTTTAGTCTGTTTTCTAATAAACGCCGCTTTTCAAGATGCGGCGTTTATTAGAGGGCGGCGTTTATTACAAATGCTTGGCTATAAGTGCGGCGTTTAATAGAGGGAGGCGTTTATCAGAGGGCGGCGTTTATTAGAGGAAATACGGTATCTCAACAGTTGAAACTTTATTATTCCAAAGAAAACAACTAAACTTATATTGAAATGTATGTTATATTGAAACCGAAACATAGAAAATAGCCAACCTCGGGCATGTGGCAACATGATGTCAAATTTACTTGGTTTACTTCAGGTTTAATCTAATATGAACAAATTTAATATGAAAATAATTAGGTTGTATAAACATAAGAAATCAACAGGGAAAGTGATAATGGCTTGTACCCTTCAGGCAATTTTTAGAGATGAAAGTAATGTCTCAGCGAAAAGTATTCTTTTTAAACATGTGATTTCGTAAAATTGAACCCTTGAACATTCTATACAATCAACAACTTTACATTAGAGGGGAACAAACTTCGTTGAGAAAACTATATGCCAAGTTTAACTTACAAATGATTATTTACCTTAGCAATTTTAATGAGTGCTTCTAATTTTTCTTGATCCAAGTCACATGAAGAAATATGTTTGGATGTCCCTGCAAAATAGATGTCTTCCATTTTCTATAACGGTAAAAATTTAATAGATTTTAATACATCTTGTGATAGAGCAAAACTCACAAACACTACTTATGGTTCAGGGCAAAAACATTCGCTTAACCAACAATAATAAAATTTTTATTAACCTTCCAAAACGGTTCCACAACTTCCCCGAAATTCCTGTCCTCGTCGACAGGTGGTAATGACAAAATCAATTGGTCACAATATTCAATCTTCAAAGTGTCTAAAACTAAAACAAAATAGTGTCAGTATTGACTAGATATAATAAAATAATGGGTAAAATATATAATTCACTATGGAGAGTTGTTACAATGATGTTTGAGAAACATTCACATCAACTAGCTCTCCTGGTAAAAGTTTTTACCGATTCATTTCCTGGTTAATTGCATCATAAAATGTTAAAAAATAATTGTTACCATGGACATCCATGTCGTTACTATGAGCTAAGAAGTGTGTAAACAAGTATGTATCCTTTCATGAAAATTTATGAATTCTTCTATGATATTTTGTGACAGCTAACTAAAGTGTTTCTAAGTGTAACCAAATTACTGTGATACAATAGTCTGGTAACATCATAATGCACTATCTAGGCTAGCCAAAGTATTGTGAAATGGGGTAAAATAATTTGAATTTTCTATCACAAGGTCATTTTTGCAAAAATACATTCCATGATTTTTCCATGACTGGTATGTAAATTAGTGCTTTTTCCACGTTTTCCTTGATTTCCAGACTTAGAAACCTTGTCGTTTTCAAAATGAAATCTCTTCTATGCACCATCAACAATGACAATTTCAAATTGCCATCGAAATCCTACTTACCTGCTTTTAAAGCCTCTTCCAAGTGTTCCAATACCAATTTATGTAGAAGAACTTTAACTAAAAAAATGTTTAAAAAGTATGGTAAAATGTTTATTGAAAAAGTAAGGCATATCTGTAAGAAACTTTTTTCATGGCCGCTTTTGGGAATATAACCAAAGTTAACACCTGTAATTTTTATCAGCGGCCTTTCTTCGGCGCTTTCAAATGTTTCTTCAGAGAAACAGCCCTTCCAAGAATCATCCTAAGAGAAAATATGAACTTTTTAATAACCATCTGATTTAATAACCTTTTCTGTATAATGGAACAATTCTTCTTAACAATCTGCTTAACTCTGATCTCATATTGATGTTCATTTAAGCAAGGGCGAGGTTTTTTTTTTTTTTAAATAATCAATTCACAACAATCATTTTAAAGATGATGCATCCTACCTACCATTGAAACTTTGCAGATGGCCTCATTAGAAAATATCTTTGTATCTATTATATGCCTTGGATTATCAGGATCAAACATTGATATGGTATGAAATAGCGCACACAAATAATACACACAAATGGACATGCAAAATTTCTAATAGCTAAAATCTTTTTATATATATATAAGAAACTGGTAAACAATAAACTGGGGCTCTGTTAGTCAAAAACCTAAGGAACTCAAGGGCTGTGAAAAAGCTTACTAAGAAACTTTCCCTATTTTCCCTCTTCAGGACCCAAATATGAAAGATTATAATGGATTTAGTACTGTTTCAATGGTATTTAAGAAACTTTAAGAAACTCTTCAGGGCTGAAAAATTGACTTTTTTGAATCATCTGTACTTATGAGTGCCACTATAATAGAGCTAAAAAAACTGATTAAAAAAATGTGATCACATGTTGACGAGTTCGACAAGACTTCCTATGAGATCATGTATCAAAAAATGGCACAAAGTTACATTTAAAAAATGCATCAGAGTTTGTGCAATCAGAGCAATTTAGCAATCTAAGTGGGCCACATTTGGACACAAAAAAAACAATCCATCATTTCAAAAAAAATGTTCTTCGTAGCAGGAATTTCTATGATTCCTGTATATATTTGATTTTTCCAAATGAGCTCCAGCTGTAAAGCATTGAAAATGTATCTTCTATTCCATGGCACAGTTAAACATAAAAAATTAATATAATTATACCTTTTGGAGATTGTTGGTTATCCAACTATCAATTGTAGTATGTAGGCTATGGTAAAGCTAAAATAAACCCAATAAATGATTACCTGTGGGGATTAAAAAAATAAATAAATAAAAAATAATTCAATTGTCAAAAGAAATTTCAATTCAAGAGTTCAATTTTATGATCATAGATTTTAAGTTTATTATTTTCATTAATATATTCTACAAATGATTGGTTACGCAATAAAACCAATTCACTGCAGTAACTTTATCAAAAAACATATTAAAAATTCATGAAAATCTAGCCCTCCCAAATGATGAACATGTCACTATACTGAACATAGAACATCAACAATTTCCTCATTATATTTTCAATAACAAAAGCTCAATCCAATCAATTCTTTTCATATTGCTGTAAAATTCCTTATTGAGAGTTCAGTGGATACAAATGCTATAACTATGCAATATTTTTATTATTTTATTTTTTTACTGACAATAGCTAAAAACCATTAGGAAAATGTTAAGGAACTTGCCAGGCTGAAATTTAAGAAAATGATAAAGAACAAAAAAAAGTTAAATATTTTTATATGGGTTTTAGTTTTTCAGCTCAGAATGTAAACTTTTAAACATTAGAACAAAATGTTGGAATGGAACTTTAAAAGAACTATAAGGATAAAAATTTGGAACTTCAGGCTTTAAGGTCCCCTTATTAACAACAAAAATTTGAGAGGCATTAACAAAGAAAATGTTCTTTTTTCAATATTTGTTACAAAACCTAACAATAAAACCTACTTCATTAGCTGGTAGTTGTGTTTTCCTTGATTTCAAACTATTCCAATTTGCTATATTACCAGTGTGTACTTGAAAATTTGATGGGTTAGATAGCAGACCATCATTTTGACAGTCTTGTGGATGTGATTGATCTATCAAGACAACATTTTTGGTTGCAGCAGCCGCCATTTGCATTCACACTACAACTGAGTGATCTAAATGTGAATTTTCTGAATCAAGTCATTGTTCTTCTACAGTTCACCTTGTTGAAGGTCAATGTTTATATGGAAGGGACAAGATTTTATTTTTTACATGACATGAAATCATTTTTTTAGACAAGCAAATGAATTGAATATGAAAATATAAATAAACAAAAGATGGTCAACTTCTAAAAACCCTTTGTGAAAGCTAATTATCTTATGCAGACATGTAAAGTTTCTTTCAAGCTGAACTGCACTAAAAATCTTTAAACTAAATAAGCGAATTACAAATGAAAAAAACCAAAATCAAAACCAGTAACATGTATTGTGATAACCATTCATATAATGCAGGGATTGAGTTAACAAGTATAGGATAATGGTTCGCTAAAATTTCATGTTTTTGATAAGGTTTTGGGTTTTGCAAATCGTTTTTAGATTATTAAGGGTTTTTTTATTTTTGGACGTGGCTTCGATAAATACCGATAAGAAAATAGCATCAAAGAAGAAGAAAAAGAAATACTCAAACTCTCGCTTAAAGTGAAAAACGACTCGCAAATTGCCAACTGCGAATCGCTATTTCGAGCGTTGTAATGCTGTGAAAATGAACTAAACTATTCTCCACTAGAAACCTGATACACACACAATGTGGTAGTGAGCAATAACAATGTCACAGCAACAGCACTAACAATGGTATGAACATACTAACACAAATATATAATAACAGTTATGACAATAATAATATCGCAATGCTACCACATAAACAATAACTTAATAAGGGTGCAAATCAGCCAACAAGACACCCCATATGCTAAAAACAAGATATAACAGGTCTCCAAGCCACAATTGAAATTTCAACTACACTATATATTATGTGTTGGTTCTTGCCTCATTGTGCTGATTATGGACTCTGATAATAAATATTATTGGTTGTATCTGCATGACCGGCACTTTCTTTTGTTTTCTTAGCCTTAAATGACCAGCAGTACGAAAGAACAACCAAAGTGCAGCAAAAAACTCCGCAGGACATGCACACACTTTGAATGTTATTATTATATAGATGACTTTCAAATGTTTTAATTAGGGTAATTAAAAGCTTATAATAATATACCCTGAGTAAACTTGAAATCAAACAAAATACATGAAAATACATAAAGTGATAATGTCTATTGAGAAAATCTTATATTTTCATTTATGAACTCTGAGGAGAGAAAAAAATAAATTGTATAAAGGAGCATTTAAATTGATAACCAAGATGCGTGCACATGCAGACAATAACTTGAACATTAATATTCTACGTTAAAACATTCAGTCAGAGCAAAGAACACAAATGTTTATAAAAAATGCGTCATTGGAAAAGTCATCTATATATAAATATCTTCTTATACTAATACTAAATCTTGCTTTTTTCTTACCTAACTTTGAAAGAAAGAACTTTAGGAAAATTTTCTCGGGTAGTTCGTCAATGGATGTTTATTGCTTCCGTATTAGTATAGGGGGGAATCTCCCATTAGGGGAATCTCTAGCTCCATCTTACGGGTTTTTATTACTTCATGGAGTGTTGTGCCTAAAGGAAGACATCATAAAGCCACTCAGAGGAGTATCGTGGTTAGGTAGGAGTATCCATTGGTTAGGTGGTATACGTTGTATTGTCTCTTTTCTAAATCTTTTAGTTCAACTGTAGCCTTTTTGTATAGCCTTTTTGTATATACACAGACTTATCATGGCAGTATTGCGTGTAAAAATCAATTTATGGAAAACTGTAAAATGTTTTTACACGCTACACTAGTATAGCTATAAATTTCAAAAAAAATATCAATACACCTCTTCACCATCTCGTATTTAATGCGAAATTATCAGTAAACACTCTCCATAGTAGAGTTTCGGAGGTGAAAAAATACATATATACAAGAGAGCTCTGACTGTAGTGAAAATAGATTTTTTAGAAATTAGTAAACTAAAGGAAATAGTTTTTTTCAAGTGATAATAATTGTACGCTACTGATTCTAACACAGCTTTATGTGCCATTCAACATTTCTCAACCCATGGTCAAAACCTCTTCAATTTTGAAGGCAGTGTTAATAAGCCTTAGGGAAATTCATTGGTGACTATAGAACAGAATTTATCAATGATTACATTTTGTTTACAATACATATAAAGTAATCTCCCTACTATACTTTGGATTGGTAGAATGTTATTGCTATTTATCTACAAACAGAGGCTAAAAAATGGAGGTTAACGGTAGGCTTAATGGAGGCTGGTTGACGGAGGCTCACTTGACAAAACCAAATAAGAAAATATTTTTAGAAAGTTAGTTTGATCATAAAATAAAGCAAATGAAACAACTTTTGCACACCAAAACAGCTCTTTTCGAAAAAGGCCATACAGTAAAAACTCTTATCTTTTAACACCGTGAAGGAGGGCATTTTCGGAGATGGTGATGAGGTGTGGTGTGTTTTCACCAATTTCATAGTCAAACAAAGAGGGACTTTAAGAATAGTTTGGAAATTCAAAATAGAGTCCTACAAGAGCTATATACCTTTGCGCTATTGGACAACACACACAGCAGGTGTTTTTTTTCATTCAGCACACAACACAAACAACACAACACACCAGAGTAAACCAAACTAGTAAACAAACAATTTGTTTAGTTGTGGAGAATATATTGTATTACAGCAGTTAGTTAGGGGTAGTTAATGGAAAACAATTGTTCCCTGAATTTTTGCAGGTATGTAGGTATAGCTAGCTATCTCCCAAGATGGAAGGGGCGGGGGACACGGGGTGTGGGTGAAGAGAGGAGGGAGGAGAGAGTTTAAAGTAATGTGTGTGTTAGCTAAACAACGAGTCAGTCTATCACAAATTTAGCTAAAGCTAGTGGAATGGGAGAACATACACAAAATTCTGAAATTCTTTGAACTTCTTCTGCAATATGAGCACACACACTTTAATAAACATTCATCAACATCCTTCAAGATTAGGCACATTGCTTCACTCGCCATTTTTATTTTACTTTCGCTTTGTTGCCCGTGCAACAAACTAATTTGCTACACTCCTGTCCGGAGAATTTTTTAGTTAGCAGGGGAAGCAGAGGTAGAACTTACCATGATTCATAACAAAATTAATATTTTATAAGGGTGTAAATAATGCATAGGGAAATGACAAGCTGAATATCGAAATGAGATTTACCAAATATTTTTCCAAATGGACACAAAGTCGTTGTTGAGGTATCGTGAAATACAACGTGTCTAACAGCTAATAAAACGTCTATCATAATAATAATAATAATAATAATAGTGCATTGAACTTATTGTTTTCTTGTTTTCTTAACCTTCTCAATGCGTTGTTCATGAAATGTGAACTTGCATTTTTTCTAGCTTTAATTTCCGGCAAGCGCTTCACACTCCACTTTTGTTGTAAACTGGTCTGGGCAACTTTTTGCTATTTATATCAATAAACAATTCTTGACTCGATATTCACTCCCATCCTCAAACGTAGGTGATTTCTTTATTTGATGATCATGGGGTCATTCAGAAAACAAAACGATAGAAAGGGTGACTTTATCGTGAATCCTATTGAAATCCTATTTTGGAGATTGCGGCCGAAGAAATGTCGATGTCGAACATTCCAGTTGTATAAGAATGTTTTAAATGCAAAAGAAATGAACTGAGGTCCCCCGTCAGAGCTTGATATTTCGGGGGCTCCATAATTTGAGAATAAATTGCGGCATGTCTCGATTAATATTTCACTTGTGGTTTCGCCACGGTCAAAGAAGTAGACGATAGGCCATCCACTAAATAGGTCCACAATCACTAAATATGCATGTTCTCTGATGAAGAAATAATCCATGCAAATGTGTTGGAATGGCAGGTGTTGGTGTTAGGATAATTGGTTCTCGAGGCTGTGTTGGTGAATGCTTAAGACAATCTAAGCAGTTAGCTTTGTATGCTTTGATTGAAGTGTCCATCCCAGGCCAATAAACACATCGATTGGCTCTCGCGTAGCTTCCATGGAAGATATCCCTTTTGATGTGCAAGGTGAAGGTGTTCCAGCACAAACTTTCGGTAATGAATTGGCACAACGATTCGATTGTCTAAGAGGGTGGTCGATCCGTGTCGTAACTCCCAAAATTCTCGTAGTTCTGATGGCGTTCCCGTGCTTAGAAGCAGGGAAGCCTTGCTGGATGGTCTTCACTAGATTGATATAGGCTTTATCCTTTGCAGCTTTATCCTTCAACTGGTCTAAAGTGATTGTGTTGGAATTCGCCGTTTTCCAAAACAACCGACCAACCACCGACCACTTACCACCGACCAACCGACCAGAAAAAAACGACCACCGACCAACCGACCATTAAAGGCGCGATGCGGTCAGATTTTATTTCTTTGAATTAAAGGCATGTGCCGTGACCAGTTGCGTTTTATGAAACAACGAAATAAATTTAAATTTAAACCATTGAATGCAACATTATTTGAGACCATCAAATTTGTCAAGGCACAATCGCATAAGATATGCAAATGTAAGGGCATCCTGCACTTTTTTATTCAAATTTAGGGGGGTTATTAGTAAATAACAAAATAAATAATTTTTTCTATGGCTCTAAGGAAGAGAGGCATTACAAGCTACTCTGTAAGTTACGGAAATAACAGGCTTACATGCAAACATTGTATATCTCATCTGATCTTAAAATTTGTCCATGGAACATGTTTCATTTTTGCAGAACTGTGTATGAGAAGAAGCTTTGAAATAAAGTGTGTGTTTGACTTTTGATTTGTGTGGGAGTTGTTAAAGAATTAGAACATTGGCTCAAAAACATGCGCACTTGTATGTTTCATTCAATCTTTTGCTTCGAATCCTGCACCACGTGACTTTCTCTTTGATTTCTGCAGTTAGTCACGCAAAGCAACAAACAGGGTGCATTTTTTGGATCACAGTCACAATACTGTTCCAATAATAGATAAGCAAGTCCCTCTTTCGACCAATCTGGTTGTAAGCAGGTGTGGCGGTTGCAATCAAAGGAGCGAACTCCACTTTTTACACATGCAAGTAGCTTTTGCTTGCAATTTGTGAAGTGTTCCTCTAATTGACTATCCCAATAAAATTTCACATTTAGTGTTATCAGATCACGGAACAGTTGCATTATAGGGCTGATTGCAAAAGCCCATGAGATTTGATTAACTCAAAATCAAACCATGATCGCGCGTTCGTAATGTTTGAGGGTGGAGGAAAGTCTTTAATCGCAGATAAAAGTGTAGCTGAAGGTTCGATTCCATTGGGTGTAAGGATAAGGCCAGCAAATTCGATGGTTTTGCGACAAAACTTAAATTTATCACGATTGATAACGATTCCATAAATAAATATGGGTGTTGTAATTTCTGATTTGTTTTCATAGATATGTGATGGCTCGTTTATTGGAAAATGGAAACACTTAGATAAAATGTTGGTTTCGATACAACTCTGTTTGGTAAAGTATATTCTGTCAATTTTGTCACATATATGTAAACGCTGGTGTGTGGAAAACCATAGGGATCCATCCTTTGCAATTATTGAGGGTTGATCCATCTACGGCAAGAATTCGTTTGTTGCAATGAGTGAGGTCTGCTTGTTTGATGTCAAGGGATTCTAGGTGCTTGGTACCTGCTAAACAAACTGATGCGTCACTGTCTGGAAAAATATGCATTAACGTAGGAGTTTGAGTTGTAAAGTTTGGAACATAAGGAGTTAAATATGCTGGAATCTCTTCAATGTGTAAGTTTGAAGCTGTGGTGAACTCAGCAGAAACATTATCATAGCGGACATGAGCGATGAGGTTCAAACTGTTGGCAATTGTGGTCAGGTGACAAACAGTAAAGAAAGTGGTTGACAATTCCACAGTTATTGCAAGTTTTACCTCAAGCTGGGCATTTGGAGGCTCGGTCATTGGAGCCAGGAAGGCCATGTGAAGAACTGCCACAGCCAGAACATCGATTGGGAATGCCATAATTATTATGTGATGCAGGAGCGTTTTTATGGTTGTCTGAATAATGTTTAGAGAGAAGTCAGAGTATCTCAGCTGATTTATCAAGTTAAAATTGGTCTCGCGTGACTGATTCGAAAGTTTTTGCATGTGTGATAACAGCATCAAAGTGTAATCAATTGGTCGGCTTTACCGAGGATATATGTTTGAAGGATGCTGTTCTGGTCCCCGTACGAATTGGTCTTTGATGTTGTGCAGTGATAACTCGTGTCGACAGTGACAGGACACATGAATTCATATTCAACGGAGGATGTGCGAAGTCAAAACCTGGCATAATCATGGCAGCAACTATGAAAGTGTGAATCATCCACTCAGGTTTTAGCGCGCTAAGCTTAGCATGAGAATGCGGAAATGATGCCTCCCAAGACTGTTTTATTTGGTGACTAAACTAAAATTGATGGATTTTGGGTCAACTTCCTAGTTGCAAGTCGGCGGACAGAAAAGCCAACCACTACGCATGGAAGCCAAAGGACTTAAAACTGCCCGTTACTTACAACCGTTTGGGGAAATTGGTTTGTTTACACATTTTGATTGAAAGATTTACAAAAATGTGAGACGCGTAAATTTATTCCATATATATCTTTATTTAATGCTGTTTCGATTTTTTAACTAATCACGTAAGTTTTCAAACCAATAGAAATCATTCTTTCAAAAAATTAAAAAATAACGTGCAGCAACGTATGGCTTCTTTTTTTTTTTTACATTGGTAAAATTGCATTACATTCGAATGAGTACTGTAATTATTCGCTTGAGCGGGGTCTTATTTCAAAAAAAATCAACTTCTGCAAGGAAGAGGCGGTATTTTTGTTTTGACAACGAGATTTTAATCTTGTAATAAAATTAACACCGAGGATTCTTGGTTGAATTACACATCGGGGCTAAAATAAATGGAATAAGCGAGACAAGACTTTCCTTCGATGAGTTAAATAATAAGAGCTTATACAAACTGAACGAGTTCAAATAAATACAATGGCGAAATGACAAAAAATCTATTGCAAGCTATCAATATCAACAAAAAATGTATTAAAATTCTGTCATGTCTACCCAGGGATGTGTGAGGGAGATGGATAGTGAACGATTTGAATTGCGAAAAAAACTATCGTTTTGTTCTTTGTTTTGCTATTGTATCGGCCTCCGTTTGATGTTAGAACTGCGTTATTGAACGGAAGGTTCAAAATGGCGAATCGCAAGGAGGTGTTATACCGTATGTCACAGAGGAACTAAAATATAAATGCTTCGTTTGACGTTTTTAAAAACTTCTATGAGGTGCCTTATATAGAATTTGATTCCTGAGACATTCGAGAATTAAATGTGCCTGACTGTGGACGTGCCAGAGAAGAGAACAGCAAAAAATAGCGAGGAAGTTTTGATGAACACAGAATTTTACCTAATGCTACACGTGGAAATGTGAATATGTGAAAGCTTGAATGAGGCACTAAATAAAGTCAAGAAGCGCTAATAATAAGTTGGATGTTGTAATTAATGCTAGTACTTCAAGTTTTAAACCATTTTTGTGTGGCGGCACTGAGTATATTTTTCCGGCACTGGGATAAAATAATAGTTGTTCCACTCTGTCACGAGTTCAGTGTGAAAGTCAAGAGGCAGACCATAAAATGGACAGCACGTAAGTAATACTTATTTATGTGTTACTTATAGGTTTCGTTTAGTTTTCGAGTATCTTACGTCTTGATTGATAATGAAAATGGATCTTGTTTTGTATTTTTAGGGGTTCCCAACAAGACAAATTAACAAGTGTGTCGTGTATGTGCCAACAAAATAAAGATTTACGACAAGTACAAGAATCCAAAGAAAGTCAGCGAATATAAGGATGAACTGTTGAAGTTATTGGGGTATGACTTGTGTAATGATGTAAAAACAATGCACCCAGTGTTTGTTTGCGAAGTCTACAAGCGGAAACTTGACCGCTGCAAAAAGTCAGCCGTAAATTTTAGATTACGAGAGGGTGAATTACCAAATTTTGAAGGTGGCGAACCAAAATTATTAACAAAAAAGCATCCCGGTTTTGGTGTGCAGTTCGAGGATAAGACACCAATACCACAGCAACAGCAGAAACTACAAATGACTGTGAAGGAAATTGCTGAAAAATTTGGATTCATCGTATGTCCTGGGGTTATAGGACATCAATGTTTCTCCCAGATAGTATTTGAACATGGTGTTCCAGCAATTAAATATTCAGTCATAGTGAATTTGGAAACTTACAAGTGGAGATTATTTGTATATGGTGTTCTGATGGCAACCAATCATTTGCAAGTTAAGCTTGTGCCCACAACAGCAGACACAGTATTTAGTTATTTGAGCAAAAGCAAGTTATGTCCAGGTATATATGTGATTTGCATTTTTCTCTTGTATATACTTTCTCTTGTGTGTTAATTTTTACAAATAGTTTTGTATGGGTTTACATTCAGTTGATGTATGGATGGTTTACTTAGAGATAAATGTTGTAAATTCTGTAAAACAGATGTTTAAAAAAATCTGATTCTGGTATATATACTGGGGATATATATCTATGTTTTTGCATTTTCAAACGGGAAAAATATGGTACTTGTAGTAAGAGAGGTTTGACCGTATTTTTCTAAAAGTATCATAGAAATTGTTGAAATATTTGACGCTCACTTTCGGATCGGTGGCTGTATTGTGTTCATTTATTAATCTTATTAATGTATTATGTTAGCGCACGTGGCTTTATATCACGTATATGTAGTTCTTCGTTTTGTTGTATTTTGTAAGAGAGAAAAAACGTACTCGTTGAGTAAGGAACTCTGTGTGTCTGTTTTTATCAGGTTATGGGCCCAGACACTTTTTAATGTTATATCGAGTATTGAATTAGTTTGATTTGTTGAATTTGATTTTATGATGGCGACTGAAGACGTAACTTTTAAAATTGAGAAGCTAACTGCTGAAAATTATCATTCCTGGAAGTTCAATATGAAAATGTATTTAATTGGAAAAGATCTCTGGGAGATCGTAACCGGTGGTGAAATTATAGAGGATGATATGCAAGAGACTGAAAAACGTCGAATCAAAAAACGCGAAAACCAGGCGTTTGCCGCCATTTGTTTGGGAATTTCAACAAACTTAATAATCTACGTTCGTTCCACGAAATCGGCTAAGGAGGCGTGGGAGAATCTGGAGAAACATTTCCAGCAGAAAACACTATCGAAAAAGATTTTCTACAGAAGGAAGTTATATTCTGCGAAGATGGACAAAGGACAAAATATGATATATGAACATATGAACACATTAATTATATTAAGACTTTGTCGGAACATCTTGAAGACATTGATGATGCCATCGCAGAAAACGATCTCGTGATTCTCCTGATTAGTAGTTTGCCCGATGATTACAACTATTTGATAACCGCGCTAGAGACTATAGCTGAGGACAACCTCACGTGGGATTACGTTCGTGATAGACTTGTTCACGAGAGCGAAAAGAGAAAGCTTGTTGAAGCTGAGAATTCTGGTGATGCCCTTTTCACGTCAAAGCCTAACAACAAGAAAACTGGTAAATGTCATTACTGTAAGAAACCAGGACATTATGCTCGTGACTGTATTAAAAAGAAAAAGGACCAGAAGAAGGAAAACGCAAATCTCGGTAACGGTGATCACGACAGTAGTGAACTAGCTCTGAAATCCTCTAACGTAAACGAGGATGAGTGGTGGATAGACTCTGGTGCTTCTTCTCACATGACCCATGATATGAAAAGCCTTAGAAACTATTCCAGTTTTGAAACGCCGATAAAGGTAAAACTCGCCGATGACTACGAGCTGAATGCTTTCGGTAAAGGAAATGTACACTTGACTATTTTGAGCAAGAATGAAAAAGTCAAAATTGTGCTACACGACGTACTTTACGTCCCGAAGATCCAAAGCAAACTGTTTTCTCTATCTTACCTAACAGATAAGAGAATTGATGTGCAGTTCAAAGGCAAGGATTGCGATATCACCAAGGAGGGGAAGCAGTATACCATTGGACACAAGTACGGCAAACTTTACAAACTGAACACGATAAAGCCAGGAAACGACGAAACGTGCTGTATCGGGAACACAAACAATTTGACGAATTCTGCAACAGTCGTGGAATCCAACGTGAACCAACCATTCCATATTCTCCACAACAAAACGGAGTTGCTGAACGCATGAACCGTACCCTCTTGGAAGCTGCACGATCGATGTTGCACCATGCAGAGAAACCCCTCAACCTGTGGGCTGAAGCTGTATCTACTGCATCCTACACACGGAATCGAAGCCCTACCGCTGTACTGAAGGGAGTAACGCCTTACGAACTTTGGCATGGTAAAAAACCTGATGTTAGTGCCCTGAAAGTGTTTGGCTGCAAAGCATACGTACATGTTCCTGATGCAAAACGTAAGGGGAAACTCCAGAAGAAATCGTTTCCATGCATCTTTGTTGGATACCCTGCCAACGAAAACGGGTATAAGCTGTACAATCCTGAAACGAGACAAATGCTTCGAAGTCGTGATGTTATATTCATGGAGAACGCTTTTGACATTGAAAAATCGGACGACGTGAGCCACGAATTCTTCACTGGAACATTTGGAGAAGCTGAGGCAGACGCTGAGATGGAACATCCAGGGAACAACGTAGGTGAACCGCAAGTTGCTGTTGAAGGAAATGCCAGACCGCGACGAGCAAGGAGACCACCTGACAGACTGAACGTTCTGACAGGTGATTGGTGGAACCTGATGGAGGCTGCATCGATCGCAGCTGTGGATACTGAAGAACCAACGACCATTGAAGAAGCTTTAAGCGGTGTGAACTCAAAGCTATGGTCTGAAGCACTTCGTAGTGAATTCGATTCGCTTAAGCAAAACCAAACCTGGGATCTGGTTGACTTACCCACTGGTAAAAACGTTGTTGGCAGTAAATGGGTCTTCAAGCACAAACGTGGTTCTGAAGGCGAAATCACACGGTGTAAAGCTCGTCTTGTTGCACAGGGATACTCTCAAAAAACTGGTGTCGACTACGATGAAGTTTTTTCACCTGTCGCAAAGTATAGTTCTATTCGTACTGTACTAGCAATCACCAATCAACTTGATTTACACCTTCACCAAATGGATGTCAAAACAGCATTCCTGAATGGAAATCTCGAGGAAGAAATCTTCGTAAAGCAGCCGGAAGGCTTCGTCGACAAAGAACATCCAGCCAAAGTTTGTCGATTGCGAAAGAGTCTCTATGGGTTAAAACAAGCAGCACGTTGCTGGAACATGACCCTCGACAAATACCTTAAGCGGTCGGGATA
This sequence comes from Turritopsis rubra, assembly GCA_039566895.2. Taxonomy (NCBI): domain Eukaryota; kingdom Metazoa; phylum Cnidaria; class Hydrozoa; order Anthoathecata; family Oceaniidae; genus Turritopsis; species Turritopsis rubra. The sequence goes on from CM077623.1 coordinate 5,761,035, forward strand.
CGTGCAAAACGATGCTGACCCCTGTATCTACCTCAAGCGATTCATCAAGGAAGGACAGGAAGTCATCCTCCTTGTTGCTGTATACGTTTCTTACTTATACTCATATTATTATGCGGCGACGTTGAGCAGTGCCCTGGGCCAGGTGATGTTAGCTGGTTTTGCAAGCAAAAGGGTATCAAGTTCGTTCATCAAAATATTCGTGGGCTCCTGAAAAATTTGCCGCACCTAGAAACATTTGTATCGAGTACGCAAAGTAAAGTTGATGTTATAAGCTTATCCGAAACTCACATTGTTGATAACGATGCTTCTGATAATGAGGATTTATATGTTTTGCCTGGGTATACATTTATTAAATCAAATCGAAAAGCTGGACTAGGAGGAGGAGTTGGAGTATATGTGAAAAATGGTATTAATTTTAAACGACGAGAAGATCTGGAAAGCCCTCTCTTAGAGTCAATTTGGATAGAAATTTTTGTGTTTAAAAAGAAATCAATTTTGTTCGGTTGTTACTATCGTCCCCCTGAGAGTTCAAAGCATCTACGTAAAGACTTTGATACGGTGATTCGTGATCAACTAGAGCACATCAATCAGTATAACAAGGAGGTGATTATAATGGGCGATTTTAACGTGAATTACTTAAACAATTCACTAAACAAAGAATTTAAAGCAATTTTTACCACCTTAGGCTACAAACAAATTGTTAAAATCGCAACACGAGTAACAGAAAAAACTTCAACCCTAATTGATTTAATTTATACAAATACGTCATCAAATACATCGGAACCGTCTGTTTTTCCGCTCTCATATAGCGACCATGACATGATAGGATGCACTCGAAAAATAAATCAGTTGAAGTACGAACCTATCACAGTCGAGTGCAGAAACTATGCGAACTATGATCATGAAGCTATGTGTAATGACGTTAAAAATATAGACTGGACTACAATGTACGAGGCAACAGACGTAAATATCGCTGTTAATCATTTCAATTTGAAACTAAAAGAAACTTTTGACAAACACGCACCGACCATCAGAAAAACCGTTAAAGGAAGACCTTGTAAATGGATGAACGCTGATCTAAAAAAGAACATGAACAACCGAGATCGGCAGTTAAGAAAGGCTCGTAAAACGAAAAAAGCTTCTGACTGGAGCGAATATAAAAGGCTTAGAAATCTTTGCAATGCAAACATCCAAAAGGCTAAATCAAGCTACCATAAAAACTTGATGAACGAACATTATTCGAATCCTCGTAAGTTCTGGAATACTGTTAAAACAATTTTTCCGAGCAAACCCAGGAGTGTAAGCGCTACCTCACGTAAAAAAGAAGATATCAAGTCGAAAGTCGACTCATTTAGTTCATATTTTAAGACGGCTATAAAGAAAATCAAGAAATGTGCTCTACCCCTCGTGGATTTCACATGGAAGAACGTACCGCCATTACCGCAACGTACGTCCAAGATATTTGCGTTAGATTATATATCTAAAGTATTTATAGAAAAGGAACTGCGATCTTTGAAGAGACAGAAAGCTATAGGACTTGATAATTTACCACCTGCACTTTTAAAGGACTGCACTAAACATATATCAGGACCACTATGTTTTATCATAAATCTGTCGATCCAAACCGCAACAGTTCCAACAATTTGGAAAAGTGCAAGAGTGACACCTATATTTAAAGCTGGAGATTCGTCACTTCCAACCAATTATCGACCGATATCTATACTGCCTGTGCTGTCAAAAATACTCGAGAAGGCGGTCCATAACAATCTCATAGACTTCCTGGAAAATGAAAAGCTTCTGTCAAACAGTCAATATGGTTTTCGTCGAAATCGGTCTACCAAAATGGCTGCTACATTACTTACTGACAAAATTAGGCAAAAGATCGATTCTGGTAAATTAATTGGTGCAATTTATCTAGACCTTACAAAGGCTTTTGATACAATTGGACATAACGTACTACTTAACAAACTTAGCTCGTACGGGATTAAAGGTAAAGAGTTGCTATGGTTCACCGACTATCTGTTCAACAGATCTCAAGTAATTGAAATTGACGGAATAAAATCTACATGTGAACCGATTTTCTGTGGCGTGCCTCAGGGTTCAATATTGGGGCCTCTTCTCTTTATAATCTTTTACAATGACTTAATAGAATATGTCCTTCATGCTGAGGTGATAAAATATGCTGATGATACTATACTTTTCTTTGCTCACACAGATGCATTGTTAATCGAAAAGTGTCTTAATGAAGATATGGAACGCATTGGTGCATATTGTTTGAAGAACGAACTGATCTTAAATACCAAAAAGGGAAAAACTGAAGTGATGCTATTTGGCACGTCGAAACGACTGAAATCATCCGGAAAAGAACTAGCAATTACTTATAATGGTGTTCCAATCCACTTTGTGACAAAATACAAGTATCTTGGTATTATCGTTGATGAAAACCTTACAATGGCTGACAACTTTGATCAATCTTATAAACTTGCCAGCTCACGCCTTAGATTGTTGCAGAGAATGAAACGATACTTATCAGTAAAAGCATGCAAAAGCATATATATTTCAATGGTTATTCCACTATTGACATACAGCTGTCCTACACATTCAGTTTTCACAAACACACAAATTAAACGTTTCGAATCTCTTGATAGACGAGCGAAAATGATATTACCGAATAACGATCTACCTACGATATACAACCAGATGAAACGAGAAGCTGTTGTCTTTGTTAAAAAATGTATAAATAGTGAATTGGGATGTGAAATATTTAATTCATATTTTAATATAACAGCACACAATATTAATACAAGAAATAATTTTCATAGTATCAAATTACCTCCAGTAAAACTAGAGGTTGCCAGACGGGGCTTCTATTTTGCAGGTGGTACTTTGTATAATAACTTACCATTATATATACGTGATTTTGAAAATACGTTAGATTTTAAGAAAGCTGTTTCAATCTATTTCAATTAATATAATTTAATTTTAATCTTTTACCCATTTTCATTTTTATCCATATATCTGTTTTTTCTCTTTCATCTAAGGACTGTCTGGTGCAGTGTAGTGTAGTGGTCGCTATTACTCTCCTTTGAGTGGTGGTCCTCATCATTTGTCTCCAACACCTATATCGCCCATTCCCCCATGTTTTTACTAATTTTATAATATATATGTATGTATATTTCAACTTTTTTAACAGGACGAACGTTAATAGCAGTTTTATTGTACATATTTGTATATACAAACTGAAGTTCTCATCCTGTATAAATATTCATGAAATAAATCATGAAAAAAATAAAGGGGAAGTTCATTACATTCTTGGGATGGCCATCAAACGAAACCATAAGGATGGCGTACTTACAATCGACCAACACGCATTCCTATCATCCATGCTGAAACGTTTTGGAATGGAAGATTGCAAGCCTGTAACTACTCCCCTCGAACCCAACACAAAGTTCGAAAAGATGAAAGATGATGAAGAACCAGTCAACCTGAAGGAGTACCAATCTGTCATTGGATGCCTAACGTACGCATCGATTGGGACCAGACCAGACTTGTCAGCTGCAGTGGGAGTACTTAGTCAACACATGTCGAAACCTGGCAAGCAACACTGGATCGGTGTAAAACGAGTTCTTCGATACGTTAAAGGAACCGTCGATTATGGGCTGATGTACAAGGCGAGTAAAGCTTACGAAACGATGAACTGTTTACGTGGCTTCGCCGATGCCGATTGGGCAGGGGATGTGGTAACACGAAAGTCGACTTCCGGTTACATATTCCAAATCGGGAGTTCCACAATTTCATGGAAGTCAAAACGTCAGTCAATTGTTGCACTCTCTTCAACTGAAGCAGAATACGTTTCGTTATGCAGTGCAGCACAGGAGGCAGTGTGGTTACGAGTCCTTCTCGGTGGCATGGGGTTCAAACAAGCCAATGCTACCACAATTTATGAAGACAACCAAGGTTCAATCGCTCTTGCGAAAAATCCTGCACATCACTCACGAACAAAACATATTGACATTAAATACCACTATGTACGTGACGCTGTCTCGACCAAGGAGATTAACCTGAAATACTGTCCTACACAAGAAATGATTGCTGATCTATTGACAAAGGGACTTCCTCGACCACAGTTCGAAAAGCTTCGTCTAGAACTTGGTGTAACCAAACTATGCTGAAATGACTTTCAGTTTTGACAATGACGTGACAAAGTGACCGTCAAGTGGGAGTGTTGAAATATGTGACGCTCACTTTCGGATCGGTGGCTGTATTGTGTTCATTTATTAATCTTATTAATGTATTATGTTAGCGCACGTGGCTTTATATCACGTATGTGTAGTTCTTCGTTTTGTTGTATTTTATAAGAGAGAAAAAACGTACTCGTTGAGTAAGGAACTCTGTGTGTCTGTTTTTATCAGAAATTGTTACAAGTACCAATACTACCTGCCTATCTCTGTTTTGAAGGCAAACGTAGACAGATATTTTGCCACTCAAAGATGAAAAAATGGGAAGTATTTAAAAAAACAGGGTACTTGTGGCAGCCCCATATTTCGAACGCAAAATATTTTGTATATATATACCATTAATTTTCAGTAAATTTACTTATTTAAAAAAGAGAATATTCATGCTTAAAGTGTGATGTTTTCATTTTTCCTGTCTTCTCTAGGTAATGTTGGATTTGACAATCTGTGTATGAAAAAATTGAAAATGGGTCCACAGTTAAATTTTCAAGATAAGGAAGGAAATGTAAAAGCAAGAATTGAGTCCGAAAAACTTGTAGAGATTCAAAAACTGCGAACAATCCGAACAGTTGACTGTGAAAAATTGATAGCCATTGAACGTCAACAATGTGAAAAGTGCCAAGGACACAGAAGGACATTAAATACTTTGCAGTGGAGGGAAGAGAAATATGAATGTGAACTATCCTCAAAGAATAAACCAAATATTCATTTAAACAGAGAATGTCTGTTAACTAAACTACAAGAATTATCCAAAGATGTACAATCACTAAGAAGGACTAATAAGAATAAGGATGCTGTTATTGCGAATTTAGTAAATGATGAAGGTATAAATCTTAATCCTGATATTCACAACATCTGTTCAACTATTGTGGATAATACAGATGAAAAATGTTTTGATCCAGATTCCCCACAAATTTTGCTTTGGAAGTAACAAAAGCAACAAGCATCGTACACAAACAATAAGAGTATGAGATGGCATCCAGTTATGATCAGGTGGTGCATGTCAATATTTCTGAAATCACCAGGTGCATATGAGCAGTTAAGAAAATCAGGTTTTCTGCATCTACCTCATCGTACCACCTTAGAAAAATATAGCAACTTTACAGAACCACAATGTGGAATCAATCCTGATGTTATTAAAGCACTCTTCAATGAAACGAAAGATTTTGATAATCATGAGCGTCATGTGGGCATTTTGTACGATGAAATGAAAATTAAAAGTGGTTTGGTCTTCAACAAACACACCGGCCAGTTAGTTGGCTTTTGTGATCTTGGAAGCCTCAACAATGAGCTGCAGGAATTTCGAGTGAGAGTTGAGGAGAATCTTGAGCAAAAGCCTGTTGCAACTCATGTGATGACATTCATGGTTAGAGCACTGTTCAAGCATTTGGAACACCCTTTCGCATATTATGCAAGTGAAGGTTTCACCAGGGACCAACTGTATCCATGTGTTTGGGAATGTGTTAAAATACTGGAAAGTATAAATTTGAAAGTCTGTTTTTTTGTTAGTGATGGAGCATCTCCAAATAGACGTTTCTATCGTTTACATAAGAGATTAGATGGTGCTAATGTTTCAAATGATGGTGTAGTGTACTGAACGATGAATAGATTTACACCATCAAGGAAAATTTATTTCATATGTGATGTTCCTCATTTGATGAAAACCAGCAGAAACAATTTCGCAAATTATCATGCTCATATGAATACAAGAAATCTGATGGTAAGTAACTATATAATTCTTTATTTCAATTTTGAAGAGTTTCTTTTCATCTCATGATAAAAATTATGTTTTACTACTTATTGTGTCTGCCTTGATGATGGTTGCAATATTTAAAGTTGTTTAGAGTTATCTTTTATTATTTTTAGTATGATGGGAAACAGATAAGTTGGCAGCATATTATTTCACTGTTACCAATGGATGTTGGACCAAGGCGAGTGGCTTTGGGATTTCACCAAACAAAACTGACTAGTGACCATGTATAATTAACGCCAAGGTCTCGGATGAATGTCTCATTGGCTGTGCAAGTAAGTTGAACTTTCCTTAATTAGTTTTAGAATATTTTAGTTCAAAACATTTTGTCAAAAAGCATTGTTTATTCTCTCCAAACTATACCCAATTTAGGTCCTGAGTAATTCTGTTTATCTGGCGCTGGAAGCACAAGGCTTACCAAACACTTTATCAACGAGGAAATTTGTGCATATGTTCAACCGTTTATTTGATTGCTTGAATGTTCGATCAAAATATGATGGTCAGAAGAGTAGGAACATGGACTTGAACCCATATGATTCACCCAATGATCCTCGCCTTGAGGTAAGTAATCTATTTTGTATTATCTTTGTTGTGTCCATGAGTTTTTTCAGGTATTTTTTGGTATCACCTTGTCTCACTGTTAAATTTAAATTTTACTTTCACTATCGATTCTGTGATCTTTTTACCTTACGTGGATTTATTTTCGCGTGGACATATTTTCGCGGACACCCCTTTTGACCTAATTTCGCGTAAATTAATTTTCGCGGATGGTTTAAAAATGGGATATTTCGCGTGGATTTATTTTCGCGGACGAAGAAATTTTGAAGGCAAATTTGGTAGAAGGAAACTGAGCAGAAGCTCTTCGTTCGCTCACATTCCGAGCGCATGCATAGCATGCGAACTTCCTCCAGCACTGAGCCAGCACGGAGGAATATGGCTCTAAAAACTCCTCTAAGGAGTGCGTAAATCTGCACGATGCGGTGTGATGCGATTCCTTCTAGGTGTCAAGACTAAAAAACGACTAAAGCAGGTATCATGAACGAGCGTCAAAAGGTGTTCATACAAAATGGTAAAAGCCACCTGCTTTTTGACAGGTTAACTTTTGTGTTCAAAAAGATGTCTAGACAGCTTGTGTCTTGTCAGCATGTGCTCTACACTGTTCTAGCCTGTTCCAGACTATTCTAGCTTGTTCAGCCTGTTTCCCCTTTTAGTACGTACGTAAATATTTCACGTGGGTTAACTTTCGCAGAAAAAAAAGTGTGTGGATTAATTTTCGCGGATGGAAAAAATGAAAAATTTCGCGTGGATTAATTTTCGCGGATGGTGTCATTTTTGAATATTTCGCGTGGATTAATTTTCGCGGATTTTTCGAAAATCCGCGAAATCCGCGAAAATTAATCCACGCGAAAATTAATCCACGTAAGGTATCCTTTTATTATGTGCAGGGTGTAAATTACTAGTTTTGCATGTATGACCTTTATTTCATCAGCTCGTGTCAATTTATATGAAAACTGTATTCAAAAATTTTGAAAAACTGTACCCCCTCCCATAAGTGCTTGGTAATTACAGCTTGCATTTCATTTACAATTCATTTTTTTAGTCATTTGACCCTCCCCCACTTCTATTATTTATTTGGTTTTTTTTGTGTATTAATGGCTGAAAGATGAATGTTTACGATTCATTAATGAATGGAAGGATGCATCTGATCAAGTTCCAAATTTGCCCAAGAATGAAAGAAACGCATTGTGTTTAAGTCTTCAAACTTTAGAAGGATTAAGAATTACTGGTAAGTTCATTATGAACCAAACTTACTTGACTTCGACTTTAGTCTGACCCTGTAAAACCTGGAACAATGATTATGAACAATGAAATTTGTGCTGACAAGAAAAATATTTAAATCTGGTAAAAAATACGTAGAAATCATTGTAATCTAAACGAGAAGTACTTCAAGTTTAATAAAAACTTCACCAGGAGTAGCATAAATACCTGCCCACTCTAGTGGGTTGGTTAAATTAGAGGACATGAATTATAACACAAGTTGTTCTTTGTAATGAAAATTGTTAAATGCATTTTAACGTATTTAAATAGCGTTATTTTTAATTTTTAGTTCATTCCTTCGTTGACTTAATACCGCAGCTCTTGGCTAATACTGGAGTTTCTTACGTACTCTCTGACAAGCTGAATCAAGATCCGTTAGAAGAACATTTTGGGCTTCAACGAGCTAGAGGTGGTGCAAATGATAATCCATCATTGGAAGATTATGAACGAAATGAGCGAAAGATCCAGGTAATGAAGTCTGGAATGATAAAAGTGATGAGTGGAAATACACGTGGCAGAACACAAAACCAAGCTATCGATATTCATGATACAACATTGCCACCAATGAAAAAGAAAAAGTGACTATGTATATATCAAGATCAATGTTTTTTTCAAATGCAGTGTTAGTATATAATAATTCGGATCGTCAAATTGTTCATCCCAAATTCAAAACTCTCAGCATTGTAACAAATTTGAGACTAAGGCTGTGTTTTCTTTCCCCTGATTTTACTGGGTTGTGGAAATGAAGCCTTATCCTTAAACCTCGTTCATCGTTTGAAGGCAAGAACGAATTGGAGGGTTATCAGGGTTGACATTATTTGATTAATTGAACCGATTTTGATTTAAACGGCCAATTGTGAAAATATGGAAAACCCGATCGAATTCTCTGTTAACATTATTCAATTTGTAGTAAAAAATACATTCCGTTTAATTAATAATGGACATCGCGAGTTAGATAAGATCAAGATAAGCCTGAGTCTCCCCATGCTTCTTTTCCTTTGCAAGTGTCAATTTTCATATTTCTTGTTTGCGCATGTACTTAATGTTGTACCGTGGATAATTCGCCGCATAAATTTAATGGTGGGATGCGCCACGAATCATGTGATCGTATGATTAACCAACAAAATTATTAGTGGACATAGCCAACCCTTACGCTCACTGGACCCAGACAAAGTTAACAAGGTTCACTCTACTTACTAATCGATGGTTAGAAATTGTTAAGCCGAATCTCCACTAGGCGGAAAATGTCGCGGCGCGAGATTTTTCCCTGTTCGACACATGCGCAGTAGCCACTAATGTTATGTAAGTCGCGGAGGAAAATGTAGATGCTACGAAGAGAAACCATTTCTACTTTTCGCTGCAGCGATAAAAACTGCCCGCCGCGACATTTTCCGCGTAGTGGAGATTCGCCTTTAGATCATTAAATGGTTACGATTTTTTTTTGGAAAAACAAATAAAAATGAGAAAATTTTCCAAATAAATGACCCTTTGCGAAATGATCATGATTACGTTAGAATTTCTTCAATTCCTCGGAAATCTAGACACTAACAACTGCTTACATTGCCAGGGATCAAAGCTTGTGTACTCAATGTTTACATTGCTGGAATATCTCAGGAACTTAGGAAAAATGAAAAAAGAAAACACTCTCGGAATCATCCAAAATAATGGGGAAACTGAAAAGTGAAGCTGTTTATTAATTTTTATCTTACAAGATTGAAAGTATACCAGCATACAAATTTGTATCGAAAATGAAAATGAAATACAATAAAAAAGAAATTTTTTAGAGACTTTCTCTTACAATAAAAAAAGGTTAACTCATACGATCATTATGCTCCGTGTTGCTAAGTTGAAAAATCTTGGGAAAAGTCAGTGGAAAGTTTTTTGTTGGTAATGATTTTTATAAATTTGAATAAAAACAAGGCCATCTCCCATAGCATAAATATAGAAAACATGAAGTCACCTATATTTGTAGAATATTATATAGAATCTTATATAATTTTCACAAATAACGCTAATCTTTTTTGCTACACGTTGACCTGGGATAGACCTTCTCATAGCAGGCATTGCTTTAATGTCAATTTTAGTCTTGGATGTCTTGTTTTCTGATTGCTTCATCTTGACAACATTCACCCATGCTTTCACGAAAGCATTTCCTCGAATTGATATCCATTTATGGAAAACCATTGCTCGCAACTTATCACATAGTTCTTTATTTTCAACTTCTCGGGTGATATTTGTCCATGAAGAAATCACAAAGTTATTTAGTTCCAGTTTCTTAAAAATGATGTCACGTAGATTTCCATTTGCATACTTAACCATCAGTGATGTGTTCAAAGTCGTTCGTACAACATTTTCTACTCTGCGTATGAAGATGTAAAATTCATCATTTACAATGAAAAGACCTCCTCTGTTGACTTTCTCCACCCATTCTTTCGTATAATCTAAAAACGACTCAACTTTGGCGTTGGGATCTGTGCTGCTCCATTTGCACAGCAATGACAGGATTGCTTTTACGGAGAGTGTTTGTTTCTGCTTCAGAAGTTGTTTTTTGATTGAATATGGGATATACCCAGCAACATATCTTAGAGTTTTTTCCTCAATTGGTGTTAACTTTAAGTGACTCACTTCTACAAAGTGTTCCTTTACCCTATGTTTGTTTCTTTCATTTAAAATCAACTTAAAAAAAAGTCCCAAACAAACTGGAATAAAATAATCACATGATCTAACTCATTGTTTTCATTCATTGAAAAAATTAATGCTTTCCAGGAATTTACAATATGCGTATCCAAGCTACTTGTATGGAATTTTGAAAACATCTGTTCTTTTGTCATACAAAATTCTTCAACGATGATTAGTTGATGTTCCATCAGCACCTTCGCAAATTGAGTAACGTTAGTGAAATGAAATTCTGCAAGTAATTTTCTGCTCAAGTTAATGCAGTCTGTACCAGGTTTTGCAAATGAAAATATTTCATAGCTTTCAGCTGCCTGTAACGATTCTTTAAAAAATTCAGTTTCTTTCGAAGATATGAGCAACTTAAGGTCCCAGTTTAGCGATAAATTATCCTTCTCCTTCAACTTTGATGTTACTAAAAGAAAACAACAGATTCACAGAGTATATAATCAGACAATGAAGCATGATAAAAAAGAAGAAACTTCATCTTGTGGAGGGTGCATGATGGGGGTGGGGGTTGGGGGCACCATGTATCATTAGTGGATCATGAACTTTTGAAGTATAGGAATATAGTTAAATTATAAAACAAAAATGTACAACAAACCCATTTTGATGACACAGAGTAACTGAATATAATATAATATTGAAATTATGTTGTTTATATATAGCTATATGATGCACTCCTCCACAAAATTAACGACAGTAAATAAAATCAAAAATCGATTTCTTTGAAACTAACTGTATATCCGAATTTCCATTTTGTTTGAACGATAAGAACATAAAAACTGATCTACTTACATAGCGTAGTTTTTGATGATGCTGCTTTATCAACTTTTCCAAATGCTGTTTTCTTGCTTTTCTTACACTTTTCCGAGTGCTTCTCGTAAAAGCCACGAGTCTTATATTTCTTCCCACATGTTTTACAGGAATGCTTGAAGGTAGATAAGGCTTTATTTTCTGTGTATTCATCAGCTGCATTTAGAACTTTGATCACATCATCGTCTCCAACGAAAACAACTGATGGAATTTTTGAGGATACTATATTCTCATTCAAATCAGCTACATCAACATCAAAATCAACAAGAACAATTTCTTCATTATCTAAAATCGCCACTGTATCGACTAAAACTTCGATATCTTCGTCAAAATCGAGATCTTCTAGTTGTAATTCATCAATACATTTTTCACTGCTACTAGTCGCCATGTTGAATATTATAATTCGGTACTCTTGCCTGCACGTCTTGACAAAAATCTACAGGCAATCTCATTCGCTGAGCTCAAAGAATTCAAATACGCTCTGATTGGTTTAACACCCGAGAAAATCTTTTGTTTTAGAGCAACGCGCAAAATTCAAAAGATAACAAGGTTGATAACAATAGGTGAATAATCGTTCACTATCCATCTCCCTTACACATCCCTGGTCTACCAGATAGACAAGAACATGAACAATATCTTTGCAAACTAATTTCATTGATTATTGAAGGAATCGCGATTCTGCATTGATTTCTATAGACCGCAAAACGTTAAAGAAAAACTACCGGCAAGTTTCAGACAGGGAGTGTATGTAATCTAAATAAGTTGTTGAGTGGATAATTGGTTTTTCTTTAAACCCAATAAGCTTTTGATTACAAACCATAGTTCGTTGGAACATCCAAACAGTTTATCTGCCAACTTAGAGTGTACTACCGAAAAACGATACATAAACATGATCTTTATCCTCGCTGACCCATACAAATTTAGCAAGGTTTACACCAAAAAATTTAGCTGGTTAGAAATCGGTAACATGTACTATATGTTTGAGACCGTTACAAATTCACGGTGTAAACCTTGTTCAATATGCATGGGTCAGCGAGGGTTAGGTTCTGCCTCGTTCTATCAAACGATTTTTAAAGAATTTTCAAGGGGTAGTTTGATGGTATTGAAGACGTAGCTTAACACGTCTCGATTATAACAAAATTAGCCAGCAGCCTCTTAATTGACAGTTCCCTTTATTCCGTTATCTCTTTTTTAATACATAATACAACTACCACAATGCAATGCTCTAATTACTAGCTTTGGTTAAACATGTCCGTAAATGGCAGTAAGAATATCAGTTTAGTCCACGAAGAACATTCATTATTCTATCGAGTTATTTTTTATGATTTTATTGCATTGCATTGTGGTAGTTGAATTACGTTTTAAGGAGATAGCGGCTCTTTCATCACGTATGAGACCACGATATATTAGGGAGGTAATATAGTATAATATATAATAGAAATAATATAACAGTAATACTATTGTGATACTTTACTGCATTCTTTATGAAATTTGTATATGATAGCAGTATTTAAGAACAACTAATATATCGTGGTCTATACATGATGATATTCCCGAGGTAGCAGAATAAGGGAACGGCCAATTTCGGTTTGATAGTCGTTTTAATTTTATCTCCGTAATTTAATTTTTAATTTTTTTAATCTCCGTAATTTTATTTGCCCACTGTCTGCCATTGTTTCTTTTATTTTGAACAATCTCTTGTTTTCAGTATTAGCACGTATCAGTATGCGTAGAAAATTATGCAACTTGGGTCAATTTGAACCAAATTTTGGGTCACTTTTTCTTTTGCAATTTTGGCAAAACTTGGTCCAAATTTCGAAAATGCTTCAATTTTTATTGAAACATTTCAATGGTGCTGATTTCAGATTCGGGAATTATTTTTTGTATTTTGGCAAAAAAACTTTAAGTTGGTTTATTATGCTTTGTTGCTTAATAATTATTAATAAAGATTGAAGATAACGTTGTTGTGATGTGCTTTATGAAAAGGTCTATTTCGACGGTCGCAGACATTTTCATTACTTGGAACATATTCTTTCTTATCATCATCATCTCTACTTCTTGTGTATTTTCTGTAAACGGGAGTACTCACTTAATCTAAAATAAATAAATGAATGAATGAATGAATGAATGAATGAATGAATGAATGAATGAATAAATAAATAAATAACCTTCCAGGAGGCAATTTTGTTGTTATAAATAACTGACACTGATACTGTACTCATAATATTGAGAAATTTGTTACATTTATGAAGATTTTTGTTACATTTATGAAGGTTTTTGTTACATTTATGAAGATTTTTGTTACGTTTATGAAGATTTTGTTACGTTTATGAAGGTTTTTGTTACGTTTATGAAGATTTTTGTTACGTTTATGAAGGTTTTGTTACGTTTATGAAGGTTTTTGTTACATTTATGAAGGTTTTTGTTACGTTTATGAAGGTTTTTGTTACGTTTATGAAGGTTTTTGTTACATTTATGAAGGTTTTTGTTACGTTTATGAAGGTTTTTGTTACATTTATGAAGGTTTTTGTTACGTTTATGAAGGTTTTTGTTACTTTTATGAAGATTTTTGTTACATTTATGAAGATTTTTGTTACGTTTATGAAGGTTTTTGTTACTTTTATGAAGATTTCTGTTACATTTATGAAGGTTTTTGTTACGTTTATGAAGGTTTCTGTTACGTTTCATTTTTGTACGATTATGAAGGTTTTTGTTACGTTTATGAAGATTTTTGTTACATTTATGAAGTTTTTGTTACTTTTATGAAGGTTTTTGTTACATTTATGAAGGATTTTTGTTACGTTTATGAAGATTTTTGTTACGTTTATGAAGGTTTTTGTTACTTTATGAAGGTTTTTGTTACTTTATGAAGGTTTTTGTTACATTTATGAAGGTTTTTGTTACGTTTATGAAGGTTTTTGTTACATTTATGAAGGTTTTTGTTACGTTTATGAAGGTTTTTGTTACGTTTATGAAGGTTTTTGTTACATTTATGAAGGTTTTTGTTACATTTATGAAGATTTTTGTTACATTTATGAAGATTTTTGTTACGTTTATGAAGGTTTTTGTTACTTTTATGAAGATTTTTGTTACATTTATGAAGGTTTTTGTTACGTTTATGAAGGTTTTTGTTACATTTATGAAGATTTTTGTTACGTTTATGAAGGTTTTTGTTACATTTATGAAGGTTTTTGTTACGTTTATGAAGGTTTTTGTTACGTTTATGAAGGTTTTTGTTACATTTATGAAGAATTTTGTTACGTTTATGAAGGTTTTTGTTACGTTTATGAAGGTTTTTGTTACATTTATGAAGGTTTTTGTTACGTTTATGAAGGTTTTTGTTACGTTTATGAAGATTTTTGTTACATTTATGAAGATTTTTGTTACGTTTATGAAGGTTTTTGTTACGTTTATGAAGGTTTTTGTTACGTTTATGAAGGTTTTTGTTACATTTATGAAGGTTTTTGTTACGTTTATGAAGGTTTTTGTTACTTTTATGAAGATTTTTGTTACATTTATGAAGGTTTTTGTTACTTTTATGAAGGTTTTTGTTACATTTATGAAGGTTTTTGTTACGTTTATGAAGATTTTTGTTACATTTATGAAGATTTTTGTTTACCTGAGTGAACAGACTTTTATAAAACCAGCCGAATCACGGGGATCATATCCACCTTGCACGTCCATACTAGAAAAATCAATTAAAAAACATTAAATTAAAAAGTATAGAAGAAAAAAACGACAAGAAATAATGGAAGAATTCGATCTTGTTTCGCTAGGTATATGTCGTTATGCGAAGTAAACACTACAGCACTATCAACAAAAGAATAAATTTGTCACACATTCAAATTGTTTCCGTCTTGTATATCCTACCGAAAACAGTCATCAATTTTTTTTCATGAATCCGATGATCTAAATCCACCTTGAGGATACGTGCAACGTTTTTGAGCACATTTAAATATTCTTCAATTTCTCATAAATGGTTATAATTTTCCTGCAGATATTCCTATGAAATAATAGAATAATCTCTCTTTTGTTCAGGACAAATTGACGAAAATGTGTTATGGTGGTTATTTTAAAAACTTCATTTCATCAAAAAATAATATATTTTCTCCGTCCCAGAGCCTTAAAAAAGAAATCGCTTACACGGTTTTGTAGCTGCGCCTGTGGCGAAAAAAAATCTGCTTAGGAGAGCCTTTGAAAATGATTTCCGCTCAAATTGGGTTCGAAAAAGCTATGTGATTGGTGGGAACACGAAACTGGGAAAATGAAAGTTTATTCTATTTCTAACCGAAGATTAAAGGTTGACAAACTTTGTGACGTCCATAATACTGAATGTTAGCAAAAAAAGATCAATCTTTAAAGCAGCTCCTTTAAAAATGTTTCGTCATTAAAACACTCCGAATATGTGAATATCATTTTTTAGGATAAGATTTATTTTCCCAAAAAAGTCGAAAAGTTATTAAAAAAAATATATAACCTTTTTTTCTAGTAAGTATGTTTATTTTTCGAAATTTCGAAATTTTTTCAAAAAACGTATCCTTAACAATCAACTAAGAAATCAATCCGAAACAATCCGATTTTCTTGCACTTCTTGAATCTTGAAATTAGATAGGCAACAGGAAAAGAAATTAAATTTAGAATTTCTTATTTCATCATAAGAATTTAATATCTCCTGAATCAAAATATTCGGAAAATCACTTTCACATACAGTGGTATCTCTAAAAAGCGAAAATTATGGTGTAATGGACACCTACTCCGTGTGTGTGGATTGGTGGATTTACAGTCAAATTCCTCTAGGTAAAGTCTCTATAAAGCGTCCGCTCTATATCCTCTGTACCAATAAACCGGACTCATAAACACGGTTGCATGTAGATAATAGTATACCTGACCAGTTCTTGATTATAAAGAGACATTTTCGATTGTCTGGCTTTAACATAAACCTACAAAAAATGGCGATTAATATTATCAGAAAAGTTACTGAGCCAGCGAAAATTGGCATGATTATGAAAAATGAATGCCCCGAGACCGTGGACGTAGTTTATGAGCAAATTGATGATACTTACATTCCCCTTATATATAGATAAGCGGACTACCCCTTCCACGAACTCTTGACTGTCACCTATACATTTTCTACAAAAGAAAATTCGAAGACAGTAAAAACCTCGCAATTTACAAGACCTAACGATAATGTTGCTGGTTGTCACTAGGGAGATAATAAAAACTGACAGCATTTCCATGGTTACCTGGTGTAATCACACTCTGGACTAAACCATACACCTAGATGGAATAAAAAAGATGTATAAAGAGGAAATATTTTACAAAACTTTTGTCCAGATCTTTATTCAATTAAGAATAACTGACACCTCGTCCAGCTCCATTCAACTCGGTCTCACAAATAACTATCATAGCAATGTCAGCATGATATATATATATATATATATATATATATATATATATATATATATATATATATATATATATATATATATATATATATATATATATCACTAATAGACATGAACACTCAAATTTTGTTTTCTGGGTAAAATAAATAATAAAAAAAATACTCCTTAATCAAAAGTTTCTGTAGAGCAACGTGAGATCATAATATTCACCATTGTAAATCATTTCAGCAAATCGTTGGGAAAGGTACGTTTTGATCTTCCGAAGTTCCTATAACATACACAAGAGATTAGGGAAGGCGTTTCTACGAACCAAAGTGAAGAAGAAGAAGAAGAAGAAGAAGAAGAAGAAGAAGAAGAAGAAGAAGAAGAAGAAGAAGAAGAAGAAGAAGAAGAAGAAGAAGAAGAAGAAGAAGAAGAAGAAGAAGAAGAAGAAGAAGAAGAAGAAGAAGAAGAAGAAGAAGAAGAAGAAGAAGAAGAAGAAGAAGAAGAAGAAGAAGAAGAAGAAGATAACGAGGATCAATAGTACTTACTCGATCCATCGTAAGCGTTTCAATATCAAGATGAGCATGCCTTAAAATCTCTGCACCAGGAGTTTCATACAGTCCTAAACGCAGATTGTTTGCTATAGAACGCAGATTGTTTGCTATAAAACCATGTAAGGAGACAGCAGATAGATATAGGCCGATGAGTGGTGCTTCGGTGGTACCATGTTTGCTGTTCTCAAGTGATACAATTAGTATCTAAACTTAGTTACACTTTATGATCGATCAATCCTGTTTTTGGATTGAATCAACTCACCAAATGGCGAATACGAGATTGCCAAAGCCAAAAAGGTCACATTGAATATCAGATGAAATGACTGCACGTGAATATAACATTTCGAAATAACACGAGATGTATAGCAGAAGGGCTTCCTCGATCTCTTGTAATGATAAGATTAATAGGTGCTTGTGCAACCAATGCAGGTTAATAATACTGTTGTGATAGCTAATCTTTTCTCATTAAATTTTCAGATGAATTTGCGCCTACCTCTGGATTTCATCCCAATCTGTCTGTTTTCCACAATGTCTATACGACCAACACCATGTCGTGCACTAAAAGCCAAAAAAAACAAAAAAAAATACTATTTGGGTTTGAAAGCATACCTCAGAACAAAAATTTAACCCCCCTGTGAAATGAAATGGTCAGGTTTCAAGGTCATAGGACTGGACGGGGGATTCAAATGAAAATTTATTAGTCCATCCAACTTAATGGCTTTCAGTCTTGGATGGTGTGAAATGCCATAAAAAAACCCGCATTTGTTGCAAAATTTTGCATTGTTGAAAATAAAATTTCGTTTAAAATCCTGTGATATGCTACGCCTCATTTTTATGCAATTCATTGTTTTACAGATTTCATTATTACTTTATTAAAAGTATCTACAATTCCACCCAGTGGGCAAAATCTCCAAAAAGTCTCTGTGAAGGAGTGAGACTTTTTGAAGATTTTGCACACTGGGTAATGCCTCTAAAGCAATTTTGATATTGAAAACAAGGTGAAACAAATACAAGAAAGGTCTATTAACCAGGAATCATAAAAATTGCACATATGTAAACAGGCCCTTAAGACACTCATCAAGACACATCAAGTTCAATAGCAACTTTTGAAAAACGAGAGTAGCAGATCTAGGAGTATGTTAAAAATTTGTGGAGGAGAATCATGCATAAAGTTCCACTAGGCGGAATGTTCTGCCAAAAGCATCTGCTGAAAAGTAGGATCAAGTTCAACTTTTCTGCTGCGGAATATTCCACAAACTAATCAAATGGCTCAATTAGTATTGTGGAAAAACAATAGCCGCTCCGTGCTGAATATTACGTGTAGTAAAAAACTGGCTTTAAAGAAAAATGTGCAAAAAAACCTACTTCAACCTACTTCAGATTCACCACTGAATGGCATCATGATCCGTACACCATGTCTGCCACGTTTTCCATGGCCATTTATGAAAATTTTGACAATAATTATGATCTTCAATAATTATAATCTTCACGTACCCTACTTTGTTCAAGTATGCGAATATCTCTAATGGTTTTGTAAAATGACTTCCGTCAGTTGAATGTTTAACGGAAACAGGCACACCTATTGCGAAGAAGAAAAACATTTCATAAAAACTCAACCTGCTCCTATAACCTAACCACATTTCACATGGAAAGTTTTTTGGGTTGGTGGGAGTCACAAGAAAATGCTGCGCATCAAAAGAACTTAAAGTTTAATATAATATTTAAAGCTATAAAGGTACAAATCTTCCCACAAAAAATATGCTGACTTGCAAAATGGAATGCTCAAAAACTCCAATATTACAATCTATTTAAGAAAATCCGAAACACAATAAACAGAAAATTTAGTTTGGTACACTAAAGTCTTGTGTCCACCAAAAAGCGATATGTTCTTTTGCTTAAAAAGTGACCAGATGGCATATAAATAGAACTAGAATTTGAAAACTAGATAAAAAAAACAATGGCTTCTATAACAAACATTTGAATTCACTTTAATGATATCAAACGGTGTAAAATGGAGGCATACCATTTTTGAATTCAATTTCAATATCATCTGGCTGCAAGTAAAAATTAAGAAAATATTAACAATAACAAGAAATGTCGTGAGACAACAACAATAAGTTACTAGAATATAAAAAGAAACACAAAGAGGTCCAGCATGTGGTTTTACCTGATTTTAACTTTAAGTATAGGGTATAGGTTCAATGATTTTTATGAAGGGTTGATAGAATTCTTTAAAACAGTTTTTAAGCCCACTGTGATGACTTTCTTGTCAATGCAGTTATAAATTGGTGCTAGATATTGCTAGATTTGATAATTAAAGATAACCTCATTCGGAGTATCAGGCAGGTCTTTAGTCATGAGGAAAACGCCAGCAGGTGCTACAGTCTAAAAGGAGAATATAGAGGTATAAAATTTGATTAAAATAATTTTTCTTTCTGAAAATGTGTTTTACATTTCTATATGGTACAAGTACCAACATTTAAAGTTCAAAACTTTGAAAAAAATGGGGATTTTCTTTTTGGACAGACATATTTAGTTTACAAATCTTTTATAATTTGTTCACAAAAGATGGTTCCTATAGTAATCATCTTGTTGTCATATCGAGCGTAAAGTTTTTACTTTCCTTTATGAGAAAATTGAATGATTTCGAAAGTATCCAGTCGGATTTTTGTTGTTGACATAACTTTTATTGGAAAGGAGTTTCTCTTATTCTGATTTTGAATAAATATAGTAAAAGCATTTATCTTTTGATTCATACTTGGTTTCAAGCACAAAAAAGAAATGATTTAAATGATATTAAGGGTGTTTTAAAAAACATGGTGCAAATCCATATCCTTACACAGAAAAAATATATAAAGATTTAAAAAAGAAGAATGAATTGACATGCTTACACTTGGATTTTCCAAGATACCCGATTCATAACTGAAACAGAATAGAAAGGATTTGAGGTTTAATGATATCAGTGTTGGAACAGTAACAATCCATGCTGTTTGGAAGTTGGAAATAAAATGTTTTGGCCAAATAACTTTTATGTCCGGTACTATGTTAAGAAGATTCTAAGGGCCGCAGTAACATTTGAGAAGAAAGTAAAATACCTTATATGCATTAAATTAGCATCCATACTCCAGGGATTTTTTGGTGTCACAGGGAGAGGTATTCCTTTTGACTAAATGACAGATTTGATGAATGCAGTGATATTCAGTAGATGTAGAGATCTTTTAAACTGAATAATCACAAAACCTTTACTTGAAAAAAATGCAGAGAATTTATGGGCATACTCTCTTTAGAGAGTATTTTTATACTGATACAGTATTCACATAGAGAAAGAGAGAAAAGAGAAAACAAGAGAAGAACTACGTGTTAAGTTAAAACAAACAATAAAGTAGATAATAGTCATATAAATTGCAGTACTTACCTCAGCATATTCAAATAAAGCAGACCTTCCTTGGTACTTCTCATAAAATTCAGGCATTTTCCAAGGGGAAATGACCTAGTTTAGATTTCATAGAAATTAACAGAAATCAATCATGAACTATGTAAATACAGTTCTACCCAAATGTTTCGAACTCTAAAATAACAGCCATTAAGTTCACAATTGTAAACAAAATAAAATGCTTTTCCTAACTTCTTTGAGGGCAAAACAGCAAGACATTGGTTCCTACTGTTGGAGATATTTTGATATGTTAAATGGTGCAATATCGATGTCGTGGACGAGTACATAATAAGTGTTTTAAGTGATAGCAAATTCAGCTTCTTGGCTTACATCTTCAGTACATAATAACAATTTTAAGTATGAATTTGTTGGGTAATTAATGAATGGCAAAAAGGGAAAATTTTCTCCCTGAGCTTGTCATAAACTACATTTAGGAAAACTTAATTACATTGTTAAGACGCTTTTAATCAATTGCTGTTAAAACTAATAACATATTTTTAGTTTAAAAACAAAAGTCACAATTGTTGTCCAAAGAATTTGTAAAATTTGACTGACAGGACTAAAAAAAGAACAGTTTGAAAAAGTGTGGAATTTGAAAATCATGGTTTTCAAAAAATCATGGTACAATGGTAATGCAACAACAATCTTTTTTCCCTTCAGGTTGTTTATTAGTTTGTTTTTCCCATTTCACACTTCTCTTGTCTGTTGCTATTCTATGTGTTTTACATTTTGATAACGCACACATATATACTGTTTTGTTCTTTCATATTATCGAGACGAAGAGACGAACTGTAAATTTTGGAAAAGGTAGAAATAAATCTGTTATTATTATTATTATCATTATATTTTTATTATAATGCAATGTTATGCCAATTAACATTCCCAAAATACACACCTTAACACCTGGATAGAGTGCATAGTAAGCAAGTTCAAATCGAATTTGGTCATTTCCCTGAAAGTACAAGAATAAAAACTGCTATTATATGAACATTTAAACTATTGATTCGAAAGTTATTGGGGTGTGTCATAATACCTTGCCAGTTGCACCATGTGAAACATACTCTGCACCTTCTCGTAAAGCAATTTCCACTTGTCTTCTTGCAATACATGGTCTGGCAATGGCTACAGGTGAAGACAATGAATTCATAACGCATTATTCAGGCCTTTATAACAAATATTATACTAATGCCTGAAAGAAAATCTTAAGGACTGGATTGAAAGCTTATGGTATCTATATAAAAAAAGAATGTTTTTTCTGCTTTGCACATCTGTTTCGCCGTGGAAAATTATAATGCGCATGCATGCGATTTTTTTGTGTCTTTTTCGTGCTCAAGTTTCAAAGTGAGGTGGCTGTTTTCTGAGGGTGAGATCCTTATTTTTTACTCCCTTGAATCATATCATACCAGCTTTTATTAAAAATGCTGACAATTTGGCATCAAGGGCTCTGCTAAACACAGCCATGCTGCGAACATTCACATGGCCTCTTTTGATCATGCTTGTGCGTTTAACAGGTGTATTACAGGGAAGCTTTGAAATATAGAAAATACCTACAAAATTGATAAAAAAATTTAATATTTGTGAAGTTTTCATGCTAACCAAATGTCACTTTATTTAATGTTGAACGGTTGCCAGAAATAATGATGTCTGCTTTACAGTGGTTAACACATCTGAAGAGTGTTACACGGCCACTGAGAAGTTGGACATTTTGACATGCACTATATTGGTTTAGTATATTGGTTTATCTATATTCTTAATAAGGTGAGGGTTAAGAAGTATACTAATAAACAGATTTGTTTGAATCGTAATTTTTTTTTATTCATTCTTCACTTTTTCCTTTTTCGATTTTTTGGGTTTACCAGTAATATAACCAGTAATGCTCTTTCATCATGGCGTGAAGTTGGGCAGTTCCATCTGGCATCCTTCCATATGGATTTTGGATTATTAAATTCAGGATGAAGTGCTTCTACCCTGCACAACATAGAAGCCAAAGCCAAATTTCCATTTATGTAGGAAAGACAACACATGATCTTCAACATGATGGTCTGGTTGCTCGTAGTTACTGTATGAGATCAGGCATTACTTCTTCTAAAAATAATTGCTCTCAATTTCAGGCACAGACGAAGAAGAAGTGTCGTGGTGAAAGCGCAATTCTAAGAGGTTCAGATGAGAAGAATTATAATCACCTAAGTCATCAAGCTCATCCAGACACTATTCATTAAATCGTAACTTCAATTAAAAAATAATTTCAAGAACAGGAATTTAAACTCTATTGCCTTGAATATGAACCCAAACTGAGATATGTAAATACTTTTTTTTTTCACTTTTAAGCAACATGATTTCCCTCAAAGCTTTATCCATGATACACCTGACGATGCACATTAACAAATTTCAAAGTGTTATACATAATTTTAATGCATATGGTCCTTCTGCTTTTATTTTTCAGCAGTCTAACTTAACTCTTTCTCTTTGAAGAAATATTTCATATGTAAGTAAATGTGTTCTGTTTGTATGGTTTTTTTTAAAGGGATCCTACCATTTAAAACAAAATTCTGTAAAACACTTCCTCAGACAATAAATAAAACATCCCCATATCTTATAAGGCATAAAATAAACGCTAAGGTCGATAATCAGCCAACATTTTATAATATTGTACTGTCTTTCTGAGAATTCCCTTCTTCCTCATCAAAATAAACTTTAGAGTAGCCCCTAGCACTTACATGGTTCAAGTGATAAACACCAAGTTGGTCTATCATGCCAGAGAGTTCAGTTTGGTGTGAATGAATATAGACAGGCACGGTGAGCACTTTTCCAAGATGTCTGAATTGTAATCTTCAACATCTCTTTGAACAAATCGATGAACTTAAAAGAGTTTATATTGCTAATTTGGGTCAAATGTTTCAATTTGGGTTGTAAAGATGAATGTTTGTTTTGATTTTTCTTCTGGGAAATGATCGAAAAGTTGATTCTTGGGAAATTCGAATAAAATAATTTGTTTTGTTTGTGGAAATGGATTTGAATTTCATTACACGTTTTCG
Source organism: Turritopsis rubra (assembly GCA_039566895.2). NCBI lineage: Eukaryota > Metazoa > Cnidaria > Hydrozoa > Anthoathecata > Oceaniidae > Turritopsis > Turritopsis rubra. The sequence continues at coordinate 5,784,736 of CM077623.1, forward strand.
TAATTTTACCTCTCTTATACTTGTGGCTGATCATAGTATAGATAAATGTGTTCAATGAGCCTTAAAAATAGGTCAAAACAAGTGGATTTCCACTGGGTGAGTACAGTCTTTCTATATTCGTTAGTCCACTCATACGTCACATGGTGCGTGGGGACTGGTCCCTTTAACTGAATTTTGGATCGATGGAGCGAAAGGCTGTAATGGCGGCTGTATTTTGTGAACGTTTTTGCAGTGTTGCATAGCAGTGATTCATTTCTGTCAAAAACGTCAGATGGCAATCTTGTTTTTTCCTGGTTATAAACAAATAACAAATTTTCATTTTAGATGGTAGGATCCCTTTAAGGGGCTTGTTCAATGAACCTAGTTTTTCAAAGTTTTCTTGAAATAATACTTCAAAAATATTGTTTCATGTCTCAAGTTTATTTTTTACAATCTAAAGGATCACATTTGGATAACACTTGACAACCGCTTTTTTTTAACCTTTTATTTAAAAAAAATCATCTATTTTTTCACCAATCAGTTGTAAATTTATTCTCACGCTTAATGATGTTACACACTAAAATTATTAACTGATAATCTCATTATAGAATTGTCTGATAGAACTGTTATCAATGTGGATCCTGTGTAAGAGGCCTAAAGCATTCACAGCCCCAATTTGGGCTACAGAAGCCATATACCTGCTTCAACCAGTCATCTAGACTACCCTAAGCTGAATGGATTAATTCACACTGTTATTGTCACTGTTATGGCATGACTTGGGCAGGATATGCATCCTGACCTCCAACAGTGGACGCCAAACCTCTACACTCTCAAATTAAGAATAAAATGGATTCAAATTATTCTTACCCTAGGACACCCAGATTTGAATGAAACAGCATTGGCTTGTTCCTTTACCATCTTCTGCTTAATGACATGTTATGCTGTGTATTCAACAGCTTGGGGTGTAACAGTATTTTTATAAATTTTTAAAATATATCTGTTATTGCAGATATGTCTGGAGTAGTAAGTAGTAGGTGTAAAAGGACCTTCTCATATTGACACGTATTTCGATAATATTGTTCTTGCTGGAATGACAAACGACTCATTTAATGAGTTCATTTATGATTGCATTAAGGTTAATTTTTTCTGTTGTTTTGTCACATGTTGGGCATATTACCTCATCTTTCCTTCAATTTCAGTGGTTCTTGTGGTACATTGGGGATGAACCCAGTAGAAAAAATCTTCAAAAAGTCTATGAGGAGTGTTTTCTATAGGAATGGCAAGCAATATTCCCTGTTGTTTCAATAATAAAAAACACCCTTCTGCAGACACTTTTTGAAGATTTTGCCCACTGGGAAAGTTGATGTAATCACCTCATGTCCAGTAAGAAATGTTCCAACCAATATGTTGTCCTTTTCTGCGGACTTCCCCCTTGTTTTGAAGCTATATGTTTGCAGACAAGTTTGTGTATATTCTGTCTATGTGAATGGAAGAGAGGGGTTGTATGTGGTGCCTCTTTTCTCCATTGTTCACTATTTTCAAATCGCAGTTGTGACAAATCATATCCGGACATAATTTGAACAATTAATGTAGAAGGCCTTTGCTATTCGTGTGTTCAGTTTTTGAACCGTGAACCCCTTTTTACTTAACAAGTAGTCACAAACACAACAAAGTTTAGACAAGTACACCATGTGTGCAATTCAAATGATGCTTGTGCCATGTTCTAAAAAATATGAGTGTTTTCGATAGTAAATATTTCAAACGTCAAATGTGAAACTTTGGAAATAGATACTTTATTACTTACTCTTTAGAATGGTGTAAACTATTTTTGCTGGAAAACTCCGCAACTACTTAGATTTTTATAATTTATATTGGGTTGTTTGGTTCTTGTCAAAACACTATATTCACCGATGCAAAGTTTTTTAAAATCAAACAAATATTCTAGAATGTATTTCACTCCCTTGATACTGATATGCAAAAACACAGATTTTGAACTTCAACCCTAATTCTGCTATGTAAGGGCTATTTTTAAGGAGTCTGGTGCACTTGTAGTTAAGTACCAGCACTTCAAACTAATTTGATGGAAAGCATATTTGAACGTATGTGCTTCCTCTCTCTGTCCAAAATATTGGAGAGCAATCCATTTTTGAAAAATATGAAAAAATTAATTCTGTCTGTCAGACCGCCCAACTAGATAACCCCCTTAGACATCAACTCCGCTCTCAAGCTGAGTGCTAAGTGGAGTGGATTGATTCATACTGTTATAGTTACTATAACAAAGTCGCTGGTCTGGATTTGAACCTTCACCTCCCACACTAGTGCGAAGCATTCTACCACGAGGTCTTCAAAGGATATTTTGATACAAGCATTGATAAACTGTTCCACCATCCACCACTACCTACCACCCTAATACAGTCTACCACCTCCCAAAAAATACAATGAAAGTAATGGAAACAAACACAAACAAGTTACAAAAACATAATTTGATTAAATAATGCAATTTTCGCTGTCTTACCCTTTCAAGTTTTGACTTTCACAAAGAAATCAATGAATTTTTTTATCTTAGGCATTTTTGATTTGCAGCACTAATTTTGGCCCAAGTTGCTGAAATAAAATGAAGCAAAAATTTTATTGGCCTCTCAAACTCTTCTTAAGCTTATAGTTTAACATTTGGCCTCGTCTTATTAGTTAATTGAATTAAATGTCATAACATTCCATGACTGCTTTTAGTTTAGTTTAATGTATTTTTTATTGTTTCATGCGTCAAATATGAATATTTAAGCTTTGAATGAAAGTCCTTTTTAATTTAACAGTTTACACCCATAAGTCAAAGTGTCACAAAAGAGTTACCATCTTTTTCATCAAGATACCTTACTTTATCCTTGGCATTTAGTAATGGCTTATTTTGGTCACACAACAGAATAATAAATAAATTGACCAACTAATCAAAACATTAACCCCATTGCAGCTTAAAAAGCAATTTTTTAATCACCCGTTCCAAGCAAATATCTATCTTCGTATATTGCGTTAGCTTGAACCGCTGGCCATATGAACTCCTCAACAAATTCATCTTTCAAATCTTCAATAAAAATCTGGAAAGCAATAAAGAAAAAAATATCAGATACTTAACATAAAAACAAGGTGATAAGTAACACATGAAAATAAATGAAAACGCTTCTCATACTTTTTTGGCTCCAAGTTTTAAAGCCTTTTCCTTTGCTGCAACAAAATCTTCTTCTTGGCCAACATCAGCCTGAAACAAAATAAACAGAGTGATACAAAAGAAATGTTTTGTTATTGATACAAAAGGGAATACTAAAGGATGACGTATTAGTACGAAAGTGTGTAAAAAGGTAGTGATGTAAGAAACAGTAGAAAGAATTTTCTTCTTCTTTCAAATTATATCCTATTTCAATTCTATGCGGAAGTCAAATTGATATTTTTGTGACACTCAGATATTGATAATTTCTTCAATAAGCAAAACTTTTTGACTGTTAAGTGTATCGTGAATAAATAAAATACCATCACTTAAGCATCATTTAACAGTCAATTCTACAGTAAAGCAAAATTTAGACATTCACAAAGGAATTAATTTATACATGAAAGCTCAAATGATTTTCATGTACAGTTTTATCAGTGTCCAACAATATTTGTTTAGAGATGCAATTGAACTGAACACGAAAAGATGTGTTAATTAATCAAAAGACAAATTATTATTTTTACACTGTACAATATTCAGGCCCGATGTTTCTTTCAGGAAGTACTGTAGTACTTCTTAAAGTTATGTTCTGTAATTTCTGGTTTAGTTTTTGCCATAAATATTAGGCTATGGAAGACCTCATGTAATAAAGTATGCCCATTGGGATTTCATGAATCTGCTCAACATTGTAACTGAAGATTGAATATCAAAAAATTGAATATCAAAAAATAAAAAGACAATTATAATATTTATAATATATATATATATATAATATATAAAGTTATAATATATTTTTTGTATTATTTAATATACCCATTTACATTATTTCTCTGTCAATATTCACAATTATTGTTCAGTATTGTTTATTAAATTATATAGATTCCTATATCCTTCAGATCTTTCCTATCATATCTTTTCTTATTATCTGATAACTCTTATCACTCATAGCTTACACTTCTGTTACAGCCTGTTTCACTGGGTGGCTTTCACAATTTGTTAGCTTTGCTGTTAATGCCTGCCTCCAGATAATAATCCCATGGTACTCCTGCAAACACAATTTTAAAAATTATAATTTTTGTTTGATATATTCTTAGTTATGGTGCCGTGTATAACTATTGTTGTTTAATTTTCATTTTCTAATAAATTCCTACTTAACTTTACTTACTTATTTTGTGATAATATCACATCATCATTCTATAAATACATCATACAAACTATAAAATCTGAAAACTTAAAAACCAGAAAAAACCCTGGTAAAAATCCTGCGCAGGATCCTGTAGGATCTTAGTTAAGATTTCAACCAGGGAAGGCATGGGAATAGTGATGACAACATAATAATACAAAGAAGTTATTGAATATCTTCCCTCAGAATGAGAATATCACAAGATATAAAAAACATAAACACTAACCAGGTAGGCAATGACATCATAACCTTGATCAATTAACCAAACAAGTATACAAGATGTGTCTAAACCACCACTATAAGCTAAAACAACCACTTTGGTTGACATTGCTGATACTTGCTAAGACACAAATTGTTGAGTTAAGTAATTATTTCCCTGAAATTATGATGAATTTCTTAATTATCTTCTCCTCTTTTCAATAACGATAGACTTTGTCATATTTCTGTTCCATTCTGTTGGGGGAAGTGGGATTCTGCATAAAGACAAGAACACTTTGAAACGGAAATCTCAAATTTATGTCACAGAAATTTCAATTGATCATCCAGGGCTGAATATACAACAATGGTGTGGGTATAAAATCATGTTTACACCGGCTGTTCTTATCGTATGATAAATTAAACCGGAGATTTTTGATCTTATCAAGGAGTACTCCTTACATACATAAATAAATAATCATAAAAATTTAAACAATTATTTATTCACAATGTAACAGCTATATCGAGGCAGTTATACTAGTTGATGGAAGCAAAGCCATTCAACGAATCGCTGTACTGCATTACATAACATCAGATTACTTTGTCCGGAATTTTCAAGTGTACTTATCAATACCTACTGAAAACCCGTTTGTATGGTTTTTCTTGGTGGGTGAGATTATAATGTTAGTTGAAGGTACAACACAAGGGGACAATTTAGCCATGGCGTTTTAAGCACTTGGTATATACTATTACGTTGCTTAATGTATTAAGACCACCTTCACCTGCTGTAAGTCAAGTGTGTTTAGCTGATGACATAACTGGAGCGGGGAAGTTGAAAAATCTAAGAAAATGGTGGGATACTGTCATAACAGAGGGTGCAAAGTATGGGTATTATGTGAATGAAAATAAAAGCTGGTTAATAGTTAAATATGATACTCAAATGGACAAAGACAAAGAGATATTTGAAGGAACGGACATAAAGCTCACATCAGAAGGTAAAAGACACCTCTGTGCTTCGATTAGTAGTCACAATTTTAAAACACAACCGAAAAAGCAAAAACCTGGTGTGATGAAATGGAAAGGTTAACTGAGTATACTAAAACGGAACCGCATGCCGCCTATGCAGCATTTTCTCTTGGAGAGCTACACAAAGTGACCTATTTCATGAGAACAATTCAAGGTATGAGTCATTATTTAAAACTATTAGATGATATTATTAGTATGAAGTTTATACCAACATTACTTGAAACTATTATTAATGAACAAGATCGTCAACTATACTCATTACCAGTTCGTTAAGGAGGATTGGGCATCCCGTTACTCTCAGAAATAGCTAAAATACATTATGAAAGTTTATTCTCAATCATGGTCATTCAAGGAACTATTTTGCCAGATGAAAAGGAATTGCAAGAGTTAAAAACTGAGATTAAAAAGCAGCAAAATGTTGTTTTAAATGAAAAATCAAAAAATATCATTTTGAAAAGTGTAAATGAAGTTAAGGAACCTGGTGTATCAAGCTGGCTCAATGTTTTGCCCTTGGAAGAATATGGGTTTACATTAAATAAGTGAATTTAGAGATGTTATTAATTTGAGATACGGCGCAAACCCTTACGTGGATTACCATGAAAATGCCCTTGTGGACAGCCATATTACTCATCCATTGAATTGCAAAAAAGGTGGATTTGTAATTATTTGACATAATAAGATCCGTGATTTTGAAGTGCCTTTGCTGAATAAAGTTTGTAATGACGTTGAAATTGAACCACAATTGCAAAAACTTGGTGAGAATAAAACATGGCCTAACAGGGGAAATGCACGTTCATGCTAGAGGCTTTTGGCGAGATGCTCTAAATGCTTATTTCGACACGTTAGAATAACAAACACTGTAACACTACTTCCCAATGTCACCTTTCTACGCACAAAGTATTAGAAAACATGAAAAGGAGAAAAAACGACAATATAACCATGTTGAGCATGGTACATTTACCCCATTAAAATGGAATGAAATGCCCTTACAGGGGCAGAAGGATTTCTGAACATTTTCAAAATTTTCATAGAATAAAAGGAACGCTTCTTTATTTTATTCGCACAACCATCATCCCTGCCTCCACTTTTTGGAAGCATCGTTTTTACCATTATAATATGCGCACTGTTAATATCACTTGATCACCAAAAATATGGATCAAAACATTGAAACGCTGGCGCTATTGCGCCGAAACGGCGCTATTGCACTTTCGTACCCCCCCCCCCCCCCCCCTAATATTATTGATGATTCTGATACAGAATTCCATGCTGATTAATAATCACATAAGAACTTGGGTCTCAAAATCAACAGAACAGAAGTTATTGGTCTTTAAAGATCTCTAAAATGTACGATCAACATCACCACTCGCGCCCAACATGTTGGAAGATAACTCGCTACCACTCGATCACTTCGCAGCTCATCTCCGCTGTGTCTGAAGACCTGGTTTCTCAACACTGTTTATTCATATTATTCAAAATTTCAGTCCCTTACATTAATCCGAGGCATAACCGTGATTTTATTCAAAAGACACCCAAAACTGTATGATATGGTACAGAGACTATATCCTATATTGGATCAAAAATCTGGCAATCCCTTTCTTCCCACATCAAAAATGCAGAAAATCTCTTGGTATTTAAACAAAAAATAAAGTTATGGAAGCCTGACAGATGTCCATGCCGCTAATGCAAAACGTACTTGGAAGGTGTAAGATTTATCGAGAATTAGGACTTATTAGTGTGGGGGCAATTGTAAACCCGCTGGATTTTTTTGTTAAAAGCAATATTTGGTGTTTTTCTGATAAATGATTGCATAAGGATTCAAAGTTACCTTAATGCCAATTTTTTTGCTCTCACTTTTGTGTATTTTACAGACCAGACAAATATAACAGTATAAATGGCCTAATTGGAAATAACTAATATGTGTGTTATATGAAATTTTAGTCACTTGTGGGTGTCAATGAACAAAACAGATAGATTCTTATGGTGTATTCATTTGCAGGCTATACGAATTTCAAACCGTACAAAACGAAGAAATAATGAGATCTATTAAATCTAATACTCTAAAAGTATTGAATAGGTCATGTCAATTGTTGATTCACTCATCGTCGTCGCTTTCCGATTCACTGTAATGACCTTCCTCTTCATACTAGTTCTCACAATTAGTGCACATACACATTTCCGTGCAGGGAAGGCCATAACGTTCACAAGTACAACGTCCACTGTCACACCCTTTCTTGCATTTGCAGGAACAAATATCTATGGTAACTTCAGGTGCTGGTGGCTTGTCTGTTAATACTGCTCTCAAATGCCCATCTTCTTCATTCCATCCACACGTAGTTGGAGAGGGTAAAGTAGGGTGAATATTTCTACACTGTTTCCACACCATACACATGTAGTGACACCTGTATATTTTAAATCTCAAAGCTGCTGCAGTTGGTGGCAATGTTTCTACATCGTGTTGAAATTTTGAGAACAAATACCATCTCAATTCGCCTATACTTTGAATTTCATCAGGCACAATCTTTACATAAAGTCTCATCACAAAGTATTCTAATGTCTGAATGGTTCCCTCGGACAAATCAGTTGTTTCACCAAGATGTTTTAATGCTTCCAACTCATTTTGACTTGCTGTTAGTTTTTCCCATTGAATTTGCCAGTCTGGTCACAACCAGTCATTGCATGAACTCCTAAAACAGCTACAGCATGCTTCTCTCCAATGGCCTCAAACGCAGCACCAATGCTAATATCTCTAACATTTTCTCCTCTACCAGTACGAAAGATTGTCTGTGGGCAAAGCTCAGGGAAATGGTGAATGAGGAGCAAGAAAACATCGGTATCTGGAGATGATATTTACAATTCGTTGAACGGATTTTGTATCGATAGATGCAATGCTACCAATTTATCAATGTATCTGCTTCCTCTTGTGAATGATCAGGTATATTATGGAGTAAAACATTGTTATTAGATATGCAGTGAGTGCCATATATGATTGCATAATTCATGCCATTTAAGACAAAAAGTTTTTTCTGCCAGATACACAGTTAATTCTTGTTTTGTTTTGCTGTTTGAAAGAAATTGCTTTAGTGTTAATTTTTCAATGTTTGTGTTGAATTACATAGTGCATACCTTCATTTCCCATTCTCTTTTCTCTCGTTCTTTCTTTCACAGAGCACTCTACATAACGACCGAACACCAGAATTGTTGTTTCAAAATCAGCTGACTCATATTCAATTCGACGTATAAACAATTTAGCAAGATCTAAACAAGTTTTCGTTGTCACATCTTTCTTCAGCTTGACAGCTGCCATACCATCTAGTATTACAGTTCTACCACCAGGACCACTTTGTACATCAATTATGTCATCACTGTTATCAGCAGCTTCAAAGGATCTGATGGTATTTTCAATCGCATGCATTACATTTGCTTTATCTGTGCAGTATAACAATTTTCCATCCATACTAAACATTGAGCTAGGCACGACAGTGAATTCATGTGTTCCAAAAATCTCTGGAAGTTCAATTTCAGTTCGAGTTCTGGAGGCAATTACAAATCTTGTCATTAATGATCTTTCTTCTTTTAACTGAATACTTTAGTCGTACAAACTTTCGCGAGCAGAAAGTCAAAACTCGCGAAATTTTTGGCATAAACTTTCGCGAATGAGGCAGAAAAATTTATTTCGCGAGCATAAATTTTCGCGAATCGAGCATTTTAGAAAATTTCGCGAGCATAAACTTTCGCGAATCAAGACCAAACTGAAATTTTAAATGCATGGATTTACAAGAATAAAAAAATGTATATACAACAGTTGCGTGTTACACCAGTGTTTTATAGGCATACAAAGGCAGAATATCTTAAGCATATATTAAGGATATTTTGAGGCTAAGAAGTTAGCATAAAGAAGTAAATTTTACCAACCGAAATAGTTGAGTAGTTAATGATATTTGAATAGTTAAATTTATAAGCATGTTTGAGGCTTGACTCTTAAGATTTTTTAGCATGGCCGAGGCTGAACTCAAAATACATGATGTTTTTAAAAAAAGGTGTGTTTCTCGATGTCGAGCAAGAAGAAATTAGGAATCCTCAAAAAAACAAGAATCCTCCAAAGAACAAGGTTCCTCCCAAAAAACGTGCAAAACAAACGGATATCAGAACTATGTTTGGTCTGCTTTACCAAGACCCCGAAACCAAAATCGCGCGAACGATACAGAGAAAGTTGCTGATGTTATTCAAAATGACTAGATTAGTGTAAATTTGTTTATATTGAGACGTTTCGTTTTGAAGAATACATACAGTATCTGAAAATTCTTCTCAAACCTTGAAAAAAATGAGCTTTTTTAATTTTTTTTCGCGAGCATAAACTTTCGCGAATCAAGGAAAAACATTTATTTGCCGAGCATAAACTTTCGCGAATCGCTTAGTCGAGAATTTTTGAAGACATTAACTTTCGCGAATTGGGCCAAAATTCGCGAAAATCGCGAAAGTTTCTGCTCGCGAAAGTTTGTACGACTAAAGTAACTCTATCGTGAAGTTTCACTTTTATTTTCTTGACTAATGAAGCTAAGCTCTTTAAATTTCTTTTCTTTAAACGATCCCAAACACTTTTATTACCAACAATACAATTCTCTATAAAATCGTTGTACATCTTCTCACCTTCCTGTTTTGATTCAGAACATCTTTTTCAACGTCTTTTGGTAATATTGCATTTGTTACTATATTCATAACGTGATTTTTGCCATCAAAGTTTAAATTGTATGCATCTAATGTTAATGAAAGATTCGTGATACTTTAAACTGTTGCTAATTGAACTGGAAAGTTGATGATGGTAACCTCGTTCATTGACGTACGTTTCGATACCAAACTACTTGTTAAACTCAAGAACGGCCATATTCAGCTCAGGGGCAACTAAAAAGAACCTTTCCAGTGCTTCTTCATTGCTGGTAAGACCTCGTATTCCACCTAATACTTTCATGGGACGATTTTCATGCTCTATCCCGTGATCTGCCCCTATAGCACAGAATGGTACATCAGTCTTATTAATGCAAAACTTCCTTTCAGCTAAAAATCTCCAAACGTCTGGTTTTTCTTTTTTTAGTACATAAATCTCTGTTAGGTATATTGGTACCATTCGTGCATAGTTCTGTTGATCATGTGAGAAGTATTTGACTAATTGGTGAAGAGAAGCCAGATGAAGTTCCCAACATCTTTGTTTTGTGCTGCGAAGAATCAGTAACAAACACTCAAACATTACCATCCAATTTTTGTAGAACATTGCTTGATTATTCAGGGTATCATGAAACTCTTGTAACTTTACAGCAAAACGAGAATGATTAAATAAGGTTAATAGCCTATTTTGACAACAACTAGATCTTCCTTAACTTTGTCTACTGTGTCATATTCATGTCCACCAAAATTTCCACCAATCTTATCTAGGTTCTTGTCAGTTGTAAGGAATTTCTTCATGTATGCTTTATACAAGGTTAGATACAAAATTGTGAATGCCTCAATACCCTTTTTCATATGTTTTCCATCCTTTATTTTTTCGATGGTTATGGGACCATAAATATCTGCATCAACGAATGATTGATCTAACCCACTCATGTGAGGGTACTTTCCCATTGATTTGAGAAAAGCAAAAACTGTGTGTAGCTCACCTATCCGGAATATAAAATTTTTGTTGACATTATCTTTAGCCTTCAATTTTATCGCTTTTATATACAACTGCATATCAAGAGAGATCACATTTTTTCGATCTGGTGCACTAACAGTATTGATTCCTTGTGCAATGCAAAGAGCAGTATAGAGCGTTGACCAATCAGTAGGAGATGTTCTGACTAGTGGAAGCACACAGTAGATAGTTTTTTCATTTCGTTCTGTCAATAGAGAATTAAATGCAGCCCATGTGGGAACTGTCTGAAGACATGATGATTTAGCTTGGAGCAATGCCCAGCAATTATCCCAACCGCTATATAATTGTAAATCAGCGATGTCAATAGAATGTAAAAAGCAGTCAAAAATCTCGTTTTTTCGAACAGGTTCCGTGCATGTTTTTAACGAGTATAACAATTTCTTCTTGTAGCTACGCTCTTACTCCTTCTTTCGATTTTTCTTACAGCTTCCATCTGTTGTCCAGGCTGGTATGCGACTGTGGCTGTACCAAAGTAGATTGGGTGATCAGGATTGATTCTGTTTGGAATATAAATCCCGTTGTTGGCAATGACTTTGTCGTGGACATTATGTGCAATCTGAGTTTCCAATCTCAAAACTTTTTCATATGAGATTGGTAAACAGATGAAAAATCAAAACAAATCAGGGCTCTTTCAATAGAAAGGTTTACAAAATGGTGTATAACACACATGCTACTTCACTGAACACTAGCCCGTTCCAACCTCTAAGCTTTAATGGACAAGTTCTATTGCGGAACTCCGGCTATAAAAGTGAACGGAGGGGGAGAAGAAGGAAAACGCCGGTTTTAACATATATTTCGCCCTATGGGGAAATATATAATAATAACATTCAGAATAAAAAAACATGCGGGAAAGGAATTCAACTAAAATTCACCATCAAAACCTAACAGAAATAGAAAAAGGCTTTTTATTGGGTCCATTCCCCAAAAGCCTAATTTGAAGGAAGCGGATTTTTTCCCACACGACAGCTGCTCATCATAATTTACACAAATATCTATTACTCTCAATAAAAAAAGTTTTTATCTTACAACATATCATCTTTCTACAACACCATTGCAATTTAATCTATATCATGATAAAAATTAATAAAACTACACAGATATAATAATAATCTAGTCTGCTATATAAAAAAGGATAGCAATAATTTCGTAACGACGCCAAACACCGATATAATGTTCAACGAAAGTCACCATAGCGGTGGCTGGCAAAAAAAGTGTGAGAAATTAACATTATACTAGGTGAACGAAAAAAAAGGAATGTTTACGCAACCCTGATAAATTAGTTTCACTGATACCTACGTATTCCTTTGGCGAACTTTGAATCTACCAACATTTTGATGTCACTAAAAAACCGGGAATGGGAATGTTTATACCTTTTCACCTTTTTGCAGTCACTGCATCGTCTGGCAAGATAAACGTCTCATAGCAAACAAGAAAGAAAATATAAAATAAATCTTAAATCGTCGCGAATAATCCAAGGATTTTCAAAAGCCAAAATAAAAACTTTAACTTTCCATAAGATTCGATCTAAACAGATGGCACACCTGCATAGACTTTTGTTGTTGCTTATCAAAGTTCATGGTGTAAACCTTACAAAATGTGCTTGGGTAAGCGAGGGTTAGGGTCAGGCTAAGTATGCCTCGTTCGTTCTAACACTTTTTGAAAAGCTTTCACCGGGGCTATCAGTTGGGTCTGACGGCCTCGTGTATTCGATGTAATTTTTCCGATTCCAAGAAGCCGAAAGCCGAAAATACTATTCAAAAACCCTGTGGGAAGAGAGTGGAGGGACTTTTATATTACAATGTAAGTTTCTTGAATACATGATACAGGAATAATAGGAAATTCAGAAATAGTAAAAAAAGTACAATCAACTACGAGTGAGAAAATTTTGAAACGAGAATCGAGTTTCCTACATTTTCCGGCCAAATATTTCAAAATTATAAAAACTGAATGCGCGGCGTTAGCAACTACGCGCATGCGTCATAAACACAAATAAAATCGGTCTCTATACGCATGCGCATGGCTGATACGCACGATAAAACAATGTAGCAAAAATAATATTTTTCTGAAGATAAAAAATGGGAAAAACTTAAAACTTTACAGATATAATAACTTTCCCTGATTATGTGAGCACGCTATACGGCATCAGTCCAAACCCTGAATATGAAATTGAAGATGACTTCAGCAATTTGTTGTTGTCGGGGGATAGCCCCTTATAACGAGTGTGCGTGGTGACGACTTCAACCATCTATTTTCATAATGAAAAAAAGTAAGTGGTAACAAAAAAAAAAAAAAAAAAAAAAAAAAAAAAAAATTCTGGGACATCCTCGGTGGAAATAGGGTGTAGCTGTAAAGCTTCTCTCCTTGATACTCAGTTTATCAGTGAAAAGCTGCTAACCTTTGAATGAACTGTAATTAGCTTATTTAACAACTATGTTTTCGCGAGTCAAAACTTGCCCGTTGAGCGTTCATTCTTTTGGATTGCAACCTGACGATCAGATTGAAGAAATCTTCGTCAGGAACAGTTGGACCGCGTGGAACAGGTGGGAAATCACATCTCTGATCATTTATGCGAGTTGCCTGTAAAATAACAAAATAATTGTAGAAAATTTTATCTATTAAATACTACCCTCCGGTAGGCAACGAGATCCTGAAAATAAGAATAGAGAAGAGTTTGCTGCACTAAAAAGAAGAAGAAGAAAATTATTTTACTTGACTGCGCATCAACATGTCGAGAAAGGCATCATCAGGAACGCTGCTTTGAACTTTTTTTTGAAGAATCCTTTCTTTAACTAAAGATCAAAATAAAATGAACCATTCATGCAAATACATATTGGCTTTATGGGATGTTTTTATAATAATTTATAATCTGAATTAAATGTCCCAGAGCAGTCGAAACCATTGCTTGCGGGGTTTTTCTATTGCAAGAGAACAGTTATGGCGCTACCTTTGGGCGCAAGTCCAGGCAGTTCAGGCGGTTTTGACCTTTGTTCTTCCATTCGATCGCCTTGCATTCTAATAATCATATCCATGAATGTATCTTGATTGACGCTTGGTTCGTTCACCAGTTGTTTCTTGGGTGCTGGATTACGTGGTGGGGTTAGACGCACTGGTCCATTGTTTGATAGCATTGCTAGTTTAGCCGGCAGCTCACAACGTTGGTCATTCAAACGGGAATTCTGTGATTTATACAGGAGATTGAAAAAATCTTCACCAGGACCGTCTGTTCTTGAGCCAACGCTGCCTCGCCTCTGAATGAAAGAAAATGGCAAATCAATTTCTTTCTCTAGATTTCCTTAAAATCATGTGTAGGTAAATGTAATAGGCCAAATAACCCATTCTGTTATCTCAAGATAGAGGACTCGATACACCAACAAGCAAACGTAGAGCAATATTATACAGGTTAAGTCAATGGAAAGGCAGGATGGAAAGACATTTGTTTTTACAATACTCAGGGTTTCATGTTTTCAACTGAAGATTGCTCAAAGCATGAAACTCCGAGTATTGCAAGAACGAATGTCTTTTCATCGGCTTATACGGGCGATACACGATCAAATTTGTTGAATCAAATTTATTGACTCCAATCGTCGAATTTGAAAGTTTAGTGATACATTTGTCGAAATCAAATTGTTGACAATTCGCTCAATTTATTTTGAAACGTCAACATAGCATAACGCGATTGGTTAAACTCATTTCACTAAAAATTTAAGGAATATGATTGGTTGACGTTCTTTCGACAAATTGAAAAAGTTGAAGTCGACGAATCGACCAACGGACAGGACCAAAGGTGTCGAAGTCGACAAATTTTATTCGATAAATTTGATCGTGTATGGCCCGCCAGATATAAAATGAAGTATACGAGTATAACCAGATAACAAAATAAATTCTTACGGCCTTACCTTATTCAATTGCAAATAAATGTCGTCGTCGCTGGTTGTCTCCTAAGATCAATCCAGAAATAGAAAAAGAAGTGTTTTTCACGATAAGTAAACGAGAGAATCGTTTCAAGAATAACAAATGGATCGAACGAACTGACAGTGCAGTATTATGACTGAAAATGACTAGCTATGAAAAATTTCGGTTTAAGAAACAAAAGCTGTTTTGAATTTCTACAACGATTGTATACATGACGAAATTCTATGGATATAATAAAAAAAATTATATACAAAAAATTATAACTTTACAGAAGCCCCTACAACTAAATTGACAAGGAAAAAAAAAATTGTTTGAATAGACATAACCATACGAGAAACCGCGAGAAGACGTCATCTTTCGAAAAAATCTAATCCTGTTTAGGTTTCATTTCTTTGTGGGCAACTTTTTTTTTTAAAAAAAATTAAAAAATAAATAGTTTAAATAAAAATTAAAAAAATATATAAATAACATTAATTAATAGCTAAAGAATTAACAATAACTTACTTTGGTATTTTTTCCATCTAAAAAAAAAGAAGAATTAATTTTAAGGAAAGAACGTAAAAAAATAATATTAATGAACACAGAAAACACAATCAAAACAAACAGAACGTACCCGAAGTAAACAACCTGCGCACATCATTATTCGATAGCTTCGAGTCACTATGAGAGAAACACATCCTCTTGAACATCATCACGGTAAACTAAGGACTACCAAACGGACCACCAAGTTGGAGAATCATCTATCTTTTATTCTTCAATAATAATTTTTAACTTATGCGCAACATCAAGCTGTCAAACAGCTGTCGATTGTTTTGAGATACCCTCTTAGGTGTGCTTCAAAAACTTTTCATTTAAACTCTATTTAAGGATGATGCGAAAAAAACATGTGCACACGCATGGCATAGGGAATTAGTTATGCACCTAGTAAAAAAATATGAAAGGTTTTTTTTCACTTTCAAGGGGGTATCCCTTAGGTGTGCTTCAAAAACTTTTCATTTAAAATCTATTTAAGGAGGATGCGAAAAAAACTTGTCCACACGCATGGCATAGGGAATTAGTTATGCACCTAGTAAAAAAACATGAAAGGTTTTTTTTCACTTTCAGTACATAATAGCAAAAATATCACAGCAAAAGTCACAACACAAGACAATTGAAAATAGATCAAGAACGAAATAAGGAAACCCATTTGAACTTGTAAGCGATTACACTTTCCGAATTTAAACACCTAGCGTCTACATCTAGCGTTGTTTTAATGAAATTTATTGTTTCAATTTCATGTTGAAAGTATGTTAAATTGAGTTGAATTCGACAAAAATATATTAGCAATTTATTACAAATTCCTGCCACCTGATTTTGCCCAAAATAATAAAAGGAGACTTTCGAACAAAATTATGAAGAAAAAACATGAAAAAAAATTCTCACTTGTTACTGTGTATTCCAAGAACAGATTTCAAATCAACAATATTCATTTCAGCTGTCAGTTCACCAGTTCTGTCACCAACCTAAAGACAATCCCAAAACTTTGATCTAACATTACGAATCAAACCTACCAACTGGATCAGATTTAAGTAGAGTAAATCAGTACTACATTTGCAAACACTTTATTCCGAAAACAACTTGGAATTGAGAGAGTTGCTTAAATTTTCAGAGTAAATCAGTACTGCGCTTGCAACAGATTTGAATTTCATCAGAGGGAATTTCTGGACAGTGATGCTTGTTATTTAAACTGAATCCACTGCATCCTTTGACATGCTCACAGACAAAGGAAATCCTTGGATTACATTATTCAACGTTGTCATGAAAATAATAATCCATCTTACTTCTCTGGATACATACAAGTGTTTCTCAGCATACGCAAGTGCTTCTTCGTGTTTCCCTAGGGCTGTGTAAGCGTTACCAAGACTCCAATATGCTCGACCTTCTCCAACCCTGCAGTGATCATTAATCATTACATTCTCAATTAAAAACACAATCAATAAAAAGTTGGGAAGCGACAACAGAGCAGTTGATTTGAGTTTGAATACGAGGGATGATGCAATGACATAACAGTCTTCAGAAACTTCAATGGTCCAGAAGTCTATTGTGAAGTTCTACTGTCGGTTTTTTTAACTTGAACTACCTAACTGTAGTTTGTTTTACTCACTTTTCGATCACATGATGTTAAATAACTACCGTGGATTGGTTGGGGTTTTGTGAAGTTCTACTGTCGGTTTTTTTAACTTGAACTACCTAACTGTAGTTTGTTTTACTCACTTTTCGATCACATGATGTTAAATAACTACCGTGGATTGGTTGGGATTTTGTCATGTGATCAAAAAGTGATTAACGCAAAGCTTGCCTATTGAAAAGATCAAAGAATGAATTAACAATAAGTTGTTATAATAGACTTCTAGACCAGGGAATGTTCTCATGACTATGATGGCATCAAGGAAACAAATCATGGTGTAACAGATTACCTGTCTAAGAGCTCTTGCGCAAACTGCAAGTGTTGTAGATGATGATTGACAGCTAACTGGTACTTCTTTAACAGTGTATAGGTGTTACCTAAACTGTAACATGCCTATAAAAGGAAATGCCTTTCCATTAGTATGTATGATATCATGTAAGTGCATCTTCTTTACTAATAGCGAGTGTGCATACCACTTTTATTTTAGAGAGTGATACATTTAGAAAAATTTCACGGTCATTTTCTCACGGGGAGCGCGTAAAACCACGAAGCTGCGAGAAGCTTTTTTTCGGTATTTTCGTTTGCTCATTAGTAATAGTCCAACTCCATCTTACGGGTTTTTTATGTTTTTGCGTGTTGTACGTGAAAGAAGACGATGAAAGATCTCCACGGAGGAGGATGCAATGTCAAAAGCGAAGAATAGTATTGTTATGAAAGAAAGTATTATTATGTTTACCACCCGTCGTATGATGCAAAAAAAGAAACGAGGGTTATTAAAATCTAAACAAATCTGATTTTGTTTTCGTAAAGATTGATTCGCGAGACGAACGAAGAAATGAAACGAAGAATATTGTATTATTATTAAACGTGATTTAACGGGTGGAAGAAAAAATGTATGGTTTACAATAGCAGAAACGTGTACTGTACTGGAAAGTGAAGAACATCTTACTTATTTATATGTTACAGTTATTAAATGGTTCCACAGAAGAAGTTGTCAAATGGTAGCAAATGGTTTTTAATTTATTTATTTTTTGAGGAATTGATCGTTTTGTAATGATGGAATCAACGAGTGGAAGTATATACATAAAAAAGTGAATGAAAACACAAACATAATGTTATTGTTTTTAGTACTAACGTGTGCTGGAAATCGAAGAAACCGTTAGTTGAATTGGAGAGGATTGTTAACGAAGTAGCATTAATTTTTTTACGTAAAAATGGTTGCGTCGTTGCGAATGGTTTCATTTCGACCATGTGGGAATATCAACATAATCGACATGTTTTGGAAGAGCTAAACTATTATTTCTGAGGGGTTTCTTTGCATGTGAAGCAGTAAATGGTTTTGTGTTACGCTGAGATATTATTGCTGTTATATTTCAAGCGAATTTTTGTGGCTGTTTTCAAGAAAGTTAAAGCTCTCTCCCCCTCATAATGATGATTGAATATCCAACACCCCCTCTCCCCCTACACCCCACACCGCCAGCTGGAATTATAGGTTTTCATACTGTACTAAACACATCCTAGGGTTATTTCATCTTTCCTTTTATTTAAGTTATGTTTTTATTGCTATTATATATAATGTTGTTTGTTTTGTTAGTGGGGATCTTTTAATCTTCACAATGATCACATCTACTTATTCTATGATGGTTCTATGTATTCCTGTATCTATGTCATATATTTATTAATTGAGAACTGTGTGTTGTTTTTGATTGTTGTTTGTTTTATATATTCTGTCAGTGGGAGGAGGGGAGGGAGAGTGTGCACAATGTGTGATTTCAGTATAAGTTACTGTTTTGTTGCATGATGTGCCTACTGATTATTATTTCTGGCATTGCGTATGTCCTTTTAGGAATCCTCGATTTTTATGCCAGGGTGCTTATATCTTGGTTCTATAGTAGAAATGTCAGTGCACATGATTTATTTATTCAGTGCTTTTACAATCTAAAAGAATATGTTCTGTAATATTTTTTCTGTTTCTGATGATCAGATTCTTGCTTCTGTCCTAAATGATTTCTTTCTTTTTAGATAAGAAAATTTATTGTAAATAAAGATTATGATGTGAAGAATGAATGTGCCAATCATGGTTTTACATCATATGGTACATGCAATTGGTAAATTATTTGATGAATTCACAAAAAAATGACACTTTGGTTGTATGCTGAGCAGGTATAATCTTTTTACTATTCACACTTAATTCAGGTATCTCGGACAAAGACATAATTTTACGGTTTCAATCAATAGTTGGAAAATACATTAAAAACATTTTTAGGGGTGCATTCTTTCTTATCATGATTCTCACAATGATCACATCTACCTATTCTATGATGATTCTCTAAGTCATTCCTGTATCTATATCATATCTCTAATAATTTGGTACTGTTTTTGTTTGTTTGTTTGTTTTATTTGGTCAGTGGGTGGGGAGGGAGAGCGTTCAATGTGTGATTTCTTTCGAAGTTGAACTTTTGCTGCATCATGTACATTTTAGGGGAACATACTGATTATCGTTACTGGCTGTATGTATGTCATTTTGGAATCCGCGGCGTGAAATTAAGCCATGGTTCTTATCTTGATCGAATAGTGGGAAAGTTTTGGCAAATTATATTTAATTATCTGTGCTATTTTACATTTTGCAACCATTTGTTCTGTTTCTGATGATCATGTACTTGCTTCTGTTATATACGATTTCTTTCTTTTAATATTAGAAAATTTAGTATGAATAAAAATAATGACGAAGAAGAATGAATTTTCCAATCATGGTACAAGCGATTGGGATAAATCATTTAATGAATTCATTAAAACAATATATTATTGCCATATTTATGTTGAAACTTAGGAGCGCGACGGTGTGGTTTCAATGATGATTGATTATCCCTGTCCTCTAGCCCTACCCACACAACTTACTATACCAAGAGATAACTGACCACAACACATCCCAAGCTTTTTCAGATTTTCTTTTGTCCTTCGAGCAATGATTTTATTGCTATTATTCCTTAAAATATATGCTGCCGATTTGTTGTTTGTTTTTCATTTGTTAGCTTGGGAGGGAGACCATTAAGATTATTCCATTTCGCTGTATCTATATCTTATCATAGTTTGCTGACTTTACGTATGTCGTTTAGGAATCTTCAGGCTGATTTTAAGCCATGGTGCTTATCTTGGTTCTATAGTAGAAATGACAGGGCACGTGATATTTAGTTTTTTAGTGCTATTTCACATTCAAAGAAATTTTTTTTCTGTTTCTGATGATCATGTACTTGCTTCTGTTCTATACGATTCCTTTCTTTTTAGATTTAGAAAATTTAGAAAACAAAATATATGACCAAGAAGAATGATTGTGCCAATCATGGTTTTACATCATGGTACAAGCGATTGGGATAAATCATTTAATGAACTCATGGTGGAAAGACCCTTCGGTTGAATCCTGAGCAGGTATAATTTTTTTACGATTCACATTTGATTCAGGTATCCCGTGCAAAGACAATTTTACGGTTTCACTCAATAGTTGGAAAATTTAACAGAAACATTTTTAGGTTGCATTTTTATATTTCTTATCATGATTCTTGTAAGTGGAACCGTAAAATGTTGTTTTTTCAGTATTAGTATAGTTAAAATGATGACGTGACGTCTGATATTTTGCACGGTGGACATTGCATTGCACCCCAATGGAACGCGACATTTAGGGGCAAATATCTCGAGAACCAATAGGAATAACTGAAGTTTTTGGGGTCCGCGATATTGGGCGATGGTATGACGAAAAAAAATTGGGTCTAAAACTTTTTGGGGACGGGTGTGACGTCATCAAAATTTTTGATCGACGATATCTCGGTAACGGCACGCCGTACGCAGACGATCCTATACATTTTCTTGATCAGCTTTTCGAGCTCTACAACTAAGTGATACTTATTCTTTGCAATTCTATGATTTTATTTTTCGTCACCCCTATATTTTGAAAGAAGTAGAGCACGGGTGGTGTGAACTTATTGGGAAACTGAACCGGTAAAATGTTTTTACCCGGGATACTAGTCTTCTTATACTAATACAAAATCTTGCTTTTTTCTTACCTAACTTTGAAAGAAAGAACTTAAGGAAAAATATCTCGGGAAGTTCATCAATGGATGTTTATTTTTTCCGTATTAGTATAGGGAGAATCTCCCATTAGGAGAATCTCTAGCTCCATCTTACGGGGTTTTATTACTTCGTGGAGTTTTTGTACCTTAAGGAAGACATCATAAAGCCTCACGGAGGAGAAGGCAATGCAATGTTTTTTGCGTTCGAAAGTTCATCAAATTTTTTAAACGTTCATTTCTTTAAACGAAAAATGAAGACGATGTGTGTAAAAGTATTTGTTTTTATTTTTTTATCCAACGCTTTAAGTTTAGTAATAAAGAATAACAACATTGATCGGTGTCAGTAACTATTCTATCCGAGAGATAATCGATGTAGATCTGTTATGTGTTCGTATTATCAGTTCATCATTTTCTACCGATGTGTATTTTTTAATGTGTTTGAATGTAGCTTTTTCGTATCAGTTAGTTTTGACTACTATGCCGAAATGTGTAGCTAGCAGTTTATTTGGTATTTCATTGTAGTATGTGGATTGTTATTATTAAGGTTCGCCTTTAGGGAAACGAAGGTAGCGAGATCATTATTATATTGTTTTGATAGTGTTTGATTGATATCTTTTTGTTTTAGATTAGAAAATTGAATAGTATAGATGAATGTTATACAAGAAGGAATGTGTAAATCATGGTTATATACATATTTACATGGTTTTTGTATCATGATGCACAAGTGGAGTTTTGGGTTTTGACTTTCCACAATTCATAGCAGAATAAAGATTTGAAAGATTAAAACGTCTCAGAAGGTATTGTTTTTATTAGATAATAGGGAAATTTGAAAGTATTTTCTTATATGTCAGAAGTTTAATCGTAGTAAGGTAGGAGTATACATTGGTTAGGTAGGAGTATACGTTGTATTATCTCTTTTCTAAATCTCTGAACATTTGAATTTTAGCTTTTAGATTAACTGTACAACTTTAGAAATCTCTAAATAGGCCAAATAGCACTAAAAAATAGGGATAATAGCATTCTTTGAATGATCGATCCAAAATATTGGTGTTAAATATGATATAATTTCAACATGCAGAAACACAACAATTTTTGTATATACACAGATTTATCATGGCAGTATTGCGTGTAAAAACAATTTATGGAGAAAAACTGTAAAATGTTTTTACACGCTGCACTAGTGTCTTTAATAATTTCTTATCGCTCCATATCTTTTTCTTAACTTCCGAAACTTTTTGTGCTATTGTGTCTGAAACACGTTCGTCCTTTTCAGTAGTGTTTTGAATGAAAATTATTTTTTACACCAAAGATAGAGTAAAAAGAAATATTACAATTTACCAATCCCTCCCTATGCTTATGACTACTTTAACTGAAAAGAAAATTATGACCTGCTTACCTGTGCTTCTATAGCTTTATCTTGAAGCTCCTGTGCTAGTTCCCTTGTTTTTCTAGGAATTGGAAGAACATAAGAAATTTGAGGCATACAAATTGACTAAGTAAAAGGCTCACTTACATGTTTCCTTAATAAAAACTTACTTGTAATATTCTACAGCAATCTCGAACTCTCCCAAGAACACATGTGCATTGCCAAGATTACTAAATGCTCTTCTTTCGGCTGCCTTATCTTGAAATTCCCGAGCTATCAATAATCTCTTCAAAAAAAAGTTAAATAAGTCATAACATCATGAAGGGTTGGTTAGGAAACTGTGACTTTGACCCTGTTAAAATAGATTATAAATAAAAAAAACAAGATAAGAAACATGCCCTTCATAACATGACTGAAAAGGAATGGTGGGAAACAGATTAATTATTTAAAATCTACTTGCCTAGTTATAATCTTAAACATGTTTGAGAAAAACAATCTTTTGAATACAGTATCTGCAGGAACAAGGTTGCCACAAAATAATGAACTTAACAATCACAAAAACTTTATTTTTCCTCAGGGGATGTTTAGCAAAAGGGTGATATTTTCCACAATACCATAAAAAACTATAAAAAAAACTATAAACATTAATATAAAAAATTTGACACCTTAAGCCAGCAAGTTTTAATGTTAATAGTCTATAAATTTGACAATTGTCAAATCAGCAATTCCAGCAGGCTACTCTATTATATTTGTTCAAAAAATGTGACAACTCTAAAAGTATGCTTTGTGCAATCAACAAGCTGATCATTCAAAATTTATGGCCATGGTTACCTTTGCAATACAGTTTTGTCGTTTTTTTCTTTTTTAAGAAAATGATTGCACAACAAAACTTAAAATAGCTGGTTACAACTGATATTCATATAAAATTGATAAAATTGATATTCAATATATAAACTTAACCATTTTGTGGTTTCTGGTGAAAAATATCAATATTAATGAAAGAAACATGCCCTTCATAACAGGACTCAAAAGGAAGGCTGGGATTGGTGGAAAGGACTGTTGGGAAATTTTCGTAAAGAAAACCCAAAGAAAAATGAATATAATAATTAGAGCGAAAAGCTTTTTTTAGAATAAATACGCGGCCACCAGAATAAAACAAAACAAATAAAATAACTCAGATATTGTATTTTACGAAGTGACTGAAGAAGAGGGAATTATGTTTAAAGAAAAACAACTCCTTTGGATCGAATAATTTGAGTAATCACCAAAAGTATGAATGTTTTGTGAATTATACATAACATACTATAATTTTGTCAACAAAATTGTGATTTTGATTCTCTGTTTTATCATCTAATCTTGGTGAAATCGTTTTTTTTTCCTGCCTTCTTTATTAACACAAAGAATTGAAAATGATAATTCGTTTTAGGAAAAATAATATAACTGACTGTTATAACAAAAAAAATAACTTATTTCTGTAAAAACTTATCTCCTTTGCTAATAAATCAATGCCTCAAATTTTTCAAAAAATAAATCATTTAAAGCTATGAGTCGACTATAAGGATAGCTGAAGTTATAAAAGCTTACCTCTTCATGATATTGGACCGCTTTATCAAAATTACCCAATAAATAATGAGTGTTACCAAGGTTACCATAAGCACGTCCTTCGGCTGAACGATCACCTATCTCATTGACAAGCACTAAGTTTGCTCTAGAATTAAAAAATAAGCATTCGGAAGTTTTTAGCAGTATTTTGACATATTTTTAAAGTAATGTTCCATTTACTCCAACATTTTCACATGAATGATGGTGCTCTTTCCTCCTAGAGGGCTCTGGATATTAATAGCACAGCTTCTTCCAGGGAATTTCAATTTTTTTAGATATGACTTTATCATAAATCTCTTTCTATGAAATTTTTATTTGTTTATAATTTTATTATTTCGGGATTTTTGTGACAAATAGTTATTATAATGTTGAGAAAATGTTTCAAAACATTTTCCATGCAAACGTTTAAGAATCGTTGTTTTTTCTTAACTTTTGAGCCTGGAATTATCCTCGTGAAAAAATAGATGTTATCAAAGGTTTTTTATTTCCCTTTCTCTTCCTACTAAAGAGTATATATAGCCAAACTTCTGGCAGGCTTTCTGATTATATCTTGTGTTTTTACATATAACAGTCATTTTGATGATGGTATATGTGACGTTCAAGAGGAAAAGTTATACATCTTTTACAGCCCAGATGGCTCAGAGCACTCTACACAGAGCTACATAGTTCAAAGAGCTCTCATTAAAAAAAACTTTGAACCATCTTGAGAACCTCAATGATCGAAAGCAATAAGAACTCAATTATGATTGTTTAATTCTTTTACTGTTTACTGTTTACTTTTACTGTTTACTTTTTTGTAAACAATAACCAACATTAATTGGCATACAAGTTTTTTTATAAACAACATTTTTATAAGCAACACAACAACCATGCTCCAATTTGTCTAAAATCGAAGAAATACCTACCACTAAAATAAAAAGTGCAAAATGGGACAATACAATGACTAACAGGTTGTTTATTTATAACATGATCGTAACTTAAGCCTCAGCCAAAATGTAATTTTGTAATTATAAAACCAGCTTTCTGGTTGTTTGAAATTAAAATAAGATATAGAAAAGACAAGTTTTGAAAAGGGAAGCTTTTCAGAACTTCGTTTATGAGAAATATAAATGGAGTGAGACAAAAATGAAAAAAGTCATTTTATTTAAACAAAAGTTGAAAAAGTAATGAGTCACTAACTAAATTATAATACTGATTCATTAACATAACATAAACAATATAGCAATACTAGATAAAGAATTTTGGGTTTGAATTCTCAGTATTGAAGCAAATTAGATTGAAATAACATTCACTTAACATTTACAAGTTAAACAAAGTAAATTATTTTTTCTGAATGACCTGCAGTATTTGATTTTCAAGATTTCACATGAAGTTTACATTGAAGATATTGCATTGCTCATTTTCAAAACATTCAATTAAGGAGCACTCTGGGAAGAAAAAACATTCAAAAGGGTGCTCTGACTGGTGAGCACTCTTTCTAATGACCTGTACGTAGCTCAAAAATTACAGCTTACCATTTTAACTGATTTTTAAAGCTCATTGATAGTTCACAGAAGAGCTCATTTCTATTCTTTATCGTTGAAGAATGCTCTATTATATTTCCAAGGTTCATAACAAAGTTTTAGCTTATAATAATTTTTGGCAAGAAACCTATTTCAAATATTTTGAAAGAATTAAATTAACACTAATCACAGATAAATAAAGGAAAAAACAGCTAGTCATCTAGTATAACCTAGTATAACCAGCTAATATAATCTTTCTGCCTGCAATAATACCACAAAGAATTTTCATTCTGTTACTAACTTCTCTCTAAAATGTTTACACGCTCATAAACTCCCATTATGTTTTCTCGCTGTCTTTGTTATATGACAAAAATGAACTATACTATATAGCCGGGGCGTTTATAAGGTCATTTACCGTAATGCAAAATATTTTATCGGACAAAACGTTTGGAGGTGGCGAAAATTTTGTCTGAGGGTTAACCTTGTTTGTTTTACTGGTTATACTAGCTAATAGATCAGCTAGTATAACCAGAAATTGCACATAATGGCATCGCGTCTTTCTTTTTGCCTAATTTATCTTGTCATACATGACATTATGCAACGTATAACCCAGGATATGAATTATTAGCTCGCACTTCGCAAAATTTGACTTGTTTCTAAGTTTCTGTGAAGCTTTATTCTAGTGAAACAAGAAATATGCGAAGTTATGATCAACAAAAAAGATGATAACTTTATGGAACAACATAGCTGATAGAAATTTCAGTCCATTGTGCGAATTATGTACCTACGACAAAACCCCTTTTAGTTCTTATTTTTGAGAAACTATTTTCCTAATTCGTACGATGAGATAAAAATACTAAAGAAAAAATATATAATAAAAAGACTTTAAAGAAATCCACGTCATATTTCAATTCTGCAAAAGATACGATATTTAAACAAACAAAATGGCTGCCAAGTAGAAATAGTTTACATGGCTAAATGGATTTCTGGAGATTGGTTTGGACCTTGCTACAGGTGATTTGTTTATTTACAGGTGATTATAATTGGAATGGTAAATATTGAATGTCAGATTTGAGTACCCTATTGACCCCGCATGGGCTTATAAACGAATATTTAAGTTTTTTTCCACTTTTTTTTTAAAAATGTTTTTCGGATAAAAGGCCATGGCCTTATAATATTTCAGTGCATTTTAACTTTTGAAAGCTGGGGAAAATGCTGAAGCAACAGTGAGAGGACCGTGTTGAAATAGAAGAAATAGCGGTTTGAAAGTCCCCTGCAAATTACAAACCTGTAAATTACATATTAAAAGGTCCAAAATATCCAATGGACAAGACAATTTGTAGTAGATGATATTTTAACGAGAACAAGTTATAAAACCTGAATGAACGAATTAATAGGATTTTCAACATGACATTTTCTGGGCAAGTTATGATTTTTTTTTTTTTAAGTAAATGCATTGTTGGTTAACTTATAAAGGCCATGCTCTTCATGTGTCAATTTGATAAGAATAGGAAAAGTTACAGTTACAGTAAAGGTTTAAGAAGAAAAATGATACTGTTATGGTAAATGCAGATGGTGGTGTGGGGCCAAAGTCTTGGTGGGCTTTGTAATAAAATTTTTGACTTTTGAGCATCCAAAAGGCTTATAAAACAGCTTAAAGTAGTATTGGTACTATTGGAAAGCATTATAATCCAGCAACCTATGCAAGTTCAAAGCCAACCAGTTTTAACTGGCTAATATACTGGCAGAGTATATTGTTGTATTGAGTAGAATCTCACATCCAGTAGCCTTCGTAGTTGGTCAACTGGTGTTCAGAGAGATCTGACAAAGCTAAAAAAAACCAGGTCTGTAGGCAGCTGCACTTACAGGCGATAAGCCATTTTTACATTCAGTCTACATATGTGTTATGTTAACATAAAGAGAGAAACATAATGCTGTCACAAAACTGTTATTAAATGAGAAGCCAAACAACACAATGTTAAAGTAAGTGTTTAATGCTTTAATGTGTGTTTATGTACGGGATCATACCCTTGAATTATAGATTAATACTCTTTTCTAGTTAACAATTATTAGTTTTCTCCTTTTATCCCATAAAATATGAAAAAAATCCGGAATTAAATCTAGAAGAGTACACGATTTTTTTTTTATAAGCAACTTAGAATTTTGGTCAGAACTCGAGTTGCTTATTTATTAGCCAAAATCTATATCTGAAGTTGCTAAATGGTTGCTTAATTTTCTTAACAAGTTTTAGTGTAAAATACGATAAAAGAAGAACTCAAGAGTGATGACTTTAAAAGCTTAGAACTCAAGATTATTTTTTACCAACATAAGAAAAATATGTATAAAATCTATAAATTCCTAATTAAAAAGCACGTTAAAAATGTTTCTGTGTTCGTCCTCTTCGTTTTCGGCTTCATCTTCATTTTCATCCTCAATTTCTTCACCTTCATCATCTGATTCAGGTAAAATGTCACCTGGGTTATCCCTTACTTCTTCTGGCATAGGAGTCTCTATAACTTCAACTTGATTGTCAATATCGACAGGAGGTGGAACAAGATAACCAGGCATGCCTTCAGGATTTATCTTATCGTCCTCGCTACCATCAGCCGTAATTAGACATCCTGTTTTCTCAAAGCTCCTGTAAAGCATACGAAGGAATTGCCCATCTTTTGATGTTTTTCGGTAAGCTTCACCCACCCAATTAGTAATCAAAATTCGGCGATCTTTAGCGGATAGTTTACGGTCATCATTACCAAGCCAGAGTTCGATGTTTTCATCATTTTCGAGCCAGATATTTTGTTCTTCTTTAATATGTGATTTAAAAGCTTTTCCTGGTCCAGCGTCAACGGGTTGCCAATAATGTGTCCCATTAGGAACACCAAACCAGACAATACCTTTATGCTGTCGAACTTCTTTCAAAAACTCATCACTAGTTTGGGCTGTAAGGTTATCGCAGAACAGAACATACTCATCAAGGTTATCGACAGCCTTTGAAAGAGTGTTTTTCACCCAATTCACGGAAAACGCTGTATCCGCCCATGCATTTGGTTGCCAGTAAACATCCACATCACTGTCATATGCTGCGAGTTCATCTTGGCTAATCCTTTTTCCAGTACCTCGAAAAATCAATGCCGGCTTCACCATTCCTTCAGGACTGAAACACATTTGAAGGGTAGCTTGTCGCTTATCAAGCCCACTGCCAGGTTGAGCTATCCATACTCTGTGGTCCCTTCGTTCTTTTCCTTTGGCCATTGAAACTTCGTATGTTCGTTTACTTTCTATAACAAACGGGAGCGGAATTTGATCGACATTGATTCTCTTTTTTGGTGAGAACCTGCCCCATTTTATATCGTAAGTGAGTTTTCCACTTCCAGACTTTATCACCTTCTCCCTCAATTTTGAATGCCATTTCATCAGAGTCGGGGCTTGCTTCTTCACATCAACTTGGCGCTTACGTTGAACACATAGCATGCGAATCTTATGTTTCCTTAAAAAATGAGTGATGGTTGACTTCGGCAATTTGTTGGCATTCGGGCTTTGCTGCAGATGAATTTGATTGGCTCAGACATACAACCACTCAAAATTAACTTTAAGTCCCTTTTTTCGTGCTTCGTTGAACTTCTCATACAGTTTGTTAAACAAAGCTTTGTGTTTGTCCCCTCTTCGACACTTCTTGAACAGCATGTTTTTCTTGCTTTCGTTGTAATTTCTGTAGATTTCCTTTTGTTTTGATTTCCATCGTGTTATCATACTTTTATGGACATTGTATTTTCTTGCTACATCCCTACTAAGCATACCATCGTTTAAGTCATTCAGAGCATCAACCTTTTCCTTTAAGGTATAACTCTTCCGTTTGTCAGCAACTTTTGGCAATTCATTAACTTCAACATCCGTAACAGTCTTTTCAATATCATCGTACTTTTTCCCATCATTCATTTGATCTAAGCGCATTGACTTTGGCTCTTTATCATGTTCGCCTTGATCCGACAACTTATTTTTGCACCAAAACTCGTGCATCGAAAGAGCTTGCGATGTCTTTAGTGTTTTTTTGCAAACGATACATTCATGCAGGTTATCTTCTTTTTCCTTTGGCACTACATTAACCAACTCACCACGATGCGAAATCTTTTTGGTAAAACCAAAGTTGAATAAATTCGTCTGTTTTCTCTTACTCATCGTCTCAGCAGCGTGTCAAACAAATAACATACACAACACTGATTAAAAAACACAACGAAGTCAAAAGTTCAAAACTGTGACGTTCGAATGTGAAAAGAAGACATTGTATTGGGGCAATGACTTGGTGTATCACTATTTTCAAGAACGTAGCAACTGCAATGTAAGCGCCTAACCCTTACTCAGAGCACGAAAGTAATGGGTCTTTTTCATGGTAGTGATACACCAAGTACTTGCCTGTATTGGCGGGCATAAATGAAATTTACGCCCGCTGAAATCTCATTTGAAGGGTAGCTTCATTATTTTTGAGTTATGTAAAAAATCGAGTTGCTTATGTTTGCATTTGTTCAGAACTGAAGTTGCTTAATATTTTTTAAGATCGAGTTCAGTTGCTTATAAACGAGTTGCTTATAAAAAAAAAATCGTGTATCATCCTTAAGAAGATGGGGAGTTTTGGGATCAGAAGTTTTAAGGTGGTAAATAATCATTAGACCTTTGGAAGCAAATTCACAGTCCACATAACCACACTTTCTTAGCAAATTAATTGGGAAAATTTAATTGCTTTGATTACGAAGATGGACACTATAAACCCTATCTAACACACTGTAAATGCACTTGACAATTTTTAATGTTTTGTTCAAAGTTAACAGAAGCTTATCTCTATAGCTGCTCATTAAATCCTAAAAAGTTGATTAAACAGTTTAAAAATAATATTGATAAAATTTGTGGAACATGATGGTACAAAGAATAAAATTTCCAGGAAAAAAATTATCTTCTTATACTAATACTAAATCTTGCTTTTTTCTTACCTAACTTTGAAAGAAAGAACTTTAGGAAAATTTTCTCGGGAAGTTCGTCAATGGATGTTTATTTTTTCCATATTAGTATAGGGGGAATCTCCCATTAGGGGAATCTCTAGCTCCATCTTACGGGTTTTTATTACTTCATAGAGTGTTGTGCCTAAAGGAAGACATCATAAAGCCACCCAGAGGAGAACGCAATGCAATGTTTTTTTGCGCTTGAAAGTTCATCAAATTTTCTCAACGTTCATTTCTTATTGAAAATGAAGACGCTGTGTGTAAAATTTTTTGTTTTTGTTTTAATTTTTTTATTTAAGGCTTTAAGTTCAGTAATAAAGAATAACCACATTGATAAGTATCAGTAACTATTCTATCCGACAAGATAGTCAATGTAGACCTGTTATGTGTTCGTGTTATCAGTTCATCATTTTCTACCGATGTCTATTTTTAAATGTGTTTGAATGTAGCTTTTTCGTATCAGTTAATTAGATTAGAAAATTGAATAGTATAGATGAATGTAATACAAGAAGAGAATGTGAAAATCATGGTTATATACAAATATACATGGTTTTTGTATCATGATGCACAAGTGGAGATTGTGCTTTAAGGAAGACATTTTTGGGTTTTGACATTTCCACAGTTAATAGCAGAATAAAGATTTGAAAGATAACGTCTGAGAAGGTATTGTTTTTGTTAGCTTTAGTTAATAGGGAAATGTGAAGGTATTTTCTTATATTTCAGAAGTTTAATCGTGGTTAGGTAGGAGTATGCGTTATATTGTCTCTTTTCTAAATCTCTAAACATTGGAATTTTAGCTTTTAGTTTAACTGTACAACTTCAGAAATCTCTAAATTTTTGTATATACACAGACTTATCATTGCAGTATTGCATGTAAAAACAATTTATGACTGTAAAATGTTTTTACACGCTACACTAGTAGATCAATATTTTTAAAGCATTTAAACCAGAACCCCAAAGCATGATTAAAAACCAGAGAAGCAAACATACTCGTAAAATTCAACTGCCCTTTCTAATGCTTGTTGAACTTCGAAAGGAAAATCACCAGGATCCCGATGTCTGCTGCGACCCAGATGTTTTCCTTTTGCATGATACACATTGCCAAGGTTGTACAGAGCTCGTGCTTCTCCAACCTGAAATTATAGAATGGAAACTAGCATGATTTATGCTATCAGAGAGTTTAGAGCATTTTGCATATGGTTAGTTTTGAAAGTAAATGTCATAGTTAGCAGAATGCCAGCTTTCATTCTGTCCATTCAAGGCTTGTATAATGTTGATAGTTGTTTGAGTTTGAAGAACACCTTGAAGATAACACTCGGTTAATTTTTCACTGGGGATCAAAGAAAAAAGAATTGTATTGTTGATGTTGTTTTCTTGATCTTGTGAAAGCAATACAGATTATAATTTGGTTAAAAACCCCATATTTGAGTGAATATTTCTTCTATCTAATCCTATGTACACCTTTCTCAAATGTTACATGCCACTGTTCTCAAATGTTACATGCCACTGTTCTCAAATGTTACATGCCACTGTTCTCAAACGTTACATGCCAGTGTTGTAAGGGTTTTCTTCTTATCACTTTTTAGCCTTTTCTTCCCTCTTTTATAGTTCTCATACATATACTTACATATACTATATAAGATTCAAGGATAGAATTGCTAAATTCTTACAATCCGGTCTAGTTAACCGTTTTAAGTGTAGTGGCTGCAATGCACTTATTATGGCAAAACTAAATACCACTTTAAGGTCCAAATGTGTGAACATTTAGGAATCTCTTATTTGACCGATAAAAAAAGATCTGTTCAGCCTAGTCAAGCTACCGCTGTTCTTGAGCATTGGTTGCACTGTGTTAATACTCCTTTGTTTGACGATTTTTCCATTTCATCCTGTGAGTCTAATGATTTCAAACTCACCTTGAAGGAGAGCCTTTTAATTGGCCCTGATAAACCGGTGTTAAATAGAACCATTCAATCCATGCCTCTAAAATTATTCTAGTGTGTAATTTCTATTGTTTTTAGTTTATGAATTTTATATAAAACTTTGTAATTTTGAACCATGCTTGTAGAGACGTGATCATGGGGTGCGGTATGCCCCCGAAACTTGTCAAGAATAAATTACACATGGATTTGTCGAAAACTTTTTCTTTTCTAGAATATAAAAGTTAGTTTTATATCATCATATCATGACAGTCAATGTTTTATTTAAATAAACCTATGGAGATTCCTTGTTGCAAAAAGCCATGAGAAACCAATTTGCTGGGAAAAAGAGCTACCTAATGTGAATAGACCTTTAAACTAAAATTCACTAACATTTCCTTTTAATAAAAATCAGACTACATAAATTTTTGTAAACTAATCATGTTCATTTGTTCATGTAAGTATAAAAGCGTGTTGTAAAAAACGCATCCAGGTCTCTTTCAAAGCAATCAGGACAATATGCACACAATATGCTTTAGATTAAAAGTTATTTTAGTGGATAGTGGACCATCAGAGCATGAATGCTCTGTTTTAAGGTCAGGTATTTTATAGTAAATAGTATTTTTGTGGTTTATTTTTCCATTTGCATAAAATCATAAAAGTTTTACAAAATACAGTCATACCTGTGTAAGACAGCCACTTATAGGACCAAATATTCTGGCTGTTTTAGGGTAGCCTAACATGTGCATAAATGGTGATTGTCTTCAGATTAACATTATATGGATCGTTTTCTGTAGGTTATTAACCAACTTGAATGAAAGTAAATTAAGAGAGCCCAACGTCAAAATATTATAGTTAGTGTTTCGTCTGAAAATGTGAAGAACATGGAAATAGTGAGATAAAGCTAGTTTTATATGAATAGGTAAAGTTAATTTTACTGACCTTTATACAAAGGGAAAACAACTATGAGGAAATAGGAAAGTGGCCACTGGCTGCGTTATGGAATTGCCCACCTAAAATAGCCTTAAATACGTATGGGAGGACTTTAATGTGGCCGTTTTATAGAGGTGGCTGTTATAGCAGTTTTGACAGTATTTCTTTTAGTTACAGGTGATAAAATTGTCACTTTGATTTAAACTTAATTAACATTCGGAAAAAAAAACCAAGTTCTTTGATTATTCCGTATGGTTGGGATAAAAATGAAAAAATGAAAAAAAGATTTTCTAAGCCACAAATAAAAAAACCAATCATGTGTATTTTTTTCTCTTAAACGAAATGGAAAATAATCTATTAGGTATCAGTAAATCTAAATATTTAATCAAAAAACTTTTAACAAAGAAATTGATTGAAAGAAAATTTTTTATGATTATGTACATTATATGATATTATGTATCAACGAGCAATTATATCGATTTTTTGTGTTGATAATATTATTATACATTATAAAACTCGTAAAAAACCCAATGTGTTATTTTGTATTGTTTTTACTTAACGCAACAATGAGGAGTCAGAAACTCCCTTGAAATAAATCATTAGAAAAATATTAAGTATGTTCGTTAAGTACGAATTGTTGATTCAAACTCAGCATAATATATTATCCACAAAATATGTTACCTTGTCTTGCATCTCTCTGGATGTATCCAAATGTCTTGTACAACAAAATATGGCTTCATCAAATTTACCAAGTACTTTCAGTGTATTGCCTAAGTTTCCACTTGCTTTGGCTTCACCTAATTTATCACCCAAAGTCCTTGCCAAGGTCAAGTCATGCCTGTGGAATTCCAATGCCTTTTCATATTCTTGCAGATAAAAGTATGCATTACCAAGTTGACTATACACAGCACTTAATGTTTTTAAGTCTTCTGTGCCCACCTGGATGGCTGCCTCAAAGTACTCCACACCAGCTTTACAGTCGCCATGTTTACAGAATTGTTCACCTTGTAGTGCTAAGTCCATGCATGATAAACTGTTGAAGTTAGTATTAACCAATCTAGTTGAATTAGATGTCATTTTTTATTCTATATAATAATCTAAAGAAACTGTATAATAACAAATAATTATTAACATAAAATTGATGCAAACGACAGCTTGAAAGATACTTGAAAATTCTTCTAACAATACAGTGTTATCAGGCAGGTTTGGGAAAATCAGAAGAAAACTCGATACAAACACAAATTCCCATCATTCGTAATTAAAAAAAAAAACACATTAAAAGGTCGTAAAAATCTAATGAAACATTTTTTTGTGGGTGGGCATTTTAGTATGAATGGAAGCATTGTAATATGCAACTTCCAATAGCATAAAGAGACAGGACAATCATAGGAAATAACTGTAAAAGGAAAATACTTTAACTTTGAATAAAACACATACAAACAAACAGACAATGGCCTCTGGGGCAATTGTTAACCTTTCCTAAAAAACATTAAAAAAAAACATAATATTAATATAATATCATAATCTTAAAATTAATCTTCTTTTATTTACTTATTAATGTTTACCCGGGATAGTCCCTTCAATTCCGATAGAACTGTTATCAATGAGGGTACTGCGTAGGAGGTCCTAGAGCATTTAAAGCCCACATTTGGGCTACGGAAGCCGCATGTCTGCATGAACCGCTCAACTAGACAACCCCCTTAGACATCAACCCCGCTCTAAAGCTGAGTGCTAAGCTGAGTGGATCGATTCACACTGTTATAGTCGCTGACATGACTCGGCCAGAATTTGAACCCTGACCTCCCGCACTGGAGGAAAGCACTCTACCACAAGGCCACCAGTCGGTAACCTTTTAAGAACCTTCTGTTACTGTTACAGTAAGTTTGTTTCTTGATACCAAGTGGTGCAAACAAAAAATTTGAGTGCTCAAGGATAACACCTTAAAAAACAGGCTGGATTTTGGTAAAATTAGGGGTTTAACTCTTCAAATTTAAGTGTTGTTACTATGCTTTATTTCATCAAGCAACGTAAGCCAAAAAAAATAAATAAGAACAACAAAAAAAAAGGAATAGGAAGGAAATGAAAGCACACCTTACTTTGCCAAGTGCCGTTTTTCAATAAGAAAACTTAGTTTGCAGAGATTTTTTTCAAACACAAACGTTTTAGCTTTGAATGTTTAAAATAAAGTTGTGGGCGAGAGATTTTCAAGATTTCATTATCTCATTCTATGAATAATTGAGGATGAAATTGATTAAACTCTAGGTTAGGTTCACCTAAATTATGAACCTAACCAGAAGAAATACATTTAATCGTAGTTAGAATGGAACAATGTTTTGAGGAAGCTGTGCCATTCAGAGCTCATCATCTTACACCCAGCACCACAACATGCACAGAAATGATTAAAATCTGTCATGCAGGTTAAAACCTCTTAAAATCTTTATATATTATATAGAATTAGCTTTCATTTCAAATTTCTGTCACCAAAAACTTCTCTCAAAGTGAACTTTTTAAAAAGTCTTATTACATTTGAAAAAGGCAATGAAACACTTGCAAACGTTGGATTATCGAATTTGAACTTTTCACCCCCAACCCCAATACACACATTTCTCTCTTGCATACATAAAACAATGCTTTTTATTAATGATTTCATTTCTTTATAGGGATAATGTAAGTGTCCCTCTCAAATAAACGCCCTCTAGAAAATGCCCTCCAGTTTGATTTTTAAGTAAACGGTATTCATTGAATTAATTAGTTCTTTCAATGCAAATTGACTCTTTCAAATTATTTAGAAACTTAATATAAATATTGAGATCATTTAATCAAACTTCCACGCCATTTTTAAAAAACATATTCCAAAACAAAAAACACTTGTGAAGCATGGATGAGTGAAGAGATGTGTTATTTAAATTAATCAGCATTCAAAAAGGAAAGGTTTCAAAGAAATATATAAGACCTGTATTATACTTTGAGCTCATTCATACAAAATCTGTATTCTATTGTGTCTGATAAACAACTGCAAAAATGAATTCTACCAGGTGTTAGAACATAAGTTTCTATTGGAAAACAGTTATGAGTAAACAAGATGTTTTGAAAAAAGGGCCACCTTCTGTCATCTACTGAAAAAGACAATGATAATAATATTGGAAGAATGAAAATTTTTGATTTTTAACAATTTTAGCAATAAACAATATCAGTTTAAAGTTAATTTTAGCAAAATGAAAAGACAGTACTTTAATACATAAAACTTACTAAAAGCGAAAATTTTCAAGAATTTTTGTAATGATTTAAACTTAAAACCATTTTTGGAGTACATCTGTCGTCAGTGTATAA
Organism: Turritopsis rubra; assembly: GCA_039566895.2. NCBI lineage: Eukaryota > Metazoa > Cnidaria > Hydrozoa > Anthoathecata > Oceaniidae > Turritopsis > Turritopsis rubra. Next base: position 5,821,784 of record CM077623.1, read on the forward strand.
CTATATCTAACACAGTCCGAAAAGCTTATATATTGGCATTAGAGTACTTTTAATTAATAAGATAAGAGTTTTAACCCTGGTCAAAAGTCCTAAGAGAAAAAAACAAAAGTACATCAGATTTATTTAGCAGACAAATGTGGCAATAAAATAAAAAAAAAACATACTGTAAAGTTAGATCAGTTAAAAGTTGTCAAAGTAACTTTATTTTCGTATTTAGTATTATTTAGACTCTACCATACAGACTAGTTTATTCAAAAGTAGTAGCTAATACTTCGAGGAGGATATTTATTCATAATCTCCTTTTTTTAATATGCCGATGGATTGCAACTTTAACAGGCAAATGTGTTGGTTAAAAGCTTTTACCCAGGCGGCTAAGTATAAAATAATGTTATACTTACCTTTACAGAAATTCAAGCCATTTCCGCCACAGCTGACAAAAAGGTTATCGGGTTTGAGGTTCGTGATTTAAAATTTCCTGTTTCTCTGCCTTCTAAAGCTGAAAATTCTTATACTTCCATTTCTTAGATGTCCCTAAAATCAGTTCTTTGTAAATCAATAAACTTTTTTTCCTCTCACCTAAATTTTAGGTGATGGTAAAAAAAAAGGCTAATGATAACAGAGAAGTTTAATAAATATTCTTATACAAAAGAAATGTAAAATATAAGTTTATCAAATAAAATATTTATATATATTTTTTTTTTTGAATTTAACAAAACCAGGTGAAGTATACAGTAAAAAAAAATTAAAGTGAAAGATAACGTAGGGCAAAAAGCATCACTGCAGGATATTGCTTTATACCAATGTTTTACTTAATATATTACGAACAAAACAGACATACCTAGCGCCAGAAAAGAGGAAACAAAAAAGAAAAACAGGATTATATTTAAAAAAAAAAAGAAAAAAGAAATGAATTAAAAAAAAACAACATATTAATTAAAAAACTGAAATGAAATGAAAACGTAATAATGGAAAACAAAAATCTGTGTTTTTGAATAAACATAAATAAACACAAATAAACTTTATAGAATAAAGGCATTGTATCATTTCATCTTTGTTTCTCTGGTTTAATGTCGCCATTTAGCAGAGTCTTGTTTTGGCTTCTTCTGTACCATTGTCCTTGGGGTTGCTTTAGCAACATGGTTTTCCTTGTATGTGTTTATTTGCCTAGTACAATACAACAAGGATTTTTATCCAGGAGCAGAAGCTGTTCAAACTGTGCTTGGTTATGAAAACTTGGTACTTCAAGCGGTACCTTAATGTTGTCTATTGGCACTTCAAGCTGTGCTTGGTCATGAAAACTTGGTACTTCAAGCTGTACCTTAATGTTGTCTATTGGCACTTCAAGCTGTGCTTGGTCATGAAAAATTGGTACCTCAAGCTGTACCTTTATGTTGGTACTTGGATGCATAAAACAACGATGGCGAACAATTAAAAATTATTGAAGTGAAAAGGTCTAATATTATAAACTTTTCTTTTGTGCGGAAGTTGTTTCCTGCTTTGTATGACCCCTTCTTGAGATGAACAAAACCAAAATCAAAAAAAATTGTTGAAATTAAAAACAATTGCTGAAAGTCAATAATGTATAATATAGCTATACATTACTTCTGTTTTGTAAACTAAAAAGGTTATAAACTGAAGTTATAAAAACAAAAAAAGACAGCTTTTTTTAAACGAATTTTCGTCCTCATACACCAGCAGACTTCATCACAGGTTACTTCTGTTTTGTATACAGCTAACATCAGGAACATAAACTTGCTTTTGACCTGAAATGTCCATTATACACAGGCCTGTCAGGATTATAATTAGTCCATAAGAATCACAGGGAAGTAAATCAGAGAGGGGAGTATAAAATCGATATTATAGCTAAAAATAATCTAATCCATACGTATGAACCAAACAAACCAAAACACCGCAAGACAACGCGCCAAGGCATCAATATAACGATTTTGACCAATGATAAGGCGCTAAAATGACCATAATGTCACGAAACAGTTCACAGCGCGGGGGACAACGGGTGGGAAAATTGGTAAGAAAGCGACGGACGCAATATTCTTGACTAAAATTTAGATAGATGGACCTTGGATGCGCAGTGAAGACTAAAACCAAGATGATAAAAATAGCTAATGCCCAAATTTGCATGAAACACCACGGCGGTGTGTGTTACGATGGTCCTGAAGGCTCACTGTTCTCTTCCATATTTTTTGATGGCAAAGAGTTCTCTTCCATATCTTTTTATGGCAAAGTGTTCTCTTCCATGATATTTTTGTGGCAAAGAATTGTGAGCGTTCAGGGCCATCGCAATGATGGAATAAAATTGCCAATATTAAGATATTTTTCCTAACAATTTCAAAAACAAAATATTGAGTTTCATCTCCTGGTGTACATAATCTTCTTTTTTTAAAGTTCATTCAACAGACCTTTTATACTATATTTCAATGGGAAAAAAGTGGCAGGGGTGTATAAAAGGACAACAGGACGCAGATGTTTTGAAAATTTTACCAAAAATGACGTGAAACCCTGGAAAAACCACAATAATTTCAACGAATAGTAAACAATATTTTAAAGTACCAATTAGTAAGTAGGTAAGCATTTTGAGTGCGAACACTCTACGCATTAAGTCACAACGTGGTTCATGCTCATGTATTATGCGACCAGAAAAAAAATATTTTTTATATATTTCTCCATAGGGCGAAATATATGTTAAAACCGCGTTTTCCTTCTTCTCCGTTCACTTTTATAGCCGCAGTTCCGCAATACAACTTGTCCATTAAAACTTAGAGGTTGGAACAGGGGCTAGTGTTCAGTGAAGTAGCGTGTGTGTTATAGAGTGCCTGCTCCCCTTAACGCTAACTTTAATTTTAATGAATATCTATGAATCTATTTGTTCTGTTATTTATGAGACTGTATTTTCAAGCATTTATTTTTCGGAGTCGCCATTTTCATTTATTTTTTCACGATGATCGCGACCCGATGTTAAAGTTTTTGCTAGAAATCAGTAAGTATTGTTGATTCACTCTGAAACTTTCCATAATAATAGCTGAAGAATGTCTATACTTTCAGATAGCATTAAATTTTGTTTGATTTGTTATCTTTAAATGAACGAAAGGAACGATCAAAGTTGCAGTTAGCGGCAAATGTAGCAAAATGAATCAGGATGATTTTTACATATTCTAGATCTCGAAGACATTTTCTATATTTTTATTACTTTTTAAATCTGAAATAAAAAGCTGTGTATGACAATTACAGACTAAACAAAACTGCATGAGTTAAATCAGATTTAAGAAGTATGAAAAGACAACCCAATAAATGCAAAACAATTAAAATCAAAATGAGCAAATTAATTAGCTACATTAAAACAAATAGCAATCAGAGAGCAAAATTATATAGATGGGTATTCTGATTTTAATTGATTTAGAATCAGTAATTTTTATAAAAATATTGGGAAAAACACTTTTTTATTATGCTACTAAATCAGTTATCAAATTACTAACCATAATAAAATTTACTTGTTTGTGGCAACTTATAAAAAAATAATTTAATTATGTGCTAAAAACTCCAAAAATACAGCTGAATTTCAGATTTTTTCAAAATGTCAGACCAAAAAATAGAGCTAAGCAGTAAAAATAAAGGTCATTTTCGAAATCAGCATCCCAAAAAACATAAGAAAATTTCACTTTTTTCAAGACACCAAAATGTTTGTTGCCCAGTGTTATTGATTTCAGTTATATAATACTGCAACTCATTAGTCTATGCTGTTAGTGTATATAGGTTACTAGTAGTTCACGAAATCAAATCCATACAAAAATTGAACCACTAGCTTTGATGTTATTTGCCGGTAACATCACTTCAGCAGTGATTCAGAGTTTCTCCTATTTTGCACGGATTTATTTTTGTGGAATATCTTGTTGGACAAAACGGTGTGAGACAAATTGCCGGGATGATTGCCGGGATGGGACAAAATATGAGATCCGGCTTCACTTAACATTTCCCTAAAAATTACTGCTGTGCAATTTCCTCCCGTCCCTTCAGCTGTTATTGTTTTTCTCATATAAATCGGGACGATTTCTAAAATAAAAAAAATTGAAACAGCTGAAACCATTTAATTTTTTTAACAATTAAAAGTTCAAAAAATGTTGTCTCAGCCCAGCTGTATTTTTCATGTAAAGGAGAGATACAATCATATTGATTTTCATCCCGTCCTGTCAATGTCCCGCCCCATCTTCCATATGAACAGCCTCTAATTTGGTGTTGATCTAACTACAAGTGAATGTAAAAACTACTCAGCGAATCATACAAACACCTCATTTTTCAATTATTTCTATCTTTCAGTTTATTCTGTGGACATTGTTAGGTTTTGTAAAAAGTGCTAGAAGAACTGCCCTAAGCCAATATTATTTAATTGTGTAGAATTTAGAATCACTGCCATATTGAAAATATAGTTTTTATCGAAATTAAATTGTATTCTACCTCTTTATTATCTCTATTGCTATCTCAGATTCCCTGTAGGGTTAGTTTGGAATTCAACTACTGAATAATTATGTATTTGTTTTTAACGATTTCAACACTTACTCTTGCAATTCCCTGGTGAAGAAGTTAAAAGTAATTATGAATACTGAAAACTTCTGGATCAGGCCGTATGATTTATTCATGCCAGTTTATAGAGCTAATATGTGGTCTCAGTTTATCAAGCAAGATAATATCAGTACGGTCATTGCCATTTTTCTACTGTTCAGATTTTTTGAAAAAAGAGAATAAAAATGGGGAAATATAGTCGCATCTTATGCGAATCTTGTTATTATTATTTTGAACTTATAATAATTTTATTGATCGTGCCTCCATTGATTTGCTGACCGTGGAAAGTAAGCTGTATTATTCCAACAATTCTTCATCGATTTCAAATCAAAGCAACATAGAGAGAACTATCACAATCAATTTTTTGTTGGCAATATTGGATGCACAGACACAGTTTAGTGCAACGAAGATAATAAAAATGTATTCTTTAATATTTCTAGTTATGTTCTGTGCAATTCTGCAGAACTTTTCTTGGTTCTATCTATCTTTTTTGGAGCATTTTTTGATGTATGACTAATCACCAGCATTCTGAAATCATCATGATTTCTAGAACTCCCTAGGTGATTAGTGTAGTGGTGTCAGGCCACGGACTTTAGTTTATATCTAAGTTCGTATTGAATAGACGTATAGGAAAGGAAGATTCCTGTTCCTATTATATTCCTAGTGAACTCACAATATTACACTTGAGAATGGCTAGGAACATCGGAAATATTAATAGTTGAAGCTTTTGATATTGATAGTGATTCAAGAAATTTAGACAAAAAATGGGCAGATTGGTTGGAAGACTTTGACGTGTATATCGCTGCTACAGGAGTTTCGAACGAGCCCCAAAAGAAAGCTTTGCTGCCACACCTTGGTGATAAACAACTTAAAACTGTATAGAAAACCCTTGCAGGTGCAATAAGTTGAACAATCATTTCAAACCGAAGAAGAATGTAACATATGAGAGATTTAATGTTTAAAATCATAAACAAAACAGAGACGAATCATGTATTGAAGATCGTTTACTCGTTTACGTACAGCTGCTGAAACCTGTCATTTTCATAACCAGTCTGAAGATATAAGAGATCAATTCGTCACTTCGTGTTACTCTAAAGCTTTAAAACAAAAGCTGCTTATAGAGGACAACCTTCAATGATAAATGATTGAACATACACTATTCTTCTACCCAACCTCGTCCCCAGGGCTTCTTGCCCTTTCGATATACGGACGGTGGAAAAGATTTTACAATATATTTCTCTCTCAAACAAATTGCAGAAGTTGTGAATGCAGTCGGTCGTGTGGGTGTCTTGAAACAGTAAGAAAACATATTTTGTGATACGTTTTTGGTGGTATCCGGACAATTCCCCGACGGACAATTCCCCGACGGATAACTCCCCAACGGACAACTCCCCGACGGACAATTCCCAACCGGACAATTCCCCCCACGGACAACTCCCCGACAGACAACTCCCCGACCGGACAATTCCCAACCGGACAATTCTCCGAACGGATAATTCCCCGAACGAGATTACAACCGTGTATTATTTTCGCAGACACTTTTTTGCGTGGACCTATTGTCAGTACCGTTTATGTCATTTTTTATCTTCAATATGGATTCTTCCAATTGACAAAAAGGAGAACACTGGAATCTATTTTGCTATGGTGGAAAAATAATGGGGTAAAAAATGTAAACACAGAAAAATAATCATGGGCTAAACAACTTTGTTGGCTAAATTACAAACAGATGTTTTTTTTATAGCAAAAGAATCAAAACCTTACAAAAGCGATAAAAACAACAAGATATTTACAAAAACAAGTAACAAAAGAGCGAGGAAAAGTGTAACATCGACTAAAACAGAGACGCATATTTGTTGACTTCGACCTTCAATCATGTAAAGAAAAGAATTTTAACTTTGACTTTATTATGACAAGAGCATGCTGTATGTTATGCTATTTCCAAAAACAGCGGTACTTAATAATAGTCTTACTAAAGAACTTGCGAATCAAGAACTTAAACTTATATATAGACTTTTCCGAGACAAAGACTTTACAGTAATTTTAGGAACAATTTATTTAGATTGTCAGCTTGTAAGTTATAATTAATCACAGACAAAAAGTACGAAAAATAACAAAAGATTTGAAAAAAATGAAAATAAAATATCTATCTATGTAGTATAAATGGTATGATATAATATTTAGAAAGCTAGATTATACGATATACCTCTCAAGTAACCTATGATGTCATTATGGTCAAAATTAGGGACTAAATTTTGTAGGCGCTCATTTATTCGCTGATAAACAGCTCGTGGAGTTGAGCGCCCATAAGTACTTGAACTCTCGTATGGTCATGTAAATTTGCATCGTCCTTCAATCCATTTATTAATTTTTCAAATATCAGCATGCCTCTGACCAATGAATGCATTGAATCGGTTATGCCAACCTTCAAAGTGGTTATTTGTTCTAGGCAGATTGTCTCCCACTCGCGCATGAACATTCCACATCTCATGGGGATACCTTGGTTGAAGCCTTCTGCCACGCCTTTGTTCCCCAATATAATTTGTTTCGAAATAGTCCAAAACGACTTGTTCTTCATTGCCACAATGGTTAGACAATTCCGTAAATGCTTGAATCACGTATTGAACGGGAACAAAGCTAATGGCTGATATAACTTTCTGGTAGTACATTGTTTGTAAGTCTTTGAATCTGTGTCAACATTTCTTCATAAGTGTTTGCCTCTTTATTCCTTAAAAGACTGTACGCGCAAAGTACATTATGTCCTCTTTGAAGTCCATGAATTGTATATAGTTGTAAAAATTGTGGTGGAACAGTTTGAAAAGTACCGTCCATGAACCAATGTGGACTGTTTTGTAGAAAATCTAAACTTGCAGGGGTACCAAAAATCAAAATACGATTATTATTGGCATTGTCGTATTGAAGAAAGAGTTCTCCTCTAGTAGTTTCATCATAGGGCCTTGGAATTAAAAACCTCAAAAAAACAAAACAATAATAATAGTAAGTTATGGTTATAATAAGAAAACCTTTTTGTTGTTGACCAGCCAGAAAAATATCCCGATAACGTGATCAACCTGTTTAAGTTAATTTATGCATTTGGCTCTGAATGAAAAATAGTACACCACAAAATTAAATAGTAAATAGGGTTGAAATCTTCGACAACAAAATCAAGTTTTATCTGTACATCACATGGCCTTAAATGTAATTGCTAGACGGGATAAAGAAAAGCAATAACTTACATGTGATCATTGCGATCAGGAATTGGTGGTATTTCGTTCATCACGACGATGTCTCCTGATGTCACGCCTCATTGTTTCTAATGATGGTAGTTGTGCCATTACACCGTCAGGAGAAGCACCGATATTCCCAGCGATTATATTGTTTGTTCCGACACCAGGAACAAGCCTTGCTTCTCTTCTCATGGTGGACCTGATTGAACCAGCACGGACTCTTTCGGGGTTCGCCGCATGTATGTGTTGACCGGTCATATTTAGAAAGTTTTCCCCTGCATCTAATGTGATTTTTGCTCTACACCCGTTGCCTGATCTTCTTTGTTTGCATTCCCAATACGTGTTACCATTTGCTAAAGTTTTATTTTTGTTATACACATATCCATTTCGACAAAGTTTTCTTTTTCCTCTTTCTGATGTAATAAACTCCATTCTCGCTGATGATCGTTGATGATATTTCTTTACTTCTTTTCGTTGTTGATGTTTCTTTAACCTTGTGTATTTGAAATGATTCGTGCAAAGAAATGTTGAAAAACAAATGTTGCAAAGAAATGTTGAAAAACAACTTTTCATGATTTGCAGCTGCCCACCTGTCACCTTTTCAATAGTTTGTTTTGAATATCAGCGGAAGTGTGACCGAAAGAAACTTCTAAGTTAGCACAATTTGCGACTTAATTATAACCAATTATATAGAGATCACATGTGAATTAGCAACAATTAGCGATTTATCAAACGGAATACGTATATGTAGGTTTGTTATACACGCAAACGTAATCGCAAGTACATCCTATATTATTTAACATCCTATATCCCAGCCGGCACATGACGTAAAAACGACGTCGCTACAACGTCATATCAACGTCATGACGTTGGCTCGACGTTGTTGTGACGTCAAAATAACGTCGTGTGCTGGCAGGGATTAGTTAACATATCCAAATTTCTGTCAATATCGGGTAATTATTCCTTTTAACTGTCTCTAATTGTCAGTTCGGGGAATTGTCCGTTCGGGGAATTGTCCGTGGGGGGAATTGTCCGGTTGGGAATTGTCCGGTCGGTGAGTTGTCTGTCGGGGAGTTGTCCGTGGGGGAAATTGTCCGGTTGGGAATTGTCCGTCGGGGAGTTGTCCGTCGGGGAGTTATCCGTCGGGGAATTGTCCGTCGGGGAATTGCCCGGTAATCGTTTTTGGTCAAGTGGTTTAAACTGTAAATAGTATAGATGACTTTCCAAGTGATGTGTGCTATGTATTCAAAATTTCTGTATTCTTTGCTTGATAATTGCTGGATATTTCTTCACCACCGTCCGTATATCGAAAAGGCAAGAAGCCCTCGGATCGAGGTTGTTTTCTACCACATTGATCTCTACAACTTCAAACTTTGTGGAGAAGTGAAAAATTCATTATGCGTGCAAAATGATATTTTGAGGGATGATAGAACTCACAAAGTTGTTTAACAAGTCTTTTTTCAGTTTTTGGAAATTCTGTTTCCTTTGGCAGATATTTCGATTTAAAAATCATCAATTTATGTAACGCATAATTATGATGTAATAAACAGTATTTTGTTGATGTGCGTAATTTTTTGAACTAGTAAATATTGTGACTACATTCTCCTAGAATTCCTTATTCAGTTATAAATTACAAAGATGTAATATTCATTATATCAAAAGTTATGGCGATGAGAAATGTTAGCGTCTATCTTATTACATCATAATTATGCAGTGCATAAATTAAATGTAAGATTTTAAAAACGAAATATCTCCATAACTAAACAGAATTATAAAATACTAAGAAGAGACTTGATAAACAACTTTTTGAGCTCTTTCATATACAAAATATAATTTTGGATCCCTTTAAAGGCATACCGAACTACCCAGGGTATAACGCATTTAAAGTTCGAACACTCGGGGCAATCTTTAAAGACACTCTGTTAAACGTTTTTAAAAGCAGAAAAATATGATTTTGAAGAGAAAATTCTGCTAAACGTTTAGCAGAATATATATCACGGCACAACAATATGTTCGATTTCCTTGTATCCATTCACCTGAACTTCAATGAAGTTCTCCACAAATACAACATGAACTGAAATGAAAGATTTAAGTTCACAAACAAACAATTTAAAAGTCTTTTTTCCAAATTTTAACTGAAACTCGAAAAAACACAAATAGAGTTCGCCTCTACACAGTCAAATTTCTAAAATACGAAAATTGTCTCGTGACGTAGTAGATTTGCAGTTCTTCGCCACAAAAACAACGTTCTCAAGTTTTACTTTTATTTTTATTTTCTCCTTGTTAATATTTTCCACAATTTAAAACTTTCCTTCTGTAAATAAATGGCTTTTATTTTTTGGAAAAGTGTTGCGAACGGTTGGTTTCTATATTTATTCGTAACATGAAGAAATTTAAACAGCACTTTTGAATTAGCAAATAATAACCATTCCAGCGAACGAACGTGAAATTTATAACAAGAATGACCTGGTTTTTATTATCCATTCTATAAGATCTTCTAATGCTATTGCTACACCAGATGTGCCAGTAGCAACCACGGAAATGTTCAAATTCACGAAGAATATTGACCAGAATGCAGGTGGTTAAAACATATTGCAAAACACTTATTTAAACTCGTTTTTTTAATATAAGAAAACCAGCAGACACTAACATAGATAAGACCATGTCCACACGTTGCGGATAGATTACATACCAGATTGGCTTCATTTCGGAACCTTTTAGTTTACACCGGTCTTTATTGGCGTTATTTTTAAAAATTCCACAGACAAACTCTCACAGACAAACATCTAACGACCATCTCTTTTAACGCCAAGTTATGAAAATTAACGCCATTGGGCCGGAGTAAAAAGGGCCAATAAGGTATTTCTTTGTAAGTAGAGTCTGTCTAGTAAGTTTTACAACCGTGACGTAAAAATAAAATAAAACGTTACTAGAGTAGTAACTATGGGTGGGGTTGGGTCGCAAAATACAATCGACTTGTGAATCTTATTTTCACAAATCCGCGCTTTTATCAGCTTTACCACATGAAAATTACCCATAATTATATATGCAAAATACTTCGTATGCCGTAAATAAATTCCTATATCGGATCCGCTGGTTTTCGTGTATGGACGGATCCTATTCGATATGAAAATCGTTCCGGAAAAGTCTATCCGCAACACTATGCCGTAGAGAAAGTGGTTCTTTGATCATCCAAGAATAAAGTTAAATCCCGAATCGGATGTAGAAGTTAGTTAGAATTGGGAAGCAATATATAAGACAGACAGCGAACGAGTGTGAAGCGAAACGTAAGAAGAATAACTTGGTGAAAATGTAAAAACTGCTTCCTACGTAATGTCGACGTTAAAAGAATGTTTGTGGAATTGCACAAGCTCGATCCAGGCTTCTTTTGTGCCTGGGAACGAGGTTGAATGTAGTGTTCCAGAAAATGTTCCTGTGATGATCGTTTGTGAAACGCATTTTCTCAATCAAAGTCAACAGCTGCCTTTTTTTGCCATCTCGAAGTGGTCCTCGAAGAGGTCCTCGAAGTGCCAGCGCGGGATCGTGAGGGAATTGGAAAAATGATTTCCTTTACTGTTTCTGGATGTACTTTTGCACGGAGAGAGGAACCACACATAATTAACGAAGTTAATAAAAATTTAAGACGTCGCTAATTATTTCGAAATAATTAAATCTCGCTACTTTGGCTGTCACGATATTGCAAAACTAGCACCTAAAATAGTAGTCGCATCTTCAAGTTTAGATTTTTTTTTCAAGATGGCGGCGTAAAAGTGTACGTTTGATGAAAAAAATAAAGCACTATTTCTGGGAATATTTCACTGGAAATGGACATCCTCTAAGGTACACCAGGAATTCTGGTCGGGAAAATTGTGCATTGGTCGGTGGACGGTGAGTGGTGAATGATTTTTTTTTGGTTGACGATAGACGGTGGTTTTACTCAAACCCTAAAGGATACACCGATGAAACATTTTCAAATATTTCATTTTGCCAAATATGGAAGTTGTGATGTTCCATTTGTAAGCATTTGTTCATTTGTTCATTTTGAGTTGGTGGTTCTTATGTGCAAAAAGGACTTCTTAGACGTTCAAAATGGATGACATGTTAAAACTGTCGCAAGAAGAAAAGAAAAACAACACAACTTTACATAAGTTGTAAACTTTGCAGAGAAAACTGAAAACATCCGGTCATTTAGCGACTGTCCAGCCGGCACACGTTGTCCGGAAACACTGTGTTGTCGTATTGTTGTCGTAATCAGAAGAGAATCAAAAGCATTACAGGTACTGGCAGTCCAGTGGAATTCACTTGAACACGCTGCTTCCTAACAGATTAGTATTCAATTTTAATGTATTGTATCCAACATCATATGCTACCAGCTTGGTTATCAAGAGATCCTGTGGTAGGCAGCCAGACCCTTTGGACAAATCCCTTAAAATTGCACCCACTTTGCCAGAGTTAGAGAGACACTTTTGCCACTGAATAAGCATGTTTAAAAGGACACAGTGGCAGCTAAATCCCCGACGAAACCCACAAAGATACTTCGACATGAAAGAATTGAAAAAACGTAAATTGTTTGGCCATAAACCTTTCAAAAAGCTTAGAGACAAAGGGAAGCAAACTTATAGCAAGTTCCAACTCATTTTTGAACATTTTGACCTTATCAACCAGCACAATGTTTTCTTTTCCGACCTTGGCTTTTTCACTGAAAAAGGGTTTTACAGTTTTCAAAAAATCTTTGTTCAGTGGTTTCTTGCCAAAGTCAGCAAAGAAAGTCCTTTTCAATCGCCTGTTTATGTTGACAACCAAGTTTCTCTGTCTCTTGCTTTTAAGTCATCAGGATTATCCAAACTGTTAGCAGCTCGTTTTAGATGTGAGTGTTTCATAATAGCTTGTCTGAGAAATTTAGAAATATGGCACTGGTTGTTTGCCAGTTTTTATTGCAGCGTGCTTGTGTAGTAAAAAAAAACTAAATTGTTGTTGAATTCGTCATAGGTCGATATATCACTCCACATTTCATTAGAAAATTCTTTCGAAAATATATCGTTGTCAACAACTTTATATTTACGATAAAAAATCTTATTAGCAGAAAGTTTTTTTAAATTTAGTGTTAAAGACATCGTGCTGACATCATCATTACCGATGCAGACCTTTCAGTTACTTCTATGAAAGTCATCATTAAAGCAACAAAAATTTAATCTGTATGACTAAACAATAATTCACGTGCTACTTTTATGAAGATCAAACAATACAACAATTCCTTTTCTTGTCTCTCACCTGTTGTTATTGTTCATGCTCTTGTGCTGAGATCATCATGATGTCAGATTGAGCTATATTTATAACAACACAATATCTTTAAGCATCGTGTAGATCAAGGAATGATAATAAGAGAGAGTTCCTTTTAGAAAGAATTATATCAATGCAAGATCCAGAAAAAGCTTTCCAACAGGTTTCTTCTTCATATGATTCTAAAGAAAGTCAGAAGAAATTCGAATAGATCCAACGGTGGATTTTTCAACATCTTTATCTACTAAACAATTGTGACGTCAAAACTATTGTGACGTCAAAATAGAACTTCTATTGTTACTACTCACAGGAGAGCTACTAACATTCATGAGTTAATTTATGAAATTAGTTTCGCACTTATCAGATCACTGGTATTGAGCATTAGAGGTAATCGTGGCCGACCAAAAAGTTTGTCGTTGGATGTCGGTGATGTTGTAGTCACGAATTCAGCATAAAAAATTTACAATTAATTATCGAAGGCATGATCAATCGAGTAACCTTTGTGATTGAGGAAAACCTATCTGTAATACGTGTGTAGCAAAAAAATTTATTCCCAATAAAAACAAAACAAAACAACAACAACAAAATATAATGGTTTCACACCGATGTGGCGAAAGAGAGTAGTATACAAATTATTGTGTGGGCGTACGTTGCGCATCCCCGCAAGAAAACCGTAGCCGCAATCTGATGCAGAATCAACACCATTTAATCGTTTTTTTAATTGAGTAAATAAGACCACCGACTGTGTAGAATGCGTATTAGTATTTTTGAGGGATTTTTCACTATCCAATTAGTGGATGATGTTATGTTTGGTTTAACGTCAGATACGATAACTTTTCTGATTAGGAATGATAAGAAGGCCTATGTGGTTTTGCTATTTTTTTTGTACATACTCAGTGGTTTCACAAAGAAGTTTCGGTTATAAAAAAGATAGCGGAAAGTCTTTCTAACATTTTTGTGCTAAATGTATAGATATAAAGCGTAGCATGATGAAACAGAGAACAACTTGACATGTAGCCTACGAACTTGTAGAACCTGATTGAGAACCAGACTGGATCAGTGTTATATTTCATTATGGGAGATTCATTACATAAATTGTTCAGGTAATCAGATATTGACCCTCATATGAACACGCTTTCATTAACATAAATTTCAGCAAATATTTGTTGTCAAACAGTTCTTATGTTTAACTGTCTAACTGAATAACATATTAGGTAAATTTCTTTTAACTGCAGGAACACATTCATTAGAGCTTGCTTATTAAGTGAAAGTGTTGTCGAAGAGAAAATACCCTAGTTATTGAAAATAACTGCCCCATCGACCCCCAATGTCTGAATGGAAATTAAGACTATGAAATCCTGATTTTGAGGATTCGGACGCTGCCGAATAAAGAATCCAATGATTCACAGCGAGTCAATCTTTTTCAACGTGTCCAATATTGACTTATGAGCGTGTTTCTTATTTTCTATTTCAGCTTCGTTGATGCCAACGAGGTAAGTTTCTCCGGAAATTGATGGTTTCAATAAAAAACATTTTCTTAACAATGCATGCGATGAGTCAAAAGGTGACTCATCGCGTTCATACTTCTCAGATGAATGTTTCCTCGATGGTTTGGGTGGTTTGTTTTCTCTATGGCTTGGGTAGTTTGTTGTACAACCATATCATCTCCAAATACATTTTTGAAGAATATATATGGTACTTTAGAGATCATACATTGACGATCTCAGGAAATGGGTTGAAATTCCAAGTGTATCAACATGGCCTGAATACAGACAGCATGTTCTGGAAATGGTCAATGTTGCAGCAGAGGTAAGAAAAATCATACAAGAAGAATCCAAATAAACATTTGTTCTAGGACATAAATTGTCTCAGTTCTGTTTGAAATTTCAAGGACTTAAGAAAACTTGATGCTACCGTTGAAGTTTGTCCCAATCCTGCTGGAAAACAAAAGTTATCTGATGGAAGTGAAATTGATTACCCACCAATCATTTTGGGTCACCTTGGTGAGTCCGAAAACAAAAAAACTGTTTTTGTTTATGGTCACTTAGATGTACAACCTGCATTGGTAAGTGATGGGTGGGATTATCCACCATTCAAGCTTACTGAAAAAGATGGTAAACTATATGGAAGAGGTTCAACTGATGACAAGGCACCAGTGTTATGTTGGTTAAAAGTCATTGAAGCTTTTCAAGCACTAAACATGGATATTCCTGTTAATATCAAGGTAGTATAAGGTATCTTGTGGCCACTAGAAAAATTATTTTTCGTCAAATCTGTATTGTAAATTTTGTTTGTGTAAGTAATTTTGTCCCTGGAAAAATTGAAAGCGCTATTGTTTTAAATACTTATAGTTCTGCTTTGAAGGAATGGAAGAAGTAGGAAGCGTTGGTTTACAAACACTTATAGAAGAACGAAAAACATTTTTTAGTGTATGTTATTACTATTTTTTACTCTTTTTTCACCGGTTTCCTTACAAAAGTTTCTGTCGCGTTTGTTTCTTCCCGCAAAAATTTATGTCTTTAAGGTAATCCCTTTCAGTTTTTAATCATAAACCTCTACAACCTCGTACGCAGGGTTTCTTGCCTTTGTGATATACACCGCCGTCCGTATATAAAAAAGGCAGGAAACCCTCTGGATGTGAGGGTGAAATCTCTACCTATAACCCACCTATTATCCATAATTGCTACGGCACTGAAAATGGATGTCAGTTAATATATGTAGCAGTCCAGTCAATCGATAGTTTCGGTTTTACATAGGATGTTGATTACGTGTGTATATCAGATAATTATTGGCTGGGCAAGAAGAAGCCTTGCATCACATACGGATTAAGGTATCAAACTTTGTTGAAGGATAATTATGAAATGTTTATGCTTCGTATGTTTCCCTTTTTTTTTCTCTCACCTTGTTGTTGTTGTTGGTGTTGTTGTTGTTGTGGTTACTTTTTATTGTGATCATTCGTTGTTTAGAGGAATTAAGTATTTCTTGGTGGAAATGGAATGCTCTAATCAAGATCTTCATTCCGGTGTTTTTGGAGGCAGCGTGTAAGTATAGTTTATCTAAACTTAAAATTGATTCGTCAGTTGTGATACGGTGAAATCTCTATATATAAAGCGGACACTTCTATAAGAAGGGCAGCAAGTCAAGGAACAGCACGGAACCTTTTCCTGTTCAAGCTCTTATAAAGAACATTTCTATAAATTTAACAGATCCTACTGTAAAAACAAATCTAACGATACCATAGTCGATGAATAATAAAGAATAAAAAAGAAACTAGCTGGAAAATACACGCGTCTGACCGCGATTTCCCTTTCCGTTGCAAGGACTATTTTGATGACGTTCCATAACTGACATAAAGCATTACCGTTTCAGTGATCAGATTTGAAAAAAAATGAAACTAATAACAATATAAAATAATAGAGTTGTATCCAACAGGAAGCAGTTTGAAATTTCTTTTTTCCCTTCGTGATTTTGTCTGTTTAGCCCCTCTCTCTTTTGTATCTGTAGACATGAAGCGATGATAGATCTAGTTCACTTATTCAGTAAATTGGTTGATCAGAAGGGAAACATATTAATACCCGGTGTCAATGAACTTGTTATGCCAATGACTGAAAATGAAGATAAACTTTATGATAATATTGACTTTAATCCTGAGGAATTTGCCAAAGACATAGGTGTTGATAAATTACTCCATGATGGTGAAAATGTCAAGAAGAAAACATTACAGCATCGTTGGAGATTTCCATCGTTGTCAATCCATGGTAAGTTACAAGTTGTAAGTTGACATCAACAAGAAGCTGGGAACGAGTTACTTTCGGCTTACTTTTGAGCAAAGTTACTATATTAGAGCTTAAAGAAAGTTCTATTATAACAAATCAAACAATGTTTGAGTAATTACATTTTTTGGGGGGAAAACTTCTTTATAAACCAAGCTTTTAAAGATTTTGGGGCAGATCTTAAAACGTTCGAATCAATAAAATTGATGTGATTGATGTTTTGTTTTTCCATTCAAGGAGTCATAACAACAGATATATTGGGTAAACTTTATTTTAGGTTTTGAAGGTGCATTTTCTGAACCTGGATACAAAACTGTCATACCAGAAAAGGTAAATGTCAAAACCATACGTTAAAGGGGCTACGACATGAATCACGTGGTTGTTGTGTTTGTTCACGTTTTTCTTACAGTCAGCCATATTATTATCGCATCTCTCGCCTCAAATTGATTTTTGGTGCTGCACCATAAGATCACGTGATTCGTGTCGAAGCCCCTTCAAGGACAGAAATTTTCGCGTGCAGAAATTTTCACGGAACAAATTTTAGCGGTGGCAAGGTATAAAAACAGTGAATTTCGTGGGATTTATTTTCGCAATCAGGTCTTTTTTTGTAAATTTCGCGAAAATTATTTTCACGACTGATATATTATGAGACGTGACGTGTGATTAATAACGAAATAATTCACGTAAAATGTATATATTTCCGGGGAGAATTAGCAATTAATGTTCAAATAATTCGAAGGCTTTTCGAAGATTACTGGTTAATTATCAGTGATTTTGATGTTAATCTTCCAAAAGAAGGATATTTGTACAATATATATGAAAAAAACGGCGATGTTTTTATTCTTTACCCCTGCTTTAGCTAAAAACATCACTACGAAATTCTTGAGGAAGAAAATTGACGCGATGACGTCATAGGTGCACAGTAAAGTTATAGGTAATATGCAGCCCTTCTTCTCCTGCTTTAATCTTCAGGTTTTAAGAAGTCACCTGCAGCAAATGAACCTTTCGATTGTGACCTATGACGTCATTAAGGCGTTATCAGTGTCAACCTTCATCATCAAGAGGATCCAAATTTTGTCCTCAGGGAAGAAGTGTGTCAGAATATTAAGGCGTGGCAACAGATTATTACAAAGTGTGGCAATTATTACAACGTGTGACATAACAACTGTAATGCCTATATGACAGACATTTTTTGATATCTTTCTATCAGTAAAAATATACCTTCCCGCTTACAGTCTCCACGATTTTAATGCTGACACTTAACATTTTGAACATATGTTCAATTTATAAATTGGGTCTTTCCACGAAACTGCTTTATTTAGTAACACATTAAATAGCTCATAAATGGTGAATTTTCCAAAGGAATTTTTTCTATGAAAGAGGACCGAGTGTACTAAAGCATATTACAGTATTTTATTACTCGCATAGCAGGGTTGGTATTCGATACTTCCGTCACGTTTACTATGACGTCAGTCAATATTCTCTGGTAATGTCCTCATAACTAGTTAGTATAGGGTTTTTACTGAATTCGTATTTCAATAAAAATTTTAGGTTATTGGAAAATTTTCAATTCGATTGGTCCCTAATCAGACATTAGACGTCGTTGAAGAATTAGTAAAGGATTTTTGTCAAAATATTCATGCACAGAATGGAAGTCCAAACAAGTTGAGGTTTGATCCTACTTTAGTAGATCTCTCTCGTGAAGTTCTTTATCTACAATATAACCACACTTTGCATTTGCAATAATAACATGCATTCGTTCTATTTCGTTCATTCTACCTTAACTTTGATACCACATTCTTGGACTTAGGATATCATCTGACCATGGTGGTGTACCATGGGTTAGTGATTTTAACCATCCACATTATGGTGCTGGACGAGCTGCAATTCAAAGAGGTAGGCAATCAGAAAAACAAAGAAACAAAAAGAAAACAGCGCCAAATCAATTCTCTACAATGGCTTTTCCTTGATTTTTCTTGTTTGCTTACTTCAAATTTCTCTTCCACACCCTTTCATCCGGGATTCCGTTGAATTACTTACAGATTGTAACCACAAGTTTCTTATGAAGGAGTTGTTTTACCACACATGCATTATTTCCGCTTTAGTTTTCAAAGTTAAGCCAGATTTAATACGTGAAGGGGCGAGTATCCCTGTGACGTTGACTTTCCAAGAAGCCACCGGAAAAAGTGTCATGCTATTACCGATTGGTCAGTCAGATGATGGAGCTCATTCACAAAATGAGAAAATTAGTAAAACGAATTTCATCAATGGAGTAAGTACTATTGTAGAATTCGAGATACTAGTTTCAGTAGCAGGGAAGTGATTTTAAAGTGGACGAACTTTTACAAGAGAGAACATTTTTCTTTATCGAATGGCAGTCTTTTGGTTCCTTTTAACTCAAGTTCCCTTTCAACAGGTTACTTAGTTTTTTCAATAAGTTTTTGGCAAAGAAGAAATGATAGAGTTAAAAATAACACAAAAAATGCAACATAACGCATACATATCATGAAGTAACTATAACATGAAATGTTATGAATTAAAAGGAATAGAAAAAATGACTAAAATGAATTATTGAATCACAAAAAGATTTAAAATCAATATTTTTAAGTTGCTTCCTAAAGAATAAAAGGTCAGAATTACTTATTTTTTTGCCGAATTTCAAAC
Organism: Turritopsis rubra; assembly: GCA_039566895.2. Lineage (NCBI taxonomy): Eukaryota > Metazoa > Cnidaria > Hydrozoa > Anthoathecata > Oceaniidae > Turritopsis > Turritopsis rubra. The sequence continues at coordinate 5,841,297 of CM077623.1, forward strand.
GTCAATCTGATAAAAAAAGGCTGAACTGGACTAATCCGTATTGGCGGGATTGTTTGGCAAAAACACAGAGAAAAAAACACACTGAAAAAACGTAAAGAATACACTTCAGCTAACAGTAATACGAAGCAGTTTTTATTTTTCGGTAAAACGTTTGCTTCATAGAAAGATCAATCAATAGAATTTGAGCAAACATTGAACATGAATATAAGCATATATTTTGTGTCTGGAAATTGTTGTCAGAAATTGTTTCAGAAAAGTTTGTCATGTGTATCGAGCCTAAAAATAAGTTCATGTGTTTATCTGATGTTGTACCGCCATTTATTTTTAGATTAAAGTGTTTGCCGCTTATCTCGATGAAGTATCAAAAATTAAAGAACATTCGAAATAGATGTTCTTATGCTTTTTTCAGAATACATTTAGAAGGAAGGAAACTATCGAATCTATCTATCTTCTTCGCCATTGAAAACCAATAAGTAACTATCTTCTCGGGCTTTACTCCTGTCTAGGTGCACACAGCAGCCATTATCCCCTGTTAGTACTACCCTTTATGCTCTCTGCTAACGATAATCTTTCGCCTTTTTTCGTTTAAGATTTTAATTTTTATAAATCTTGCCAGCATCTTTCCTGGGTTTCGATGTTGTTCCCGCCTTAAAGACATTAGGGAGTTTTAGCAACCACGACGACAAACGAAAAACAACAAACGTAGTAAAACAGATGAAAACCAAAATGCAAGTAAAACAAAATTTATTAGTATTCTAGCGTCTTCGTGGTCAGAACGACTTCAAAACACAACTTTTTACGTGCATATCTGCTAATTATGTCATTAGCTGACAAAGATTTCCCAGTACTAGAAATTGAAGTACACAATATTTCTCAACGAAATCCACATGGGAAACAAGTCTTTTGTTTCACTCACGTTCCCGTCGTCGTGGTCTTCGTTGTTGCTAAAACTCGCTAATGCCACTTATGAGTAACGCGTACAATGGGAACAGAATGACGCACAACAACTATGTCGCACAACTGTTGAACAACAACGGTTGCCCAGCTGTTGCGGCAATTTTGTTTTATTAGAAACGAGGCTTAATCATTCCTTTCATGAAGTTCAACGATTTTAAGGTTTTTTCTCCTTGTATACTGTTCCTGGTTCATATACGTTTCTTTGTAATATGCGCTGGTTCTTAGAAACAGCCAATTATTTTGGATGTTTTCTGGGCTGGACAGCTAATAAGTTGAAACTTCTCTTTGATTTTGCGTTACTTTAAATTAAAATCTTAAGAGACGCTGTGCTGTTTTCTGAATACCCCTTTTGGGTACAATTGATCTTAAAATGTAATTTCTGTTTGCGATAAAACTTGGTGAGTAAACTTCGATAATCTTATTGCAACAACACATGTAAAATCTAAAGCTTGGTTTCCAATAAAGTGATTGTTGTTGCACAACTGTTGCACAACACTTGTTGTGCAACAATTTGTTGCACAACACTACGTTTCCAAAAGCGCGGCAAAATTAAAAAAAAATTCTTAAAGATGGCGCCTGTTTTAAGTAAACAAACATTAGCCTATTATAAAATCGCACTTTGCGCGATGTATGTGTATTATAATTACACAAAACAAAGAAAGATTCTTAAAAAACGAAGGCACCGATTTTGGGTTCGTAGTATATACCAACAACGAAGTTCCAAAGGAGCATTTTATACTCTTATCCCAGAATTAAGGCTTCATGACAGGGAGTTTTTTTATCGTTACATTAGAATGTCTCCTGAAAGATTTGATAACTTATTGTCAATTGTCGGTCCAAGATTAGTGAAAAAACCTTGCCCAAGTAGAGACTCAATCACTCCAGCAGAAAGATTGATGGTTACCTTGCGTTATCTGGCAACTGGGGAGTCTCAACAGAGTCAATCATTTTACTTTCGCTTGGGAAAAGCTACTGTGTGCAATATAATTGCTGAAACATGTTCAGCTCTATGGGAAGAGTTACAGCCTCTGTATTTAAAATTTGTCACCACTCATAGCGCTATTAATATTTTCCATTGTCTTAACAAAGGACTCATGAATTAAATCTTCATTTTTCTTCACTGATGACTCTACTTTTTGCTTTTTTCGAGAAGGTACAGATGGTGTTAAGTTATAACTGGTGTCTGTGCTGATTTCTTCATCTTCAAATGATTCAGCAGCAGCAGTACAATCTTTTGCTGTAGATTCGTCATCCTCCACATCTGGCACATTAGTAGTGGTTACTCTGTGTTCAATATATACATCTAGCCACTTTAAATGTTCAAATTCCTGCGAAACAGCTGCTGCTGGCCTTCCTGATCCAGAGGGAATACTTTTAAGCTTTTTTAAATATCTTCCATAAGCAGAGCGAATGCTTTTGTATTTCTCTGCTGCTTCACTTGCTTGAATATTAAAAGCTTTCGCTACTTCTCCCCAGGCGTTGTTTTTCTTATTTTTATCCTTAAAATCTGCTGAAAACTTGTCATATAAGACAGGAAACTTTTGTACTTCCTCCATAAATACTTTCTTGTCTACTGCATTCGCCATTTTGATTACTGTTGTGATTTCCGACAAACCGATATGAAGAACATTTGGAATATTTAATCCGAATCAGGCGAAAATTTTCCGATTTCGTTGTGCAACAGCCGAATAACTGTTGCGGAGATAGAATTTTTTCTATCTGTGCAACAACGTTGTGCAACAGATCTCATGTTGTGCAACATACCGCTTGTCGCGCAACACCAGTTTCCATTACTCATGTAAAGTGTTGTGCAACTGTCGCACAACTGTTGCACAACAAAATTTAGGCTATTGGAAACCAAGCTTAATGAAGCGCACCTTACGTGAATTAATTTTCGCGCAAAGAAATTCGCGGACGCCCAAAATGTCCTAATTTCGCGCGGATTATTTTTAGCGGATGGTTGGAAATCATGTTTTTTGCGCGGATTAATTTTCGCGGGTATCACGGTTAAATATTTGACTGATAAAAATGAAATAATTTGACTGTAATATACGTTGAATGAAGAGTTTTTGTGTACTAATACATGTATGATCATACAAAAAGAAGATTGGGCCGGTTCCAACGGTTGATACATGAACGATGAAAATAAACCAATCAAATTTAGTTTCATATTATGTCGAAGAAAAAACACCGTCTGTATTGGATAGAATGAATGAGTCAATAAGATTTCTGTATATGAAACATAGTGAACAAACAAAAAATCGTATATTATTATTATTATTATTATTAAAGTTTTTCGGGTTCCATATAATGGTTCTTCTCCCTATATTAAATATTCATATTAAATAAATAAATAAATAAATAAATAAATAAATAAATAAATAAAGTAAATAAAACAAGATATAAATTATTAAATAAGGTTGATATACGATGTTGAGTTGATGAAATAGGACAATGGAGCTGGGTACACACTGGGTCTCTACCCAGAAGCAGTAAATGATTTGGTTTGAAAGGGAGATGTTATACGCATTCCTTGATCATTATTCACATGTTCAAAATAAAAATAATGTCCACGTATAAGTCATTATTAGGAACATCGTCATCATGAACTTCATCAGAAAAGTCGAGAGGTTTGCCAAAGATGTCATCAGTTCTGATTATTCCTTCTTGGTTGACGTTAGGAACTTTCGTTGGTGCAAGGGTTTTGTTAAGTCGTTCGAATTTCTTGATCTTCATCTGATAAATCATTAGAACAGATCTTCTGTTTCTCTTGTTGTTGGAACAACTTATCCTGCAATTCATTCAATTTCCTCTGAACAACTTCATTTTTATATTGCAAATCATTCTCATTTTTACGATGTTTCTCTGCTACTTTAAGAATAACATTGACTTTTTCGTAAAGGAATAAATGTTTATCAATCAGTTGAATATTTAAACGATTCTCCTCTTACAAATCCATCAATCCTTCAGTCGATCGTGTGCTTTCTTTCATCGCACTTCATACGTTCCATTTTTGCTTCCAAAACTTCCATACTTTCATTTGATCTTGCTAAAAACAAGATTAACTAAAGCCTTGGATTTGACAAAAACTTGGAAATTTCTCTGCAGCACAGGCATCAAAACAACAAATTCTTCTTCTTCACGATCATTAGGCAAAGGTTAACTTTGCAGGACCAAATTAAGAATTTGCAGACTCACCATTTGGTCAGCTATAACTTGGATAATCATTATCTCAATAGCTAGTATTACCTTGTTTTGCTATAGCTTGATTTATCTTGATTAGCGCGTTCAATGTGGTTCCTCTAGCTGGTCTGTAGATTCGGTGTGTACAGCAAGAGAAATAATGCACTCGAAATGCGATAATACTACGGCCGCCGGGGAAAAAGTAAACAAACACATAATTCGTGTCGCAGCACCTTTAAAGCGGGATTTCCACTTCAAAAAATAATACGCGTATCAGCACGTACCATATCATTGACCATGCGCATTGATTGTAATTTGGAAATACGCGTATCAATAATTCTCATCGCGTACCAAAAAAATAAAGTTTTTTTTTGCAAAACGCGTATCACTGAAAAGGTAACCAACCAAACTACTCAAAGTTTGCAACGTCTGCAGTTTTGCATGAATATTCTGTAAAAAAAATACGAACACATTTTTTGAATGGATATTAATACGTGTATTGCATCAAACGTACCGTACCGTATTTTGTGCTGATACGCGTATCCAAAAAGTGAAGTGGAAATCCCGCCTAAGGCTTTGATCTCGATTCCACAATCAAAAACTCTCTGTTGGCTGTTTATTTCAACTTGTTTACTTCAAATTTCAGACCATCAAAGTTTCATGGTGTAAATAATAAATGTTCAAATTACACACCGTCCGTTGGAGAAAGCCTTTTGTCGTAGATATGTGTGTAAAAAATACTGCTGTGAAGCAGAACTGAACATTAATGGAAGATGGAAAGAAAATAAGGGATTACATGTTTTCATGAAAAATTCATGGTGTAAATAAGGCTGCATAAAACCTTGGAAGGAATAAAAGTTGATACAAAACCATCAGAAATTTGTCTGTGTTTGTAACTCTCACAAAAGGTCTAATTTTCCACCATATTGAATTTTTTTTCAACACCTTGCCTTGCCAAAACAATTAGTATGACAACCAAATGATTACTGAACGCTGTCATACTGATACTGAGTTTGTAGATGGTAATAGAATAATTGTACGTGGTAGGAGTAAAATCTTTTGTGAACACAGCCATGCGTAAAAGCACCATTTTTTACGTTTACGCAATGTTTAACAAAGCCCTTTTTGTTACAGCGAGTTTTAGTAATGAAATGCTGGGAAAAGTAGATTTTCATCAAACGTAGCTACAGCAATCTGAAGAAGAAATTGATTTTTATTACAGCTTAAAAAAACTATACATATATACAATTTAAATTTTCTGACCTGTGCTTCTATATTATTTCTATATGTCCATTATGTTCTATGTCCATGCCCATATGCTGTGTTTTAGCAAGTCATACAAAATTAATGTTCATCAGTCTTTTATTAATTTCGTAATGCCACCAGCAGCCTATGTATAGCTTCATTTTACATCGCCCATTCCAAAGCATGTTTCGGTAATTTAACAAGTTTTTCAATGGACCAATTTATCATTATTAAAAGCACATCCGATCTTGGGAAACACATTTTGACTAAATACAAAGATTATGAGATTATGATTATGAGATTATAAAAAATATAGTGTTGTTACATTTTATCACTGTTGAAAGCTGAAACTTAACTTAAAACTCCCTGTTACTTACTTGCTTACATATTTTATATAACAGATGGTATGCAGCTGAAATAAAACTAATATCGAAGCCATAGACAATATCAGACAGAAATTTTCATGAGTTTTATGAATATGGCTCGAATTCACAAATTCCTGTGAAAAATTGGAATTTAAGCAATTCGCCAAATTAAATTCTAGCGAAAAATGAGAATTCAAGATATTGACCAAATAAAATTTGGATAAAGAGTATTCCCCGTTTTAACTGGAAAGCTTCACAAAATTCACACAAAAAGTTTGATTTTTCCAAATTCTCGAAATTAGAATCCCACACACCAAAAAAATCTGGAATCACAAAATCCCAATATAATATTGAAAAAACAATATTATATTGAAAAGATTTCCTCATTTAAATCATAAAGTTAGTTCACTTACATGGCAGCAAGATCAGGACAATCAGTAACCCTGTGACAGAGCCAATAAAAATAAGCGGTAGCATAAACCAGAGAGCTAGAAATCTTTGACATCCACATCCATAAAATTGTTCTTTTTCTTCATCATTCATAATATTATAATATAGTGCTGTTAACATGCAATGAGAGTTATGCAATTTTATACAAAATGTCAAAAATATACAAAATATGGCTTTATCTACTATACTATAGTAAATACAGTTTCTGTCAGGGCATGAATTAGCAAAATTTTTTATGATCATTAAAAATCAGTTATGATCAGCAAAAAAGATGAATAACAAATCAAATGTCACACAAAAATGAGAAAGAAAAGTTTGTTCACAATTTTTTTTGTTTACAAAGCGAAGTATAATTTTACACAAACACTGGTAATAACCTATATACTAACTGTTTATTTTGAGCATTACCTTGGAATATTGACTTCCGTCATGTACTGCCCTCGCAAGCTCGAGGTTTACTATGATGTCAGTCAATATTCTCCGGTAATGCCCTCATAACCAGGGTTAGTAATGGCAGTTAAAGGAGTCAAAGTCAATGGAGTGCACTCAGATCATATTTCTATGCAGGTGAAAAAAAGCTTAGTCAATAGTTGGGTTAATTCGAAGAAGATTCTTGTACATTGATAGGCCTCTTTTCAAAAGACTATTACCACTTAAAGAAACACATAAAATATGTTGGAGAATGTGCAACGTTGAGGGACTAATCTGGCTTCCATCACTTGAGTTATCCGGCCGGAAAGATTGAAAAAGTCTGTCTTCGCTGGCCTATAGAAGAGCAAGTGGTGACATGATTGAAATTTTCAAGCATTTCCATACCTACAAAAAACATAGAATATCCACAAATTTGAGGACTACAAAGCAACTCTTTCCACTTTTGAAGACATGAATGAACTTCCTAAAGAAGTCGTGTACATGCCACATCAAGACAAACTGGATGAAGCCTGGAAAAACATTCCACTAAAATTCTATGAGCAATTTATAATTGTAATTCTTGAATTTATATTAATATAATTATATAATTTATATTAATAGACTATTACTATTTTTAGGCATCAGCCATGTCATCATGATGGCATTTAGTTTGATTATATATATAGCTATATGGGTTTTTAAAACTTAAAATACATTTAAGAAACATTGTCAGCCATTGCCAGAGAAATTGGTTAGAAACACAAAACTTCATATAAAACAAAATAGAACAAACTTCATGCATAGTATACTATACAATACTATGCTAGTACTAGTACTACTAGTATAGGGTGGTCACTCCAAAAACATTTTATCATTAAAAAGCAATGAAAATTAAAAAGAGTAAACAAAAAGAAAACCAACGAGGGGTCAACCACCTCCTAACTCCAATCCAATCAAAAGTTATCGCAATTTTAAGTAGTGGAAAAGTGACCAATTTTGGGAAAAATCTATGAGAGGAGTATTAAGGACAGAATGGCACCAAATAGTATTGTCTTTATTAAATTTTTATGGTAAATTTATTGTAACTTTTGATTAGATCAGTGAAATTTAATGAAATTTTCAGGGTTAATGTAATTTGACCTCAGAAATTCATTGGCGACATCGAAATCTGAAAAATGGAAGTGGAAATTGCATAAATTAGCATAATTATGTCAACAAATTGGTAATTTATGTACAGAAACCTATTAATTTGTACATATTTCCAGACAGGATGGATGAAATTTAGCGAAACTTTAAGGGTTAATGTAATTTGACCTCAGAAATTTCGAAACAGCAACAGCGACACTTTTTTAGTCCCACAAACCGCCCAACTCCTCCAATTGCTGTACAAGTCTCTCTTTTTCTAAAGAGAGCTCCCTCTCTTTTCTTGCCTTCTCTTCTTCATTATTTTGAAATTTGGTCACTTGTTGTTGGTGAATGAGTGCCTTCCTTTCAAAAATTTTTTTCTTTTGTAGAGATTTGGATTCCCGCGCCTTTCTCATCACAAAAGACAGCTGGTCTTCTCTCAAAGAATTCCTCCATTCCCTTGTTTTGTTTCTGCTGAACATGATCATGCCTTCATAAACAATATCCAAGGATTTCGGTTTTAATTTCATATTAGTCTGTCCAACATTCCAAAATCTCTTTCTGCATCAGCATTGGTTGTTGGAACAGACTCAGCTTCCCTTAAAAGTGATGCACTTGGTGTTGCCAATTTTCCAGATGATAAATGATCATGCAGCATTCGCTTTGAAACAAGGACAAAAGATGAAAAAATCATTTCCAAGCATTGTTTGGTCTTTTCATCGATATCAACATTAGGAGTTATTAAGAAATGAAATATAGCGTCTTTATGAACCAGTTCTGGAAAGAGAGAATCCGCACCAATTAAAAAAGAAGAAGAGTCATCTGCCCATTTTTGAAAAAGATCAAGCATTTTTTGGTAATTACTAGTAGCTAGAACACAAAACTTAACAATGTTTATAATTTTACTTTTAACCGAAGTCCAAAGGCAAGGGTTTCTAAAAAATAAGATAATACCATTTTGCATAAAATGTATTCAACATTTCCACTCTTAAAATGAACAAAAAACAGTTATTGCAAGACCCATGTCACTCGTAGTTGTTGGATAATATCAGAGATTTTCAAATTATCTCCGCAACGCCACTCAAGCACCATGTTTTTTAAGTCGGGGTCATTCCCGCCTTAAACGAGCAAGTTTATTCTGATAATCTCCTTTTGAAGTAATATTTTGTACGCAGTATGAGCTAGCGATATGATTAACAAAGCTATCATAATCAGAAGTGCACGCGATATATATCGATAACGTTACTCTATCTTTATTAGCCTAAGCCGGGGCCGTTAGTGTCGGGTCTGTTAGCTGAAGCTAGCTTTACTTAACCCGATGGCGGATAACAGCCCTTATCCCTGATATAACAAAAAGATATTATCGCGTCTCAAGCACCTATGTTTGTTAAATTCGGGTCATTCCCTTGTATTGTTTTTTTGTATTGTTTTTTTTAGTATTTGGCCCAATTGAAGGTTGCAGGCACAATAGCTTTATGTTAGCAATGCCAAATCTTTACATTTTAGACCAAATGGAAGTCATTTATGCATTTTTGGAGATCCAGCTTACCCATTAAAGAATCCAACTTCAAGCTCCTTACCCAAATGGAGATGCTCTGAATCCTGCTCAGAAAGAATTTAATACAGCAATGAGCAGAGTTAGAACTTCTGTGAAATGGGTTTCCGGTGAAATTGTCCGTTATTTTGCATTCCTATATTTCAAAAAGAATATGAAAGTACAGTTGAGTGCTGTAGGTAAAATGTATAAAGTATGTGCCTTATTAACTAATGCTCGCACTTGTTTGTACAAAAATTTTTGAAATTGATCCATCTGTTTTAGAAGAATATTTTGTATGAACTTAATTGTTTCATTATTTGTCCGAATAAAATTTACATTACAAACAGACTGTGTTGCTATGCCCTTTGTGCCTCAAGAGTCAAAATATATCAGAACAAAAACGAAAGATAAAAAACTTGAAAAGCATATACAACCTTCTTTAAAAATCCAAACAAAAATACACTTTATGCATTTAAATCTCTTGATGACCACACAGCATTAATTTTTGTGTTATTTGTTCTGTAAAAGCTGACCAACTAAACAAAGGATTTGCTGAGTTTGCATGACCATATACTGCATCATTTGATTTTGCTGATCTTGACCGAATTTAAGCTCTTCTTTTTGTAATTCCAACTCTTGTAAACGTACCTCACGATCTGCATCTGCTTTTTCTCTTAGATATTGAAGGGTATCAGATCCAGAGCTGGTTCGCCTTTTAACTGGTGGAGATTAGTCTCTTTCAAGTTTTTTTCTTGTCTTAGTCTCCATAAATGTTTCCATAGATTTCTTTCGCATGTCCTCAGCAATTTTCTGGATCACTAGCTCACTTTTCATTATTTTCCTTGTCATTTTGATTTTTTCTTCTTCACATACTTTCACCCGATCTAATACATTTTCCAATGCTATATCAACAGGGTTTGGATTAGGACTAATTCCACTTGCTTTCTTTTCATCTAATACTGTGCAACAAGGAGATCAAATCGTTCTCGTAGTCCTCTAGCATCTACTTTGAAGTAAACATCATCAGGGGACCCAGCATTTAGATGCTCTGCAATAATTTTCCAAATGTTTCCTCCTTCTCTGCTTCTTGTTTTAAATTGACAAGGCTCTATCGATAAAACATATGCTTGAAAGGAGCTGGAAATGTAGATAGAGGTCAAATAAACAAGACGTTTATGTTCATCCTTTTATTAGCTACTACTAGCTGTTCCTCCATCACAAAAACCTGAAGTGAAAAGAAACAGCTAAAAATTAAAAATTGGAAAACTAAATTGAAACACTTGAAAAACATAGCACAGTTAATAATCCCAAAATATACCAGTGTACCTAATATGATGTAGAATCATTGACAAAAAAGTAGATATTTTTCATAAAAACACTCACATTTTCAAGAAAACGTCAAAATGCCTTCCTCCCGTTCTGAACTTTTTCTGGACGGTTCTTCTTCAGGAAATCGTCTCTTTCTGCGCATACGCGGTTGAAAATTATGACGTAATTTCCAAGAAATGCCGTCGTGAATAAAAAAAAATCAAACAAAATCAAATTTTCTGGTTTTTGAACATAGTATGCATCTTCCTATTAATATTCGCATGCAATAATCTATTAATCTGGAAAAAGTCTCTATTAGTGAAAAAAGTGAATAAAAAAGTAAATAGTAACAATTTTGCAGAGAGCTCATCTTTATAACTCAATATAATATTTTGTTTCTACACATTTCATTTCACACCTTTTCAAAAGCAAATGTTTTTCAAGAATACCAGTAAATAAAACATTTTTATAAAAACGTGTGAAAATCACGTTCTGAATGACGTTCATGCATAATAACTAAAAACTCTCCTTTCTCAGAACAAAATTTATGTCAAAACTTTACCAATAAAGAGTTCCTGTCCCACAACTAACCATGGAAATGAAAAAAGTGACATACGTGATCATCTAACATAGCTTAACAATCGCGCGTCAGCGTTTTGAAAATAATTATTCCGTTCAAAAATTATTATGCAATAAAGCACAATGGTTGAAGAAATTTATGCGAGTAAAGAAAAAATGAAAATATCTTTTGGAATGTCGGAATTATTTTTATACATTTATAAATTTACGAAAAAACGACAGAATTTGAATAATTACAGTGACACACGATTTTAGTTTAAAATATCGACTTCTGAAAGAAATAATTTTCAAAGCAAAAACATTAGTGGTTGTGCTACAGGAACTCGTTGAATGAAAATGGTAGCCTTATAAATTGAGCTTAATTTTCCAACTAATGTTTACTTTTAGATAAAACTTTGTATTCCATTATTTAGAGTAAGAAAAAAACTTTCCAAAAATATTTACTTTCATATATTTATTTCAAAAATTTAATGACTCTTAGCCTAACCATTTCCATTGAAGTCAGCCATGGTAATTCAATTTCCTGTGAATGATTTTTGAGACCTATGATAGTTATTTGACAGTTATATCTGTTATTATTAAGATTATTGTATTTTCTAGAATTGTCTAGGTATAATATCTTGATTGCATTTATAACTTTTTGCTGAAATTGCCTTTTAACAGTTTTAAACACTGGCGGTAATTAATACTATTTATTACAATTTGCAGTGTCATAATTACTCTCGTAAATCGAAGAGGAATTTTAAAAATCCCAGTTTGGTCTTGTTTAATTCGGTAATAAGCTGCTGATCACCATAATTAATCATAACATCATACATTCATACATTCTTGCTGACCAGACAAATGTAATCATACATTCTTGTTGACCAGACAAATGAATCCATCAAACATTCTTGCTGATGCTCGAAGAAATTTGCATTGTCATTTCAACAGAAACCTTTATAAAAAGCTCCTTTTGCAGGGTTTGGCAGATAGACTAAAATTGTTTGAAGCAAAAAAGAAAATAAAGAAAAATTACCAATAGCTGTCTTACTTTTATATGTCCTTAGAATAAAGAAGAAATGGCACCAAAATATTCTTTGACATATTTTGATTTTCCCGGACGTGGAGAAGCAATACGTATGCTTTTTAAACATGCTGGTGTAGATTTTGAAGATAAAAGAATATCGTTCGATGATTTTGCAAAGTTAAAAGAAAACGGTAAGACTTGATTGAGATCCAAAATTCAAATTTTGTTAAAACTTTGTCTAACGTTTGAAATATTCGTCATCAATTAAATAGGTTAAATGTATATGTTAGTCGTTTTTGTTTATACTTTTAAAGTAAGCTCTTGAAATTGAGATCTGTTTATTTTAATGCGATGCTTTGCTGAGGAAATAAATACTATATTTTAAGTGTTGATGCTTTTTCCAAAGATATATCTATATCTATCTATCTCTGTTATTGTAGTTGACGAATGTCCCGCCGGTTATTTGCCCATCTTAAAAGCATCCAATGGTAAAAAGATAGTCCAAACTGCATCAATTATTCGATATCTGGGCAACGAATTCAATTTATTTGGTGGTGGTTGTAACGTGAAGCGGGCAATCATCGATTCCATCATCGATACTCTGAAAGAAATACATGATGAACTTATTCAAATAATATTTTACGTGCCCGATGACAACAAGGTAAAGTCTTTATTTATAGAAGTATTAGAAGCAAACTTTAGATAGCCGCAAGACGTCTGAGATATATGGTACTAATGTTTATTCCCTGTGTTTTTCCAGCAAGAGATTGCACTGATATGTTTCGATTGGAATTGTTTCTATTTTAGTCACAACCTACTGATGTTTTTTTAGGTTTTTCATCAACTGTTAGATTGTGTTCTTATGTTTTTGTTATTACTTGTGATTTCACCTTGCTGCTATTTACCTCAACTCTTTCTTTTATAGAGTGAAGCAAGAATGAAGCTCGAAGAGAAAATCAGAAAAGACTTCAAGTATTTGGAATATAGAGTCAAAGAAAACAGCAACAAAGATGTTTTTGTTGGATCGAAGGTTTGGAAGTATTGCCTTATAATGACTGGGATTGAAATCACATTGAAAAGGGTCATGCTTGCTCAGTGCATTTCAATAGACCTTTTCATAAATTACGTCACTTTCTTTTCCTTATGGAAAAGGACGTCGTTAGCTATTACTTTGATTTGAAACGGGACAAGGGCTGCACAGAATAAAAGTGACGGCATTAATGAATGCATCTATATTAGTTATAAAAGAGAGTCCAGAAAATAAGATAAGATAAGATAAGATAAGATAAGATAAGATAAGATAAGATAAGATAAGATAAGATAAGATAAGATAAGATAAGGATTTATTTCCAGTATTTCCAAATAAATACATTTGGCTCTTCACAAATTACACAAATTACATTGAGCTGCTAAGAGTAAGTTAAATTGAAAGAAGAAGTTCAGAGAAACATCACTGATTGTATTCTAGATAACAGCAGCTGATGTGTATCTTCTTGATGTGGTTGACAACATCAATATTGGCATTCCTGGTAACAAAATTCTTGATGATTTCCCTCTCCTGCAAAACATCGATAACAAAGTTAGAAATTCTAAACACCTAAAGAAATACTTAACAGAACGAGAGGTAAGCGGATTCGTTTCTCATTTTAGTTTCGGCAAGATATTCCAATCGTATATTACAGGTTTCCAATTTTTTTTTCTTTCAGAGCAACATCAAAACTTCTCCAAAATATTCTTTGACGTATTTCGATTTTCACGGACGTGGAGAAGCAATACGTATGCTTTTCGAACATGCTGGTGTAGATTTCGAAGATAAAAGAATATCATTCGATGATTTTGCAAAGTTAAAAGAAAACGGTAATTTAATATAAAAGAGCTAAACAGCAAAAGCATCAAGCTTTCTTTTATTTTCTTTTGTCTCGAAGACTTTTGTCCGAATCTCCACTGACACTTGTTTTGTAGCATTCATTCACTCGTTCACCTGAAAGTTTCGATGATTTGATCTCCATTGCTAAGATATAATTTGCCAACAAAATGGTTTCACCAGCTCTTCTAATGACAATAAAACTGGCAATTTTATGTTTCTCTTGCTAAAACGATAGAATTTTTAGAAAAGAGCTCATAACTCACCGATACAAATCGTTGCTAACGATATTTTAATTTGGTTATCTTTTATTGATTTTTCTAAAATGAACTCCATATCGATAAAAATTACCCGTTCGAAAAGTAGAAATCAATTCTAATTTTGATCGGACAATTTTTTGATGATACAAAGGCTTATATTTGTTCGTTCTGCGCATGTGTCGTCGCGATTGTATAATATGAACATGGTGTAAAAGCTTCGGTAGAGAATCGGCTTAACAACAAAAACAACGTTTAGGTTTAAAGTAACATGTTCATTTATTATTGATTGTTGCCTACTCTTCAAAGCAAACCGATTATTATTTAGAAAACTAACATTTTTTCCCTCTAGTTGAAGAATGTCCTGCGGGATATCTACCAATACTAACTGCCCCAGACGGAAAAAAGTTAGTTCAAACCAGTGCCATCATTCGATACATAGCGAACGAGTTTAATCTTTATGGTGAATGTAATGTCCAACGCGCCATTATTGATTCTGTTATTGACACATTAAAAGAGATTCATGATGAATTAATCCGAGTCATATTTTACGTAAAAGACGAGGATAAGGTACGACAAATCCCAAAGTTTAAAATGGAACTTTAGTTCATGTTTCTAAGATATAGCTTGACATAGATACCCGTATTTAGAACTTCAAATGGAAATTATTGTTGTTATCTTAGCCTGTTGAAAAAGTAAAACTCGAGGAGGAAATCAGGAAGAAATTCAAGTATTTGGAATACAGAATTAATGAAAATGATTTTAAAGAAGTGTTTGTTGGGTCAAAGGTATGCATTGACCGTTCTTGAACTTCCTTATTTATATTTTTTTTCGTGTACCCTAGTTTGGTCATCCGACATAGCTACAGTATGATATTAAAAAAGAACCATGTAAGGGAAAGCTGTGGTAGAAACCTAGTAGTCTCATATTGGAACGGTGTTCCCTTCTCTGTAGATTTCCGTAGCTGATGTTTATCTCGTCGACGTAGTGGACAACATTAATTCTTGCATTATTGGACATAAGATCCTCGATGATTTTCCGTTGGTTAAAAATGTCGATAAGAAAACCAGAGAATCAAAGTATTTGGTAAATTACCTGGCTGCGCGTAAATAGATATCTAGATATCTTCCATTATGTAAAGAAGCTGCCTCTAATCATTGATTGTGAATAATAAATATTTTCTAAAAGTTGTTGTTAATTGTAGTTTTTGTCCTGAAAGTCCTTTATTTATTTCCCCAAATAAATGCTTGTTATTAAGAAGCTCAGCAAAATACTAAGTTCTAAACGTTTCTTATTCTCCGGTCTCGAATTCCATGCTTTCACTTTAAAGGATTTTAATCTGTTTCCTTAATTCACGATTGCAACGTTAGTAGAAATCAAGATTCAAATCTCTTGAGTGTAGGAGGAGAGGAGAGGCGCGGACAGATTTGGAAAAAACTAGACTGTGTTTAGAAGTTGTTGACTTAAGCTTTATAGGCTTTAACTTCGCAGTAATTCGCAGTAATAAGTAATTGGGGAATAGAGGCTGGTGTGCTGAAATTCACAAGAAAGTTTCAGATAAAAAATAATTGGAGTTTTCATCAGATTATTGAAGTAAATAAGAAACAACATTAAAAAAATAACATTGTCAATCAAATCTTTTTTTCACTTCTGTGAGGACCTGTGTCAAACGCACTTAACCACTTTCGGGCAATCGTCGATAACTTTTCTAAGATGGGACGTGTATTCACGGGGAAGCATGCTTGGAAGTGCTAGAAAGCATGGCGGCCAACCAGTTTGTGAACGAAGATTTTTTTCAGAAAGAATCGTCTTATATTATCTAATTCATTTTCGCAATACTTCCCTTGAATATCTTTAAATTCTTGGACAGTTTGTGAATACTTTTGTTGCTTCTGTGTTGCTGTTTAAGATGAATTTGTGAAATTACTTTGTCGTTCTGTTGTAGTGATCTTTGAGCTATGTTTAAGTTGTGTTCATCAAAAAAAATTTTTTATCTGTATATGGTTATGTAAATATGATGACAAGTATGATTCAACTACTGTTTGTTGTTTTTAAGGTATTTAAATTGATGAAGTGGAATTCTTTTAAAATTTTGACTTTTACCTAGCCTGGCTTCCTGGCTCTTCGTTTCCTGACGTCAGAAACTCTGGCTTAGTTTGATCTAGCATTAGCTTGCAAGTTTATTCTTCTAAATAAATGAAAAATGAAAGTATTCCTTTTGGCTGTGTTTAATGACACTTTTAAGATGTTTATGTGTTGGTTAATATTAACTTTTAACTTATTGAGGCGCTTCACTTTCTTGCCATTCTCCAATCCAATGTTTAATTTACTACTTTACATAAATCTCTGTTTATGATGTGCTTCTAACTTATTTGATTATATTTTTCAGATTACAAACAGAAAATAATAAAGCAATGTATAGAAGAACCGGTGTTTGGAATATGGAATTTTGTTGACATACTGTGGTTTTGAAAATCACAGTTTATATTTTGTAAATAGGGTGACTAGGAATTGCAAGATCTCTGAATACAATACATCAATGAAATGGTTTTCCAGCCACACAATCCATCATAAATGTAACATGAGAAGGAAGTGAATTTTGCATTTCGAGGTGAAACTTGTTTTGTAAAGCAACTTGATTGGATTTTGTATTTTAACACGGGATACTAGTATATATATATATAATCATTTTTCATCAAACATGCTTTTGATTTATAAAGTGTCTGTTTGGCCGGCAGTATACTATTCAAACATTTTTGTCGTTCTTAAGAGTAAGAATAAAATAGAAAAAAGTCAACTGCCGGCCATTTAAGCCTAAGAAAACAAAAGAAACTGCTGGTCATGCAGACACAGCGTTTGATTCAATTTAATGGTTTTTATTCACTTACTTTTATTTACTTCTTGGAGGGGTCTTAATGACAATGCCATGACTTTTTTCTTATTTCTATCTGTATGTTTTGCACTTGTATCTGCATTTTGTTTTGCAACTGTATTTGTGAGTTTGTTTCGGACTTGACGTAAAAAAATATTTCTTTGTTTCAGATTTAAAAGTGTGTTCTTTGTTCAGTTCTGGAATATTTTTAGGAAGTTCATTAAATCAACTAACTGCTCTTGAGGTGAAACAGTTTCTATTCCCTGCTTGTGTGATCGTCGGACCATTGTCATTGCATGTCCTCAACAAGCGTTTTCTTGGTGCAAAGTGTAATTTCAAATATTCTGTAAATCGATTGTTATGAAGGGCTTATGGTATAAGTGGACTTATCTCATTTCTGCACGTTCTTTGATTGGTAACCAACCCAGTGTAAGCACGATGAACATATGCGATGATGAACAGTATCGATTAAAAATTAGGGCAGCAGACGTGTTCTAAAGTTTTTGTAGACGTCTTTGCTGGGTTATCGGAAGTGGATCAAATACACCCAGCGGGCACGCATCCGTCCTTCAGACATCCCGTGGATGTCCTTTCGTCAACCTCTCGTCCACGTACCATGTGGACGTCCTCTTCAAGTTCCTGTTGGACATCCTATTCGAGTAGACGGATTAGACTTCACTTTCGACGTCCCCGGGACGTCCTAACTGAACGTCCATGGGACGTCCCTGTGCCCACTGGGCAGTGCTGCAGTAGTCTAATTTCGATAAGACCAGTGATTCACAAAGATGTTTCCGAACGTGGAAAGGAGCAATTTTATTGATGTTTTGTTCAGTAATAAGGGTTGCATAACATATTTTTGACAGCTCAGTAGTAATTGTCCCAGTTCAGTTGTTGTTCAGTTGTCGTTGGAAGCAGACACCAAGAATCCGTATTTTGTTGTTGTTGTTATATTGTCTGGATGGAATTCATTATCTGAGTTGGGAATTTTTCGACTTGTTTGTTGATAAAACCATACATTTTGCTTTATCAGGATTAATATCAGATTCTTGTTGTTTGATCAGTTATAGATTTCATTTATTGTTTTCTCAAGATATTCAATAATACTCTTAATATGTGTTGTTTTACAGTGTTGATGGATATTAGAATCGTCAGCATATTGAACACAAATGCAGTTGTTGCATATCTCTTTCATATCGCTTACGTAGATATTGAACAGAATAAAATCGACCCCTGAGGAGCACCAAAGCTTACAGTCTAACGTGATGACATCTCTGTTGGTAACTGGCAATCAGTTTTAACGTTGATTTCGAGACATTTAGGTGATGTAGTTTTTTTATTAGGGGAGGACAGTCAAGGGTGTCAAACGCCGTGCTAAAGTCTGTCCAAACAGCAACAGTAACTTCTCCTCGATGTAATGCGTTAAGGATATCATCTTGTATTTTGATCAAAAGAGTGTTTGTGGAATGATGAAGCAATCATTGGATAGCTTATATTTCACGAAGTACTTGCTTCTTATAATTAACTTTCTGTAACTTAAATTCAATTTTATTGGATAGTGAAGGCAATTCATTTATAAGTTTTTTTCGTTGAATTTATAATAATTTATATTGATTAAACATTCGTTGGATACTCTAAAGAAGATCTGGATTTGGTTATTGCCATGGTTTTATTTTACAAAATTTGAACACAGACTTTCAAACATACAATTTTTTATTTCATAATATTGGTTTTCGTGAAATCTATCACTTCTACTATACTTGCATGTAAAAACCGTACCTCGTCAAATATGTTTCAACGTTGGTTTATTTATTTCCCATTTGTATTGATGATATTAGGAACTTTAATGACATGCTGCGCTGAGGGACCAATTGATTCAAAATCCGCAACAAAGAAATTCCCAAATCAACGAAAAATAAAAAGAACAAACTCAAGAACCGTATATTATGCAAATTCAACAGCAACATATCAATTGATTATATCAGGAGATATAGAAACAAATCCAGGACCTGGTTTTTCTGCACCGAAATGTAATACTTGTTCAAAAACTGTCAGAAAAAACCAAAAACGTTTAATTTGTGACAGCTGTTTAAATGTGAGCCACGTAAAATGTACAAATCTCGTTCATCATGTCGGGAATTCGAGATTGCCTAGCCATTGGACGTGCGAATCTTGTTTGCACACAGTTCTACCGTTTCATAACATCAGAGATATTTCCAATTTAGACAACAATGCTTTTAATGAAAGCATACCTGACAATAATCTTATTGAAAACACTCACCGAAATTTACTAAACGAAAACCGTAATTTGACTTCTATCGCACACATCAATACACAATCGCTTCTATCAACATTTACTGAATTTTCCGCTATGTTGAACCTTCTTAAATTCGATATTATAACCCTTAGCGAAACTTGGCTGTAAGACAACAAAGAACAAGAGGAGTACGTTAAAATCGCCGGTTATAAACCTGCCTTCAAGCACCGAAAAACTCGTGGAGGTGGAGTCGGTATTTATGCAAAAGATCATCTTCATTTTCAACCTCGTGAGGACTTAATAAAAAACTCTTCCTTGGAAATTTTGGCTGTTGAATTCAGAGGCAGAAACAAAAACACTCCTTACCTTCTTGTTACCGTGTACCAACCAAACTTCGATGAAAAGGAAAAACTAAACTGGCTGGATGTGTTTGAAACAACCATTGCTGAAATTTGTACCAAATGGAACGGTATTATCATTCTTACCGGTGATACAAATATAGATCTTCTCGGTCAAGATAAGGAATCGACAATACGTTACAAAGATATACTCACCTCATACAACCTTTACCAACATGTCACAAAACCTACAAGGAAAAGTAAAACCCTCATCGATCATATAATCACCAACATTCCAAACAAAGTTAGTCACAGCGACGTCCTCCCAACCGACGAAATAAGTGACCATGATACCCCTTGATACCCCTTGATACCCCATGATATCCTGCTGAGCATAAAAAAAGAGCGTTTTGAACCTCGTTATAAGTTCATTCGTGACGATAAGAATCTCGATATGAATTCTTACATTAATGAAATATCTCATTTACCATTCAACCTCGTTTATGCTTTCGACGATCCTGAAAATCAAATAGACATTCTCAACCATCTGATTCTTGAATGTATCGAAAACCATGCTCCATTAAAACGTGTGAAACTGACTCGCCCAGTTGCACCTTGGATGAGGGATCCAGCTATCGAAATATGTCGAGCCCAACTTGAGCAGTCTCGTCAACAAGCTCGCTTAAACCCAAAAAACAAAGCGTCGTACAAAGAAAAGCTATGCAACTACAAAAAGAAATTGAAAGAAATCAAAAAAAACTTTTTCAAAAAATCTCTTTCATCAAAAGACCCCAAAGCTGTTTGGGGCACCATCCATCGAATTTTGAACAATCAAAAGTCTCGTATTAACCACCACCCCTCCGAAATGAACGACTACTACAGCAAGCTAGCTTCAGAACTTACCGGTAAACCTAACGTAGAATCAACTTTACCAGACGACATCGACACAGTAAATGACGAAACTTCTTTCAAAATTTTGCACACATCTTATGATGAGGTACATCAGATTCTAAAGAATTTGAAAAATGACTGTTCTTGTGGATCTGATAGCATCTCCATACGCTTCATAAAACCAATTTCAGAGTCCATCACATCACCACTTGTGCATATAATCAATAATTGCATTGACAAGAAAACCTTTCCTCGACAATGGAAGATTGCTCGCGTATGCCCTATACCAAAAATAGATTCACCAATAAAAATCAAGGACTACCGACCGATATCGGTGCTGCCTGTACTATCGAAAGTTTTTGAAAGAGTCATCTTGGTTTAGCTTTGTAAATTCATCGAGGACAAAGCACTCTATCATCAAACACAATCAGGCTTTCGTAAAGGCCATTCCACCGCTACCTTACTCATCAAAATTCGAGATGACATCAAAAAAGCGATGAACAAAAGTGAAGTCACCCTAGCTATAATGATCGATTACTCAAAAGCTTTTGACACCATAGACCACCAGAATCTACTATTGAAGCTTAGAGATATGAACTTTTCCTACGATTCTCTTCAAATTTTGTCGAGCTATTTGAAAGATAGGAAACAGTATGTACAAGTTGAAGACAAAACCTCTTCCACGAAACCCATGTGCTTCGGAGTTCCGCAGGGTAGCATATTAGGCCCTGTGCTATTTAATCTCTACGTTGTTGAACTTTCAGATCAAGTGATATCATCAAGTATACAATACGCAGATGACACCTCCCTCTACCGACACTGCAGAGTCAAAGATCTGCAGCTAACCATTAAAGAGATGGAAAAGGACGTCGAGAATCTTCAGTCGTGGTCAAAGGATAATAATCTTCTATTTAACAACGACAAATTACAGCTCATTATATTCCATTCGCAACGTCTAAGAAACTTTCCGAAAAATCAAAGTCAACTTTTCCGATGTTCCGGAAAATCGATTGAGCACAAATCAGATGTTAAATTGCTTGGAATTCACCTTGATCAAAATTTATCATGGTCAACTCATATCAATGCTATCATCAAGTCTTCTCAAGGAACACTGCGTGCTCTCCGTAAATTCAGTCGCTTTACCCCGTTTCATGTTCGAAAAACCTTGGCTGAAACAATGATACTATCCAAGCTTAACTACAGCAATGTCGTTTTTGCTCAAATTCCAAAATATCAAATACAACGACTACAAAAGATCCAAAATATAGCAGCTGGATATGTTATATCTCGTTATGCTAACTTGAATGACGTAATTAAATTAAAATGGCTACCTGTCAAAGAGTATATGGAATTTAATACCGCGAAAATTGTCCACAAATCGCGTCGAGAAAAAAACCATCCCAGTTACCTTAATGTTGAATTCTTTGATCCAAATAAGACGCTGCGTTCTACTTCCAAAGAGCCATTGGTTAAAGTTGTTGGTGATGGATCATTCCAAAGTCAAGCCCGTTGGTATGATGATCTACCAGAAAATATTAAATCTTTAAAGACTTTAGAGAAATTTTCTTCAGAAGCCAAAAACTTTTATTTTGATAAGGCCTTAGCCCGGGCCCTGTCACTCTGATGTTTATTTTTTTACCTTAGTCTATTCTCAATTCTAGTTTTGAACTACCTCTTACTTTCTATTTTGCAATGCTATGTTTCGCACCTCTCGATCTCGATTCTCTAGATTCTCTTTTTTTTTTTTTTTTTTTTTTTGGATTTTTTTATCATAACTGCATTTTACTACTATTAATATTTTAACGCAATTATTTTAATAGATATATTTTATTCATTATGAATTTTAATTTTTTTAGTTTAGGCGGAAGAACAATTTGTATAAATTGAAGCCAATTTAATGTAAATAAATAAATAAATAAATAAAGTTAGTGAATTTCGTCCTTCGTAGTAGGTTTCTTTCCTGTCAGATTTTCTGCCATACTTGTATAATAACTGTTCAGTGTGTTCGGATCAAACAAAATACTTTTCTTTTAAGAATCCCAAGTTGGACGTTTGGGTAATCAAAAGTCAAAACGGTTGTAAATAGTAAATTAGCGAAAGTTCCTTTGTAGTTCTCCTGTTCAAAATGATTCATCGATCTTATGGTCTTGTATCGTGACTTGAATGACTTCGATTTTGCGTCGATGATAACGTAAGGACAGTCGTAATCGCTTATTTTTAGAACACTGTATAACGCCTGTATGTTTTACTCTAGATGGAATATTTGTACTGATGTGGTCAAGAATTGCATGATTGTATCTTGTCGGTTGGGTGATGTTACGTTAAATCGTGCGCTACTAAAATATCATGATATCACTTGTTTGCTGGACTGTTCACTTTCATTATGTCAATGTTCATTATCTCCACAAAGAACAACAGTACTGTCCCATTTTGTTAAAACCTGCCCTATCATAGCGTCGAATTTTCCTAATCATTCAGTTATTAAAGTTGTCCTTGTAAAATTCTCCTAACAGAACTGATGAGTCTTGTTTCTGTACGTAAGTTCTATCCATATGTGTTTGATGTCAGACTAAAAAAAACAAACAATGTCAGTCTTTACGAAGTTTGTACTTGAAACTGTCTTTAACGTAGAGACCGACGCCTCCACCTCTTCTATCGTCTCTATTGATGACTTCTTATTAGCCAATAATGTGCACGTAATTTAACATAGGTTTATTGTTTTTCATCCTGGTTTCAGAGAGTGTTATAATATCAAAGGAGTACGTATATAAAAATGCTGAGAATTCATTAAATGTAGAGCACAGCGATTGTGTGTTAAGGTGTGTTATGGAGAGTTTCTTGGAATTATTTTCTATAGTCATTTTGTGTAGGCATTCTGTAGTTTTGTTGAGATCCAAGCACTTATCAAGGTTTGGTAAGTTTGTATTTTTAAAAGGAAGTTCGTTAGAAACACAGTTTGCACAGGTGTAATATCGTGGTACTCCAGCTTGTATTGATTGAAAGTTTTTTTGTGTTTTACATCTTCCATGTACGATATATCTTGACATGTTGAACATAACAGAGGCGTAGCCCTTGAATACGCCTATGCATAAGTCTTTTGTGGTTTTTGTTTACGGTTTTGTTACATTCAGTGCATTTGGAAGAAAAACTAAGGCGGGGAGTCGATGTGATGTTAGCATGATAATTTACTCTAGCTTTAGATAATCTCAGCTTTCGATAAAGCGTGTAATGTTGGACTTCTTGATAGTTACATTGTCATAGTTACGTCTCTTGTTGCCCATTTAGAAAAATACTTCCAACAATAAATACCCAAATCATCTGAGATGAACAATTACTCGATTCTGATTGGTTAACAGGGTGTGCAAATACAGTGTAATTGAACTCTGCGCTCGCGAATATTTACTGCAGAAAAAAACGAAAGCCTGATAACTTTATTTATTTTCTTTTATCAATCATCATTACCTTATAAGTGCTTACGATCTCACTGAGTGAGAGTGTACAATGTTGAATATTTTTTCTGTTGAAAAGTATTTTTTCGAATGGAAGGAAAAAATGTAAACAATCGGTTGTTGTTCGAAATATTTAGAAATATGATCCTGGTCAAAAACATGAACACTAACTGGACAGTTATTATTTGTTTTTCTATGATTAACCAGTAATCACATGGCACTAGTTCGTGAATTTACAGTTTATTTCAAAGGCGTATTCAGGGTCAGTCAAAAAAAGTGGAGGAGTCCAACGTTATGATATTTCTTTTCAGTCTTAAGTGTCAATTAGATTTCTTGCACGTTTTTCTTTTCTACTTCAAATGACTAAACTCTCCTCCACAAATTTTGACTGAGCTCTAGGTACGCCCCTGTATTTCACTCGTAGTAAGTAAAAAACCAATTTTAAACTCGTCCACTGCACTCGTTAAAATTTCACGTTTTTTGCTCGTGATTTAAACTGTAATTGCACTCCCGTCCATGCGATTACTAGTACAAATTGTAAGTAATACTCTCTTCTCCATACGCGATATTTAATTATAAAGAAGTTGTAGCGATACAATTTATCAAAGAAAAATAAATTTCGACATTCGACTTTTAAGTTTATCAAATTCCTCAGCACTAACCTGCAAAACTTCTGTCCAACCACTAAACAAAACTGTAATTAGTATTCACCAATATTCTCCAAGTAACAAAAACAATACAACTCCAATAAAGTTGTGATATCAAGACAGGTTCAACTTTGCCAATGACAGCGCAATAATCACGTTTGCACTGAACGGGATCTTTAACTGAATGGTCGATTAGTAATAATTAACATTTGAGATTTTAACTAATGACTTTTGTTATGCGAAGCGATAGACTTCATTATATAGCACGACATACGACATACGACAGTTTATGCTTCACTTTCACGCTTTTCAACACGTATAGATTACAAAGTTCAAAAATTCCGATCGGATTGATAGACGGATTTATTTTAGACATTCATTTAAGTGTCTATTTTAAACATTTGCAGATTCGCGCGGAAACTAAAATGAATAATGTTAAAAGGTCGTCTCCCCGAAAAACAAGTCTCGCGTGGCTATTAGCTAATTAAAACAGAATTTTTAAATCTATTTCCTCTGAAATTTCCTGATTTCTTCCCACGGAAAACATTTTCCCCATTGAAATATCTAGATACTCAGTGGCGGATCCAGGGTGTCGAAAATTGTTAGAAGCATATTAACTTCAGAAGAATCGTATTTCCACTAAGTGACATGGTATAGTATTTCGCCTTGGACCTTGTATACAGAACAGATCAAGAATCGTATTAAAGCAACTCGTAACCCACAAAGAGTAACATCTGAACAACTTTGAAAAAGGCTGGTAGAAGCATTGGTTTTATCTAGACTCGATTACAGTATTGCTGTTATGAATGAAAATCCGTTATATTTAACCAACAATATGCAAAAGGTCATGAACACTTCAGCCAGTGTTGTATTAAACAAGTATGTTAGAACAATAGACGCAACTCAGCTAGCGTGACTTCCAATCCGAGCATGCTGTGATTACTCAATTGCCTAAAAATAAAACCATCAAGCCTAAACGGAATTTCTGAACAGAAGCGAGATAAAACAAAAAATTGAGAAACACCCAAGTGTTGCGAAAATAAGACTCACAAATGAGACGAAAATTTGAATTTCAAGTCATAGAAGAAAACAAAATTGCAAAACTTTTATGTGAGCTGAACACAAAAGCTTCTACTGGGAGAGGACAACTATACCTGCGAAACTCGTGAAAATAGCTCGGAAATTCATTACAAAACTTTTAACAAATGCATTAAATAGTTGTATTCGATACAACGCATTTCCAAGTAACGCATTTCCAAATAACGCATTTCCAATTAACGCAACGCGAGCAGTAGTCTCTCCCCTGGACAAAGGAGGGAAAAACAAAATAGGTTTCAACAATTATAGACCTGTAAGTTTAAACACTTTCTCAAAGATTTACGAAAGAGTCATGAAGGAGCAAATAATTTCTTTGATTGAGCCACAGCTGTGTCCTTTTTCGTCCGCATATGTAAAAATGTACAGTACGTAACCCGTTTTAATTCGCTTACTCGAAGAATGGAAAGCTAAATTGGTATAATCTTTATTGATCTCTCTAAGGCTTTTGATTGATTTGATTATAGCCAAATGATCGGCCTATGGTTTTAGTCAAAGTTCTCTGAGACTGATTTTGTCTTCCCTTAAAGATAGGAAACAAGCATCTTGAATAAACGGTCTGTATAGTCTTTTCAAACTTATTTTATCAGGGGTGTCTCAAGGATCAATCCAATGACAGGTCATCTTTAATATATTTCTTAATGATTTAATTCTATTTATTTTTAACAGCACCATTCATAATTATGCGCACGATAACACAATTGGCAATTTTTCGAAGTCTGTCTCGAATCTTGTAAGAACCTTGACACTGATGTGGTACTTTCGTAGGTAAAAGATAACAAAATGTTTGAAATCCACAGAAGTTTCAATCTTTAATTATAACGAAAGGTAAGATGGGTCATTCCAACTTGAATATCAGAATAGTTAGTGAATCTATTAAACCGGTAACGCATGTAAAATTACCTAGCTTGACAATTGACAGTAGTCTAAATTTTGATACACATATCAGCAAAATATAAACAAACTTTCTCTCAATTAAATGCCTTGTTTAAACTTAAAAATCTTTTACCTATAAAAACAAAGTCAGTACTGATAAAAAATATATATATGCAAATTTTAACTACTGTCCGTTAGTTTGGCATTTCTCATCTCAGAAATCTCTTTTTCTTCTTGAAAAGGGGCGAAAGACACTATGAAAGTAAAGCGGTTGCAAATTTTATGCATAGAAATTTTCAAAACAATTCATGATTTAAATTCCACTTTTATGAAAAATATTTTTCAACTAAATGTTAGGAAAGTGACCCTTTAAGAGAGAGAAATATAAACTATCTGGTTATGAAATGAAAAATTCTGTTAATTTTGGAACACATTTTTGAGCACCCAAGCCGTGGCGTTCAGTTCCGGGCATGCGTAATGTCATTATTACGCCATATACGTTGGTCGCTGAGAAAATAGAAATCATTTCCACTATTTTCTGTTCGCTGATGGCCAATAACGTCAATCAAAAAATTCAGCCAATCAAACATTGAGATACCAAGTATTCAAATTGAATATATTTATATTTTTTGTCAGTCTAGTATTCATAATATATAATTAGAGTTTATCATGTCATAGACCGGTTGTTTTTGTTTTTTTTGCGAGCCGTACGGAATGGCGATGTAACCAAAAACGAAATTGCTGACCACTGTTGGACTAATGACCACAAGTTTGATTGGGAGAATAGAAAGATCCTTGACAAGGAAAAAGGATGGACTGCTCGAAAAGTCAAAGAGACTATATACAGTGTCAAAAACAATTCCAGTATTAATAGCACATCGTATAATGTTCCTGCGATATGGTTTCCAGCTCTACGCAAAACAAATTATTGACATTGCTTCCTTCCAGGTCCGAAATAATTTCGATCCTAATTTCGATCCTACTGAAAACATATATAAACTTTACATCATTCATTTACAAACGCCCGATGATGACAGTAGTAACTGTCGAAACGTCGCGAACAAAAACAACCGGTCTATGACATGATAAACTCTAATTATATAATACCAAGTATTGACACTATCGAATAAAATAATAAAAAAGTATCTGATTCCTGAGCTTTCTTGTCGTTAGTAACTGATCTGGTTGATTACCGATATAGACAGCCCTAAAATCCCTATCTGACGACCTTTTGATATTGTCACACAAACTTAACAAAACATTCATCTGCAGATCAATTAAGGTGCGGACACTGGACTTCCTATCCGAACTGCTGAAAGAAACACAGCTGATAGGAAAAAGTGGATAGTGCAAGGATCCACTATTATGCTAATGAGTCGATTTTATAGGATAAATCCAAACATTTTATACGATAAATTTACCGAGGTCTGAAGTTATGAAATTATGGCGTCCTTAGCTGCAAACATCAACATTTCCTTCTCCATTGGGAAGGTTTAAATTGTGTGCCTGGCAATAGATTGTGAAAAAATAATAAAAGGATTAGAAGATAAATAAAAACACTTGGTGGAATGAACTGTATTTTGGAATGAAAAAATCTATACAAAAACATTTAACTAAAAAAGTAGTGTTCCCTTCAATTGTGAAGCATGGCGTGAAGACCAGTCACTAAATAATCGATGCTCTTATACACAAAAAAGAGAAGATGATCTTCACGTATATGGTCAACAGTTAAAAAGTACAGAACGGGATTAATATATGGACGAACAAGCCTTTTCATTAATTTTTCTATTAATTAGTTCGTAACTAACACGTAAATATTTGTGGTCATAAAAATATTAAGTGTTTTTACGATGCAATGGAAGCACTAGAAACGAGACACTGTCTGCACAGAACGAAAGTGATACAAAATTAATTAATAGGTCTATTTTAAAAAGATTTTTAGAATTCATGTACAATGAATCTCCTATTATCTTAAGGAGAGAACTTAATTGCTGCATAAATTTCGAGATTTTGGCCAAATTCGCGAAATTAAATCACGCGAAATGTATAAAAACAATTTGTGTAACTCTTAGCAGACATCTAAGAGTTCTGAGACTCATGGACCATTAGTCGAACAATCCGCCCTTAGGTGAACATGTCCGAAAAGGGTAAAAATAAAAATAAATTGGCCGAATTGGGTTTAATGGACAAAATCGTGTAAAAAAAGACGAAGTAAAATTCGCGAAAATAAATCTTTGTGAAATGTTAAACAAAATTACTCGCGAAAATAAATCCACGCAAAAATTTCTCTCCTTAAGGTAGACCATGGTCCGGTTAAAAGCTATAAATATATTATGAATTACAGCAGAATTACTGTTAATACTAAATATAAATATCTAAAAGCTGTACTCTTATAACTACCTAATTTTCATGTATTATAAACGCAGGCTGCAAGATTAAGGCAATAGAAATTACCAAAAAGGTAATCATAAAAAACGGATAAAAAAAAAAAAAGCATAACAACAGCAACAAAAAAACAATAGACATCATTTGTTGTTGTTGTCTTATCAATTCTCTTTTATTTAACACGTTCATATAAATATTGTCATTTTTAATGCATCTCATCAGCAAAAGAATAAAGGTTCCTGGAAATGGAATGAATTCACCTAATCCACAATGGAATCAGCAAAAACTTTTTATATATATACGCGAAAAGTAAACGCACGAGAAAAGCGTGCCAGGAACAAAAATCCAATTAAAGAACAAAAAAAAAAAGAACAACAACAACAAAAAAGACCTGAATGTGGAGCAAATGTTAAAAGTGTAGGAAGAAATTGTGGAAAAATCGATCCATTCGTCATGAATCGGGAAATAGATTATTCACACCAAATTGCTTATATTTTTAATTTTGGCTTTATGATTCATACCACGCTGGTTTGACGTGTTATTTTAATCTTCTTTGATTTTTGCCACTTCATCAAAGTAAGCGGCCACCACTTTAATCTAAACAAGGACAGAAAATCATCCAATTGTGGAATCGTTCGTTGAAATTTAGGGAACATTAGCCCGAATGATTCAAACACTCATACAGATGTCTGGCGTTTTTTTATATACGGAGTATTTGAATCGGTTACTACAAGTAAAATTTCTCGTCAGAATTGTATTTCTATTTTGTTAGTAATATCTCATGAAGAAAATTAACCACTTCCAAATCCCAGCCATGACAAGAGATGAATAATGCACCAGACCTTTTCATTAACAAACCTGCATTGAGATTCAAATTCTTACTCACTTTGATATTCTTACTGTCATGTGGAGTCTTCTTTAAAGAATAATTGGGATTGGTAAATTGACGTCACGTGAAGTGAATCACCATTCAAATATTTTTATTTCAATCCTAAATTCTGCATGAATTCTTAAATTCTTATCTGATACTCTCCAGTGACATTGCAGGAGAAAGGGAAATTCGGTTTAAAATTCCAATTTTAATTACTACTCCAATAATTAGCACACTGATTATATAAGGTGGAAGTAGCCACCGGAGGATCTCTTCAAGTAATAACTATACTTACTCCATTAATGAAGTTCGTTTTGCTAATTTTCTCATTTTGTGAATGAGCTCCATCATCTGACTGACCAATCGGTAACAGCATGACACTTTTACCGGTGGCTTCTTGGAAAGTCAACGTCACAGGGATACTGCCACCTTCACGAGTCAAATCCGGATCAACATTAAAAACTAGAAAAAGCAAACAAATATTCAAATAAAAAGTTAATTCGACGCATTTTGAAATAAGATCGGAAAGGAGTATAATTTCGCGAATTTCGTTAAAACAAACTTTTCGCGGGAATTTAATTTCACGAATTTCACTAATCGTTTGTCTTTACAAACTATTACAGAAAGGGAGGCAAAAAGGTCTAAAATTTAAAAAGATCTGCAACATCAGATTACATTTTACATGAACCTAGGAATCAGGGGATGAAGAAAGTGAATGAGGGAACTTGAAACAAGGGCAGAAAAGGGCACACTAAAGAGCAGTCCTAGTTATCCATGGTCTCACGTCTCAATGAAGTACCCTGTATATAAAAACATTAACCTATATAAGAACATAATTGCACAAAATCAAGGAAGAGTGATTTAGAGAATCGATGTTGTTACTTGTGGATTACCTACCTCTTTTAACTGCAGCGCGACCAGCACCAAAATGAGGATGGTTAAAATCACTAACCCATGGTGCACCACCATGGTCATTCATCACCCTGACAAAATTAAATCAATACACAAAATTCAGCACATTAACTGAACAGCAAAATAGCTTTGAGTTTTCTAATCATGAAATCCCAAAGAGAATTTTACCCAATCAGAAATGCAACTTGGGCCTAAACCATTCAATACAATGAAGACAACTACTCCTACCTTAGTTTGTTAGGACTACCACTTTTTGCATGTATTTTTTGACAATAGTTTTTAACTAAAACTGCAACAGCATCAGGAGTCTGATGGGGAACCAACCGAATAGAAAATTTCCCAGTAACCTAAAGAACAAGCCAAACATATGACAGTAACATTCTTATAGATAGTTATGTAGATAGTAAAGGTGGTTAAACGATACTGTTAATAATTTGACAACCAGGATAAGAATTGCATACCTTTTTGGGTATAACAGTCTTACAACCAGGTTCTGAAAAGGCTCCTTCAAAACCTATATAGAAAAATAAACAAAAAAACTGAACCATATCAAGATTTTAAATAACACAAATGAGTTGCAGGAAGAATAAACTTCACTGACAAACTCTTTAGTCTGTTCTTTAATGATGTCTGACATATTTATCATATAAGCATCAATTAAATTTATGCGAGCTTTTAGTGACTTTAGTAAATTCATACCCAATCGTGGCTCAAATTAAAGGCTTAAGAGGCACTTAAACGATGCTTCAATTATTTCCTCTTTTTAAATTTTATAAAGTTTATTCATTTGTTAAATTGAAATCGATGAGTGTGTTGTTGTACTCAAACCAACTTTTATCAACAACAGTATGTCATAAGGACGCGAAAATTGGATTTTACGTACTTTTTCGAACACCATCACTGTTCGTTAAAAAGATTTACGATAGCTGACAACAATAAAAACCAAAAAGTAAAACTAAAAACTTGTAAAAATTTAGATCATCATGGCTGTGTTTTGAGAACAATGGTTCTATAGGATTTGTATGATTTTGACTATTCCTTTTAAATACTTTCAGGCAACATGCATGTCAGCTGACTTACCATGGATTGACAACGATGGAAATCTCCAACGATGCTGTAATGTATCCTTCTTGACATTTTCACCATGATGGATTAATTTATCAACACCTATGTCGTCGGCAAATTCCTCAGGATTAAAGTCAATATTATCATAAAGTTTATCTTCATTTTCAGTCATTGGCATAACAAGTTCATTGACACCGGGTATTAATATGTTTCCTTTCTGATCAACCAATTTACTGAATAAGTGGACAAGGTCTACCATCGCTTCATGTCTAAAAAGAAAACGTGAAATTGGCGAAAGTGATTCTTGACAATGATGCTAAAAATATAAAACATTCTTTCAATTACAATCTTGATAGCTTAGACAAATTAATAACAAGAATGGTTATTAGAACTTACACACTACCACCAAAAACACCTGAGTGCAGATCTTGGTCTGCACATTCCATTTCCGCCAGGAAGTAAACAATGCCTCTGAAATAAAGAAAAACGAAACATAATGCAAATAGATCAAGTATTTTTAACTCGTACACTATCTGATCTTTTTTGTGCTGGCCAAATAGGTTGTATCCACAGCAGAATTTATCTAAAAATGCTGAGTCAGGATTAATGTAAACATGATTAAATAGATGTTTTGAAGGTAAACTTTTTTTTAAATTAGCTACCTCAACCCATATGTAAGACAAGGTTTTTCTTTTCCAAGCCAATAGTTATCAGATATACACACATAATCAACATCCTAGATAAAAGGTTCGAAAACATGTCAAGATTACAAAAGCTGTGGGATAAGTAAACCGCAGACAAAAAATCTTCCGAACTAAATAGAGCAGAATAGAAAGGTGAATTTCAAGAGATAAAAACGCAACAAAATAAAATGTTTTTAAAGGGAAATTAATGTCAAAATTTACATTTTTTTTACAAAACAGGATTCAGCTTTAGAAAGTACATCTAACTGGAAAATTGGACGATATTTCATTTAGTATTGCAAGCTATTTGTGGTTACAGTTTTCTGTTTCCATGAATACATGCCACACCACCCAACTACTTTCAGAATGACCTAAGCTATAAATCTCTTTATTTACAATATCTTTTGCAAGTGAGGTTTTTTTCCACTTTGCACACTGCAAAAAATCTTTTTCTTTTGTATTTGATAAGGTTATATTAAATAAATTATTGTGAGTAATTTTCTCAGTTCTGCAATGTGCATAGTGTATATTTTTTGTACATTTCTATTTCATAAACCTGGTTATAGATGGTGTTTCAGATTAAACCCAAATCTATGGATTGTTTCTTCTGCTAGGTGGTTAAAGTAACTTGAAAACATCAGTCAGAAAACTGCATGTTTAATTCATCAAGTTTCCAAATTTCAATGTCATTCTAATGATCTCCATCATATAGGATCCGGTAACTTTGTGATTTATCTAATTTTGTGATTTATAGAAATTAAATGCTAAACCCTCGACCGCTTGGTAGGTGATCAACCAACACCTAAAATTTTTCAACAGGGTCTGTAGTGACGTGTAAATTGCTTGAACACATTGTACAGTGGTTTTTGAGTTCAAATTGGTGACAATGTGCACACACTGTCCTTTTTCCTCGAGAACGTCATCCCTTGATAAGGTCAACACTAAATCATTGAATATATTTATAAGTTTACACAGTACCCATATAAAACTATACATTTTTGGAAAGCTAAAGAGAAGCAGAAACTCTCTCTATAGGCCTTTTTCTTAAAATTACTAACATAAAAGCATATTTTTCATGCTTTCTCGAAATTAGAAGAGAATAGTACATGCCATGTTTTGCTTTATTACGTCCAATTGTAGTAAGGGCATGCAGGTGTATAGCTTTCATCTAGTACCTTAGGTGAATAGGATTTAGCATATATATAAAGATGGCATCCACAATGAGCAGAGTGGCTGCTATAGATAAAAAACTTAATTTTTCACGAAGTTACTGGATCTTCACTGCACACATTTGACGTGGGTGGGTGTGACATCACAATTTTGATCATGTGACTTTATAAACCCTTTAATTTATTGTAAAATAAGACATCTTAAACAAAAGGTAATTTCAACTAACACTAAAAAAAGATTGTTTTCTCTGTTCAATTAGTGTTGCCAAGCCACTACTGCCAGCTTCTTCCATTCCTTCAAAGCAAAACTAAAAAAGTGTAAGAAAGGTTAAACAAGACATAAATTTGAAGAGTTGTTCATTGGATGGATCCAATTCCATAGTACTCAGTTGAAATACCTTGATGTTAACAGGAATTTCCATGTTTAGCGCTTGAAAAGCTTCAATAACTTTTAACCAACATAACACTGGTGCCTTGTCATCAGTTGAACCTCTTCCATATAGTTTACCATCTTTTTCAGTAAGCTTGAATGGTGGATAATCCCACCCGTCACTTACCAATGCAGGTTGTACATCTAAGTGACCATAAACAAAAACAGTTTTTTTGTTTTCGGACTCACCAAGGTGACCCAAAATGATTGGTGGGTAATCAATTTCACTTCCATCAGATAACTTTTGTTTTCCAGCAGGATTGGGACAAACTTCAACGGTAGCACCAAGTTTTGTTAAGTCCTTGAAAAAAGTTCAATCATTTTTAGTTAATAGTATCCAATGATAATCCTGATTTCTGAGAATGTGGCAAAATTTATTGCCACAAAAACATTTACAAGAAAATATAAAAAACAAAACAAAAATATACAGACAAAAAATATTTTTATTTTTAAACCAAAGAACATCAAAAAACAAATGAAAACCACTCATATACCTTTGCAGCAATATTGATCATTTCAACTACATGTTGTCGATGGTCAGGCCATCCCGATACACTTGGAACTTCTACCCACTTTCTAAGTGTTTCAATATAGGATTTCTAAAATATTGATTATTGCATCATATAAAAACACTGAACGGACTTTTCGAGTTACCAATGAAATCTACAGTTGGAAATTCTTCTAGTAACAAGCATTTAATAACTTTTAAGTTGACACAACAAGAAACTCTTGCAGTGAATTGTAGGTGTCATAGTGTTCTCATCGGAAAACTGCTACTAAGACATAATCATACCTCATTGTTATCAATGTACCTGAAAAAAAAAATAATAATAAAATAATGAAGAATTAAATGTTATTGAAAAAAATTACAAAGAATAGATTTTAACTTTTATTTTTTATCTGATCTTAATATCTTTTAACTTTTATCATTCTTTTGTGAGTTTCACATTTCAGTCTAAAAACCTTATAATTTGGTGATACATTTTTTATTGTATTGTTGAGAAGATTAACTTTTCGCAAATGGATTCCACAGTATCACACCACCTTTTTCTCATGTCAAACACTTCATAAATCATTTAATATTAAAATATATTAATTCCAAAAATGGGTAAAAATTATGATGAAAAATATATAATCTGAAAAGTCAGAAATACTAAAAGGGGAACAACAAGACATTACAATAAAGCAAAATATTATTATAGATAGAAACAGTTGTGATTTGTAAGCTACAAATTACATAGAGCACATAAACAGTTCGTACTCATTGAAATTTGATCTCTTACAATAACAAGAAATATTCACATATGTTTTTCACACAGACACTTTTAGCACCCTCATTGAAAACCAAAAGTTCAACTATATACCAAAATAACAAGGGGTAAATAGAATCTATACATAATAAAGTTTTAGGCTTCCAAAATTTGGATCATAAAGCTTTCTGGTTACTTCTGTATTTGGTATACTCATAATTTTTCGTAATCAAATCTTTTGAAGGAACTTTATTAACTGATTAACTTTAAAGCTGATTTTTCTTATTATTATTAGAAAGCATCCATTTCTATTGTTTTTAGGACTTGACATGAATGGTCAGCAGTTATAGCTATACATTCAAATGTTTTTTTTTTTTTTAGAATAATATTTCTTTTCTTTACCGTTAATTACCCTTGAAGATACTCGTAACATTTTCATAACTATTACATCACGATGCAAACAAACTCTGATATTCAGCTGGTTATTAAGCATGTCGGAAACAAAATATCGCACCGGGGAAGGCAAAACCTCCCCTATATGGAAATCTTCTTTCAAAACGGGGATTTAAAAGTCATGATTTGAAGTCCCATGGCCAATCTTTCCGTTCCAGTAGCAAACAAGATGTGGCGACAACAGCACACGTGAATATCAACAACTTCATTTCGTTCGTGTTTTTTGTGTTTGGATTTGTTTAAAGAGGTTTTAGACTCATCTTGGATTTACCCCCAATTATTAAGCAATATTTCAAATTTAAACTATTGGGTGAAAAGTACTTACTGTAAGCTTCCTTTTTAAATGCTTTTCATTTTTTTTCGTTGATTAATCGCTTCAATATTAACATGTGTCGAATATAGAAGCATTCGAACTTAGATGAAACTACCTTATATATATGATGGATGAAAAATGGTAGAGAATAAAAATATAGTCTACTTAATCAAAGATTAAATCATCTTAATTATAACTTTCATTTTATACTTTAGAAATGCTTTATTGAGCCTGTCAGACAAATAAATCCTAAAAAATAAACAATCCTTCTACGTGGCGTGGCGTCTCAGGGTTAAGTATCTCCACAAGAAAACTGCTATATATTCGATTTGACATTGCAGTTTTCCAGTATTAGATACACTGTTTAAAAGTACTTATTAAATACCTTTCATAAACGATCAAGCCAGTGGTGGGAGAAAAAAAATCATACAATAACAACTTGTTGTTAGATTGGAGTGGTCAAATCTGTAGGAACGAAAATGACAAAGAAAATAATACGACTCACTTGAATACTTCTTGTAATGAATCTTCCATAATTTTGCAGTTAAGTATTTGTATAGAAAGTGAAGTTTTGTATCACCACATCTACCGGAAAACAAATGAAAAAGAATTTCGAAATTCCGCGTAGCATCCAAAAAGTTGTTTTGATTTTTCCCTACCAAATTGACTCATCATACTCAAATATTTTCGTTGACAAACATTCGGGAGATTCATGTTTGCTAAAAATTAGTTTCATTGATAACTGTGAAGTTTTCTCTTTCATAATGGCATCCTTTGGTACGTAGCCAGTTCGTCGCTACACTGTATTCGAGATTTCGTTTCACGCACAGTTTATCTGAGAAAATGAGAAAATGACCTAGTTGGGTCATTATGGATAGTTGTTTGGTGGTGGTTTTGTCGTTGGGCTTCTGCAATAGTATGGACGGCACGATCATTACCATTTTCAGGGCTATGTCCTTCATAAATATCGTTAACATTCCATAAATTTTTCAATGTTGTTATTTCTTGATCGAACGATTTCATTGATGTTCCACAGGGCAGGAGAAATACGTTTTTTCTAGAATACTATTTTATCATAAATTGATGTAACAATTTGTGCTACATCCCCTGTTCTGTTCGTTAACAGCATATCGATCTTCGTTTACCATCACATTTCTAGACTTACCAGTTATAGTGTTCTTCTTGATTAACTTGGTTTACCTCGTCAATTTCTCTCAGCTAGTTTCGGCATGAATTCAAATGGATAGAATACCTCGTTCTGTTTTAAAAGGTTTTGAACAAATTTGACAGACATAATTTGTCGATGTTCCTGGATCAGGTGGTTGAATTGGCTCGGGATCCGGATGTTCTTGTCTAATGTTAGCATGCTGGATTTACTGATTTGCTTTCTCTTTTTTGCGTAGTTTTCAATGAATAACTTTTGTAAAAAACTTCTTATTCTGTATCTTCTATTTAGAAATGCATCAGCTTCTTAAACTGCTTTTTACCATAAAAGAATAAATATTTATATCTTTATATCTTTATATCTTATATCTTATATATATTATATCTTTGCTCTTTGGAAAACGAACTTTAAAAAGCGTCAAGTTCTATCGATATAATTATATGGACACACCTCTAAAGCGATAGCGCCTAAAACTTTCATTTGTTATTTTTGTGAAAATGGATAGGGATTTGCTATTAGCGATGAGGTCTATATTTGAAGCGATAGAAATGAAGAAGTTTTCATTCCTATCGCTTTGTGGATAGAACTAGAATTTTAAAAATAGATCGTTAAAAAGCGATAAAACAGAGGACACAATATTTAAATGCGCATTTTACAACTTCTTAACATTATTCCGTATCCCAAAGTGCACGATTGCTTTAATGATAAAATATTGATTAATAATGATTAGTAGACCCAAGCACATCCGATGTTTTATGTGACTCATTTGAACAATAAGAAATGGGTCAGCTGCTCCTTTCAGACCCATTCAGAATGAGGGGTTCCAACTGCTGACATCAGCACACTGCACCCCTCAGTTCTACTTATAACAGTTCATTATCATTAAACAACATTAAACAACACATTAAAAATGAGTTTTAATTTCCTTCAGAATTTTCATTATAATTGCTCTCATTTCAATTTTATTTTTCGTTGTTCCACTAACGAAAAACACTTTTCTACGAGCCACCGTAAAAAGCGCAAAATACTGCGATTCTTTCACGAAAATTACTGTGAATTATTTTTTTTGCAGTCCCGTCCGCGCGTTTTATGAATTTTTAACCTGATTTACCAAATAAGTTTGGGCAATGGCTATGAATACAAATATTATGTTGAAAATCTGACGTGAGTTGGCACCACTAAGTGAAAACTTTTCATTGGGTAGCCAAAAGAACGCAAATATCTCAATAATATTAATATATTAATAATATAAATATATTAATTTGTTCGCCCCTTAAAAAAAATAAAAAAATAATGGCAATAGCTGACGTAATTTGGAGTCCGAAGATTTGGCCACGTGACACGTGGCAAAAGTTTGGTGACTCGTGGAACTGTGACGAAATCGTGACGTCTGCAAATTATTATTTTTTCACCAATATTGCATGTCAATAAATAATTATGCAAGTTTTCTTCTTGCATGAAAATGAATGTCTAAAACCAAATTGCTTTTACATTGGGTTGGACAAAAGTAAACGAGATAGTATACAATTTGGTTTTAGTGAATGCATCAGCGGTGAATATATAAACAAACTAGAAAACAAGCAAAACTTTAAACACGGTGTGAATTCGAAACTTGATTAGAAAGCCAAAGAGAGCTGCTAGGATTGGAAGTGATATCCGGTAATGATTCGTCATAGGCATGTGATCCCATACATTTGTATGATCCGCTTTTCGAATTCTACAGCATGGCACCGCTGATCGTTATTCTTTCATTTTAATTTCCGTGAGTATAACCACAGGCGATTCATTCGTTGAGATGCAGCTCCCATTCAGCCATATTGTTCCGCCTTCCTCCTTTGTATATTTGGCTTGCCAACTTGTAACTGGCTCTTGCTTACTCAAACATTACTCATGTGTATGAAGTATTGCTATGGTCTTAAAACTTTCGCTTGCAAATACAGTTTCGTTTAGGTCACGGCTGCACAACCGTTACATATTGATATGCAACATTTCCGAAGTTTCGTAGAAAAGTCGGAAAGGAAGTTTCTTTTCGGTTCCGATATCAAGCAGTGGGGGAGAGCGTTGTGCATGCATGTTTACGCAGCGAGGGAGGACTGTTAAGACTATTAAGAGACTACACCCAATTCCTTTTGTCACTGCGATGATTCAGGAACGTACACGTACGGTACGGTAGATGAGCAGCACGAAAAGAGAAACGAACTTAACAGGCAATGGCAATCCTTAACCTTGGGGGATTTACGGCAACTCAATCGGATCGAAGAATATGTTTCTTCCGAAGTGAGAGTTTTGCGCATCCAGAGTGCCGCTTTTGCCATCACAATTCAAAACGAATTTCCACGTCATCACACGGACTATCTAAAGGACTTCAAAGAAGTTATATTCCTAACGCAATAAATTCCTGGTGACTGAC
The DNA here is from genome assembly GCA_039566895.2 of Turritopsis rubra. Classification (NCBI taxonomy): domain Eukaryota; kingdom Metazoa; phylum Cnidaria; class Hydrozoa; order Anthoathecata; family Oceaniidae; genus Turritopsis; species Turritopsis rubra. Next base: position 5,881,115 of record CM077623.1, read on the forward strand.
GCTAAACTTATCAAATCGATCCCAAGACCAGACTCGAAAGAACCATTCCTTAATATGCCTGCATATAACGCAAAGCACGATGTATGTCCTGTCTCGGCCATATACAAATATTCTCCATAACATCTGCTTCATTGTCCTACGTTGTCAGGGAGGGAAATGCTATTAAGGAATAGATAAGAATCATAGATTCCACAATAACAACAAAACAAGAGCCTGACAAAAAACCCTTCCCTTCAAACCATGCTTTAAATGCAGCCAACAATCGCCTCAATCATTTACAGACTATTGCTCGCGATAAATTGCTTGATTATCCAGTCCTAAACCAACAAGAAAACTTAGCTGTGATATTAGGAAAACACTGTTTTTAGTAAAACATTTACAGCATTTTTAGTAAAACATTTGTAGTACTTTAAGTAAAACATTTACGTATTTCGTAAATGATACGCAGCGTTTCATTAAAGAATGACAGTGTTTCAAGAGACACTTAAAACATTTCCGTAAAAGAATTACGTTGGTTAGTAAAATATTAATTAATTCACAATGATTTCATAATGATTGATAAAAAAATTAATTTATCATTTATCCCAAATCATCCTAAAGAAAAGTGGTTACTAGTACCAAACCATCCAAGCGTCGTTAATGTTCAGGGCGAACACGAGGCGATGGACGTAATGTCTACGTAAATTTTCCTTACGTAAAGTTTCTCGTAATTAAAAACCCCGTTAAAATGTTTTTTTCCCCCACAACACTGCAAATGGACGTTATAAAGCTTCTTCATCTGTTGTAATACTGACCACATTTATGCAGTTGATGTTTTAAAATCCATTTTACCAGGTTTTATATACGAAAGAAATCTAACCATCAAAAAATTGCTTTTTTACTTATTCGATCCGCGTTCATGAAATGCATTCTATAAGTAAGTCAAACTGAACCGCGTTTATTTAATTCTTTATGAAATGGCTCTTCAGCTTACCTCGTTAATTTCCTTCGTATTAATGTATCTTTAATTTAGGGCCTCGTTAATTTCCTATAATAAGGTATTTGAATTATCAAGAGAGATACTTTTAAATCAAAAACATAGAAAGATGCAAAGTGTTTTTCAATTATAATTCAAAATGTTAAAAAAGTGCATAATCTAAAATCATGCTAGGTTGGAACAGTAAAAAAAACAAAGCCGGTTTTAAAGGATTTCTTTGCTTGCCCCAGAAATTCAATAAGTACAAAGCCGAGGTCTCATTAGTCCGGCTAACGGACTGGACCGTTTCTCATATTAACAGACCCTAAGGACAACAGAGGTATATGTCGACCCAAAACGTAATTAACTATGCTACAAATCTTTACAAATTTGCAGCATAAGCTTCAGTGAGTAAATGTGTGGATGAACTATACGCAAAGATCTTCTCATGTTCTTCTCATGTTAGGACTTGGACGTGTGGCTACTATAATTTTTTTCTTTTCCTTCCCTTTGGCAACGAAATTACATTCAAACGGAAATAAATCGAAGGTATTTAATGAAAGCCAAGAATAACAGTTTCGATTCAGAAGTCTCCGTCATTAAAATAGCATCGAAACTTCCTGCGGAAGGAAATGATTTTTTTCATTGTTGACTGCTTACATCAGTAAATGAAAGAATAACAACAAAAAAGTCTAACGAAAAGAGGGCTAAAGGTATTTACCCAATTGGGTTAGTTAAATAAATGAAAGGGGGAAGGAAATTTCATTTTTTTTGAAACAAATGTTTTACAATCTCTTTAACTCTTTTCCAAAGAATTTTGCCTACAACTATGAATCGGTGTTTATATGACAAAGTGCACATATACTGATATACACAGTAACTGAGTGGCCAAGTAACCGTCATAAAAATTATTAAAAAGAAATTAATGTTATAATATTGGATGCTAATCACTTTGGTAATATCAAAACTATTAAAACCTGATCAAAATAAAGGAAGAATTAAAAGTTATTGTGCATATGTGTATGTGTGAGACATGATAAAGCTCAGGCTTTTAGAAATGACGCGAGGATAGCCCTATTATCTGAAACAGGAATTAAATGATCGAAACTCAGATACCTTATTACCTGCAGGTAATCATGCCCTAAAGCATATAAATATCCAAGTTATGAGCAGGCATTACATTGGATTTCAAGATGACTATCCTTGCTGTAGTATTGATATGCTGTTTACTTGGCTCGACCTATGGAAAAGCCAACTTTGTTGAAGAATTAATTGAAAACTATGTTGAAAAGGAATTAGAAGACAAGGCGGATGCCTTAATACCACCCACTCCCAATCCAAACCTTAGAATGTGTCATGGTGTTGGTGTTGATTGTTATCACTGTGGTGAATGCTTTCCTGGAGGTTGGTGTATAAAACATCATGGATCCAGCCCTAAATGTTTATGCAACTACGGATGGACGGGTCCTAATGCGGAATATTTACAGAATACAAATGATAAAGCTTGGGGAATCAACAGAATCAGAGCTGATAACTGTTTACGGCCTTGTCATTACACACACTTCGTAAGGTAATACAAAATGGTTACCAAACATGTCTTCCATTTCTTCCATTTTGCGAGCTTTACAGTATTTTATAAATATGACGCTTTCATTTAGAAATAAGACGTGTGTTGAACCACAAATCATATCTACCACCACAGCTCCAACAACAATCCCTCATCCTCCTTGTCATCATTGGTGTGGAAGGTGGCAAGGAACGTGCGATAAATCAACCGGGCTATGCAGATGTTGCCGCGGATGGGCTGGACCAAATAAAGTGTATAACGCAACAATGGATAGGTACTATGCCTTATACTGCAATGAAGAATGTCCGTATCTCGGAGTAGGCATCAGGTATATAAAACAAATCATTTCGTCATGTTTTGCCAAAAGAAATATCTTTTCATATATTCAACTGAGTATTTCAGCTGAAATGCGACTAAACAAAATTCAGATTGCAGAATGGAAATCTCACGTAGTTAATTCGGTGCACAAATTTTCAACTACTATAATTATTTTAGAAATGACCGTTGCGGTAAATGCGATGTGAGATGTCCAAGATCTGAGGGTAAGTGCCTAAAAACTACTGGTCGTTGTTTGTGTTGTTTGGGATGGACCGGACCAGGCGCTAAGTACGGAACTGGCATACATTACAACAGGATCGTGGCAGATTATTGCGATGTCTATTGTCCGTACACCCTAGTTAGAAGGTAGCTATAATGTTTCTTTCACAATGTGTTGACCGTAACTTCGGTCACAAATTTGAAGATGTTTTCTTTATTTAAATCTTTATTTCGCTCTATTTAAGGGAAGTTTTCAGCAACATCTTTTTTCTTCTGTATTAGATGCATGTTATAAGTTGTTATAATAGACCAGGGAATTTTTTAATGGCTATCGTTGAATGTACAAAATAATGATCATGGTTTCTGTATGTCAATTCTTTCTTTAGGGATGACAATTGCATTAATCCATACTACATAAAGAAACGCCGTAATGACGGACACACAATCGACGTTACCAAGTAGCTAGATCGACGTTACAAAGTATTTAAGGGACAATTTCAAAAAGAAACCAGAAATAAATGCAGTAACCGTGAAATGAAGCAAGCAAATACTGAAATGAACAGGCGTTAATATTTTTAGAATATCATATATCGCCGGATACTAATGGCAATAACCTTAATTACTGACCGTCTAAGGGTTAGCGTTAGATGTTGTGTGAGAGTTAAATCTGAATATTAAAAGATCGGCGTACGTAAAAATATTCCTAAAGTGAGGACATCTTTTTTATTTGGAGTAATTGGAGGCATCCAATGACCATTTATGACACAAAGAGATATCTAATGTCTGTTGGTTTTATGAACCCCATTTCCTTGACTCTCCTATGTTTTAAATTCAAAAACACCACAACATGTAAGACTTCGTCTATATAAAATATATTTTCCATCTTTAATTTGGCGCAATTTTCTCATACCACGTTTTTGCAAGTAGCATTATACAAAGCGTCTTTGATCACGTACTTCAGATTTAATCTCTTTTACCTCTATTTGTCTCTTGCAGCATTATCAAAAGAATGCTATGTGCCATTCGCCTCCACAAAACTATACGGTTTATTTTTAAAATTTTAGAAACGTTTTCCCAAATAACACACAGTTTTTGGTCACACGTAGTAGGGTTCCATTAGATAAATCCACCAATGCTTTTTTGACTGCATCTTTCCAGTTGCTTCTAATTTTTTTCCTTATCCATAATGTTTTAACAAATTAGGAAAAATGCTTGTAAGCGTTAATTGCAAAATTATTACAAAAAGTTTTACAAAGTATACCAAACTGTTTGTTAGACCACTAATCACTAAAACACCGCAAAGGCATCATTCAGTCAACTGCCGCAATTCTCTTGAACTACCAAGGGCCTGAGTAAAATTTTAAAATGCTTTTATAACCGCATCTTTCCAAATGGTTGCCATTTTTTACCTTTTTCATAACGTTGCAATAAATAAGGAAAAAAGCTTGTGAGCGTTGAGTACAGAAAAAGTTCCAAAATTTATCAAACTGCTTGTTAGACCATTAATAAGCATCAAAACCGCATCATTCAGTCAACCCACTCTCTTGAACGACCGAGGACCCGAATAAAATTGTTGAGTTCGAGATAGCTGAACGTTTTCTAAAGTAACAAAACGCTCAAGTACCTAGACTTTTGTTCAAGATAACAGATGTTCGAGAAATAGAGAGTTGACTGTACATTTGGGAAACAACTTTGAGAAGGGACGTAATACGCTAGTCGGTAAAGATGTCCAAAAAAATTAACGTAAAGATATGATTAATATTCCTTCAAATCACGTTCATGGTTTTCTCATATTTATTCTCATAACTCAGATATTTCTTAGTAATTCGTAATTCTTGAGGTTCAAAAAAATGTCGGTAATGATATTGGGAAACATAATAGTTTCGTAGGTCGAACTTTATCATCCAATCCATGTATTTGGAAAAGTTTTCACAATATATTTTGCAAATATTGAATTATCGAGATATCTGAATTGTCAGGAAAATGACTTAGAAAGTCAGTCCTATTTTTAGAAACAAATCTTTAAGTGACATATATGTTGGATTTTTTGAGCAAGAATGGCTAATTAAATAGGTTTGCGATACTCTTCCTAGGGCTCCTGCCGACGTCTCCCAGTTCAGTTGCGTTGCCGCACATAAAATCATGTTATGACAAACTGTCTGTGTTCCGTAGATTGAAAGGATTTACTTCTTACCAGAATAAAAAAATACTGGTTCAAAGTCTGCTTTTATTGCAACTAAATTATCTGTGCACCAACCTTCCACAATATTCTATCAAGAAATTGCAAAGAATAATGAATGCTTCGGCAGGATTTCTTTGTGGTCGATACTGTTCAGAGGTTGATGTAATCAAGTTGGATTGGTTGCCTGTCAGAGAACGCATATCATATAGCACCCTGAGACTTGCACATAGAGCATTGTGAATTAAACCGTAATTGCACTCACGTCCATGCGATTACTAGTATAATTGAATGAATTGCAGAAAAAGTTGTTCCGACAAGATGATAAAGAGACGATCCGTTCCAATAATTATGAAATGAAGATCAAGAAATTGGAACAACTTAACAAACCCCTTACAGATAAACTTCGTGGTGATCAAAAAGTTGTCCAAGACGAAAAGAAGTCAACAGTAACAGCAACGAACAATGAAATCTTCGATGAAAAACGAAATGGTTTCTGAAAATGATATATCTTTTACTTTTAATAATGAAGAAGTTGTGAATGCTTCATGAAGTTATCATGGAGCCACAACCAATTTCATTAGTGTCACTGTTGAGATCATTTGAGAAGATGGGAGATGAACATGTGATGAGATCTGCGAGCTTCAATAATGTCGTTGATTGTAAATTAATTGATGATAGTCACGTGATATGATATGGTGATATGACGAGGACATAATCCCAAACCAATGTGTCCTGGGTATACCATCACTCAATTCAGACGAGAACATAATTAACCGAAACCTACCTAAAATCCCATCAATTTTTTTAACCAAGAAGAAAAAATCAGAACTGATGACATCTTTGGCAAACCTTCCGACTTTTCTGATGAAGTTGATGATGATGTTCCTGACCATGAATTATACGAGGACATTATTTTTATTTTGAACATGTGAATAATGATCAAGGAATGGACGTAACATCTCCCTTCCAAACCAAATAAACCAACATTTCTAATTTACTTCATTCGAAATCCAAAACATTCAGTCCTTTGTAAACGCAATATCACACGTACACAACATAACGTAAAAAGGACAGGCTAAGATGCCTTGCTGAGAAAGTAATGTCAACAATAACAACCCAATGATGATGATGTGGATGGGAAAGAGCCTGCCATATGATATCTTGTTTGCTGTGTTTTCATAACATTCAACTAGCAAAGGTATAAATGGCAGCCTTTTTCTGATTTCAAGCAGTTTACTTATCTTCCATCATCCCCTAAAATTTGCAATTTAACTTTGAATACAACTTATTGATCTGAATCGTAATGAATATTTATTCATTCAACATCTATTGAACACACATCTTGTGGTCAATGTTACTAATGTTAATTAGGCAATTACCGTTTCCTTATCCTAGAGACCTTATCAATCGTAAAAAAATTGTAGATTGACCTTAGTATGGTATTTTTCATATTTTTCAGCCGGACTACAGCAAGCAGTTACCAAATAAATACATATCCATCATCTTGCATTACGAAGAAGAGATGAACGAAACTGATCAAAATGATGAACGACAGTGCTGTAGCTACGGATTTAAATCTGGGGGAGCATTGTTTTTATTTATTTATTTATTTATTTATTTAATGAATATTTACACAGGATAAACGGGATGGGAAGTAGTTTTCCTTTTTTCGCGTGGCCTTTGCATGCTCAAGTAGTTACCCTATGGACTTCCATGGTTCAAGGGGCCAGGGACAGTGGCTATAAATCTCCCTAAACGCTGTATAACAGCTACTTATTTCACAGTTAAACGATATGAAAGGAATAAAAATTGACGTTCTTTGTGATATCAATCGAAGCCCAGTGGGTACAGAGACGTCCCATGGACGTTCTGTTAGGACGTCCCGGAGACGACCCAGAGACGCCGAAAGTGAAGTCTAATCAGTCCAGGGACTTGAAGAGGACGTTCAAAGGACGTCCGTTTGGCCAAAGGACGTCTAGAGGACGTCTACAATGGTACGTGAACGAGAGGTGGACGAGAGGACGTCCCCGGGAGTTCTAAAGGACGGATGCATGCCCACTGGGAGTGGGGTATCAGTACACTTGTTTCTGGAATCCTTGCCAAAAGGTCTTTGTTACGTAAAAGTGTTTGTCTTCCGTGGTAAGGAAATGCAAAGATCAAAACATGTTCATGTCAAAACATTAAAAGAAAAAAAGTAATAACAAAAAGAACGGAGTTTAGTACATAAGATGGCAGATGCTTTTGACTCTTATCTTGGCTTGAAAATCCTTCATTTTGCATAGTTTTCAGACCCTCGGACTAAATAATGGACCTGATGACTTACGTTGGGCTCGGTGAGCTCAAAGAAAGCCTATCAGGTCTATGACATGATAAACACTTTACTTATTATGAACAATACTGGTGAACAATACTGGTCCGACAATCATTATCTTCCAATATTCAACAATATGATTGAATTTCAACTTAAAAACTTGTAGCTTCATTCTACTAAAAAGATGTTTAAGGTCATGTTTTAGCAGTACGTATACATAAAGAATGGTATTTTATTTTAGTGATTCAATGAGGTTATATTGAATGACCTATCATAAGTTTCTGTCATAAAATCATAGTTGAATTTTACTTGTATCGCATTTAATTTAGATTCAGTCTGATTCATTCATTTTGAATAATTTTTAATCGGCAATTAAAGTTTCTTTTCCGTGTTTTGCGAGATGTTGACAATGGAAAGCATTTGTCATAACAACAGCATTATAAGACAACATGGGATCATTAGATATATTGATGTAGAGTAAACAATCATGCTCTAAAACAGAACTCGATAGAAAAAAAAGATCAATTAATTATTTCTAAGAATTTTATTTTATTTAACCGCCACATCAGTGCCTTTGTGAAGGCTGATAAAACAAAGCTGTTATACATGCATCTATGTTTAACCGTTTTGATTGATGATTGACCAGTGGCGAAAGTAAAATCATTCTATCATGTGTAATGGCGCATTCTTATTCTGGTTGCGTTTGCTTATATTTTGTCTTTCAATTCAACATACAAAATTTTGTTTTGAGTGTGCCCACGTGTCCTAAGTGCCTTACATGTCTTACGTTCACCTCTTTAGTCGATATTAGCTTGTTGTTCATTTATGTCAGTAGTTAAAACGGCGCATGCGCAATGGAAAAATCCTTGATAAGGGCTTCTTCCTGGCCTAATTTTGATATGTTGTTATAATTAGGTTGATCCGTTTATAAGTGGACTGATCCAATCGCATAAACACAAGATTTTATAAAATCAAATAGGAAAATCCTTCTTTCCTTTATTGTTACTGTTGATTTGTTGGCCCAAACATACACTTTGAACCGATTCTATCTTAACGCCTCACTTTCAGGAAAGAACGGGAGAAAGATAAATTTTATCATTGCTCGCTTAACTCTGCTGATTTTTGTCTCCCCTCTCCCGTTGAGACAGGCGAGTTATTATGAAGTTGGGATAAAATAAATAGTCTTGAAATAACTACAAGTAAAATCATTTGCATGCGAGTCTTTCAACATTTGTGATAATCGGTCTCCTCACTGCTTTTGATTATGGTGGGACTACTTTCTGAATTGAACTTCTTAGCAGTCAACTTAAAAACTGTCTACACAACTGTAAATTGCTTTTTAAAGCAATCAAAACGACGCCTATAAACCGATTACTTTATTATGATCGCTTTTGGTCAAAATAAAGTAGAAATCTGTTTTTATGCTTACTTTACGATCTTGATAAAGTAGACGGCTCCGTTTAAGTAGTCTTAGTATAAAAACAGCTATTGAAATGATAAGAGAAGGGGAAGAGTGCAATATGCTGAAGGCGAGGGAAACTGTCTACAGCAGGTGCTGCTAATTGTGTTATTATTATAATAAATATATTCCCAAAGTTTATCTAAAGAAATAATAATAAAAAAGGGAAGGAAACATGCTTTATTAAAGAAAATTTTGTCCTTTGTTGGTTGGAAGTTTAACTTGTGACCAGTGTCTTATTTTTTGTCAGCAACTCCAACTAGCAAGTCTTGAATTAAGAGATAAAAAACACACGCAGTCGAATATTGACGAAGAACCATGTAATTTGGATGTTCCAAATAAAAAAAACTAATAATGATTGGTAATCATTTTCTTTTCTGGGTATTCTTCTACATACAGTAAACTGTACGAAACCGGATGTTCAATTTTTCTAGTTAGATGACGTGGAAGATTTCTATAGGGATTAAAATCTGAATGCATTGATGAATTTCAATGGAGGTGATATAGATATGCGAAATAGAAACAAACATAAGGTAATTCCATGCATGGTTTTTCCATCATTATTTTTACCTTTTCTATCTTCTCTGATGTTTTTATTATGTATAGAAAGAAGAAGTTTCAAAAGGAGCCGACATTACTATGTAATCAATTAATAGTCCAAACGTACAAAGCAAAACTATATGTTTCAAATACGTCTAAATAAATTGGCCTCTGAGAAAAGAAACAGATGATTTTCTGACCAAAATAATTTCCGAAAGATTCGCCATGATACAACTTCCAAACTGCATATTCATATTACATTTCCCATTGTTATTTTAATTGTAAGTTTTATCTATGATTGTAAATGCCACATTGAATCAAAAAGGAATAATTCTAAAATATCTATAAGATACAAAACATTGAACAATATTTGAATTCGTTCAGCTACCTAAAAATATGGTATACTAAATGCTTTCAAGCTAAAACTAGACCACTTTATTGCAACAATCATCACCAACTTACTGTTATTGATAAATGTTAAGTGGAAAACAATGAAATAAGCTAGCAAACATCATTGCTACTTCAGGAAGACAAAAACAAATTCCTGACGTTCCTAGAAACATTTGCGGGTTAAAATTCAATGAAAACCAAAATGTTTCGATTCGGATGTTTTTCAATGTATCACTGCATCATACCGAAAGGCTGTTCTTTCAATCATCTGTCATTTTTCGTCATTTCCTCTTAAGTTCTTAAAATCATATTGAAATTATAACTGATTTGTAGAAACAATTTGAATTTTCTTGTTACTATACTTTTCATTCAGGATTGCAATTGGAACGAAGACAGACTGAAACTGACTGAAACTAGTTACGTTTCGATGTACCAAGTCACGCGCTTGATGTTTTAACTCTCTCATTTGTGATAATGCTGACTGTTAGCTTTTTTCGAAAAACCTGAACGTCAATATGATGTAAGAGGCGGCGATCAGAGGAATAGTGAAGAGATTTCAAAATGCATAGAATGTATAGAACGTCTGGAATGAATTACTTAACAAACCCAGTTCAAGCAATGAAATGAAAGCGATCGTGAAGTCATTTTTCTATTTACAAACATTCCCATTTTCTTGGTAACTTGACAACCTGTATATAAGCACAATGGTTCAACACATTGACAACCATCTACCGGAGGGACAAGAGGACCAAGAGGTTATATAACAGTATTTAAATAAGTTCATACTAGACCAACATGATTCTAAGTTTTCATTTAAGTACAAGTAAGTGAGATATTTTTAACACACTGATAGGTATTGTTATTATGTTATTTATATCGCGTTTTTATACTTGTTATCTGGTCACTTTTCTCATGATTCTTCAACACATAGCAAACCTTTCTTTTTCACAGTACTTATCATATATGGATTATCAAGTTCTGAAGAAATGAAAGTCAATGCGAAATTTATACCAATTTACAAGAAAGTCAGTGTCAGTAGCACTCTTAGATCAAATATTCTACAATGCATAACATATGGATTAAACGCTCGAAAGGAATTTGTATGTAACTGAATTCTTACACGTTATTTTTTTCTCACCATTTTTTGTTTTAAATTTCGCCTTTCTATATTTTTATGTTTATATTTTAGGAAAAGATAATTGGGATTAGTTCATTAATTCTAAATAATAAATGTGCTACAACGAGAGTTTCTTTGGATCGAAAATATGTAGGTAACATTAAAAATGTTCATGCCTTTAAAAAAGAATCAAAATCTGATGGGGTTTTGTTTTTACTTATTATTTCAAATAAAATGTTCTAATAATAAATATTCAAATATACCCATTCATTCAAATTTATATAAGGTTTGACATGGAAATGAACAGACTATATGTTGTAGTAGCAACGGCTAATATCTTATATGCCATACTAATGCAATTACGAAGTTTGTTTGCATTTATTAAGAAAGTAGTTTATTTTCACCTTAGATGCCGCAAGTTTTGGATATCACAAGAGAGATATTTATAATTGAGAATCGATCTATAAATAACATTCGAAACGAAGAAAACCGACTCAAATTGATGCAAAAATTGGATGATATATCACTATGTTTTGCAAGGGTTCTCCCTTTAATAAAAGCAAGATCTTCAACAGTATGATTTTTATTTTTATTTATATGTCACACAATTTTTTCTACGGGAAAAAAAGTAAACACACCAGAAAGATGCGCTTGAGGCTTGTATAACTGAAGAGAAACCATTAACTCATCTGACTGTTTTTTGTTTTTCAGAAAAAGCAACTCACGGGAAATTATGTCAGCAAGTATCCTCCAACATGTGACGTGAACAAAGGATCCTCTACAAAGATTTCCAAAGATAACCAAAAATATTTCGTGATACGGGATTTCGTCAACTTTTTGTTCCAGCTGAATATTAAGTTAAGCAGTAATTATTACCTTGTAAAACTCGTGCATATTTAAGTTCTATTTACATTAGAACACTGTCAAAAAATGTGGCAGTATAATGGTAATTTTTCACATACTTGGAGAAAATGTGTAAATATAATCGTTATAAATTTTTGTAGTAGTTACATTTTCTATAATTTATTTTATTTATTACCTATTTACCTTATATTAGTTTATACATGTTTATAAAAGATGTGATAATGATAGTATAATTGAATAGATAATTATTATTTATAATAAAAATGATAAAATTGTAATGGATTTTGATATGAAATGTTTTTAAAATAAAGAGTATTGCCTTAGAACCTTTTTGTTTCTTTTAAATATCTATTTAAGAAATCCCTAAGATTGGGTTGAAAAAAGTGAAAACCTACTAAAAGTGAAATTAAAGAAAAAAGGAAGTCGAACAAAATTGTTCTCAATTACTTTAACGCTAATGAGGACCTCCAAAAATATTTCCATAGAATATAAAGAGTCATTGCAAATGTCTTAGGCACTCCCAATCTATTTCAAGATGCTAGTAGATTGTTTCACAGAATTTTCCTTGATGAAATAAAATGTTACCAAATACTCTACTATACTCTAGTAAGTTTCCTTACTGCACAGCTAGGATTCCCTGAAACCCAAATGTAAGTAATTCTAGAGGTTTATTTTAAAGCTTTTTACTTTTTTTACCGCAGAAACTGTGACATTCCAACAAAGTATCTATATAAACAACCGTTCAAAGGAGCATTACTTTCTTGGGAATCTGCCATTATTCGGAACGCAGAGGTTATTCATGAGATGAAAAACCGCCCAGCACATTCAATATTAAGGAACGACAAATAAATCTTGAAAATGTTTATCCTAAAGTTCTTAGTCCTTTTTCATCGTACTTAAATACTCATAACGTTATTAAATAGATCGGGAGCTTTCAGAAAAATTTTTTTCCTCTACTTTTGAAAACTTCGACGGTTTAGGGTGAACGTTTAATTAGGCTAGTAGATGACGTTTCACAAGAAAACAGAAGACGTTAACGTAACATGACAGAAAACAAAAATCATAATACAATAGGCATTTTTCGCTGACAGAGTTAAAATATCGCTGCTCAAAGCAAGACAATGTCGTAATCGAAAAACAATTTCACAACAGTGGGGCAAACTAAAGAAGAAATCCTAGAGAGTAAAATAGGATAATAATGAATGGATTTAATCATATCGAAAAATGGCTCTGCCTTTTCGTTTACATATTAATCCAGCCAATTTCCACAGCATGATTTTTGCTAATTTATTCTGTCAATGTTCTTTATTTGATCTTAAATTCATCTCTATGCAATCATGCAATCATAGATACTAACATGATATCGCGCTGTGTTATTCCCCTTTATTTATTTGCTTTGGAATGTTACAAAAGTTTGTGAATGATTCAATTTAACAAGACATAAGTGTTGGACGTAACTGATATTAACTGATTGTAATTTCACAAAATGCCAAATTGAAACAAAAGTGTATATATATAAAAACGGCCGCAAAAATATTTTGGAACTTCTTAAGATATAACAGCTTCTTTTTTTTATATCGAAGATATCTGCCAACTACCTCGATGACAAAAATTTCAACTTATTTTCAGAGTACTTTCTGTCGCTACATTTAAACCGCAGATGGGCTTCTACAGACGAAAAATATCCCTATAGCAATCTCAGTGATCAAACATAACTTATCGTTTTGGGACGTATAATGAATTGACTATACCAGACTGATTCTCAGAGCCGATGACGCACTTCATATTTTTCTTGTTTATTTACCTTTTAAGGAGAACATATTGAATGATGTGTGAATTAATCACTATTTTTATCGGTGCTGCAGTGCCCGAATATTTTCGATGTACTATGTACTACTACGATTCGAGTCAGTTCATTGAGAAAACTTGACTATTTGCGGAAGGATCAAAGCCATGTTCATTATTTACAGAGAGAGAAAGAGACTGATTTAATTTCAGCAATCTTAACTATCTGCGGAGAAGGTTATGGTCACTCATGGTCACTCTTACGTCAATTCACTTCTTAGAAATCTTTATATTATATATCTTTATATAATATAAATCTTTATATTATATCGTTAATGACCACATGTTGCATTGATAGTTATAACTTGTATTGATAGTTTTCACATCCTAAAAAACATGATTGCATATTCCTATTCCATTTCTCTAAAACATAATTATATTATTAAATCTTTTTTAGCTTTAAGTCAAAGTTAAATGGATTAGACCCCGAAATCGTTAAGATCTTATACAAGATAATTGCAATTTCTATTAGGTGGTATGCATATGCAATGACAAATATAAACAGCATCTATAATGGTCTTACTTGTATAAAATTTATAAAAACTTTAAAATACACCTTTCGCGAGTTTTTGTCTAAAAACCATGTTTTGACCTAGTCAGTACCTCCAACCTGGTTTTTATGAAATTTATTGTTTCAATGTTTTTAACATTATTACTAAATAATTACCATTATTACTAAAACTCTCAATAGGATGATTAGTGACTCTTAAACGAGGCTGGATGTTCTTACTAGACAAAAACACGGCGTTTAAACAGAAATCCTGGAGGTGTAGTATACAGTGAAATCTCGATATTACAAACCGCCGATATCAACAAAATCGAATTATTATCTATTGATTGAATATTTATTTCAAACAGGATTACAATGTACACTTACATATCTTATTACTAATACGCGTTGTGCATAACATTTTTAGTTTGGTCAGTGTGTGACTAAAAGGACTGGAAACGAAATGTTTGCACGGATAATAAAATAGCGACATTTCCGATCGTGCGTAACTGAGTTGAATTTAAGCGATTAGTATTAATAATATAGCGTGTAAATTTTTTTTACAAGTTTCTTTCCCTCCCATGAGTTGCACCCGTGCCTACCCTTTCTCATACAATATGGGGCTGACCAAAAATTAAGTCACACAATGCAAAAGGATTAGTTGCATCACGTTGTAGAGCTCGAAAAGCAGATCAAGAAAATGTATGGGATCGTTTGTGTACGACGTGCCGCTACGGAGATGTCGTCGATCAAAAATTTTAATGACGTCACTCCCGTCCCCAAAAAGTTTTAGACCCATTAAAGTCACAACTCAGTTACGCACGATCTAAAATTTTAATTATAACATTTTCCATACGAACATTTCGTTCCCAGTCCGTTTATTCACACTGACCAAACTAAAGAGTGGATGCACACTCGCTATTAGTATATAGACTAGTATCCCGGGTAAAAACATTTTACCGATTCACTTTCCCCATGAGTTACCCCACCCCGTGATTTTCCTATCAATATAGAGATGACCGAAAATAAAATCACACAATCCAAAAGGATAAGCAGTACCATGTTATAGAGCTCGAAAAGCTGATCAAGAAAATGTATGGGATCGAACTTCATCAAATTTTCTCAACGTTCATTTCTTTAAACACAAAATGAAGACGCTGTGAGTAAAATTTTTTGTTTTTGTTTTTATTTTTTTTATTCAACGCTTTAAGTTTAGTAATAAAGAATAACAACATTGATCGGTATCAGTAACTATTCTATCCGACGAGATAGACGATGTAGACCTGTTATGTGTTCGTGTTATCAGTTCATCATTTTCTACCGTTGTTTATGTGTTTAATGTGGTTGAACGTAGCTTTTTCGTATCAGTTAGTTTTAACTACTATGTCGAAATGTGTGGCTAGCAGTTTATTTTATTGTAGGATGTGGATTGATATTATTAAGTTTCGCCTTTAGGGAAACAAAGGTAGCAAGATCATTATTATATTGTTATATTGTTTTGATAGTGTTTGAATGATACCTTTTTTGTAGATTGTAAAATTGAGTAGTATAGATGATTGTTATGCAAGAAGAGGGTGAAAATCATGATTACATACATACTCACATGGTTTTTGTATCATGATGCACAAGTGGAGTGTTGGGTTTTGACATTTCCACAATTCATAGCAGAATAAAGAATTGAAAGATAAAAACGTCTGAGAAGGTATTGTTTTTGTTAGCTTTAGTTAATAGGGAAATTTGAAGGTAGCTGTAAAATGTTTTTACACGCTACACAAGTCTTCTGTATTAATAGCGAGTGTGCATCACATTATACTCCAAAAGTTAATTTTGCGATGGGTAGTGTAGTGTTTGTGTGTCAGGACATATTTCACAATTTGTGAATATTTTCACCTTAGATTTAGTTGAAAATTATAAATCTGTTCACACAACGTCTAAAAGTATTTTTGGTTCACTATAAAATTAGAAAATTAGTGGAAAGAATTGGTCAAAAAAATTCGAAAAAATACAGGCGTTTATTTGGTTTCAGCTAATTGCAGAGATTAAACTGTATATGAAAGGTTTTTTGTAGCAAGTTGTTTGAGGGACTTGGAACTATGACGTCATTATCATGACGTTAAAATGTATTGTCGACTACATGTTGGTCACAATTGAATTCATGTGCATTTTGCAGGGGCTCAATATAAAAGACATTAAACGCATAATTTTTGCGTTAACTGTTGGCGTTTGGGGCCATATCGGCTTTGAGTTACGCTCAAATTGGTTTCGTCAGTAAATCTTTACAATAAATATGATTGAAAGTAAACATATAATAAAATTTTTAACAAACAAACTTCTTCAATGTTCTGTGATTTCTATTTTTGGCGACAGTGAAAGGAGAAATCAATAGTTTTTACCTCAAAACACAGCGCTATTAAATGGTTAGTATAGCGTGTAAAAACATTTTCTCGGGAAACATGTAAAATAAATTACGCGCTATGCTAGTCTATATACTAATAGCTAATATCTGTAGAACCAATGGGGATAACTGACGTTTTTTGGGGTCTGCGATATCGGCGATGGGGTGACCAAAAAAAGATTGCGTCTAAAACTTTTGGGGGACGGGTGTGATGTCATCAAAATCATTGATCGACGATATCTCAGTAACGGCACGTCGTACACAGACGACCCCATACATTTTTTGATCAGCATTTTGAGCTCTATAACGTGGTACTGCTTATCCTTTTGGATTGTGTGATTCTATTTTCGGTCACCCCTATATTGATAGGAAAATCACGGGATGGCTGTAACTCATGGGGAACGGGAACTGGTAAAATGTTTTTACCCGGGATACTAGTCTATATACTAATAGCGAGGTGTGCATATCACTTTTATTTTAGAGTGACACATTTTAAAAATTTTCACGGTCATTTTCTCATGAGGAGCGCGTAAAACTACGATGCTGCGACAAGCATTTTTCAGTATAAGTATATTAGTAGTAACAAATGACGCTACGTAATTTTTTTGGCACGGGCGACATTGCATCCCTAATGGAACGCGACGTTTAGGGGCAAATATCTCGAGAACCAATGGGAATAACTGACGTTTTTGGGGTCCGCGATAATTTGGCGATGGGGAGACGAAAAAAAATTGGGTCTAATTGGGGACGGGTGTGACGTCATCAAAAAGTTTTATCGGCGATATCTCAGTAATGGCAAGTCGTACACAGACATTACATTTTTTTGATCAGTCTTTCGAGCTTTACAACATATTCATACATATTCTTTGCAATCCTTTGATTAAATTTTTTGTCACCACCATATATGAGAGGTAGAGTACGGGTGACGTACTGACTAAACAACGGAACCACCTGAGACGATCTGAACCGAGCTGAGACGAACTGAGACAAACTGAAACCACCAAGAGATGAGTTGAGACGAGCTGAGACGAGTTAAATCCACCACGGAGGAGAAAAATTAACCCCGTCCTTTCGCCTGCTGGATGTTTCAAGTGTCGGTGGGAATCGTCCTAGCAAAGAAGATATTTATTTTAAAAAAAATAAAAAAAATATGTTATTGGAGATGTATAATACCGAATATCAAAAAAAACATTTTAAGGATCTTTTTGTCACGTAATCTGTTGATTGAGTGTTTTTATAAACTCAGAATCCAACTACTTTACACAAGTCAACTTTGACCCAGACATGCCATTTCAGTTTTCAGTCGTTTTAAGACGAAAATTTGGCCACGTGACAAGATCTTCATCACATGATTTTCAAACGTTTATTTCATGGTCACGTGACAATAACGCTTCCGGTGGTTTTACGACCGCACGGAAGTCCAAGCAGCTCACTCTCGAGAAGATGGCATGCGGCAGCCGAAAGGACGGGGTTGATTCTTTTCTCCGTGGTGGATTCACCTCGTCTCAGCTATCTCAGCTCATCTCTTGGTGGTTTCAGTTCGTCTCAGTTCGTATCAGATCGTCTCAGCTCGGTTCAGATCGTCTCAGGTGGTTCCGTTGTTTAGTCAGTACGTACGGGTGATGGGTGCAGTAACTCATTGGAGGAAAATGAACCTGTAAAATGTTTTTACACACTATACTAGTCTTCTTTATTAATAGCGAAGTGTGCATCCACTTTTTAGTTTGGTCAGTGTGAATAAAAGGACTGGGAACGAAATGATTGTATGGACTGTTATAATTGAAATTTTAGATCATGCGTAACTGCCCAGATATAAGCGATTAGTATTATAGGAGTAGCGCGACGTCAGTGGGCACATTGCATTGCACCTTAAATAGAACGCGATATTTAAGGGCAAATATCTCGAGAACCAATGGGAATAACTGACGTCACTTTGGGTGCACGATATTGGCGATGGGGTGTCAAAAAATTTGGGTCTTAAACTTTTTGGGGACGGGTGTGACGTCATTAGGATCTTTGATTATCGATATCTCCGTAACGGTTAGTCGTACATAGGCGATCCCATACATTTTCTTGATCAGCTTTTTGAGCACTACAACTTAGTGATACTTATTCTTAGCAGTTTTGTGATCTTATTTTTCACCACCCCTGCATTTTGAAAGAGGAAGAGGACGGGTGGTGGAGGCGGCAACTAATGGAGAAAATGAACCTGTAAAATGTCTTTACACGCTATACTATTCTTCTTTATTAATAGCGAGGTGTGCATGCCACTTTTATTTTAGAGAGTGATACATTTGGAAAATTTTCACGGTCATTTTCTCATGAGGAGCGCGTAAAACCACGATGCTGCGGGAAGCATTTTTTCAGTATTAGTGTAGTAGTAGAAAATGATGACATTGATAATGATAATGATAAATGATAAAAATGATAAAATGATAAAATAAAATTTGCATTGCTTCCCCAATGGAACGCGACTCTTCTTCTTGGATGTTTCTATTTCACGCCACAAAAATAATTTTGTTGCAAACATCTACCGGAAACCTACTTCCAGTGGTGTGTACAGTCATTATAATTATTTCAAACGTGGTTTATTTTTCTCTCTTTTATATCGAGGCAGGGTTTTCAATGTAAACTTAGATTTTTCTAAAGTAAAAAAATCACGTAGGCTGCGTGGGGTACAATAGATTACCGTTAATGTTACCGTTTTCTTGTGAAATATAACTTAAAGCAAAAGTATATCTCTTTTACAAGTCTAAGTATGAAAAATCATAGGGATCTTGATCTAAAAAAGATTCGTACAACTAAAATAATTGCCAATCCTTCAGAAAAAAAGATGTTAAACTGCCGGTGGTTCAACTTTAAGAGTTTTGCAGTTGTTAACGTAGCGTTTCACTTCGATACTAAGCAAGGCAAACAAGAACCTCTTACAATGCCAACTAAATAAAAACTTCTATAAATAGAAATAATCACACAATGAAATATTCGTAAGTGTATTTTTTTTATTTCTCGAAGCAAATTCATCAATGATAGATGCTATTGCATTGACGTTCCATTCATTGGATTTTTCTACGGAGAAAGTTCGAATGTTCGAGTTCAAATCATTGCATTGCAATGTTATTTCAAATTATTCGCAGGATGAAACAAGTCACATTCTGTTACAAATTTGTCAGTGGTTTGAGAGGGTTTCACATTTATTCGAGTGATTGGATGCCATAGTGTTGAAACAAAAAATTACTTTCGGCAAGGAGGAAAAAAATCTTCGCGATCTGGAAAGCTATGTTTAAAGGAAAATTGTGTCCTGTTACTGTTGGTTACATGTGCCAAGAAAGCTCAGGCGTCATGTCAATAAAACGAAAAGTCTCTTCTCTTAAACAGGGAGGGCTAGAAATTATCATTGACATGAAAGTTAAATGGGGAAATGAAGAAGGAATAACAGTACTAAAAGATCATGTTGAATCCATATCATATCCCGTGTATGACGAATATAAAGATAACTCTTCGGAAATTTTAAAGAATAGGTAAACAGTAGCAAAAAAGTAAACTTCAGTAGTGAAGAAATCTACTCCAGTAGTGAAGACAGTGATATTGAAATGTAGTGGTAACTAAATATTTTATATAGAGAAAAAATATTGTGACGAAACACTGCGTTATTTTTTTATTCCTTGGAACTTTTTCAAATTTTAAAGATATTTTAGGCATAAGATTTTAGGCTAGAAAATTAACGCGTTCATGAAATTACTATATCATTTAATTAATGCGAATATGAAAACAACGAGAAATAAAATTAACGCGAATAAAGGGTCAATCGCGTTAATTTCGTGTGTCTTTAATTTCCTGTAATAAGTTTTTTCATATGGGTGTCTTAACACAGGTCCAGTTATGTCTTTCCATTCACTTTAGAGTTCGCACAAAATGGTAGCAACTCTGTTGTTTTGCATCAGCTTTCGGTACTAATTGGTGGTTGTCTTGCTGGTGTCCAGTGGTGCAGTTTATCGAGAGGTCTAAATGGTCTGGCGCAGAACACTTACTTTTAAAAAAAAAGAATGGCACAAAAATGTTTGGTTTCAATCTGTTATTCGTTTAAATATAACAAGAGGAATATCTTCTTATACTTATATACTAAATAATAGTATCTAAGTAATAGTATAAATAAACTTATACTAAATCTTGCTTTTTTCTTACCTAATTTTGAAAGAAAGAACTTCTGGAAATTTTCTCGGGAAGGTCGTCAATGGATGTTTGTTTTTTCCGTATTAGTATAGAGGGAATCTCCCATTAGGGGAATCTCTAGCTCCATCTTACGGGTTTTTATTACTTCGTGGAGTGTTGTGTCTTAAGGAAGACATCATAAAGCCGCCCGGGAGGAGAACGCAATGCAATGTTTTTGCGTTCGAAAGTTCATCAAATGTTCTCAACGTTTATTTCTTTAAACGAGAAATGAAGACGCTGTGTGTAACATTTTTTGTTTTTGTTTTAATTATTTTATTCAACGCTTTAAGGCCATTTTCCACTAAGCGGAATTATCCACGCGGATATGAATTGGCGGAATTCGCGCATGAGCTCTAATTGAATGATAAGCGTACGCAGAGCGGATTTCCACTAAGCGAAACTGTCCGCGCGGACGAAATGAAAATCAAAACCGAGGAGTTAGTTATACAGTGAGGATGTTTTTTATACGAAAAAAACGTATTTTACTGCTTAAAAAGAAAGCACTGATTTTAATGATGCTTGAAGATAACCAAGAAAGTATTAACATCAATTCAGTAAAAAAAATAAAGAGATGTAATCGAAGGTTCTGGTTTCGCCAAATCTACAAGGAACGAGAAGGAAAAGGTACGACAAAGACAAAGACATATTTTTACAGGTGCTTTCGGATGTCACCATCAACCTTTGAGCTTTTACGAAGCTGGGTGGGCCCTCTGCTAACCAAAACTGCAACCAAGATGCGAGAACCTATTCATCCCAGTGAAAGATTATGTGTTACATTGAGGTAACATTTATTTTATTCCAGCCAATGGCTACCTAAAAGTGAACAGAGAAATGACAGCATACGATTTTTGCCATTCATATTATCATTATTACAGGTATGTGGTTACTGGTGATGCGCAAGTAACTATTGCAGCTAGCTATAGAATCAGTCCTTCTTCAGTCGGTCGCATAATTGCTGAAGCGTGCACTGAGATTTGGAATATTCTATTACAGAAAGAATATTTGAAGAAGAATGGAAAAAATTAGCCGACGTATTTGAGCAGAAATGGAACTTTCCTAACGTAATAGGTAATCTGTGTAATGAATAAATGACTACTGCGATGAAGATTTCCTTCGGATACAATTTGAAAATTGCATGGTTAGGAATTTTAAATTCATTAATCTTTATCTTTATAGGTGCAATTGATGGGAAGCATGTAATGATGCAAGTTCCGCCACGATCTGGATTGATGTTCTTTAACTACAAGAAATTCTTTAGTATTGTGTTAATGGCTATATGTGATGCTGATTATCGATTTATCCTACTTGACATAGGTGAATCTGGCAGACAAGGTGACGGAAGCGTATTTAACAACAGCCACATCGGCCATGCTATCGAGAGCAAGTCTGTGAATATACCAAGTAAGTATTTTCATAAATTTGTTTGTCTACTTGTCGTTTGTCACATGGAATTCAAAAATGCTTTCATCGTTATCATTAGGAAAAAGAAATTGCATGGATCAGACAAAGTTTTGCCGTATGTATTTGTTGGTGACGATGCGTTTGCATTGAAACCACACTTAATGAAACCCTACCCATCAACTAATCTACCAGAAAACAAAAGAGTTTTCAATTATCGGCTGTCAAGAGCAAGAAGGGTCGTTGAAAATGCGTTTGGGATAGCCACTAGTAGATTTCGCGTGTTTCGTCGTCCAATATGTGCTACGGTGGAGAAGGTTAGGCTGATAACAAAACAAAAGCAGTTGTTGCACTGCATAACTTTCTGTTGTCAATAAATTCAGAGAAGGAAGGCGATAGCAATTATTATCCTAATACTTATGAAGTGGAAGATCAAAACAATCTCGATATCACAGGTTTGACAGATATACAAAGAATGGGGTCAAATAATTACTCACTAGAAGCCAAAACAATAAGGGATACCTTCTGTACTTTTTTCAATGAAGAAGGAGCAGTAGATTGGCAATGGGACATTGTTAATAAAAAGTGAAAATTCTGTATAGTTTATCTAATAAAGAATAACAAAATATAAATCTATACTTAAATTTTGAAACTTTACATCAATCCTCAATATTCATCATACTGCAGTTTATATAAAATATCAGATAATTCCCTCTTTAACATTCTTAATTTTTTTTGGTGGCAATTCTTCAAATTGAGGTACCAGGCTCCGAGCATAAAGAACAGCCTCTGTATCAGCAATCTCATCAGAAGAACAGCCTCTGTATCAGCAATCTCATCAGAAGAACAGCCTCTGTATCAGCAATCTCATCAGCCTTTTTGATTTCATTATTTACTCTTTCTAACTCAGTCATTAACTTTTCACTCGCAAGTTCAGTAGGGCGTTTGCGCTTTCCGGAGGAAGGAGTTTGGGCAATTGTTGGGGAATGTTGAAAGTCTTCTACGTCTTCATATTTAGCAACAGGAACATGATTTATATTTGATTCTGTTCGTAGGTTTGAAGTTTTATCATGCAGAAACCTCATTGCCTCAAAATAATCACAGGTTGGTAAAGTATGAGCGGCAGCACCAGATTTAGTCATTCGATTTCTTTTATCTATTCACCTCTTCAAATTATCTTTTAGATATTTCAGCTGTTTCTTTAAGCTTTCAACTAAAGTGTGATTAGCAAATTAATTTATCAAAATATTGTTAAATTTAATTTTTTTTAAATATGTGGTCAATCATACATAGTATATAGTATACCTTCAAAACCAAACAGAAGACTTAATTCTTTCCAAGCATTTTCTTTTACATTTCGCTTCTTATAGTCTGATGACTTGACGTCCCAGATGCATGGGTATTTCTGCAATTCTGCAAGAAACGTCTCTTTGTCAAAGGTCCTTGAAATCTAAAATGAAAAAAATGGAAATAAAGATGTTAATCATACAGAAGCAATATATATTTCTTTCAAACTATCAAATTTACTAAATCGGTAAATTCAAAACAGATAATGAGAAGAAAATCCATCAATCATTTTTACCTCAGATGTGGTTGATGACGAGGATGGTGATAACAGTTCTGGATTGATAGTTTCTAATGAGTTTACATAATGTGCCACCTAAAAGTTTGATGTATGATAATAATTTTTAAAAATAAAACAGAAGCTAAGAAGCTAATAACAGTGTAATTTTATGGGTGATACTGTTTTCCGGCTAAAATTCAAAATTTGATCTATTTCTTCAAAACTGCATACACGAAACAAGAGCTTATTAGGATGTGTTTCCTTATTACTTACTTTTAGAATTTTTCTAAATTTAGAAAAGTAAACTGTTAGTAAATGGTGTTAAGCTAAGATTTTTTAAAACACAAAAAATAATTATATTTACATCCTCTGATGTTGGATTTGATTTTGAAACTGATGAAGTTCCCAGCAACCTTGGTTGATGTATTGAAGTTTGTTGTTCATTAACATTAACATGCTCTGAATCTGGAATCTATAAAGTTATATTTTTAAGTAAGCAGTATTTTTGCTAACTGCAAGTAAAACAAAACTCCTTTTAAGCTACAGAAAGCTTGTGTAGTTCAAAAATATAATACCTCCTCTCTTCCTTTTGATTTTTGTAATTGAATTGCATTTAAAGTAGCCATGATCTCTGGATTCGAAGCCAAAGAAAAGAGAGAAGAAGAGAAGTTGAAGTTCTCCATGTTTCTTCAAGTCCATGCGATGTTTATTTTTACAAATCCGCATCTGTCAGCAAAATTTCGACGAACATGATTGGTCAAACTGCCAATCCGCTCAAATGAAGTTGGAAGAGCTTCAACTTCAAGTGCGTACTGCAGATCGCTGGATGTCCGCCTGAAAATCATAATATTTGAGAAGAGCGCATGCGCAAATCCCGTCCGCGCAGAGTCGCGCGGACAATTCCGCTTAGTGGAAAATGGCCTTTAAGTTCAGTAATAAAGAGTAACAACCAGTTATTATTAAGGTTCGCCTTTAGGGAAACGAAGGTAGCAGGATCATTATTATATTGTTTTGATAGTATTTGATTGATATCTTTTTGTTTTAGATTAGAAAATTGAGTAGTATAGATGAATGTAAAGAAGAGATACGTGGTTTTTGTATCATAATGCACGAGTGGAGTTTTAGGTTTTAACATTTCCACAATTCATAGCAGAATAAAGATTTGAAAGATAAAAACATAGCAGAATAAAGATTTGAAAGATAAAATAGTCTGTGAAGGTATTATTTTTGTTAGCTTTAGCTAATAGGGAAATGTGAAGGTATTTTCTTATATTTCAGAAGTTTAATCGTGGTTAGGTAGGAGTATCCGTTGTATTATCTCTTTTCTAAATCTCTGAACATTGGAATTTTAGCTTTTAGTTTAACTGTACAACTTTAGAAATCTCTAAATAGGCCAGATAGCACTGAAAAATAGGGATAATAGCATTCTTTGAATGATCGATCCAAAATATTTTTTTTTTTTATTATTAACAATTTTGTGTTCAATATTATATAATTCCAACATGGAGAAACACAACAATTTTTGTAAATACACAGGCTTATCATGGCAGTATTGCGTATAAAAACAATTTATGGAGAAAAACTGTAAAATGCTTTTACACGCTACACTAGTATGTTTGAAAATGAAATAGAAAGTAAGATTTTAGTTATAGGTTTTGTTACAGAAATTTTAAAAACGCAGATAACATTGCACTACAGATATAACGTCATTAAGAAGACCACCCGCTACAAATATCTGAAAACTACCATTGATCCCAACATCAACCTCACCGAGAACTTCAATAAGAACTATATACAAGCTGCATCTCGTCTTTACCTTTAAACTGTCATTCGACCCTCATTAACGCCAAAAGTTTTTGCAATGGTTTATACTATTAGATTCGATCAATAACTTAATAATAAGGGACGCAGAAAGATCGACTGGTGTCATTTGACAAACGTACCGAAAAAGTCACGAACGTCGGTGTAGAAAAAGACGAAATTAAGATTGACAGTACCTTCTAACTAACCCGTAGGCACGCATGTTGTCTCGTAATGAAATGTCTACTGAACCACCACGTCGATGTGATATTTTCTACTTACTTTCAAGCTACAGAGAACTCTATAAATACACATAACAAGCGTAATCTTGTGAAATTACCAAAAGTAAAGTTAGACACGGCAAGAAAAGAATTTTACTACATGGGATGGAACTATATAATGAACTCCCCATCAAAATCCGATCTATTGAGACGTTTTCACGTTTCAAATCTGAGATTTAAACTAAATTGCACTATCCAACTACACGTTGTTTTTTTATAATCAACAAGTTTATAAGCAACAGTAGTAAATTTTCCCAAAAAGTTAAGCAACAGTACTACCAGGATCTTAGATAAATAAGCAACATGAAATTTTTTAAGCAACATTACTACTTCTTACGTCTGACCTTGGTTGCTTATAAAAAAAAAACGTGTACTAGGTCAGATTTTTGTTTCTTCTAACCTTCTTTACAATTATGTGGTGATCCTTGGAGCAGTATTAGTGTATTCACTCAGCCATCTTGTAGCCTACTTCCTCACCCTCATACTACTCAGATTTTGTAGTCTCTTTTGACATACCCTAGATCCGCGGCTGAAATTCCTTAGGCCATTGTTCTACTTTTTAGTAACACATAAAGTCATTTATCTAGAGGATGGCTACTTCGTCAATTTGCAGCGCCGAATCTAGGGTATGTCAAAAATTGTGGAGGATGACATTAACCTAATTTTTGTTTTCAGTTTGTATCACCAATGGGATTACTTTCACGTTTTTCTTTTGTGTTTTAATAGTTAACATTCTCCTCCACAAATCTTGACATACCCCCTCTGATTTGATCCGCCTCTGATTTGTTTGTAAAAATTACCATTAAATATTTTCATTAAGGGGGATGTTTGTGCAGTCGTTGTTTTCATAGATTTCTATGTAAAGACTCGCCATCGTTTGATAATTTTTCGATCTTATGTTACAAAAGTAATGACTTTAGCTCACCCTGAAGGAGAGTCTGTTAATCCGAGATAAGCCTTTTTTTTAAATCTGTATCTTAAGAACTATTAAAGCATGCATTTTTTTAGTTGCAATTGTTTCCGATGATATTTAAACATCAGATTGTTGTATTAATTTACTTCATGATCATGGCGAGCAGTGTGCCACCGAAAATTTGAATAAATGGATTCGTCGCAGATTCTGTCGTTTTTATTATTTTCAGGAGAATTTCTGGGGATTGTTTTTTCGATTTAAGACTTCAGAAAGGGCAGAAAAAATTATTTTTTGTTAACACGAAATGATTTTAGCTCATAACCATTTTTAATCACGAGACAATAAAATGTATAAGCTTTTATACCTATTCAAACGGGACCAAAATTTCAAGCAGTTTCTTTCATGAAACTGTAAGGGAAATAATTTTGTTAATTATTGGCTTTCGTTTTCACCATTTCATACCGAACATGTTGTGACAACTCGTGGTTTTTCTATTGTAATTTATTCTATGGTGATGAATCGTATAGTTAGAGATGAAATATACAAACCCAGGGTCAAGGTCAGGGAACATTTTTCTCTGAATTTATGAAACTTAACTTATGGTTACAAATTGTGTTTTTTGATTATTGTGTCCAATAAAATATATTTATGTATGTTGAAATATTTCTATTCTGTGTTAAATCCTTTTTATTTATTGTGTGCATAAAAAATACAATTTTTATTTGTTGTTACAGAAATAAAATTGAAGAGAATTTTGTATTGGTGGGATCGGCGAAATGAAAACTTAATGATTGACGATATGACTAGTGACTCAGCTGTGATGAGGTGAAAGTTACATATCTTCAGCTGAGGAAGAAGAACAAGAGGAGGCGGATGATCGTTGAGTTATCACTTCGTGTTTAAAACTTTTTTATTTCTATAATACACTTGGGTTTTTTTCTGTGTTGTGTGCGATTTATTTCTTTTATCTGATATAGAAAAAAAATAAAATGTTACCATAATCACAGGCCGTTTGTACATACCTTAAGATTATTAATTATAGCGAACACATATTTTCGCGAATTGATTAATGATTGAAATTTCCGTTGTTTTTTCCATTTTCCCAAAATTTCGCCAACATTCATTTTCCGCAAATGGGTATTTCAGAAAAAAAATCACAAACATTTATTTCCATGAAAAGGATCAAAATTAGCATTATGGTAAATAACTACTGCGGATTGGTTGGAATTTTGTTTGAAGTTTAATAGTTTAATTGTGTTCTTTTCAGCATTTAATAATGAAAAAGCAGAACGACCACAAGCGTTCCATTTACTATGGAAAACTGACTCGAATCTTCCAGAAAAATCTTTTGTTCACCATTCTAACATTTGTGGTTGTCGTTTCCCTGATATTCATTTCCTTTCGTGACTACAAGATAAATCAAGATCTGCATGTTATTCCACCCATGAAAACTAATGTCGAAACAATGATCCACGCAGAAAAAGCGCCTGTAGTAAAGAAAATTAATACAAAAAAACAAACGCCCGAAGAGTTGACACACAAAAAGCGTGTAATGAAACAGCAATATCTTATTCTACTGTACACAAATTTTTTTGGTCAAAGACCTTGGCCATTTGTAAGGAAAGATTATTTTTCTGCATGTCCTTGCGACGTAAAGAATTGCAACGTAACCTACAATTTGAACTTAGTTGAACAGGCAGATGTGTTAATATTTCACGGAAGAAATGATATGACGCCTGGTTATGAGCTGGCGAAACTCCAAAAAAGGAGGAAGAAAGAGCAAAGATGGGCGTATTTTATATTAGAGAATCCCATGAATGCCCCTGATGTTGCGCCCCTGGACAGTTTATTCAATTGGACCATATCGTATCGTCTTAATTCTGATTTCTGGATACCATATAATGAAATACAACAAGTAAAGAACCAAAATGTATCAAGCAAAGATTATGCCAAAGGAAAGACTAAAAAAATAGCTTGGTTTGTAAGTCACTGTGGCTGCAAGCGAGATCGCTTTGCTAAAAAGCTCGTAGAAAGTGGTATGCAACTAGACGTTGGTGGTGGGTGTGCAACACACTACAAACATCAGATAAAATGCCAGAAAGATCATGACTGTAAGGCTGTCTTGAAACAGTATAAGTTTTACTTAGCAGCAGAAAATGGATTTTGCAAAGACTATATCACGGAAAAATACTACAAGCAAGGATTGTTGGGAGAAACCATTCCTATTGTGCTAGGTGGTGCTGATTACCACAATCCTAAGCTTGCAATTCCTGGCTCGTTTATCGACCCATTGAGTTTTCCAAATTTCAAAAAGTTTTTCGAGCATCTGAAAAAGGTAGATGAAAACGATGCGCTATTTAATAAATATTTCCAATGGAAAGCCAGTTGGAAACAAGAAGACGATCCACCGGGCTGCAAGAAATTCATCTGCGATATATGCAAAAGGCTACAGAGTGATGATAACAAGAAAGATAGACCATTATCACTTCAAATTCATAGAGATTGTGACGCCCCTTCAAAACGCTATTTAGAATGGCTGTCGAAGATATAATGGAAACTTAAGGAAATATAAGAGGGGTAATTTATTTAGAATAAATAGCTTTTATCATAAAAAACGCCTTTTAAATTTATTTTAGATTTATTTATCTCTTTCTGGTGTTCGTCGGCCATCTTATTTCATTCAAAAAGAATTTGTACAAAATACAAACCAGAAGAAGTAAAAGCACAAGTTAACTTGTGGCCGTGCAAAGGAAGAAACAACTAAGTGTAATGAAAAGCTGAATACGCACCAGACTCAGTTTTAAACCACTAAGGTCACAACTCATCTGTATCAGTGGATCACGGGGCATGAAAGACCGAGTAAAAGCCCAATCACTATCCGATACTGACCTAAGAGTTGTCGTGGAAGAATCAACGATGAAGAAATAAATAATAACTAGTGTAGCATGTAAAAACATTTTACAGTTTTTCTCCATAAATTGTTTTTTACACGGAATACGGCCATGATAAGTCTGTGTATATACAAAAATTGTTGTGTTTCTCCATGTTGGAATTATATCATATCTAACACAAATATTTTGGATCGATCATTCAAAGAATGCTATTATCCCTATTTTTCAGTGCTATTTGGCCTATTTAGAGATTTCTAAAGTTGTACAGTTAATCTAAAAGCTAAAAATTCCAATGTTCAGAGATTTAGAAAAGAGACAATACAACGTATACTCCTACCTAACCAATGTATACTCCTACCTCTTTCAAATTTCCCTATTAACTAAAGCTAACAAAAACAATACCTTCTCAGACGTTTTTATCTTTCAATTCTTTATTCTGCTATGAATTGTGGAAATGTCAAAACCCAAAACTCCACTTGTGCATCATGATACAAAACCATGTATATAACCATGATTTACACATTCCTTCTTGTATAACATTCATCTATACTATTCAATTTTCTAATCTAAAACAAAAAGATATCAATCAAACACTATCAAAACAATAATCTCGCTACCTTCGTTTCCCTAAAGCGGAACCTTAATAATAACAATCCACATACTACAATGAAATACCAAATAAACTGCTAGCTACACATTTCGGCATAGTAGTCAAAACTAACTGATACGAAAAAGCTACATTCAAACACATTAAAAAATACACATCGGTAGAAAATGATGAACTGATAATACGAACACATAACAGGTCTACATCGATTATCTCTCGGATAGAATAGTTACTGACACCGATCAATGTTGTTATTCTTTATTACTAAACTTAAAGCGTTGGATAAAAAAATAAAAAAAAATACTTTTACACACATCGTCTTCATTTTTCGTTTAAAGAAATGAACGTTTAAAAAATTTGATGAACTTTCGAACGCAAAAACCATTGCATTGCCTTCTCCTCCGTGCGGCTTTATGATGTCTTCCTTAAGGTACAAAAACTCCATGAAGTAATAAAACCCTGTAAGATGGAGCTAGAGATTCTCCTAATGGGAGATTCTCCCTATACTAATACGGAAAAAATAAACATCCATTGACGAACTTCCCGAGATATTTTACCTAAAGTTCTTTCTTTCAAAGTTAGGTAAGAAAAAAGCAAGATTTAGTATTAGTATAAGAAGATAGCCTAGTATCCCGG
Source organism: Turritopsis rubra (assembly GCA_039566895.2). Lineage (NCBI taxonomy): Eukaryota > Metazoa > Cnidaria > Hydrozoa > Anthoathecata > Oceaniidae > Turritopsis > Turritopsis rubra. The sequence continues at coordinate 5,912,066 of CM077623.1, forward strand.
GTAAAAACATTTTACAGGTTCACTTTCCCTATGAGGTACTGCCTCCAACACCCGTGTTCTTCCTCTTTCAATATATAGTATATAGGGGTGACGAAAAATAAAATCACACAATCCAAAAGAATAGGTGCCACTGAGTTGTAGAGCTCGAAAAGCTGATCAAGAAAATGTATGGGATCGTCTGTGTACGATGTACCGTTATGGAGATATCGTCGATCAAAGATTCTAATGACATCACACCCGTCCCAAAAAAGTTTTGGTCACCCCATTGCCAATATCGCGGACCCCAAAAACGTCAGTAATTCCCATTGGTTCTTAAGATATTTGTCCCTAAACCTCGCGTTCCACTGGGGGTGCAATGCAATGTCTCCCGTGCCAAAAATTCACGTCGCGTCATTTGTATCCCGTGTAAAAATGTATGGGATCGTCTGTGTACGACTTGCCGTTATGGAGATATCGTCAATGAAAGATTTTGATGGCGTCACACCCGTCCCCAAAAAGTTTTAGACCCAATTTATTTTTCGTCATCCATCCTTGGCCTACAAGGAGTTGGAAATACACAAGTGTCTGCACAGTGATAGCAATAAAATTAGCCCTTGTCTTGAGAAGCTTTATAGATTACGTCAAGAAAATCCAAAAAATGTCATATTTGGCTATCTCAATTTGAACTCTATCAGGAATAAATGGCAGGATCTTCAGTGTGTCCTCAAAGATAAAGTTGATATTCTAACTGTTGCGGAAACTAAAATAGACTCATCCTTCCCCTCTTCTCAGTTCACGATGGAAGGCTACTCAAAACCGTACCGGAAGGATGACACCTGCAATAGTGGGGGACTTTTGACTTACGTCAAAGAAAGTATATCTTCGAAACTGAAATCAGATTATGAGGTACCTGAAGACCTGCAAGGTATTCCCCTGGAGATTAATTTAAGGAGGACAAAATGGATTCTTGTATCAATCTATAAACCACCTCGGCAGCAATTGGATTATTTTCTAGGTGAATTGTCTCTATTAATTGATTTTTATTCCAGAAACTACGATAATATTCTGGTAATGGCGGACTTTAACGCAGAGTCACGTGTTACAAGCATGAATGCTTTCATAGAACATTATGGTCTTTATAACCGTATTTTGAACAAGACGTGCTGGAAATCGGCAAATGGAACCCTAATCGATTTGCTGCTTTCCAACAAAAAACACGCATTGAAATATTCAGGCGTTGGTGAAACAGGTCTTAACGATTTTCACAGCTTGATATACACTATGCTCAAAGTAACCCATGCGAAGCTTGAAGCTAAAACGTTTCTTTATCGCAGTTACAAGAATTTTAATCATGATTCATTTATCCAAGATCTGAACAAATTTCTTTTAAATGTGAGCTCTTATAGCGAATTTCATAAAATATTTGAAGAATTGTTAGACCGTCATGCTCCACAAAAAAACAGATTTCTTAGAGCCAATAACAAGCCACACACTTCTAAAGCTTTGCGTAAGGCGGTTATGAGACGCTCTCACTTACAGAATATCGCCAAAAGAACGTGCGACCTAAGTGATTGGGCTCGTTACAAGCTGCAAAGAAATCAGGTTGTCTCGATGAATAGGAAAGCCAAGAGGTCTTATTTTGCCAAGGCAGAAATTAGAGGAGACTGCAAAAGTTTCTGGAGCGCATGCAAACCATTTTTCTCGGATAAAGACGCTTTTGCAAGTAAGACAATATTTTCTAAGGTATACGAAAGATTAGTCTTCAACCAGCTTACAACTGTTATGGAGACTAAACTCTTAAAATACCTCTGTGGCTTTCGAAAAGGCTATTCAACCCAGCATTGTCTGTTAAATCTCCTCCATGCGTGGCAAAAATGTCTTGCAAGTGCTGAAAAGGTAGGAGTTGTTATAATAGACCTCTCAAAAGCTTTTGATGTTCTCCCCCATGACTTGTTAGTAGCTAAACTTTGGGCTTATGGATTGGGATATAAAAGTTTAAAGTTTTTATATAGTTACTTGCAGGATAGGAAGATGCGTGTGCGAATCGAATCCTACTTTAGTAAATGGCTAGAGGTAGTTGTAGGTGTGCCACATTATTAGGGCCATTATTATTCAATATATTCCTCAATGATCTCTTTTTCTGTGAAATTTCATCTGGGATTGCCAACTTTGCTGATGACAATACATTATATGCGTGTGATCCCTCTCTCAGTGAGGTGTTATCTAAATTGTCCAGAGATGTTCCTATTATCACAAATTAGTTTAGGATCAACCAGATGGTTGTCAACCCAGATAATGTTCAGTTTTTACTTCTTGGTTGTCATGATGAAAATCAAAACGAACTTCTTGTTGACAGTCACACTATTCCTTCTACTAAATGTGTGAAACTGCTGGGAGTGACTCTCGACGACAGGTTGAGTTTTTCACCTCACATATTAGACGTATGCACAAAAGCGAATCGTAAAATAAATGCCTTATTACGAATTCGCTCTTACTTAAGTTTGCCAAAGGTAACAATGCTATGCAATGCATATGTTCTATCCTGCTTTAGATACTGTCCGCTAGTTTGGATGTTCTGCTCAAAGAGGGATTCGGCAAAAATTGAATCCACGCACATCCCAGCTTTGAGAACAGTAAATCTAGATTTTGTCACACCCAAGGAGAAGGTCCTGGAGACATATAATGTTGTGTCAATACACAAAACAAATTTGATGTTACTTGCCACTGAAGTATAAGTCGATTTTCCGATTAAATCCAAGTTTTATGTGGGATTTTTTTGTTTTAAAGTCTGTTGTTTATAACATGCGTCATGGAACTCTATTGCAGCTACCTAAGCGCCCAAAGGTGTGCATAATCATTTACTATATTGAATCATTAGCTCTTCTCCTAAAGAATAACTTCCGTCTCTGAATGATACTCGTTTCAGGCGTAGAGAAAAGTTTTCCAAATACGGTGGTTCGAAAACGATTCTACCAGAGGTATTATCAGATACTTATGCACGGCAAGTTTCCCATGAAAGAGCCGAAGTCGTGCTTAGTTGGATCATCAGACAGCGGTAAAACAAGTTGGTTTTTGCCCATTTCAAGGTATATAATTGATTATTGCTTGTTCTCTAGTTCTCTCAGATTTGTTCTTACTTTTGAATATTAAAAGCTTCATTTTAGGTATTATTCCCTTTGAAGACCGAACGTTTTCTGACCACATGATAAACAAGAATTCTCAAGTGGTGTTTATGGAAGAATGGACGTCCAACAGTCTTTCGTGTGAAGATGCTAAAAGAATCTTGCAAGGTAACTTCTACCTTTCAAACACGAAATCCTGAAACACGGGACTAATTGCTTGAATTTCGTTTTGATCTTTTTGAAGGTGGTTTGATTATGGTTCCACAAAAGCACAAAGAAACATCGCGATTTATTTATAACAGCAGTTTTTTCATTACCACAAATATTTACCCTGACTTTGGTGATAACGGTGATGGAGAAGCAGTCCGTAAAAGACTCGAAGTTTTTAACAATAAAGCATTAACAAAAAAAGATGGAAGTGTATCCGGTGAGGACTGTGCTTTTAAATTTCAGTAGATTTGTGACCTTTGCAAGGTAAATACAATGTTTGAATTTTCAATTTTAATTTCTAGCTTGGCTTCGGCGACATTGCATAGAGGTGTTTTATTATTTGGCTAACGAATTAAAAGATACACCCATATTTGCCACAACAAACAACGAGAAAGAGATTGGTGCAATTTGTAACGATTTTAATTGCGATCCTACAGCAATGATGTCCAGAAATGGTGAATTTATATATCCTCAGGTCCCAAGTGTTAATTCGGAAACCGAAAATACCATAATAATATCCTACAAGGCAGTGGCGCATGCAGTTTTAGAAGCTGATTAATCAAAAGGAAATTTGTATCAGCTTTTGTCAATAGAAAATGATCATTTGGATTTTAGAAGGGAAACATATGACGTGCAATACACGGAGAACGTACTGCTATTGATGATGTAATGAAGTTTCTTGGTATCCAACTTTGATGATAAAGTGTTCAAGGTATATGAAATGCGCAAAACCGTGGGTTGGAGTGAATCCGATTCTCTGTATGACGCTTTACATGAACGGTTATGAAAGGAAACCCCTCTAAAAAAATGTATTCAAACACAGATTTCCAAATTGGGAAACAAGAATTAAAGCACTAGAAAACGTAGAACCAGAAAATGATACTTTGCTGGAAACAGAGAGTCAGCCAAACGATAATGGCAATGACGTCGATATATTCGTGCCAATTGAAAATCCTCAGGATTGTATATTGAAAAGAAAGCCTTTTACTACTCGTTTAATTCCAATTGTTATTAGTGATGATGAAAATGAAAAGGAAGACGTCAAACCATTTAAAAGGTTTCAAGCTAATAAAATACAAGATCAAATTGTAATAAGTTTCGATGAAATATAGAATATCAAAATATTTTTCATCCAATCCTCTTCCCGCTTACACAGGTTAAAATGCAGAATAAATCAGTAACCAATACAAACAATAGGAAATAACGAAGACACAGATTCTTTAACAAATTCTTATTCCCCACATCAACGTTCTTATCACCCCTTATCCCCTCTTGTCCCCATTTGTGCCCTCTTGTCCCCCTTATTCCTTGTATCCTTAAGAAAATGATATCGTCTCAACTCCGACTTATATCAGACTTAAGCAAGTATGAGCACTTAAATATTCTTATTCCCCACATCAGCGTTCTTATCACCCCTTATAACATCTTATCCCCCGTTATTCCCTATGTCCTAAATCAGCTGTTACCTTAGACAACCAAACATTGGCGTCATCACGTATTGACTTCTCAGCTGATTCTTGTTACAGCTTGCTACATTTAGTTATATGTTCTTACATGTTGTTACAGGTTTATAAGGAAGAAAGTACCTAATTACGTCAAAGCGTATCTACCTCATGAGTCAGCTGTTTTCAGACTCAGCTGATGTCTCTTGTCGTGTGAAGTCATGGTGAATGGCGTTAGCAAAGCAACTTATTCCTGGTAAACTTGTGACTAGTTGTAGCAAAATGTTAGTAGATGTAACTTGATGTAACAAGAATCAGCAGACATAGAAACTCGATGCAGCTAGAAACAATTATTTAGCATAGATATAACATGTATTGGAACCTTGTGAATGTTTATAGGGAAGTGCAACACATACTGTATTTTGTCAGGATTTTCCATTAAAAATAATTTTACAAACATATTTTACAAAAACAATAGTGGTAGAAATTCTCGTTAAATTACAGAATATGAGCTTTACAGATTACGTTTCTATTGTTAATAGGAATGGATAAACAATAATTTAGCTCAGCTGGCAAACTGCTTTGATATTTATTGTATATCAAAAATTAGTAATCACATATGCGTAGAGAAGAAAACATTGATTCATTAATTACAACACTAAGCAACTTGTCTGCTTTGTATATTTTCATTCATGTATATAGGTGACTGATGTTTCTCAGGGTTATCTTACCATCACAGAGTGAAAGCATCTTGCGGAAAACCAAAACATACTAATTTTATAGAAGTCCAAATCATTAAAATCAAAAAACGTATTCAAAATACAAGCTTTAGTGTCATACATTAATAGTAAAGTACTTTACCCAACTTATATGCTAAATTTATTACTAACATAAAACTAATGAAAAAGTTACATTTAAAGTCTGTCCAACTCTTTGTTTAAAAGGAAGACGAATGTTGAAATATCACGAAAAACGAGATATTTCTGACTCTCGTCCATCATCTTTGTCATTTTCGTTGATCTTTTCTTCATAATGCAAGATGACGGATATGTATTGATTTGGTAACTGCTTGCTTTTGAGTAGTTCGGCTAAAAATACGAAAAACATATATCAAAAAAGATAAATATCAATATCAGGGTGAATTTGAAATATTAATATGAAAATTAATGATTACCTTAAAGGTAACACTTTTAATCTGATTTAAAACGTTTGACAGGCAATCCCGTAACAAGAATTCGATGTCCTTCATCAAACTGGGTCGAACTCGCTCCATTTCATCAACACGAATCCTGTGAACCGATTTAAAAGCATCTTCAAATACCTTTTGAGTAATACTCATTACATCTGGTAACTAAAAATTAAAAGTCAGCTCCAAGAATAATGAAATTAAGAATAATTTGTCAAGAAACAAAATTAGTTAGCTACATCACAAAACTGCTGAAGATTTTGACTTACGTTCAATCTGCTCAAAGATACTTTTGAGTTCGAGCATTCATTTCTAAGTAATAGAGTTGATTTGGCCACGCGTCTCTAATACAAAAAAACTGTGAAATTATTGATGCACAAGCTTATTAAAATGCCATCTAGAAGAAAGTATACTTACAAACTCTTTCTTTGTTTTTTCGGTTTGCGCCATGCATTCCCGTATGCTGCTTTGTAGGTAAGCCAATACTTTATCGTTCTGCGTGTTGGTATTTTTAGAGTATGTGGAATATACAGTTTCAATTGATACCAGAATAGTTATAACAACTAAACGGAAGGGAGATGTTAAGGAAAGCAAATGATTACAAGTAAATCTTACTGTTTCTATGTTAAGAAATGTTGCTCACCAATAACTTTCAGTAGATTTGCCATTATCTTGAATTTCAAGATTGTTCTATGCGGTGTCTATGTCCAGATACAAATTTTTCCAACTTTGTCAAGTGAATTATCATGCTCATGCTATGGGTTTTTATACTCGTCACGATGTAATAGATTTGAACATTTAAAAGACATTCAAGGAAAACTATTTTACTAAGTTGGTCCTTTTAAGGGCCATTTGTTTGATGAGTTTGAAAGTGTTGAGTCAGTTGTTGCTTTATTTTCGTCTGTTCCTCCCTATTCGATATTGCTGATTAATTTTTGGACCACTTTATTATTTTTCTGAGAACGGTTCTTATTATGTATTTTTAGCTTTAGTCCACCATTATGCATCTTTTACTCTGCTGTGAATGTTGCCATGAAACAATGGGTATTGGAAAACGATCCATTCCATTTGGTTTCTTTTCCTATTTTCTGTGAGGATTCTCGTCAATTTCAAAGAAGACACCTGACGTTTACTGAATTAGTCAACAGATCGAAATTTGTCGTTTTGGTGTATTATTTTATTAAGATAGAAATACGGCAAATAGATATATTGGTGTGTATTAATATGTATTATGTGTTATATGTTCTTGGAAAAGCTTCTCTAAATGACAATTGTCTTTTGACTTTTCGAATAGAAGCGTTATCTAGTATTGTGATATTATTTGCATGGGTGCATTTTTACATGGATTAAATCTAAGATGACAGAATTTATTTATTGCATCGAACGTCATCTCATTTATTTGTTATTAGTGATATTATTGTATATATAGAAAATAGTGAATAGAAAATAGAAGTTGTAATAGGAAAGGAAACGAATAGTTATCTTTGATGACAAGGAATGTAATTATAATGAATTAATATATAAAAATGAGCGATTAAGAGGTTTTTGACAGTTTCAGAATGATAAACTAACAACTTTTGGCGTTATGCAAGCACTATTTAGCAACTTAATTGGATACTTTACGAACAAAACATGAAAATAATTGTAATTAGAATTAGAGAATAATAACTGAAATAAGATTACCGTTAGGAATGAATTATAAGTGAAGGATTGCATGTTTTTTGAGCTTATAAGTTAGAAACTACTTTTGCAGGGGCATAGGAAGTATATTTGGATTTGGAGAGCAATAGATTTGTCACTGTCCTAGGTGCCAGTTTGTTGTTCGATGTCTTCCTGGTCATTGAGTATTATACAAATCAAAATATCTGACTCTGTTCACGTTAACTAGTTTTCATTCGTTGTTGTAAAATTTATCTGCTTTTAAATTTTTTCTTCATCTCTAAGAATCGCCTTCAATATTTCGTTGTTTTTGGAATAACGGCAACAACCGGCTTCTTCGTTAAGTGCAATGCAGCTATAATCCATTTTGGACGGAATTGAAAGTATGAATATCCTTGATTCTAGATTATAATAACAAGAACTATTAATTCACTATAAATTTTGCTAAAACACCAAGGAGTGTACATTTCTTTTCCCGATTTCCCAGGCATTTATATGGGATAATCTTAAGTTTCTAAAGTCAAGGTCTAGATACCTGTTAAGATGAAAATAACAAAAAATATATGTATCAGTGTGAGTAACTAAAATTTGGTATAAATATGTAAGATATAATTCTAAACCATAGATTAAAAACATCCCCTGCGAAGAGAATTTGTATGATGTAGCGCCTTTAAATGATTATAATTGGAAACCAAACATTTAGAATTTTGCAATCTGATTGCAATCTCAATCCTTTGGTGTTATTATTTCTCTAAATTAAAGTGCAGTACCAAGTAATAAAATATATAAAGTTTTTACGTATCATAAATTGAAATCTTCTTTTAATTTTCATAAACAGAAGATATTTGAGTGAAAATCTGTAATCAAGAAGTCTCTATGAGCATTCCGGGAATGATATATTGATAGCTATTGACAAACTTCTTACCAAACACAGTAGTTGAAGAGATTGACAGAATGGGAGTATAGATAAAGGTTAAAAGAAAGATTTTAATTCATTCATTCTGGTTTGTAATGAATGATTTTCGGTTTTTGAAGATTTTTTAATTTATGTGGATTCTTAATAAATAGAAACTGTCAAGAACTTCAAGAAACAAATGCTTAAGAATTTGAGCTATCAACGGAAGGAAATATAAATGAATATGATTACTGTTTATCGACCCAAACTGTAATGGAAGTTTCCAGTAAAATATTTCTTCCATAAAATGACACTCTGCATGATAGATTACTTTTATTTACATCCTTAGGAAGACATCTTCTATTACATCTTTGCGAAGAAATCTTTCATTACAGCATTACGAAGACATCCTTTATCAACTAAATTAGGAAGACCGAAGCTTAATTTTCTTACTTATGTGTCTTAAGTAATCAAACCTATACTATGTTTATTTGCGCTATATTATCTTATATTATATTGTATATATATATATTATATTATATATTATCAGGTATTGTAGTATGTATGTTTGATTTCTATGATTTATAATACATATACTTTTTTTATACAAAGGGCCTATTTGGAATTAATAGGAAAGTTTGGAATTCTGAAGGTCCCAATAACAATAAGTATTTTGACATTTGCCAGTTTGGAGATATCTTGGAAAAGAGAAATCCTTTTTCTGATCTGCTTTGCATCAGTTTACATACACTTACGTTTCACTTACATTTCAGTTTTTTACGTCAAGTACTGGAGCCTTATTAATTTAATCATTAATAAACTTTTATTGCAAATATACCAATCCAAATACAGGAATTCCAAGATTTACTATCTTTATTTATTCTTTATTCCTTAGGATTACATGAAAATTTAAATATAAAACATTTGAAGAATTATAAAATTAGCAATAGACGTACTGCGTCAAGTTGAAGTCATAAATAAACAAAACTTTATTCTTAAATAGTATTTAAAATAGCGCTACAAATTTAAGTAGTGAGCATTTAGAAAAGAAGTTCAAAAAATATCAGGTATTTTGGAAGAAAATATCTCTTATGTTATTCGTATTAATGACTTCTAAGTATTTCGGATAATCTGGTGCTCATTGATTCATTTCCTTCTCTTTGGAACTCGGAAGTTTTTTCAATAAAGTTCGAATTTGTGTTTCCTTATTTCTGCTTTACATTTAACGAATGGTTCAACATTAAAACTAAATAAAAGTATCTGACTTAGATAAATGCAGATCTTTCAGAATTACAGACCTTACCATAAATTCCTCAAGTCTGAAAAATAAAAATGTAAAATTTGTAATGATCGCGACTTTTTAAGCTGCTGATATCAGCAGAAAATCTACGTTTTTGAGGTGTTTAATGACATTTGTGCTAAAGCTGGTAATCCCCGCAAATGAGCATAAATATAAGCATGATTTCTATACGCGTTGATCTAATATTAAAATTTATTCTACATCTGTTAATATCCGTGTTAACTATTACAATATATGTCGAAGTTTTGTCCAGCAACATGTTTTGATTTTTAACTCTTCTCAATAGCAACAGTTTCGCCATAATACCTTCATAGTTCGTAATTTTGACAAATTTAAATGATAGACCAGGTTTTATCTTGTGATTCAATAGAATAGCTGTTAAGCATTCCTTTTCAACGTCTTTCAACTTGTTCTTGCACTGCAAATCTTCATTTTTAGCGAAATTACACTTTCTGAATTTGAACGTGTTAACGTGAGGTCTTCGAAAGCACAAAGAGTCCGAAAAACTTGTAGAGATTCAAAAACTGGGAACAATCCGAACAGTTGACTGTGAAAAATTGATAGCCATTGAACGTCAACAATGCGAAAAGTGCGAAGGACACAGAAGGACATTAAATACTTTGCAGTGGAGGGAAGAGAAATATGAATGTGAACCATCCTCAAAGAATAAAGCGAATATTCATTCAAACATAAGTGTCTGTTAACTAAACTACAAGAATAATCCAAAGATGTACAATCACTAAGAAGGACTAATAAGAATAAGGATGCTGTTATTGCGAATTTAGTAAATGATGAATGTATAAATCTTAATCCTGATATTTACAACATCTGTTCAACTATTGTGGATAATACAGATGAAAAATGTTTTGATCCAGATTCCCCACAAGTTTTGCTTTGGAAGCAACAAAAGCAACAAGCATCATACACAAACAATAAGAGTATGAGATGGCATCCAGTTATGGTCAGGTGGTGCATGTCAATATTTCTGAAATCACCAGGTGCATATGAACAGTTAAGAAAATCAGATTTTCTGTATCTACCTCATCGTACCACCTTAGAAAAATATAGCAACTTTACAGAACCACAATGTGGAATCAATCCTGATGTTTATTAAAGCACTCATCAATGAAACGAAAGATTTTGATAATCATGAGCGTCATGTGGGCATTTTGTACGATGAAATGAAGATTAAAAGTGGTTTGGTCTTCAACAAACACACCGGCCAGCTAGTTGGCTTTTGTGATCTTGGAACCCTCAACAATGAGCTGCAGGAATTTAGAGTGAGAGTTGAGGAGAATCTTGAGCATAAGCCTGTTGCAACTCATGTGATGACATTCATGATTAGAGCACTGTTCAAGCATTTGGAATACCCTTTCGCATTTTATGCAGGTGAAGGTTTCACAAGTGACCAACTGTATCCATGTGTTTGGGAATGTGTTAAAATACTGGAAAGTATAAATTTGAAAGTCTGTTTTTTTGTTAGTGATGGAGCATCTCCAAATAGACGTTTCTATCGTTTACATAAGAGATTAGATGGTGCTAATGTTTCAAATGATGGTGTAGTGTACTGGACGATGAATAGATTTGCACCATCAAGGAAAATTTATTTCATATGTGATGTTCCTCATTTGATGAAAACCAGCAGAAACAAGTGCTTGGTAATTACAGCTTGCATTTCATTTACAATTCATTTTTTTAGTCATTTGACCCTCCCCCACTTCTATTATTTTTTTTATTTTTTTTGTGTACTAGTGGCTGAAAGATGAATTTTTACGATTCATTAATGAATGGAAGGATGCATCTGATCAAGTTCCAAATTTGCCGAAGAATGAAAGAAACGCATTGTGTTTAAGTCTTCAAACTTTAGAAGGATTAAGAATTACTGGTAAGTTCATTATGAACCAAACTTACTTGACTTCGACTTTAGTCTGACCCTGTAAAACCTGGAACAATGATTATGAACAATGAAATTTGTGCTGACAAGAAAAATATTTAAATCTGATAAAAAATACGTAGAAATCATTGTAATCTAAACGAGAAGTAATTCAAGTTTAATAAAAACTTCACCAGGAGTAGCATAAATACCTGCCCACTCTAGTGGGTTGGTTAAATTAGAGGACATGAATTATAACACAAATTGTTCTTTGTAAAGAAAATTGTTAAATGCATTTTAACGTATTTAAATAGCGTTATTTTTAATTTTTAGTTCATTCCTTCGTTGACTTAATACCGCAGCTCAAGATTATGGACGAAATGAGCGAAAGATCCAGGTTATGAAGTCTGGAATGATAAAAGTGATGAGTGGAAATACACGTGGCAGAACACAAAACCAAGCTATCGATATTCATGATACAACATTGCCACCAATGAAAAAGAAAAATTGACTATGTATATATCAAGATCAATGTTTTTTTCAAATGCAGTGTTAGTATATAATAATTCGAATCGCCAAATTGCTCTTCCCAAATTCAAAACTCTCAGCATTGTAACAAATTTGAGACTAAGGCTGTGTTTTCTTTCCCCTGATTTTACTGGGTTGTGGAATAGAAGCCTTCTCCTTAAACCTCGTTCATCGTTTGAAGGCAAGAACGAATTGGAGGGTTATCAGGGTTGACATTATTTGATTAATTGAACAGATTTTGATTTAAACGGCCAATTGTGAAAATATGGAAAACCCGATCGAATTCTCTGTTAACATAATTCAATTTGTAGTAAAAAATACATTCCGTTTAATTAATAATGGACATCGCAAGTTAGATAAGATCAAGATAAGCAGGAGTCTCCCCATGCTTCTTTTCCTTTGCAAGTGTCAACTTTCATGTTTCTTGTTTGCGCATGTACTTAATGTTGTTCCGTGGATAATTCGCCGCATAAATTTAATGGTGGGATGAGCCACGAATCATGTGATCATATGATTAACCAACAAAATTATTAGTGGACATAGCCAACCCTTACGCTCACTGGACCCAGACAAAGTTAACAAGGTTCACTCTACTTACTAATCGATGGTTAGAAATCGTTAAGCCGAATCTCCACTAGGCGGAAAATGTCGCGGCGCGAGATTTTTCCCTGTTCGACACATGCGCAGTAGCCACTAATGTTATGTAAGTCGCGGAGGAAAATGTAGATGCTACGAAGAGAAACCATTTCTACATTTCGCTGCAGCGATAAAAACTGCCCGCTGCGACATTTTCCGCGTAGTGGAGATTCGCCTTTAGATCATTAAATGGTTACGAATTTTTTTGGGAAAAACGAATAAAAATGAGAAAATTTTCCAAATAATTGACCCTTTGCGAAATGATCATGATTACGTTAGAATTTCTTCAATTCCTCGGAAATCTAGACACTAACAACTGCTTACATTGCCAGGGATCAAATCTTGTGTACTCAATGTTTACATTGCTGGAATATCTCAAGAACTTAGGAACAATGAAAAAAGAAAACACTCTCCGAATCATCCAAAACAATGGGGAAACTGAAAAGTGAAGCTGTTTATTAGTTTTTATCTTACAAGATTGAAAGTATACCAGCATACAAATTTGTATCAAAAATGAAACAGAAATACAATAAAAAATAAATTTTTTATAGAGACTTTCTCTTACAATAAAAAATGGTTAACTCATACCATCATTATGGTCCATGCTGCAAAGTTGAAAAATCTTGGGAAAAGTCAGTGGAAAGTTTTTTGTTGGTAATGATTTTTATAAATTTAAATGAAATCAAGGCCATCTCCCATAGCATAAATATAGAAAACATGAAGTCACCTATATTTGTAGAATATTATATAGAATCTTATATAATTTTCACAAATAACGCTAATCTTTTTTGCTACACGTTGAACTTGGGATAGACTTTCTCATTGCAGGCATTGCTTTAATGTCAATTTTAGTCTTGGATGTCTTGTTTTCTGATTGCTTCATCTTTCACCCATGCTTTCACGAAAGCATTTCCTCGAATTGATATCCATTTATGGAAAACCATTGCTCTCAACTTATCACATAGTTCTTTATTTTCAACTTCTCGGGTGGTATTTGTCCATGAAGAAATCACAAAGTTATTTAGTTCCAGTTTCTTAAAAATGATGTCACGTAGATTTTAATTTGCATACCATCAGTGATGTGTTCTACGTATGAAGATGTAAAATTCATCATTTACAATGAAAAGACCTCCTCTGTTGACTTTCTCCACCCATTCTTTCGTATAATCTAAAAACGACTCAACTTTGGCGTTGGGATCTGTGCTGCTCCATTTGCACAGCAATGACAGGATTGCTTTTACGGAGAGTGTTTGTTTCTGCTTCAGAAGTTGTTTTTTGATTGAATATGGGATATACCCAGCAACATATCTTAGAGTTTTTTCCTCAATTGGTGTTAACTTTAAGTGACTCACTTCTACAAAATGTTCCTTTGCCATATGTTTGTTTCTTTCATTTAAAATCAACTTAAAAAAAAGTCCCAAACAAACTGGAATAAAATAATCACATGATCTAACTCATTGTTTTCATTCATTGAAAACTTTAATGCTTTCCAGGAATTTACAATATGCGTATTCAAGCTACTTGTATGGAATTTTGAAAACATCTGTTCTTTTGTCATACAAAATTCTTCAACGATGATTAGTTGATGTTCCATCAGCACCTTCGCAAATTGAGTAACGTTAGTGGAATGAAATTCTGCAAGTAATTTTCTACTCAAGTTAATGCAGTCTGTACCAGGTTTTGCAAATGAAAATATTTCATAGCTTTCAGCTGCCTGTAACGATTCTTTATAAAATTCAGTTTCTTTCGAAGATATGAACAATTTAAGGTCCCAGTTTAGCGATAAATAATCCTTCTCCTTCAACTTTGATGTTACTAAAAGAAAACAACAGATTCACAGAGTATATAATCAGACAATGAAGCATGATAAAAAAGAAAAAACCTCATCTTGTGGAGGGTGGATGATGGGGGTGGGGGTTGGGGGCACCATGTATCATTAGTGGATCATGAACTTTTGAAGTATAGGAATATAGTTAAATTATAAAACAAAAATGTACAACAAACCCATTTTGATGACACAGAGTAACTGAATATAATATAATATTGAAATTATGTTATTTATATATAGCTACATGATGCACTCCTCCACAAATGCTGTTTTCTTGCTTTTCTTACACTTTTCCGAGTGCTTCTCGTAAAAGCCACGAGTCTTATATTTCTTCCCACATGTTTTACAGGTATGCTTGAAGGTAGATAAGGCTTTATTTTCTGTGTGTTCATCAGCTACATTTAGAACTTTGATCACATCATCGTCTCCAGCGAAAACCACTGATGGAATTTTTGAGGATACTATATTCTCATTCAAATCAGCTACATCAACATCAAAATCAACAAGAACAATTTCTTCATTATCTAAAATCGCCACAGTGGCGATTTTATCGACTAAAACTTCGATATCTTCGTCAAAATCGAGATCTTCTAGTTGTAATTAATCAATACATTTTTCACTGCTACTAGTCGCAATGTTGAATATTATAATTCGGTACTCTTGCCTGCACGTCTTTACAAAAATCTACAGGCAATCTCATTCACCGAGCTCAAACAATTCAAATACGCTCTGATTGGTTTAACACTCGAGAAAATCTTTTGTTTTAGAGCAACGCGCAAAATTCAAAAGATAACAAGGTTGATAACAATAGGTGAATAATCGTTCACTATCCATCTCCTTTACACATCCTTGATGAAACAGATAATTTCTTGTTTAATGCAACGTCAGAGAGAGAGTTCACTCGTTCACTCTCTCGGTCGACACCACTTTTGTTGAATTCGTTAGACGCTGATATCGTAAAATGATCGTTAAAATGATCGTTTTCCTTTTCCATGGTTACAAGCTTTTGCATACATTGTTGTCCTTGTCGTGCTACTTCGGCTGATTGAAGTTTTTGATAATGTATTCTAGCTACTTGTGACTTATGGTTTTGTTCACGTGATAAAGCAGCTTGCTCACGCACATTAAGTTTAGCCATGCTCTCCGTTTCGATAATCTGCCTATATCGTGTTGGGTTTATGTACTTTCCAATAGCCTGGAAAACAATTCTTCCAAAAATCTCACTTAATTGTTTCAACTGGGTCCTATTCTTTGTTATTAAAAGATATTCACAAATGGGATTAAGTCTAGTTCGAATACAAGCTATATATCCATTCAAAATATCAACAACCCTTTTTGAAATAATGAGAGTGTCAAATGCATATTTATAATTTGTCTAGAATTTAGTTTGATCGATAATACCACCTTCGTTTCCAACCCCACGTACCATCATAACGGTTAAATACTGGTATGTCATTGGTCGACTTGCTTTCTCCATTAAGAATAATACAGCTACGAAAAACGAAGTGCAAAACGACAAATCGTGAGCTGGAATGACTGCAGTCGCATTACTGGCGTTAATCAATATCTGTGAAAATTTGTCCGCATGAAAAGGAATAACACTTACCCAACCAAACTTCCATTTTTAATTGCAAGCGTGCGGGCATTGACAGACCGAAACAAATAGGTCTGCAAAAAATGTTTTAGGGTTTTCCACTAACATTCGGCATTATACACCCATGTGTTGTTTTAATAACAAATGTATTAAAGGCATCATATTGACTAACAAACTACGGAACTAAGATGTCTTTTATAATTTGTTGAATTTCAGTGGAAAACAGAACAGTAAAGACCGTTTACGACATAAAATACAAAGACTCTTTTATCTTTTAATAGATGATTATCAATTCATAAACCTTAAATGTCCCGAGTGTCCCTCAAAATGTGTTCCTTTTGAAAGGAACTTTTGTAAAAAGGACCACCTACAAATAACATAAATTTATGTTCCAATGCTTTTAAATTTTACTTTTACAAAAGAACAAAAAATTTATGTTACGTTATATAACTAGTAGTTATTCCACTGTCCTAAATATTTCTATATTTCATTGTTGTTTTATCCAACTTAGTATTTTAATTGAAATTCGATGGTAGAAAATTCATTTTACAAACATATTTTTAAAAACAATTGTTGTAGAAATGCTCGTTAAATTACAGAATATGAGCTTTCCAGATTACGTTTCTATTGTTAATAGCAATGGATAAACAATAATTTAGCTCAACTGGCGCACAGCTTTGATATTTATGGTATATCAAAAATTAGTAATCACATATGCGTAGTGAAGAAAACATTGATTCATTAATTACAACACTAAGCAACTTGTCTGCTTTGTATATTTTCATTCATGTATATAGGTGACTGATGTTTCTCATGTGAAAGCATCTTGGGGAAAACCAAAACATACTAATTTTATAGAAGTTCCAGTCATTAAAATCAAAAAACGTATTCAAAATACAAGCTTTAGTGTCATACATTAATAGTAAAGTACTTTACCCAACTTATATGCTAAATTTATTACTAACATAAAACTAATGAAAAAGTTACATTTAAAGTCTGTCCAACTCTTTGTTTAAAAGGAAGACGAATGTTGAAATATCACGAAAAACGAGATATTTCTGACTCTCGTCCATCATCTTTGTCATTTTCGTTGATCTTTTCTTCATAATGCAAGATGACGGATATGTATTGATTTGGTAACTGCTTGCTTTTGAGTAGTTCGGCTAAAAATACGAAAAACATATATCAAAAAAGACAAATATCAATATCAGGGTGAATTTGAAATATTAATATGAAAATTAATGATTACCTTAAAGGTAACACTTTTAATCTGATTTAAAACGTTTGACAGGCAATCCCGTAACAAGAATTCGATGTCCTTCATCAAACTGGGTCGAACTCGCTCCATTTCATCAACACGAATCCTGTGAACCGATTTAAAAGCATCTTCAAATACCTTTTGAGTAATACTCATTACATCTGGTAACTAAAAATTAAAAGTCAGCTCCAAGAATAATGAAATTAAGAATAATTTGTCAAGAAACAAAATTAGTTAGCTACATCACAAAACTGCTGAAGATTTTGACTTACGTTCAATCTGCTCAAAGATACTTTTGAGTTTGAGCATCCATTTCTAAGTAATAGAGTTGATTTGGCCACGCGTCTCTAATACAAAAAAACTGTGAAATTATTGATGCCCAAGCTTATTAAAATGCCATCTAGAAGAAAGTATACTTACAAACTCTTTCTTTGTTTTTTCGGTTTGCGCCATGCATTCCCGTATGTTGCTTTGTAGGTAAGCCAATACTTTATCGTTCTGCGTGTTGGTATTTTTAGAGTATGTGGAATATACAGTTTCAATTGATACCAGAATAGTTATAACAACTAAACGGAAGGGAGATGTTAAGGAAAGCAAATGATTACAAGTAAATCTTACTGTTTCTATGTTAAGAAATGTTGCTCACCAATAACTTTCAGTAGATTTGCCATTATCTTGAATTTCAAGATTGTTCTATGCGGTGTCTATGTCCAGATACAAATTTTTCCAACTTTGTCAAGTGAATTATCATGCTCATGCTATGGGTTTTTATACTCGTCACGATGTAATAGATTTGAACATTTAAAAGACATTCAAGGAAAACTATTTTACTAAGTTGGTCCTTTTAAGGGCCATTTGTTTGATGAGTTTGAAAGTGTTGAGTCAGTTGTTGCTTTATTTTCGTCTGTTCCTCCCTATTCGATATTGCTGATTAATTTTTGGACCACTTTATTATTTTTCTGAGAACGGTTCTTATTATGTATTTTTAGCTTTAGTCCACCATTATGCATCTTTTACTCTGCTATGAATGTTGCCATGAAACAATGGGTATTGGAAAACGATCCATTCCATTTGGTTTCTTTTCCTATTTTCTGCGAGGATTCTCGTCAATTTCAAAGAAGACCCCTGACGTTTACTGAATTAGTTAACAGATCGAAATTTGTCGTTTTGGTGTATTATTTTATTAAGATAGAAATACGGCAAATAGATATATTGGTGTGTATTAATATGTATTATGTGTTATATGTTCTTGGAAAAGCTTCTCTAAATGACAATTGTCTTTTGACTTTTCGAATAGAAGCGTTATCTAGTATTGTGATATTATTTGCATGGGTGCATTTTTACATGGATTAAATCTAAGATGACAGAATTTATTTATTGCATCGAACGTCATCTCATTTATTTGTTATTAGTGATATTATTGTATATATAGAAAATAGTGAATAGAAAATAGAAGTTGTAATAGGAAAGGAAACGAATAGTTATCTTTGATGACAAGGAATGTAATTATAATGATTTAATATATAAAAATGAGCGATTAAGAGGTTTTTGGCAGTTTCAGAATGATAAACTAACAACTTTTGGCATGTTGCAAGCACTATTTTGCAAATTAATTGGATATTTTACTAACAAAACATGAAAATGGCACCTAGGACATTTGTTACAAAGGGTCTAAATTAGTAAGACCGAAGCTTAATTTTCTTACTTGTTTGACTTAACTAATCAAACCTATAATATATTTATTTGCGCTATATTATCTTATATTATATTGTATATATATATTATATTATATATTATCAGGTATTTTAGTATGTATGTTTGATTTCTATGATTTATAATATAGATACTTTTTTCATACAAAGGGCCTATTTGGAATTAATAGGAAAGTTTGGAATTCTGAAGGTCCCAATAACAATAAGTATTTTGACATTTGCCAGTTTGGAGATATCTTGGAAAAGAGAAATCCTTTTTCTGATTTGCTTTGCATCAGTTTACATACACTTACGTTTCACTTACGTTTCAGTTTTTTACGTCAAGTACTGGAGCCTTATTAATTTAATCATTAATAAACTTTTATTGCAAATATACCAATCCAAATACAGGAATTCCAAGATTTACTATCTTTATTTATTCTTTATTCCTTAGGATTACATGAAAATTTAAATATAAAACATTTGAAGAATTATAAAATTAGCAATAGACGTACTGCGTCAAGTTGAAGTCATAAATAAACAAAACTTTATTCTTAAATAGTATTTAAAATAGCGCTACAAATTTAAGTAGTGAGCATTTAGAAAAGAAGTTCAAAAAATATCAGGTATTTTGGAAGAAAATATCTCTTATGTCATTCGTATTAATGACTTCTAAGTATTTCGGATAATCTGGTGCTCATTGATTCATTTCCTTCTCTTTGGAACTCGGAAGTTTTTTCAATAAAGTTCGAATTTGTGTTTCCTTATTTCTGCTTTACATTTAACGAATGGTTCAACATTAAAACTAAATAAAAGTATCTGACTTAGATAAATGCAGATCTTTCAGAATTACAGACCTTACCATAAATTCCTCAAGTCTGAAAAATAAAAATGTAAAATTTGTAATGATCGCGACTTTTTAAGCTGCTGATATCAGCAGAAAATCTACGTTTTTGAGGTGTTTAATGACATTTGTGCTAAAGCTGGTAATCCCCGCAAATGAGCATAAATATAAGCATGATTTCTATACGCGTTGATCTAATATTAAAATTTATTCTACATCTGTTAATATCCGTGTTAACTATTACAATATATGTCGAAGTTTTGTCCAGCAACATGTTTTGATTTTTAACTCTTCTCAATAGCAACAGTTTCGCCATAATACCTTCATAGTTCGTAATTTTGACAAATTTAAATGATAGACCAGGTTTTATCTTGTGATTCAATAGAATAGCTGTTAAGCATTCCTTTTCAACGTCTTTCAACTTGTTCTTGCACTGCAAATCTTCATTTTTAGCGAAATTACACTTTCTGAATTTGAACGTGTTAACGTGAGGTCTTTGAAAGCACAAAGAGTCCGAAAAACTTGTAGAGATTCAAAAACTGGGAACAATCCGTACAGTTGACTGTGAAAAATTGATAGCCATTGAACGTCAACAATGCGAAAAGTGCGAAGGACACAGAAGGACATTAAATACTTTGCAGTGGAGGGAAGAGAAATATGAATGTGAACCATCCTCAAAGAATAAAGCGAATATTCATTCAAACATAAGTGTCTGTTAACTAAACTACAAGAATTATCCAAAGATGTACAATCACTAAGAAGGACTAATAAGAATAAGGATGCTGTTATTGCGAATTTAGTAAATGATGAATGTATAAATCTTAATCCTGATATTTACAACATCTGTTCAACTATTGTGGATAATACAGATGAAAAATGTTTTGATCCAGATTCCCCACAAGTTTTGCTTTGGAAGCAACAAAAGCAACAAGCATCATACACAAACAATAAGAGTATGAGATGGCATCCAGTTATGGTCAGGTGGTGCATGTCAATATTTCTGAAATCACCAGGTGCATATGAACAGTTAAGAAAATCAGATTTTCTGTATCTACCTCATCGTACCACCTTAGAAAAATATAGCAACTTTACAGAACCACAATGTGGAATCAATCCTGATGTTTATTAAAGCACTCATCAATGAAACGAAAGATTTTGATAATCATGAGCGTCATGTGGGCATTTTGTACGATGAAATGAAGATTAAAAGTGGTTTGGTCTTCAACAAACACACCGGCCAGCTAGTTGGCTTTTGTGATCTTGGAACCCTCAACAATGAGCTGCAGGAATTTAGAGTGAGAGTTGAGGAGAATCTTGAGCATAAGCCTGTTGCAACTCATGTGATGACATTCATGATTAGAGCACTGTTCAAGCATTTGGAATACCCTTTCGCATTTTATGCAGGTGAAGGTTTCACAAGTGACCAACTGTATCCATGTGTTTGGGAATGTGTTAAAATACTGGAAAGTATAAATTTGAAAGTCTGTTTTTTTGTTAGTGATGGAGCATCTCCAAATAGACGTTTCTATCGTTTACATAAGAGATTAGATGGTGCTAATGTTTCAAATGATGGTGTAGTGTACTGGACGATGAATAGATTTGCACCATCAAGGAAAATTTATTTCATATGTGATGTTCCTCATTTGATGAAAACCAGCAGAAACAAGTGCTTGGTAATTACAGCTTGCATTTCATTTACAATTCATTTTTTTAGTCATTTGACCCTCCCCCACTTCTATTATTTTTTTTATTTTTTTTGTGTACTAGTGGCTGAAAGATGAATTTTTACGATTCATTAATGAATGGAAGGATGCATCTGATCAAGTTCCAAATTTGCCGAAGAATGAAAGAAACGCATTGTGTTTAAGTCTTCAAACTTTAGAAGGATTAAGAATTACTGGTAAGTTCATTATGAACCAAACTTACTTGACTTCGACTTTAGTCTGACCCTGTAAAACCTGGAACAATGATTATGAACAATGAAATTTGTGCTGACAAGAAAAATATTTAAATCTGATAAAAAATACGTAGAAATCATTGTAATCTAAACGAGAAGTAATTCAAGTTTAATAAAAACTTCACCAGGAGTAGCATAAATACCTGCCCACTCTAGTGGGTTGGTTAAATTAGAGGACATGAATTATAACACAAATTGTTCTTTGTAAAGAAAATTGTTAAATGCATTTTAACGTATTTAAATAGCGTTATTTTTAATTTTTAGTTCATTCCTTCGTTGACTTAATACCGCAGCTCAAGATTATGGACGAAATGAGCGAAAGATCCAGGTTATGAAGTCTGGAATGATAAAAGTGATGAGTGGAAATACACGTGGCAGAACACAAAACCAAGCTATCGATATTCATGATACAACATTGCCACCAATGAAAAAGAAAAATTGACTATGTATATATCAAGATCAATGTTTTTTTCAAATGCAGTGTTAGTATATAATAATTCGAATCGCCAAATTGCTCTTCCCAAATTCAAAACTCTCAGCATTGTAACAAATTTGAGACTAAGGCTGTGTTTTCTTTCCCCTGATTTTACTGGGTTGTGGAATAGAAGCCTTCTCCTTAAACCTCGTTCATCGTTTGAAGGCAAGAACGAATTGGAGGGTTATCAGGGTTGACATTATTTGATTAATTGAACAGATTTTGATTTAAACGGCCAATTGTGAAAATATGGAAAACCCGATCGAATTCTCTGTTAACATAATTCAATTTGTAGTAAAAAATACATTCCGTTTAATTAATAATGGACATCGCAAGTTAGATAAGATCAAGATAAGCAGGAGTCTCCCCATGCTTCTTTTCCTTTGCAAGTGTCAACTTTCATGTTTCTTGTTTGCGCATGTACTTAATGTTGTTCCGTGGATAATTCGCCGCATAAATTTAATGGTGGGATGAGCCACGAATCATGTGATCATATGATTAACCAACAAAATTATTAGTGGACATAGCCAACCCTTACGCTCACTGGACCCAGACAAAGTTAACAAGGTTCACTCTACTTACTAATCGATGGTTAGAAATCGTTAAGCCGAATCTCCACTAGGCGGAAAATGTCGCGGCGCGAGATTTTTCCCTGTTCGACACATGCGCAGTAGCCACTAATGTTATGTAAGTCGCGGAGGAAAATGTAGATGCTACGAAGAGAAACCATTTCTACATTTCGCTGCAGCGATAAAAACTGCCCGCTGCGACATTTTCCGCGTAGTGGAGATTCGCCTTTAGATCATTAAATGGTTACGAATTTTTTTGGGAAAAACGAATAAAAATGAGAAAATTTTCCAAATAATTGACCCTTTGCGAAATGATCATGATTACGTTAGAATTTCTTCAATTCCTCGGAAATCTAGACACTAACAACTGCTTACATTGCCAGGGATCAAATCTTGTGTACTCAATGTTTACATTGCTGGAATATCTCAAGAACTTAGGAACAATGAAAAAAGAAAACACTCTCCGAATCATCCAAAACAATGGGGAAACTGAAAAGTGAAGCTGTTTATTAGTTTTTATCTTACAAGATTGAAAGTATACCAGCATACAAATTTGTATCAAAAATGAAACAGAAATACAATAAAAAATAAATTTTTTATAGAGACTTTCTCTTACAATAAAAAATGGTTAACTCATACCATCATTATGGTCCATGCTGCAAAGTTGAAAAATCTTGGGAAAAGTCAGTGGAAAGTTTTTTGTTGGTAATGATTTTTATAAATTTAAATGAAATCAAGGCCATCTCCCATAGCATAAATATAGAAAACATGAAGTCACCTATATTTGTAGAATATTATATAGAATCTTATATAATTTTCACAAATAACGCTAATCTTTTTTGCTACACGTTGAACTTGGGATAGACTTTCTCATTGCAGGCATTGCTTTAATGTCAATTTTAGTCTTGGATGTCTTGTTTTCTGATTGCTTCATCTTTCACCCATGCTTTCACGAAAGCATTTCCTCGAATTGATATCCATTTATGGAAAACCATTGCTCTCAACTTATCACATAGTTCTTTATTTTCAACTTCTCGGGTGGTATTTGTCCATGAAGAAATCACAAAGTTATTTAGTTCCAGTTTCTTAAAAATGATGTCACGTAGATTTTAATTTGCATACCATCAGTGATGTGTTCTACGTATGAAGATGTAAAATTCATCATTTACAATGAAAAGACCTCCTCTGTTGACTTTCTCCACCCATTCTTTCGTATAATCTAAAAACGACTCAACTTTGGCGTTGGGATCTGTGCTGCTCCATTTGCACAGCAATGACAGGATTGCTTTTACGGAGAGTGTTTGTTTCTGCTTCAGAAGTTGTTTTTTGATTGAATATGGGATATACCCAGCAACATATCTTAGAGTTTTTTCCTCAATTGGTGTTAACTTTAAGTGACTCACTTCTACAAAATGTTCCTTTGCCATATGTTTGTTTCTTTCATTTAAAATCAACTTAAAAAAAAGTCCCAAACAAACTGGAATAAAATAATCACATGATCTAACTCATTGTTTTCATTCATTGAAAACTTTAATGCTTTCCAGGAATTTACAATATGCGTATTCAAGCTACTTGTATGGAATTTTGAAAACATCTGTTCTTTTGTCATACAAAATTCTTCAACGATGATTAGTTGATGTTCCATCAGCACCTTCGCAAATTGAGTAACGTTAGTGGAATGAAATTCTGCAAGTAATTTTCTACTCAAGTTAATGCAGTCTGTACCAGGTTTTGCAAATGAAAATATTTCATAGCTTTCAGCTGCCTGTAACGATTCTTTATAAAATTCAGTTTCTTTCGAAGATATGAACAATTTAAGGTCCCAGTTTAGCGATAAATAATCCTTCTCCTTCAACTTTGATGTTACTAAAAGAAAACAACAGATTCACAGAGTATATAATCAGACAATGAAGCATGATAAAAAAGAAAAAACCTCATCTTGTGGAGGGTGGATGATGGGGGTGGGGGTTGGGGGCACCATGTATCATTAGTGGATCATGAACTTTTGAAGTATAGGAATATAGTTAAATTATAAAACAAAAATGTACAACAAACCCATTTTGATGACACAGAGTAACTGAATATAATATAATATTGAAATTATGTTATTTATATATAGCTACATGATGCACTCCTCCACAAATGCTGTTTTCTTGCTTTTCTTACACTTTTCCGAGTGCTTCTCGTAAAAGCCACGAGTCTTATATTTCTTCCCACATGTTTTACAGGTATGCTTGAAGGTAGATAAGGCTTTATTTTCTGTGTGTTCATCAGCTACATTTAGAACTTTGATCACATCATCGTCTCCAGCGAAAACCACTGATGGAATTTTTGAGGATACTATATTCTCATTCAAATCAGCTACATCAACATCAAAATCAACAAGAACAATTTCTTCATTATCTAAAATCGCCACAGTGGCGATTTTATCGACTAAAACTTCGATATCTTCGTCAAAATCGAGATCTTCTAGTTGTAATTAATCAATACATTTTTCACTGCTACTAGTCGCAATGTTGAATATTATAATTCGGTACTCTTGCCTGCACGTCTTTACAAAAATCTACAGGCAATCTCATTCACCGAGCTCAAACAATTCAAATACGCTCTGATTGGTTTAACACTCGAGAAAATCTTTTGTTTTAGAGCAACGCGCAAAATTCAAAAGATAACAAGGTTGATAACAATAGGTGAATAATCGTTCACTATCCATCTCCTTTACACATCCTTGATGAAACAGATAATTTCTTGTTTAATGCAACGTCAGAGAGAGAGTTCACTCGTTCACTCTCTCGGTCGACACCACTTTTGTTGAATTCGTTAGACGCTGATATCGTAAAATGATCGTTAAAATGATCGTTTTCCTTTTCCATGGTTACAAGCTTTTGCATACATTGTTGTCCTTGTCGTGCTACTTCGGCTGATTGAAGTTTTTGATAATGTATTCTAGCTACTTGTGACTTATGGTTTTGTTCACGTGATAAAGCAGCTTGCTCACGCACATTAAGTTTAGCCATGCTCTCCGTTTCGATAATCTGCCTATATCGTGTTGGGTTTATGTACTTTCCAATAGCCTGGAAAACAATTCTTCCAAAAATCTCACTTAATTGTTTCAACTGGGTCCTATTCTTTGTTATTAAAAGATATTCACAAATGGGATTAAGTCTAGTTCGAATACAAGCTATATATCCATTCAAAATATCAACAACCCTTTTTGAAATAATGAGAGTGTCAAATGCATATTTATAATTTGTCTAGAATTTAGTTTGATCGATAATACCACCTTCGTTTCCAACCCCACGTACCATCATAACGGTTAAATACTGGTATGTCATTGGTCGACTTGCTTTCTCCATTAAGAATAATACAGCTACGAAAAACGAAGTGCAAAACGACAAATCGTGAGCTGGAATGACTGCAGTCGCATTACTGGCGTTAATCAATATCTGTGAAAATTTGTCCGCATGAAAAGGAATAACACTTACCCAACCAAACTTCCATTTTTAATTGCAAGCGTGCGGGCATTGACAGACCGAAACAAATAGGTCTGCAAAAAATGTTTTAGGGTTTTCCACTAACATTCGGCATTATACACCCATGTGTTGTTTTAATAACAAATGTATTAAAGGCATCATATTGACTAACAAACTACGGAACTAAGATGTCTTTTATAATTTGTTGAATTTCAGTGGAAAACAGAACAGTAAAGACCGTTTACGACATAAAATACAAAGACTCTTTTATCTTTTAATAGATGATTATCAATTCATAAACCTTAAATGTCCCGAGTGTCCCTCAAAATGTGTTCCTTTTGAAAGGAACTTTTGTAAAAAGGACCACCTACAAATAACATAAATTTATGTTCCAATGCTTTTAAATTTTACTTTTACAAAAGAACAAAAAATTTATGTTACGTTATATAACTAGTAGTTATTCCACTGTCCTAAATATTTCTATATTTCATTGTTGTTTTATCCAACTTAGTATTTTAATTGAAATTCGATGGTAGAAAATTCATTTTACAAACATATTTTTAAAAACAATTGTTGTAGAAATGCTCGTTAAATTACAGAATATGAGCTTTCCAGATTACGTTTCTATTGTTAATAGCAATGGATAAACAATAATTTAGTTCAACTGGCGCACAGCTTTGATATTTATGGTATATCAAAAATTAGTAATCACATATGCGTAGTGAAGAAAACATTGATTCATTAATTACAACACTAAGCAACTTGTCTGCTTTGTATATTTTCATTCATGTATATAGGTGACTGATGTTTCTCATGTGAAAGCATCTTGGGGAAAACCAAAACATACTAATTTTATAGAAGTTCCAGTCATTAAAATCAAAAAACGTATTCAAAATACAAGCTTTAGTGTCATACATTAATAGTAAAGTACTTTACCCAACTTATATGCTAAATTTATTACTAACATAAAACTAATGAAAAAGTTACATTTAAAGTCTGTCCAACTCTTTGTTTAAAAGGAAGACGAATGTTGAAATATCACGAAAAACGAGATATTTCTGACTCTCGTCCATCATCTTTGTCATTTTCGTTGATCTTTTCTTCATAATGCAAGATGACGGATATGTATTGATTTGGTAACTGCTTGCTTTTGAGTAGTTCGGCTAAAAATACGAAAAACATATATCAAAAAAGACAAATATCAATATCAGGGTGAATTTGAAATATTAATATGAAAATTAATGATTACCTTAAAGGTAACACTTTTAATCTGATTTAAAACGTTTGACAGGCAATCCCGTAACAAGAATTCGATGTCCTTCATCAAACTGGGTCGAACTCGCTCCATTTCATCAACACGAATCCTGTGAACCGATTTAAAAGCATCTTCAAATACCTTTTGAGTAATACTCATTACATCTGGTAACTAAAAATTAAAAGTCAGCTCCAAGAATAATGAAATTAAGAATAATTTGTCAAGAAACAAAATTAGTTAGCTACATCACAAAACTGCTGAAGATTTTGACTTACGTTCAATCTGCTCAAAGATACTTTTGAGTTTGAGCATCCATTTCTAAGTAATAGAGTTGATTTGGCCACGCGTCTCTAATACAAAAAAACTGTGAAATTATTGATGCCCAAGCTTATTAAAATGCCATCTAGAAGAAAGTATACTTACAAACTCTTTCTTTGTTTTTTCGGTTTGCGCCATGCATTCCCGTATGTTGCTTTGTAGGTAAGCCAATACTTTATCGTTCTGCGTGTTGGTATTTTTAGAGTATGTGGAATATACAGTTTCAATTGATACCAGAATAGTTATAACAACTAAACGGAAGGGAGATGTTAAGGAAAGCAAATGATTACAAGTAAATCTTACTGTTTCTATGTTAAGAAATGTTGCTCACCAATAACTTTCAGTAGATTTGCCATTATCTTGAATTTCAAGATTGTTCTATGCGGTGTCTATGTCCAGATACAAATTTTTCCAACTTTGTCAAGTGAATTATCATGCTCATGCTATGGGTTTTTATACTCGTCACGATGTAATAGATTTGAACATTTAAAAGACATTCAAGGAAAACTATTTTACTAAGTTGGTCCTTTTAAGGGCCATTTGTTTGATGAGTTTGAAAGTGTTGAGTCAGTTGTTGCTTTATTTTCGTCTGTTCCTCCCTATTCGATATTGCTGATTAATTTTTGGACCACTTTATTATTTTTCTGAGAACGGTTCTTATTATGTATTTTTAGCTTTAGTCCACCATTATGCATCTTTTACTCTGCTATGAATGTTGCCATGAAACAATGGGTATTGGAAAACGATCCATTCCATTTGGTTTCTTTTCCTATTTTCTGCGAGGATTCTCGTCAATTTCAAAGAAGACCCCTGACGTTTACTGAATTAGTTAACAGATCGAAATTTGTCGTTTTGGTGTATTATTTTATTAAGATAGAAATACGGCAAATAGATATATTGGTGTGTATTAATATGTATTATGTGTTATATGTTCTTGGAAAAGCTTCTCTAAATGACAATTGTCTTTTGACTTTTCGAATAGAAGCGTTATCTAGTATTGTGATATTATTTGCATGGGTGCATTTTTACATGGATTAAATCTAAGATGACAGAATTTATTTATTGCATCGAACGTCATCTCATTTATTTGTTATTAGTGATATTATTGTATATATAGAAAATAGTGAATAGAAAATAGAAGTTGTAATAGGAAAGGAAACGAATAGTTATCTTTGATGACAAGGAATGTAATTATAATGATTTAATATATAAAAATGAGCGATTAAGAGGTTTTTGGCAGTTTCAGAATGATAAACTAACAACTTTTGGCATGTTGCAAGCACTATTTTGCAAATTAATTGGATATTTTACTAACAAAACATGAAAATGGCACCTAGGACATTTGTTACAAAGGGTCTAAATTAGTAAGACCGAAGCTTAATTTTCTTACTTGTTTGACTTAACTAATCAAACCTATAATATATTTATTTGCGCTATATTATCTTATATTATATTGTATATATATATTATATTATATATTATCAGGTATTTTAGTATGTATGTTTGATTTCTATGATTTATAATATAGATACTTTTTTCATACAAAGGGCCTATTTGGAATTAATCTGATTCCTTTGGTGTTATTATTTCTCTAAATTAAAGTGCAGTACCAAGTAATAAAATATATAAAGTTTTTACGTATCATAAATTGAAATCTTCTTTTAATTTTCATAAACAGAAGATATTTGAGTGAAAATCTGTAATCAAGAAGTCTCTATGAGCATTCCGGAAATGATATATTGATAGCTATTGACCAACTTCTTACCAAACACAGTAGTTGAAGAGATTGACAGAATGGGAGTATAGATAAAGGTTAAAAGAAAGATTTTAATTCATTCATTCTGGTTTGTAATGAATGATTTTCGGTTTTTGAAGATTTTTTAATTTATGTGGATTCTTAATAAATAGAAACTGTCAAGAACTTCAAGAAACAAATGCTTAAGAATTTGAGCTATCAACGGAAGGAAATATAAATGAATATGATTACTGTTTATCGACCCAAACTGTAATGGAAGTTTCCAGTAAAATATTTCTTCCATAAAATGACACTCTGCATGATAGATTACTTTTATTTACATCCTTAGGAAGACATCTTCTATTACATCTTTGCGAAGAAATGTTTCATTACAGCATTACGAAGACATCCTTTATCAACTAAATTAGGAAGACCGAAGCTTAATTTTCTTACTTATGTGTCTTAAGTAATCAAACCTATACTATGTTTATTTGCGCTATATTATCTTATATTATATTGTATATATATATATTATATTATATATTATTAGGTATTGTAGTATGTATGTTTGATTTCTATGATTTATAATATATATACTTTTTTTATACAAAGGGCCTATTTGGAATTAATAGGAAAGTTTGGAATTCTGAAGGTCCCAATAACAATAAGTATTTTGACATTTACCAGTTTGGAGATATCTTGGAAAAGAGAAATCCTTTTTCTGATTGGCTTTGCATCAGTTTACATACACTTACGTTTCACTTACGTTTCAGTTTTTTACGTCAAGTACTGGAGCCTTATTAATTTAATCATTAATAAACTTTTATTGCAAATATACCAATCCAAATACAGGAATTCCAAGATTTACTATCTTTATTTATTCTTCATTCCTTAGGATTACATGAAAATTTAAATATAAAACATTTGAAGAATTATAAAATTAGCAATAGACGTACTGCGTCAAGTTGAAGTCATAAATAAACAAAACTTTCTTCTTAAATAGTATTTAAAATAGCGCTACAAATTTAAGTAGTGAGCATTTAGAAAAGAAGTTCAAAAAATATCAGGTATTTTGGAAGAAAGTATCTCTTATGTCATTCGTATTAATGACTTCTAAGTATTTCGGATAATCTGGTGCTCATTGATTCATTTCCTTCTCTTTGGAACTCGGAAGTGTTTTCAATAAAGTTCGAATTTGTGTTTCCTTATTTCTGCTTTACATTTAACGAATGGTTCAACATTAAAACTAAATAAAAGTATCTGACTTAGATAAATGCAGATCTTTCAGAATTACAGACCTTACCATAAATTCCTCAAGTCTGAAAAATAAAAATGTAAAATTTGTAATGATCGCGACACTTTAAACTGCTGATATCAGCAGAAAATCTACGTTTTTGAGGTGTTTAATGACATTTGCGCTAAAGGTGGTAATCCCCGCAAATAAATATAAGCATGATTTCTATACACGTTTATCTTTGGCCCGAATTGACCAATTTCAATAAATTCTAAATTTAATAGTCTTATTTACTTAAAATGTAATGTTGGGCAAATGTTCGTCGTTCATTTCACAATCTGGCCTCTTATGCCTCATTTGAGTTCGACAGAGCGCCATTCTAACAACGACACTCTTTCAGGAAATTTAAAATGCGAGAGCGACTTTTTGGTAAGAAAGGCGTAGTTTGGAGCACATTAATAATTCATGACCTTCCGAAAATAACTTTTTCATAAGGTGTGGTCACAATTTTTTACCTCGTACCAATGAAATTTTAGAAAATGCATTTGTGGTTATTTGAAAATTTAATTTTTTTTAATGTGTTAAGCACGAAGAAAGAAGGAAAATTACACTTTGGTCTTTCTAACTTAATTGAGGAAGGATGTCTTCGTAATGCTGTAATGATGGATATAAACAAAAATAGTCTGCAGAGTGCAGTTGTCATTTTTTATTCGTCTAATCGAATTTTATAGAAAAATAAATATTCTACTGGGAACTTCCATTACAGTTTTAGTTGATAAACACTGACAAAAAATATGGTTAGCTTCTAGTAATTATAATTATTCAGATTTTCCTCCTATGATATTTCAAATTCGAACATAATGAAGCTCGTTGCTTAATGTTGTAATTTTATGAATCATTTTGTTCTTCACTTCGCATATGTGATTACTAATTTTTGATATATAATAAATATCAAAGCTGTGTGCCAGCTGAGTTAAATTATTGTCCATATATCCCTATCAACGATGCAAATGTAATCTGAAATGATCCTATTCTCTAACCTTCAGTAAGAATTACTTTAGTTGAATATGTCTGAAAATATTTTATTGTATTTGGTTCTGTTCAATTTCAATTTTTATCCAAGTTGGATAATATTAATTTTAACTAAAGAAAATGCACCAATGTAATATATGTCTAATTATGAAAGTGATCAATGTTGAGATCTTTTTATTAAAACACTGGTGAAGAACCATTTTTTGCGTATCACACTTTATTGGGAGCACAAATTTATTGTGTAAACAAATTTGACAGAAAATTAAATTGATTCATCAAACTTGATATAAAGGCATTTTTTCAACAATTGCACATCAGCGGCGGATCTAGGATATGACAAAAATTGTGGACACACACACACACCTAATTTTTGTTTTCAGTCTGTATTACCAATGGGAATACTTGCACGTTTTTCTTTAATGGTTTGAGAGCTAATATTCTCCTCAACAAATTTTGACATACCCTCTTGATCCGCATATTTCCTACACTTACATTAAGGATTATCTCAAAATCTTCATCAATTTAAGTTAACTAACAAGTTTACTGTCGGAGAGGATGAAGAGCGTTTGAGATAAATGGATATGCCCCAAGAAAGTTAAAACTTCACGTTACTTATTTACTTACTTACTAATTGATAATTAGCAGATATGAAGGTGCAAATTTCATAAGCGTATTCAGGGTAATATAAAAAAGCGGAGGAGTCCAACGTTTTCAGTCGTAAGTGTCGATTAGGTAACTTGCACGTTTTCCTTTTCAATTTGAAATGACTAAACTCTCCTCCACAAATTTTGACTGAGCTTCAGCTACGCCTTTGGATTTAGCAAACTTCTTTTGTTATGAATTTTATTCTTTATTTTTAATGGAACATTACCCAAACTTTATATATTCATTTGAGAAGATTTGTTTATGTTAACGTTCTTACACTGAGATGACAAACTTTCTACTTCTCGAAAGAGCCATTTGAACTAGTGACTCATAAACTTGACAACTATTTAGATCACTATTACTGGTAAATGATGTAGCACAACGTCATAGAAATCGGAAAGTCAGCAATTTAAATTTCTGAACCAGTCATTAATTAAGTGTGACTTATAGAATTTATACAAATCAGAATATACTGGATAAACACTTCTGCATGAAAAAAAGGAATCAATCAACAACAGATTCTCCAAAATACTTAGAACTGGACAATAATGTAATAAATGTTAATAAATATTTCTTCTCCTTTTGTGTAATGCTTTTGTTAATACTCACTATCCAAACTTTAAGCTTTCATACTATCAAAGAGTTTCCTTTCAGAGGCAAATCTAAATGGTATGTCGAAATTTTTGGAAGAGAATGTTATTTATTAAATAACAAAGGAGAAACGTGTATATAAGCACATCGGTGATACAGACTGGAATCAGAAATTATGTTAGTGTGCTCCTCTTCGGCATCCGACACCATGGATCGGCCACTGCTTTCTTTATTATTTGATACAAAAAATTATGACAAAATGCTCGTTTGAAATCTGTCTATTCCTGACTCAAGTTCATAAAATTCTAAGAAATCCTTCAATTAAAAAGATGCTAAATTATCTAAACCTGTGTTTTTGCATGGACGTCCATGGCTTTTGTTCTGTTGAAAAAGTTTCTCAATAATTACATTAAAAGGATCAATGACAAAGAATATTAGCGAGATTTAAATTTATCAGCGTTCACGAGTACGTTGACCCTAATAAATTAGCGCTTCCTCGACTCACGGAGCATAAAAATATAAATAGTGCGTATGCCGTTAAGTTGTAAATGTGAATATGGCAAATGAAAGAGTTTCATGTCCTGAATAGCTTGTAGGTAATGTTTTCTAACATAACCGAAGTCAAGGCTCATAAATGAAAATTAGCCCTAATTGACATTTCCCCAGTTTCTGTATAAACATTGTCTTATGACTAAGTGAACAAGTTGTGCCTCATTCCCATGAACTATTTTACAGATTATATATATTTTTTTAGTTTGATAGAAGTCACATATTATTCCAATTTCCTAGCAGAGGTCAAAGCAACCATGATACTGAAAAAAGTGAAACTATGCTATGATATCAGGTTTATAAAGAAATCTGGGAAAATACATCTAAGTTTTATGTTAAATCACTCATATTCGTTGCCTTTAAGAAATAAGGGTAAATAGCTGACCTTTTCGGAATGCTTTTGTTAACACTCACCATGAAAAGTAGGAGCTGTATTTGAATACTAGTTAAGAATTAAGTTTCGTTTCTTTATGATTTTAAATTGACGCAGTACATCCATTGCTAATTTTTAATATCTTCAAAAATGTTTTATATTCTAATTTTCATGGAATTCATACTAAATCCCCTCACGCTGTGTTATTGAAAGTCCTATATATGCATTGGTATTTCTGTTATAAACGTTTATTAATGAATGAATTAATAAGACTCGAGTATTTGACGTAACTAATCTTAACTGATTGTAATTGCATGAAATGCGGAACTGAAAGATAACTTATTTCAAGATATCTGCAAACTGCCAGTATGTCAAAATATAGTATGAATATAAATTACTGTAATAATATTAATTACAATATTATATTACATTTATAATTATTGGGACTTATTGGGACTTAAATGAAATGGATTTCTATATAAATCAATAATCGAAGCAAGTCAAAGTAATGAAACACTGCCGTACCTTTTTAGTACTAAAAATATAGCAAAGTTTTGATTACATAAAACGAAGACAAATTGAAATTTAAGCATTGGTCTTTTAACATAACTTTACTTCAAATGATGAAAGGTGTCTCCATAATGTCATTACCTTTTCGTTATTCAAAAAAGGAATTGTCATTCCTTATGCCTCCATTAAAATTTTCTAAAAGATATATTCTACTGGGAACTTCCATTACAGTTACAGTCGATTAAGACTGACAAAAAATGGGATAATTCAGCTTTCAGTTATCATATTCATTCACATGTCCCTCCTTTGATAGTTCTTTAATCGTGTTTCCCCGAAGTACTTGGCAGTATCACTTTCTGACGAATTTACCTGCTATTACAGACGTGTTACTCAATTCTCCTTGTTTGTTGATGTAAGTCCCGGTGTTTAATGATGTCTCTAACTAATAGCGTTTTAGAATCAGAATACTCTGGTAGTATTTTTAACAGCTGATTGTTTTTTTAACTTCTAATTTTGCTTATTCTATTTTTCACGATTGCAACGCAAGTGAAAATCGTGTTTTAAATCTCTTGACATGACGCTCGGAGTGAAGGAGAAGAGAAGAGAGGAGACGCTTCAGCTTTATAGGGTCTACTAACTTGGTAATAATTCGCTGAGGATAGAAGGCTGGTGTGCTGATATTCACAAGAAAGTTTCAGCTAAAAATAATTTTCATCAGATAAGGATATAATAAAGTTGCAGTTCGAAATACTGTTTCTGTTTACATGACTGTTGCTTGTGAATGCTGGCCGATGGGTGATCCGAAGTTTTACCATGGTTATGGGGATTGATTGGTGTCTTTTTGACATTCTCTTGGTAGATTTTGTATTATATGTCCAGCGTGTGTACGGTGGAAAGCGTTGTGTGATGTTGTTTTTTGTTTGAATTTAATTTTGATTTACGTCTCTACATATGGGTGCTGCTTTCGTTTCGTCACATTTTGTTTGCTGGTTTTGTTTCGTTGTATGTTAGCATATTCGCATATTCTTTCATAAGTTCATCATATAAATTGTCCAAAAAACCCCAATTTGTGCCAAATGTGAACCAAATTTTGAAAGTCCTTTAAATTTTATGAAAGATACTAATTACTTCATACTAAATTTGGGCCAAATAATGAAGGTGCTTATATTTTTATAAAATCACGAACTTTTCACCCAGTGATAATAAGTAAAATGCACTTCACTTTCCAGTACTGTACACGTTTTTCCTATTATAAGCCATACATTTTTTTCTTCCACTCGTTAATTCGTTTAATAATAATACAATATCTTTCGTTTCATTTCTTCGTTTGTCTCGCGAATCAATCTTTACGAAAACAAAAACAGATTTGTTTACATTTTAAAAACCCTCGTTTCTTTTCTGCACCATACAACTGGTGGTAAACATGCTAATACTTTCTCAATAACAATACCATTCTTCGCTTTTGAAATAAAAACAAACAAAACAAACAACAAAAACAAAAAACAAAAACAAAAAGCGTTTCTTCGCTCTTCTTGTTCGCCAAACAAAATGATCGTTGAGAATATTTCAAACGAAAAACCATTGCATTGCATCCTCCACCGTGGAGACCTTTCATCGTCTTCTCTCACGTACAATACGTGAATCATATAAAACCCATAAGGTGGAGTTAGGGCTATTATTAATACGCAAATGAAAAACCAAATTGGTAGTGCTGTTTCGAACTTCCCTAGACAAACTTGTGAGAAACTGACCGTTAAAAATGGGAAACCTCACACGCAAGTTATTTTACAGTTAATGGTTGCACAGAAGAAGTTGTTAAATGGAAGCAAATGGTTTTTAATTTATTTCTTCTTGGTGGAATTGTTCGTTTTGTAATGATAGAATCAACGATGAAAGTATATACATGAAAAACAGAATGAAAACACGAACAAAATGTCGTTGTTTTTGGTACTAAGGTGTGCTGGAAAGCGAAAAAACTGATAATTGAATTGGAGAGGATTGTTAACGAAGTGGCATTAATTATTTTACTTAAAAATGGTTGCGCCGTTGCAATTGGTTTCATTTGGACCATGTGAGATTATCAACATTATTGACATGTTTTGGAAGAGCTATATTATTATTTCTGAGGTTTGTTTTGTGTGTGAAGCAGTGCTGTGTTACGCTGAGATATTATTGCTTATTTTTCAAGCGAATTTTTGTGGCTGCTTTCAAGAAAGTTAAAGCTCTTTCCCCATTATGATGACTGAATATTATAAGCTATGTTTTTATAGCTATTTATATTTTAAAATGTGTTGTTTGTTTTGTTTTTAGTGGAGGAGGGAGATCACTGAATATCTTTCCTTTCTACTCTTCATTGGTTACATCTACCTATTCTATGATGGCCATAGTCATTGCTGCATCTACATCTTACTTCTTTTAATCCATTCTCTGTTGTTTGTTGTTTGTGTAATTTTGTCTGTGGGGAGGGGAGGGTGTGTGCGATGTATAGTTTCTTAACGAGTTACTGTTTTACTGCATCATATGCATTTTAGGGGAGCCTATTAATTATTGTTACTGGCTTTACGTATGTTGTTTTGGAATCCCCATTTCGGATTTAAGCCTTGGCGCTTATCTTGGTTCTAAATTGGAAATGTTAGGGTACATCATATTTATTCAGTGCTATCTTACATTCTAAAAGAGTTTTTTCTGTTTTTGATGACCATGTACTTGCTTCTGTTCTATACGATTTCTTTCTTTTTTGATTTAGAAAATTAAATAAAACGAAATATATGACCAAGAAAAATGAATGGCCCAATCATGGTTTTACATCATTTTACATACAAGCCATTGCTATAAACCATTTAATGAATTCATGGTGGAATGACCCTTCGGTTGAATCCTGAGCAGGTATAATTTTTTTACGATTCACATTTGATTCAAGTATCCCGTGCATAGACAATTTTACGGTTTCACTCAATAGTTGGAAAATGTAACAGAAACATTTTTAGGTTGCATTTTGATATTTCTTATCATGATTCTTGAGAGTGGGACCGTAAAATATTTTTACACGGGATACTAGTCTATATACTAATAGTGAGTGTGCATCCCACTTTTATTTTAAAGAGTGATACATTTTTAGAAATTTCACGGTCATTTTCTCATTTGACGTTTAGGGGCAAATATCTCGAGAACCGATGGGGATAACTGACGTTTTTTGGGTCCACGATATTGGGCGATGGGGTAAAGAAAAAAAAAATTGTGTCTAAAACTTTTTGGGGACGGGTGTGACGTCATCAAATGGTTGATCGACGATATCTCAGTAACGGCACGTCGTACAAAGACGATCCCATAAATTTTCTTGATCAGCTTTTCGAGCTCTACAACTTAGTGATACTTATTCTTCGCAATTCTATGATTTTGTTTTTCGTAACCCCTATATTTTGAAATACGAAGAACACGGGTGAAGACCCCCGTATAACTCATGGGAGGAAAATGAACTTGTAAAAATCCTTTACACGAGATGCTAGTCTATATACTAATAGCGAGTGTGCATCCCACTTTTATTTTAGAGAGTGGTACATTTTAAGAAATTTCACGGTCATTTTCTAACGAGGAGCGCGTAAAACCAGGATGCTGCGAGAAGCGTTTTTTCAGTATTAGTATATTTGTAGTAGCAAATGACGCGACATGAATTTTTTGGCACGGGTAACATTGCATTGCATCCTCTATGGAACGCGACGAGAACCGATGGGGATAACTGACGTTTTGGGGGGTCTGGGATATTGGCGATGGGTGACGAAAAAAAAATTTACTTTTGGTACTTATCCTTTTAGATTGTTTGATTTTATTTTTTGGTCACCCCTGTATTATATGAGAGATGGCAAGCACGGGTGTTGGGGGTAGTAACTCATAGGAAAAATGAACCTGTAAAATGTTTTTGCACGCGATACAACTGATATAACGAACTTAGAGGAAAATATAAAGGATCTGAATAAAGAACTTGGACCTAGGATTGCTCAGAGGAAAGTAGAATTGCGACAACACGAAAAGAAACACCTAATGGATGCTGGCCACATGATTGCTCACGGGCGCTCATCACACATCCAAGGTATTATAAAGTCAATCAATAATGTGAGTGAAGTTAAAATTACCATGCAAGTGGCATTGAATTGTCGAGAATACATGATTAGTGAGCTTACTATCATGAATGGCTTACGGGTTTCAAACATTATAGAATTGACATTGAGTGATGTAGAGAATGCCAAGATCCACCAAGAATATCCTGGACAGCGTGTCATTGAAAATAAGAAATACAAAACCTAGAGTGTCTATGGAGAAAAGCTGATAGCTGTACCACTTGCGCTGTATGAATAGCTTCAGAAATACGTTAAGTATTATTGGCCAGTCATCGCGAGGGTTAGAAGATCAAACAACGTTTTCGTATCTAACGGTTTGAATTTAGAAATGAATCAAAGCAATGTTGCCAGTGCGTTAACATCATCATTTTGTAAGGCCATGAAGTGTTCATGTACTAGAGATAGAGTGGCGTGTGCAACCTTTGCTTGGAATCAAGGTGGCGTGGATATGGACTACTTGGCCAAACACTTCATGAAGAACAGAGAACAAACTACAGCAGTTCACTATAATATGTTTCCGAATTACAGACATGCATTTTGTTTAGCCAGCTTAATTGGAGATTCTTTTGAAGTATATGGGGGACAGGTCTGGAAACCTAAAGTAGAACAGAAGAATGAATTGGCTGAAGCAATGAAAACCAGGGAAGAATTACCTACAAAAGAATTTGTGATTCAATGGATGAGGCAACAAGATCCAAATCTTTCTAAAGAGGAACTTGGAAAAATGCAGAGTGTTTTAAAAGAACCTTCTAAAATTGTAGTTTCTAACAGTAAAGTATTTTATAACAAGGTATTCTTACTTCAAACTACTTAGAGATAGTTATGATTTTCAAACTATTACTTCAAAAAAATCTATGCTGTACGTGCGTTCATATAGGTTCAATTTGTTCTTACTTGAGTTATGGTACGCTTAAGTGGATTTATTTCCACGCTGATAAAATTTCGCCCTTTTTCTACCTTTCCGCGAAATATTAGAAGACGATCATTTGCGAAATTTAATCCACGCAAAACGCGTCGAAATCACCGCAAATTAATCCACGTTAGATATGTCACATTGCGGCCTCGTTCTTGGAAACTTTACACTGCATTTTTTAGTGCATCAAGGAGCAACTCTTGCTAGTAAGTCTATCTCTTATTTCAGAAACAAAATGAACGATGCGAAACAATAGAAACAGATTTTAATGTGGTAAGTATTCTTCAATATTAACAATGTATGCATTGTTTTCGCTCCTCCTTTTTTCAACGTCTACCTACTCACGAACCATCTCGTTTATCTTTTGAAATAGGAAATTGATTTGGATAGAAACGTAAACGTCACATTTTGTTCGGCTTTAAAGGATAAGGTAACTTTTAACTTTTAAACAATGAGAACATGATCACCCTTTCGAGAAAAAATGGCTTAATATTTTGGTGTCTCTAGACTATTCAACAAGTGCAGAGACACGCTGATTCTGCAAGCGGTAATATTGTAATGGCCACTCCAGAACTGAAGGTATGAATCTTCTAATACAGTCGAATTATGCACCCTTAAAAATCAATTACTATTTTAATTTGTCGTATTTCTTACTTCAGAAAACTAAATTATCAAAAAGGAAAGAAAAAAATAAACAGCTATGACATTTTATTTCTTTTTTATCACCCAATTCTTTGCAACGTTTTTATAAATACTTTTGGCTTTTGATAGGCTAAAAGAAAAAGCTACCCGAAAAGGCGAGCGAAGAAGATACATGACAATGTAATGTATTTGGTTTAGAATTGATTTGCTTTGACTTTTAAGATTTGTTTCCTGTATTCGTGAATTCGGGAAATTATAAGAATTTCAGACAAATGTTTATAGTAGCGTCTTGCCTTGAGTTGTATGAACAGACCTCATTTCTGTGTTGAAAACTAACCACCATGTTTGAAATCAAATACCGAAGGGCGCATTTACCATGAAACAGACTGACGCATCATACTGAAAGTCAGGATGCAACATACATGAATAGACCTTTCCCGAATTTCTGTTTAAATGCTGTATTATGGCTGAGTCATGATAGCTAACCTGATTTCATTACTTTATAACTTCATAATGGTCTCTATTATTCCCGGTACAATAGAAGCAATTTGAATATTAAAAAGTTAGTAGGATAGTTTAACAAAATGTTGACGTTACGTGGATTCATTTTTGCGGATTTTTCAAATCGCAGCTAAAATTGTTCTGCCCGACGTATTTATATTTCCAGTTGATTGCAAATATTAATATTCTTGCCCATAACTTATTTTACGAAGCACTTTTTATCGTGTAAGATTAGAAATGAGGCTATGGTAAATTATTCGTAAGAAAATTCTGGCGAAGAGTATGAATTGAATGAAGAGTATGAATGTGAATGGACGAAAAATATTTTGGGCCTCCGTAAAACTTTCTCCGCAAGAAAATTGAAACATGTAAGGAAGTTAACAACATTATTTCTAACTTCATTCCTTATGTTCTTGTGGTAGGTGGATGCTTTTATAGATGGAGGAGAGCAAGAACAAGATTCGTCTGAATTTGACCCGGTTAGTCCAGATTCATTTGATTTGTGTTCATTTCTATAACAATTTTTAGAATTTATTGAATCCTATTTTTAGAATTTATTGAAATTTATTGAATACAACGACATGATTTTATAGACTGAATTTGGTTGTGGTTTTGAGGATAGTGAAGACGAAGCGAAAACGACACCAGTTAAAAGAAAGAAAGGAAATCCGGTGAAAGAAATCAGTGAGAAAAACAGTTCTGAGGATAGTGAAGACGAGCCGAAAACACCGTCAGTCAAAAGAAGGAAAGAATATTCGGTGAAAGAAATCCACTTGATTCGAGACAAATGCCAAGAAGTGATATTGAGTGGGCCAGTCA
This sequence comes from Turritopsis rubra, assembly GCA_039566895.2. Classification (NCBI taxonomy): domain Eukaryota; kingdom Metazoa; phylum Cnidaria; class Hydrozoa; order Anthoathecata; family Oceaniidae; genus Turritopsis; species Turritopsis rubra. The sequence continues at coordinate 5,953,817 of CM077623.1, forward strand.
CCGAGTACAGGGTAGTAAACGCGTTAGAAGGCACCGGTCTACTTCAAAAGTATTCCTTTCCTCAAATATGTTCAAGAATTATGTATGATCGCAAAATAAAAAAATCGTACTAAATCATCCGTTGTTATTTTTTATCGTTTTTTAAATCGCCATTTATATCAGTACTGGAGTTTATATCAGTAAAGATGGTATGCGTACCTACGGTTTTAAATGCTTGCTGTGACCCTGGAGTATATGCGTATAAACTAAAAGAGTCGTGTGCATAACGCTAATATATATGCGTTGAAAAAGGGACAATCTTCATGTCTTCACTAGAACAGGTAATACTCCAACCGAGCGTGTTGCTCTCTGCAGAAGAGCTGTGGAAACATTATCGTTGTAGATCAACATTGAGATTGATTCATCGCTAAGTTTCGAGATATCCTCATCCCCTTGAGACGAGTGGGGAAGAACCTCCTAATTTTTGCCTCGGACAGCTATCAGTTGTCCAGGTTTACTCGCGAGTCTATCGAGCATTTCAAGTTGCCTCTTCACCCATTTTTGTACGCCGCCTTTACTTGGAGGTTTTCCTGTTGAAAGATTTGGACTGCTACCTGTAAAAAGTGTGACGATCGTTGATATTATCAGTGATACCGCTGTTAAAATCGAGACGATCATGATCCCTTGTTCTCTAAAAAGTGTGCGAATTTTCTGACCTAACGTGTCACTATCTAGTACTTTTACTTTTGAAAACTAACTGCTGAGCTCTTTACGATTACCACTGAGCACTTCAACTCTTGCAGCGCGCTCCTCTCTCAAACTACATAATCGACATCTAACTTCACGTTTGTTCATCTAATTTTCTCTCCTCTACCACTATATGTTTATCCAGTTCACCTAGTTTTGCAACGTTGTTTTCCAGTTCGCCGCGAATTTGATAAAGAGTTGGCTCACGCATTAGTAATGGTACTTCTTCCTCATTTTGCAAACTTTTCTCTATGCCCTCTATGTTATTAATGACTTTAGTGTTGTCTTGACGTTGCATTTTCATCTCAATGGGCATCTCTTCGATGATCTTGCGAGTTGTGACCCTCCACTTGTTCATCCATTCTGATGTACCTTCTATACCGAGGTTGGTCTTAATCGTGTCTTCCTCTCCATTGCTTTTCAAGATGTTATCTCTAGCAAGCTAGCCCTCTTATTTCTTCATTAAACGATGCCATTCCGAGTTTTTGTAAAAGTCTATACGAGCAATTCCAGCATGAGATGACACTATGAAACTGTCTAAATTCGCTAAATTCAGGTCTCCTTCCACCCTCAGTTGTTTGTATAAGCTTTCTACTTGTTGCCGCTTGACTTCTACTTGCTGTGCACCTAATGTGTCTGGTATTTCGAAAGATGGCATTTCAGCGAATGGAGTTATAAATCTAGATTAATCCATATTAGACAGCATTATTAGAGGTAATGTATCATCTACAGCATCTTCGTCTTAATTTCTCATAGTAGTTTCATGATCAAATGGATTCATTTATATCTTCTTATAAAAATGTATGGTGATCTACCCTCATAAGGAATATCATACACGCTTTGCTTTTAAGGCAAATCGACAACATGTAAAGATTTTTCATATACCTAGCACGATAGATGCGTATCAAGATTTAGATGTGCGGATCCCGAATCTTGGTGCAATTGGTGTCATCATCCCAAAGACGTTAAATTTGACGTTAGACTTTAAAAGTACAGACACAGGAAGATATATTGTCAAAACTGTAGGTAAAGCTTTGATTACAAATCTGAGCATTAACTACAAAGGTAATGAGCTTCAGTCTATGCAAGCTTTCGACATATGGCAATTGTACAAGGACAAAGTGACTATCTGCGAACAAAAAGGTACAACTCATTGAGCAAGAGGTAGATCCTGAAGATGATGTAAATAAGCTTAGAGTTAAAACCAGTGGAGCCTCAGGATCCACGAGTGAAAGCAGCCTACGGCAACCAATTCTGTATCCCTTTCTGGGAATATTTTGAGTTACTCACCCATCTACCTTTCGTTCAAATCAACGATAGTCTAAGTTTCAAGCCTGTTCTTAGTGAGTCACTGAATTTCAACATCGGGTTATTCCGCTGAATAAAGATGATACCATGTGAATGTCTTAGCGAGAGTGTAAAGGCTATTTTCTCACTATTTATAGACGCTTATAAACGAAAAACATACGCTTCTGATGTAGAGAAATTCTACAACCCAAAAATAAGTAAGGTAGATATTACAGTAGAAGGATAACTAAACCAGCTCTTTACACATGGGTTTTTACCTAAAAATGTGTATCGAGAGGCTTGGCGATTCTTTAGTAATGGTGAACATACTTCCATAAGTCCTGCAGATTTTTTGCTAATGCCTAGTGCCTTTTTCAAGATTTCCACAGCATCGCTGATAATACTCTCCTTGGTTTAGGGAATGAAAGAACGCTAGCGATGGTATGACACTGCAAATTTCCAAGAAAGCCGACAAAAACAGTGCAATTAACTGCTAACTTTAAGTCTTACAGGATGGTCAGGTGAATTTCGAGGATGAGAGATTCAAAAGTGTGGGGTATTTAAGAAAACATGCATGTGTTACAGAGCCTTGCACAACAATTTTTACCAGGCCTACTGGATGCGGAAAGACAGAGTTGGTTCTCACTTACTCCAAGATGAATTTAGACACAGCTTTGAAAATATCATCATCATCTACCCTACTCTCAGGTGGAATAAGACATCTCTCAAATGTCATGCGTTATAGAAGGATGATGCCATTTTTCTCATAGTACCTGAAGATGCACCCGGAAAAGGAGTACTTGATTGGATCGCTAGATTTTCGACCCTCTTGGCAGATGAAAAATACTATTCATACTAGTCGGCTGTATCGGAGATGAGACCTTGGATCTGGCTTCCATCAAAAGGCATAAACGGCATAGTCTTTGCTTACTAACTCAAGTTTACATAGCTGTTCCTAAAACATACGACGACGACAGACAAAGATGCCCTTTTTCTGGTATCCTAAGAAACAAAAAATTGATTGTTGAAGAAACTGACCTAATAGAAGACTAGACAGTCATCAAAGAAAAGCGGAAGCATCCTGGTCGGTACATGTGACTATAACATCCTAGAGATTATTAGTGTTTCAATAAAGCTTATTGAAACAGCTTTCTCAGTAATCCCTTTTTCGTTTCATCGCAACACCAATAAACGATATGAGTGCCAAGTTGCAGTACACTTCATCGTATAGTGTGTTGCAAAATTGACGTTTATGATGGTATCTAAATAATTTCTCATGAATGTCATCATAACCTAACCACTCTCTACACAACTTGACGATTTGAATATGACCTTCGTAAGTTGCTTCAAACATTACTTCATCGCAATATGAAGCACCCCATTCTTTACACAGTTCACAATCTCTGTGTGTCAATTGCGAGCTGCTTTACACATTACACAATAGTAGGGCTGTCATAGGAAGTTCAGATTGGAACGAAAAATTGATTCTATTTGATGTATTTTTTCCCAGTTGAGAGATGCCACGTCGGTGTATTCCCCTTTACATGTAGTACCTACCAAAATTGTCTCTCCTTCCAACTAAAATACGCCGTTCACCAAATGAACGCACTTACCATATTAGACGAGCAGTGAATACCGAGTTTAAAAAGAGTAATTTGCATTATGAAAGTATTTTACAGCTTCAAAATGTTTGGCTGCCAAAGAGTCGGCCGAGTCAGCGTTTAGTCTCACCCATGTCACTGATGCAAATGGTTTAAAGAAATTGCACAATGAATTTACATTGTACATACACAGTACATATCCAGAATCTCAAATTACTATAATTGAACAGTAATGCCACGAGAAATGTATTTACAAAAAATAACTAACTCTGTGATTCGATAGCAAAATAATATATGGATGATTTTGTTTGTCGGACAAGTATTTTTTATAATAAGTGAAGTGTTTACATTGGCCCACTTTTCGAGAGAATCTTCTCTCGTCATCGGGGAAGTTATAAATGAGAAGATGTCCCTTATATACGATTAAGATTGGATCGAAATGAAAATTTTCACAAATTTTTAATTGGTATGTAATTCGAACGTAAAAGAATGATGTGTATTACGGCTTAAAATTCCCATACCTTTCGTACATTCTTGTAGCTACCATACATATTTCTAATGAAAGTTCCATGCGATATACGTTTATTCCCAATCAGCGTTTGTTCTGAACTGGAGTCGATATCTCTGAATGGTTTTAGGACACACTGTTGATGTGATTGTAATCATGTGGTAAGTGGATACACTGTATATTCTCTAATTAATGAATTACAATTTATATTTCTGTCTTAAAGCTGATATTACGCACTGTTTGCAACTCAACTGCCGATTTGAATTGAAGTTCAAATATCAGTGTGCGGCTGACGATAGACGATCATCGGGAATTAGTGTACATCGCACGAAACGTTTTGATGGACACTTTTCTGCGGGCTCTCAGGAAGTATCCCAAAGTAAAAAATACTCATCATTTTCACAGATAAATGTAAATAATGTTATATGAAAAATACTTGAAATTTCATTATAATGCCAGAAAGATGGGTTTCAAAAACACACCATCTTATTAAAAAAAGGAATTTAAAATAGAATGTGCGTCGTTTGTTATGTGAGGATATACGATATATGAAAAACGCGTTGACACAAAAATATGAACTTAGCGAATTACTGTTACACTGGTCGGTAAAAAAAGCAACTTCAAGTTTGAGAGTAGTTTTGTAGTTATACAGTGGAAACCAAATACTCAAAAGTAATATAAGTGGAAGGATATAACACAAGTCTAAAATCTAAAAAACAAATTTAAACCTAGTTTAGCCGTTCAAGTTAAATCATGGACCTAATTTTAACAAAGAAGCGTACGGTGCTCTAAAATCCTCGATAAAATACAAATCATAAAAAAAAATCACGCAGTGTGCAACCAGCCTTTAAAAGTTCATTAATTAGTGCTGTTTGTTAAGTAACCGTTTCACAAAAAAGTTTCTTAGAAACCGTCCTGTATAAAAACAAATCAAAATAACTGGTGGGTTACAAAAAAACTCTATCTTACTGAAGAAGTTGATAAGAAAAATAATGTGCGTTTCATACGCGAGTGGAAATACGTAAAAAAAGGCTCGAAACATGTTCACACCAACGAGAAAACATAAACTGACCAATGCCGTCGTCTCCAACCAATTCACTAAAGCGTTTTTGTACGGTTTGACAACAAGATGAACAACTAAGAACAACAACATAGCAGGCAGTATAAAACTCATTCGCTCGATTGGATTAATGAAAAACGTGGCGAATACGGCAAGGACAAATCGTTGAAATAACCGCCAGGAATCCCAGGAGATTGGTTGGCCAGATTTATCATATCGAAACGGCTCCTCGAACATTGCATTCAAGTTTTCGATCTCCGTTATGTATTTTTTGTGGACATAATGGGTAAAGTATCGGCATTTGATCAGATAAAATAACGTGGAAAGTGGCATAAAAACACAAATGAAGAATTGTGTAACCGTTAAAAGGCTCTTTTTCAGCATTTTTATTGAAATGGACAAAGTTATTGGAAATGGTATTATCCAAAAGACAAGAAATGAAATGATCCACTTCTGCCACCAGGTGTAGCAAACCACATTTCCGCTAATGTATAAAACGTTCTCGTCCTTTACCTTCTGGCAATTAACCATCGACAAACAGAAAGTGGCCATAACAGTATATCCCATTAAGATAATTTGAATTGTACATTTTCTCATCTTCATTAACAATGATTTGCAATATTTGACATGGTGGTAACGATTCTGGTATATTTTGTACACTTTCACGCAACCATTACCAATCAGTAATAACATCAACATGACATTAATAAATAGAAATTCCCTGATAAAAGCTCGTGAAATTGCAGTTAAATTGTCAACAGGACAAATTGTAGTGGTTATGTTATTCACTGGGATCTGAAGGTTAAAAATTGACGACATGGTTTTCTCAAAAGTATGCAAACGATCCTCTCTTTCGTTCAACTCTATCGTAATAAGACTTCGAATTTGGTAATATGATACCATGATTTTGAAAATTCCTGATAACTTGCTGTTTTGTTTCATAAATTGAATATTTGCATTGATGACTGTTCTTATGTCTTCCTCATTTGGGTACGTTTCAATAATCCAAAAACTGTCATCATCGGTAAGCGTGTCAGAACATTCTATGCTATTATTTCCAATTTCGTTTAGACTCAACTCTTCACTTTGGGGAAGGGCTCTTAACTTTCTAAATCTTTGCATCAAATCATCCTTTATCTTATTTATGAAATATTTTGAAAAGGAGATGATTTCCGGTAGAAAAGTGAGTAAAACTGCGTAGAAGATAGCAATCATGATATAAATGATCCAGAAGCTCGCTATCCTTTTGCAGTAATAGTTTGAAATGCAATCATTGGAGAAATAACTTACGTGGTAACCTTTTGTACATCTACTGCATATGGAACCCTCTCTGTTATGATTACAACTTTTAAAGCTTGTGCACTCTTGCCCATATCGATTGCAACAGTAGCCGGTAGGACAGGGCAAAAACTGCAACAATTCATCGTTATCTTCATGTTTATATGCCCAAAAATTATCACGGCTTTTTATTGCCTCATTACAATTGCTTCCAGGCGGACATTTAAAACAGGTAACGTTGTGTTTCTCTGTCGGTTTTCTGTGATATATCGGCGAAATTGCGACATGGTCATGACCTCCTTTTAAGGAATATAAGCCACGTGGACAAGGCGTGCAATAAAATGTGTATAAATAATTTACTTCATTAACGAAACCTCTCTCAAATGCAACTGTTTCTTCTGGATTATGGTTAACTGGACACGTGTAAGAAAAATCAACATTAGCATCAAGCGAAGCTGAGGAAACCGATATTGATCGAACGCCACATTTCGATGATTTTAGCGATACGCTGACATTTCTTATGAATATCATGAAACGTTTATTAAAAGGAGCTAGAATCCATACGGCACCAATTACTGGTGATTCTGGTGCGATAATCTTCGAGTTCATCATAGAAAGCGCGCCTTTGTCTAAAGTAAATCCATTGTAATATAAAGCACTAGGATTATCCTTAGCTACATTGTTTTGCAAAACACTGGTGGTAATTTTAACATTGCTCCCAAAAATATAAATTCCGCCGGCAAGACCTGCTTTATTGTCACTTATTACTGAATTCCGGATTGTAACATTACTGTTTCTAATAGTGATACCTGCTCCCCATAAAGCGGTATTGTTATTAACTACTGCATTTTCAATTTCAACTGTGCTTTCCATTATTAGAATTCCTGCTGCACTGTTTGCTGCTGTATTCTTTACGATTTCCATCGACTCCATTGTTGAATTGTAACAGAACTCTAATGACACAGCTGTTCCTTGACCACCGTTATTCTTTTCCAATTTAATACCTTTACCAGTAAAACTCGAATTCCTTATCCATATTCCTGCACAGCGGTTGCCCTTATTGTTACTAAAATTTGAATACCATACAGATATTCTTTTGCAGTCATTCACACCAAAGACTCCGTTCGGGAAACCACTGTAAAGGTTAGTGTTCTCTTGAAAATTACAATGGGTAAATGAAACGTTAGTTGATTTCAATATTGAAACTGCTCCTTGAGCTCCGCTATTCCCAACAAAATTTGAACTATTGACAAAAATATTGCTACTTTTTTGACGCTGCGTGATTAGAATTGCACCTGCCGTTATCCCGATATTCTCCGAAAAAAAACGAATTATTTATGAGAACTGTACTGTCCGTGCTAAACACTGCACCAGTATATCCACAATACTGTATGTTTACATTGCTGGATCTTATTTCCAATGCCTGATATTTTTCCCCAGTTTTATTGGCAAATAAACAATGTTTGAAGACCAGTTGGCTTCCTATGACTGCTATTTGATTGGGATTTTCATATCGGGCGTAAGAAAAGTTCGTTGCATAAATTCCACCTAAAACATTTTTAAGATAAACAGGAGAGGCTTCGAAATTGCAATAATGAGCGGTGAAATCAAGCCTGTGTCTTTTATTTATAGAAATAGCGGCAGCACAATTTTTGAAATAGACATTTTGCAACCACACAGAATTAATCTTGTCGTCAACGTAGACAGCCGTGTATTTGGTATTTGTAAATGCGGTGTTGATAATACGCAGACTTGTGTTTCTAATAGAATGTCTGAAATAGTTTCTGTTCTGAGATGATTTGATGGTGATAGCTCCATTAATCTGTGAATTTGAAAGTATAATGTAGGCATTGGATAGTGATATACCTACTGAATATATTAAGTGGTTACTGTGATTAACGGTGCAGTTTGTCATCTCAATATAGTTTCTGTCTTCAGCGTTATTATCCAAATCCAAATAAACGAATGAAGAAGTTGTGGAGATTTTCACTGAACAATTTTCTATATACAACGAAATACCAAATGCTTTCTTGTATGTCACAAGATTCAAACCCACAAAATCTATTGATGATACAGTTAACGTATTTTGCTGATAAACATTAAACAAAGGAAGATTTAATTTTGATAGTTGTGGAGACGGCATGAAAATTGGTCTGTGTACACTTGCTGGAGTCTTTCTTATGTGCAAGGATTTGTTTAATTTTATGTTCGAATGATAATACTTCATTGGTTTTGTTTTACCTCCATCAATGTTAATGATGTCGTTACTTTCAGCAACGTTAAGTATTGCGTGCAACAAACTTTGACAAGGAGTTGTTTTGTTCCCGCATTTTGTATTGTCAGTACCATTTTCAGAAGACACAGTGATTTCTTTACCAGTGATTCCTTTAAAAGAGAAAACATTTTCAGAAATTGATTGTGAGAAATTATTTCACTAAGATGATCCTTCTACAGTTATTTTGGTTTTCTTGATAATAATTTGACAAAGGGCAACATAATGTGCTATCCATGTTCCTTGAAATTGATCCTTATCAGACAAACTTTTGTTGGACAAAATGGGATATAGTTGCCGGGGGATTCGGATGCAATTTTCGACACCTGAAGATATTATCTTCAATTTTTTTTTTCCGATCAGGTTGTATATTAGATTCGCAATTGTTTTATTTAATTTTTCAATTCTGGAAAACACAACTCAAAAATAATAATGATGAATTAGGAAATTATTGATTTCTTGTATATTTACAAACTGAATCGGAATTTGAATGTTAGAAAATTCATGTTAGAAGCTATTTCATTTGTACGTCTGACGTCATGTACTCTCTTTTAATTTTTAATGTTGAGAATTAATTTTAAATTGATACTCGTTCTATGGATAACAATATCTCAAGAACTGTTAAGCCAACTGTTAAAACGTTATGTAATGCTTAAAACGTTATGCGATAGTTAAATCGTTACATGGTGCTTAAATCGTTATGTCCCTCCACCGTTGATTTTAGAGAGTCATTTCAGTTACATTCCCAGAATGCTAAGTAAGCCATGTGGTCGAGAAACATAACGTTTGTTACATATGGATGTCAACAGCCACAGAAAGTTGTAGGAGTTTGGGGTGATGCCCCAAGATTTTATGCAAGGAAACAAATATTAGAATCTTTAATCGATGATGGATTTTTAATATGTGAAATTTCGAACATTCTTCCAGTTTCGGAACGTACGGTGTATCAAAGAATGAATGATTATGGTCTGAAAAAACGAAATTTAACTAGTATTTCGGATGGAGAACTGGATAAGGTTTTACAATCGTTGATAGCTGAATTTCCAAAGTGCGGTGAAGTCATGCTGAAGGAACTGTTAAAGAGTAAAAATATTGTTGTTTCAAGAGGTCATCTGAGAGACAGTTGGCATTTAATTGATGAAAAAGGTATTCAGCTAAGATCAGTTAGGAGACTCCATAGACGAATCTATAATGTGCAAGGCCCAAATCACCTATGGCATTTAGATACGAACCATAAGCTGATTGGATGGTTCTTCATTACGGTTGGGGTTGTGGATGGCTTCAGTCGACTGCCTGCGGTTCTGTAATGTGAAGATAATAACAGAGCTGAAACTGTGCTGAAGTGTTTTAAGGAAGGTGTTTGTAATTATGGTGTACCATCTCGTGTAAGATGTGATCAAGGAAACGAAAATGTGCTGGTGGCTGATTTCATGATAGCTAATCGTGGGTCAAACCGTGGAAGCATGATTGCAGGTATATATATATTATTTTATTTTTTGTGGTAACTCAACACCTTGTCATGACGGCCAATGTATATACGTGACTCCTTTTTGGCTCCAGCCTCCCAGTCAAGAAACAAGTATGCCAGAAGAGAAAATATACAGGAAGATGTTTTATTCTATCCATACTTTTTCTTTATAATCTTCTTTAGATTTGTTTTGGTTGAATTACTTTTGTAGTTCATTGTTATTGAAGGAGAACACTTTTGTTTCTTTTTTATTGGCGTTAACAGTCGCGTTTTTTGCGCGATTTTTGAATGTTAGTGACCTTTTAATTTGTGAATCCAAAATAAGCTTCAATTTGTAAAATTATACATCACATTTTCAGGATAACCAATGTAAATAATACTGTGTTTATTAGCGTTATAATTTTTTGAATATTTACTTTACAGGTGGTCGTTGTGGTTCCGTCAGTTTGGGTCATATTTTGCAATTCGCAACTGGGATTGATAATGAACCCGTTCTCAGTTTAGCTTTTCAACCAACTTTAGCATTTGTAGAGGCGTAGTCAGATGGTGATTTTGGGTTTATTACCAAAGCGAATACATGCATCAATCATATCCTATTGCCAAGAGGGACATTACATGTCAATATCCCAAAGGATGATGATAATATATTATTCAAGGTTTACGACTTTACCTTCAATAATTCATATTTTGGACAAAAGTAATTGCGCAACACCAGAGTCGTTTTGTTTAAGATTTAGCCATGTTCAAAGTTACGTATTTGCAGTAAAGCGGCACCGTTTTAGTTTTTCTGAAAATAGTCATTCGTAGGAAAAGGTGTTTGTAAAAGAAATTTTAAGGAATGGATTGTCTTTTTTGAAACCATCGTAATAGTAAAGAGTGGATTACGTCATAAGTTCCAGCCTTTTTAACATTATTCATAGCCTGCAATTTTCTTTTAGTTTCATATGTTTCCTTTATAGTTTTCTTACTAAAACGTGTATTTCATTTATCCTGGTCCTGGCCAGCAATCGAAGTCAACACGTAAAAAATTCTGTTTCCAATTATTGAAAGCTGAATATGTATGGAAACAATTTAGCCCCAAAATCGGAGAGTTCGTTTTCTCTGAAATTAATCGTCGATTTTATTGTAATTTACTAAATTAATAAGTGGTAAAGTGTCGATTAACGATTTAACTATCACGTAACGTTTTTAGCACTACATAACATTTTAAGCACCAAGAAACGATTTATCCACCTCGCAACGATTTAACTTGTACATAACAATTAAACCATACTACGTAACAGTTTACTGCATGACTGACTGACTGCATGATATAGAATAACTACCTTCTCGTTAGACATGTCTACCTAGCAAAATAGCTATTCTAGATCACGAAATGAATTACTTACTGCCAGTTCTAGTGTATCTGACACGTAATAGAATAACTGGCAACGCAACACGAACGAAGCAATGTTAAAGGCCGTGTAACTACCCCACTTAACGCCAAAATACGGCACGAGATAATGAAAAAGCACTTAAGGCAGTTATGGCGTTCCATACTATTCAAACAATTTCATTCATAAATTTTCATAAAGGAAGTTTTGAAACTCCCTCGAGGACATAAATTTTTATAAGGCAGTTTTGAAACTCCCTCGAGGACAGTTAAAAATACGTGCTGCTATTGGCTTCTACGATCGTAACAACCAACCAGAAATGAATATTAAGATATTAACTTTATTTCGTAGCCAATTTTTAAACTCTGATTCATCGTGACCTCCTACGGTCTCGATCATATGAAACTTTCAGAATCGGAGGGAATGTTATTCATTTTGCTATACTTTTACAGGCGTCACTCAGGCATCTTTTTAAGGTCCGAATTTTTCGTAAATACGATATCCACTAAATACTACATAATTCGTCAAGGTAAACGCCCATCCGACGTAAAAAATAAAACTGAGTAGTAATTTTGAAGTACTAATAAAACTCACAGAATTCTATGTGATTGACATATCTTCTAGTTTCTTTGATTGTCACAATGTGTGAGGAATAAACACTTGTATAAACCCGCCCATCTAAACCCGCCCATCTAAATAATAATCCAGTGAAACGCGAGGCGAGGATTATATCAAAGGAATGCCGACACAAATTATTTTAACAATAGAATTGAATAGCTTTAGAAGTTAGTTGGAAGTCCTTCTCCATTTATGCGTCCTTGATCTAATTTATGTCTCTTTTTCACGTATTTTTGAGGCGTAGTTATTCTATCAATTCCGTCGGCACATACGGCCGAGTTCAAAGTCAAAATCCAAAGCCAAATTTGATAGTGTGATTTTGTCATTTTTCTCTAGTGTCTGTTTATTTACATTTGTTCTGGCAAGCTGGTGTGTTAATTTTATTTATCAATTTCTCTAGTATTTCTAATAAATTTTGTTCACCACGTTTGTATTTTTGTTTGTTTGGTTTGAACTCTGTTATCGAACTTCGAAGACAGCTAAAAAACCCACAGTGAAAACCTTTTCGTTTTCACCTCAGGGTCCTAAGGTGCCCGTGAAACCTAACACAGATTTCTTCTTAAAAAACACGAATATGCGTTGCATCACGAAGGAAATTGACATACTTGGAATTTTTGCGTATGTACTCAGAGCAATAAATTGATTTCGTCACTCTTCTCTCCATCTGGCGGTTCTTTGTAAGACCGTACACGAGCTAGAATTATGCTTACCAATTGTTCTATTTCTTGTGACTATGTTCAAATGACTACGGACCACAAAAATCAGTGATTAATATGTGAATATGGAAACTTAAGAACGAGAAACAAAATCAACAAGAACTTAGAATGATTGCACTGGGAACCTGAAAAATTTGAATTATCAAAGCTATATCGACTGACTGCATGTTAATCCTGATTCACACTTATGATAGAGACGACGCATGCATATCAAAACGTTTTGCTGTCTTTTCCTTCGCGTAAAACAATTGCTTGTTGTGTTTCGTATACGTTGTTGCGTTTAGCTTCTTAAATGTGAATCAGGCCTTAATGGCACAGTTCCCCATTTAGGGGGTGATCACATGAAAAAGCCCGGTGAAGCGGGCTAGCTCGCTAAACCGAGATCTCGCTATCATTAAAAAACTCTTTTATATCTACATGTGTGATCACATGAGAAACGAGCCAGCCTGCTTTCCCGAGATCTCGCCTTTTCTAACCGAGATCTCGGCAAAGCGAGCTGAAATTTTCTCATGTGCTTGCTTAACCGGGCCAGCCTATTTAAGTTGGTGATTGTTTTTTTTTATTTGAATGGAAAATAACAATGGTATAATGGTATATACATTCTTAATCCCACTTATAAATTCCGCATTTCCTAGCCATAGACGCTCAAGAATCAGAGCGTTAGATGGAGTGTGCGTGAACATATTTACAACAAAACATCTCACAACCAGATTCAATTTACAGAATCGAGGAATGCAAAGATATCACAGTTCGGAAAAATCTGGAGACGAAAAGATCGCCGTGATTATACCTCTACTATCTTCAAGTTATGAGAGGCCTTAAAAAGAATAATGTTGCCATCGACTGTTGTCACATCATAGTCTTTCAAATAAGATTAAACAATGGACAACAATAGCACACGAACGGGGAAGAATCTTAAGGGTAACTATAAAGGAGAAAGGTCGCAGGAGTACTAAGAACACTTTTGGCAACACCTTATACAATTTCACTAACTCTACAATCATATTTTACCACTTTACTAAAATAAACAGTTTATAAACGATGCAATATTATAATATATCACAGAGAATTATAAAATACCATCTCTTCAGTGGAGTTATGAAATGATTGAAAAATGTTTAAAAACTTAAATATACTATATAATTTTCGGTAAACAAGTAAACAAGGTTCGGGCACTTCCGAAGGAAATATTTTCCATAAAGAGGCAGCGATCATGGACTAAATATATCTATATTTCATTGTTGTTTTATCCAACTTAGTTTTTCATTGAAATTCAACGGAAGAGAATTCATTTTACAAACATATTTTCAAAAACAGTTGTTGTAGAAATGCTCGTTAAATTACAGAATATGAGCTTTCCAGATTACGTTTCTATTGTTAATAGGAATGGATAAACAATAATTTAGCTCAGCTGGCACACAGCTTTGATATTTATGGTATATCAAAAATTAGTAATCACATATGCGTAGTGAAAACATTGAAAACATTGATTCATTAATTACAACACTAAGCAACTTGTCTGCTTTGTATATTTTCATTCATGTATATAGGTGACTGATGTTTCTCATGTGAAAGCATCTTGGGGAAAACCAAAACATCCTAATTTTATAGAAGTTCCAATCATTAAAATCAAAAAACGTATTCAAAATACAAGCTTTAGTGTCATATATTAATAGTAAAGTACTTTACCCAACTTATATGCTAACTTTATTACTAACATAAAACTAATGAAAAAGTTATATTCAAAGTCTGTCCAACTCTTTGTTTAAAAGGAAGACGAATTTTGAAATATCACGAAAAACGAGATATTTCTGACTCTCGTTCATCATCTTTGTCATTTTCGTTGATCTCTTCCTCGTAATGCAAGATGACGGATATGTATTGATTTGGTAACTGCTTGCTTTTGAGTAGTTCGTCTGAAAAATACGAAAAACATATATCAAAAAAAAAAAATATCAATATCAGGGTGAATTTGAAATATTAATATGAAAATTAATGATTGCTTTAAAAGTAACACTTTTAATCAGTGTTAAAACCTCTGCAAGGCATGCCTTTAACAAGGATTCAATGTCCTTCATCAAACTGGGTCGAACTCGCTCCATTTCATCAACACGAATCCTTTGAACCGATTTAAAACGCTTTGAAATACCTTTTAAGAAATACTCATTACATCTGGTTACTAAAATTAAAAACCAAAAATAAATCAATAGAAAAATAGAGTCAGCTCATAATGAAATTAAGAATAATTTGTCAAGAAACAAAATTAGTTAGCTACATCACAAAACTGCTGAAGATTTTGACTTACGTTCAATCTGCTCAAAGATACTTTTGAGTTTGAGCATCCATTTCTAAGTAATAGGGTTGATTTGGCCACACGTCTCTAATATAAAAAAATTGTGGAATTATTGATGCCCAAGTTTACTAAAATGCCATCCAGGGGAAAGTATACTTACAAATTCTTCCCTTGTTTTTTCGGTATCCGCCATGCATTCCCGTATGCTGTTTGTAGTAGGTAAGCCAATACTTTATCGTTCTGCGTCTTGGTATTTTCAGAGTATGTGGAATATACAGTTTCAATTGATACCAGAATAGTTATAACAACTAAACGGAAGGGAGATGTTAAGGAAAGCAAATGATTACAAGTAAATCTTACTGTTTCTATGTTAAGAAATGTTGCTCACCAATAACTTTCAGTAGATTTGCCATTATCTTGAATTTCAATAAGGTTTTATGCGGTGACTATATACAGATACAAATTTTTCCAACTTTGTCAAGTGAATTATCGTGCCCATGCTATGTTTTTTTATACCCATTACGACGTAATAGATTTGAACCTTTAAAAGGCATTTAAGGAATACTACTTGTCATTTTTCATGATTTGACCAAAAAAACAAACAATTTCGGCCATATACGGACCAAATTTTAAAACCCCTCCCAATTTTATAAATATGCACTAAGAACATTTTGATGGTTCTAATTTCAATTCTGGGGATAACTTTTCAAAATTTGGTCATAATACGGCGTTCACTTGTTTTTTTGGGTTTTTTGATTTAACGTTTGTTCAAAAAATACATAGCTTCTTGAATCAATCACGAACTTTTCACCAAGTGGACACTGTAGCATAATTTTTATTTTAAAAGAAAGTGCAAAGTTCGATTTACTTCGTTAGGTTGGTTTCATTGATACACTTTTTGTTTATAAAAATAATTATTATAAGAATATTTAAGGTCAGAATTACACAATATTAATGGCTTATTAACCGTTTAGCCGGTTAATACGAGAAAATATTGATCGAAGTTGTGACGTCATGCACCGAGCGCAGTAAGCTCCATACGATCGACCGCGGTCAATATTTTCCCAAGTATTCACAGGCTAATAAGGTTAATAAGCCATTTAGTACCTGGAGAAGAATTGATAACCCTGCTTAAACGTTTTTGTTCTAAATATTTAAAAGAATAACATTCCTGTTTTCTTATAATTTCTGTGCCTGCAATGAAGGGTCTTTCTCGTCATTATTTCTTTGTTTCCATTTTTTAATGAAGCCGGTCAATACGGGAAAATGTTGACCGGCCACGTGACATCAATTAACCAATCACAATGATCTATTGCGAGAAGCCTCTACACTGCCGCTGCTGATTAAAAATAGTATAAAAATATTGCCCAGCTTCAACTCGGATTTTTGGGTGTAATTTTTCAGCAGTATTTTGTGATTTTGGTAGTTGGTTACAGAGAATCACATAACACATTTCAACACATCAAATGTTTGTTGTTGTGTAAAATGTTTTAGGATTATTAAGAACATTTTAAATTTTTCTTTTGTACTATATTCACATGCTTGTTCTCATTTTTGGAGCGAAGGATTTGCCATGCTGTTCCAACTATGCACTGAAACAAACAGATAGATAGATAGATAGATAGATAGATAGATAGATAGATAGATAGATAGATAGATAGATAGATAGATAGATAGATAGATAGATAGATAGATAGATAGATAACACTCAAAAATAGAGGAGATCACTCTAAATAGAAAAACCTAGTCAAGGAGTGGCCACTCGAAAATCATCAGTCTAATGATTAGTTCAGTATAAAGTTGATTAGTAAACACAAATGGGCATGCTACACAGGAGAAAGTCAGTTTATGTATCGAGAGAAAAAGTAAAACTGAACCCAATAATGCAAATTAGAACAACTCAATGTAGATAATTCTTCAAGATGAAAATTCTCTTGAAATATATTCCAGGCTGAGACAAATTTGTTCTGAATAGATGATTGGCCGAAAGTGGAGGTGTTAAAATTGTGCTGAGCAAGAAAACACTTTTTCCTTCTTCTCGTATTTAAAGGGATCCTACCATCTAAAATGAAAATTTGTTATTTCTTTATAAACCAGGAAAAAACAAGATTGCCATATCTTAGAAGGTATAAAAAAACCCCAAGGGTCGATAATCAGCCAAATTATTTTTTAATATTGTACCGTCTTTCCGAGAATTCGCTTCTTCCTCATCAAGGCAAACTTCGGGGTAGCCCCCAGTCCCTAATGATAAACGCCAAGTTGATCTATCATACCAGAGAGTTCAATTTGGTGTGAATAAATATAAACAAGCACAGTGAGCACTTTTCCAAGATGTCTGATTCGTAACCTTCGTTATCTCTTCGAACAAATCGATGAACTTAAAAAAACATAATATTTTGTTTGTGGAAATGGATTTGAATTTCATTACACTTTTTTGTTATTTTACCTCTCTTATACTTGTGGTTGATCATGGTATAGATAAATGTGTTTAACAAGCCTTAAAAAGGTCAGAACAAGTGGATCTCCAATGGGTGAGTACAGTCTTTCTATATTCGTTAGTCCACTCATACGTCACACGGCGCGTGGGAACTGGACGCTATAACTGAATTTTGGATCGAAGGAGCGAAGCGAAAGTCTGTAATGGCGGCTGTATTTTGCGAACGTTTTTGCAGTGTTGCATAGCAGTGATTCACTTCTGCCAAAAAAGTCAGATGGCAATCTTGTTTTTTCCTGGTTTATAAACAAATAACAAATTTTCATTTTAGATGGTAGGATCCCTTTAAGGACAAATCTTACAATTTAAAACTGAAAGTATCATAGAATGATGTTGGAAGTTTATCATTGAGAAACTTAGGGACAATTTTAATATTCAGAAGGTTAACAAATTAAAAAACCTTAAGTATTTTTAATTTGGTGAAAAGGGGAGATGAGTGAGACCTTAAAAATGCAAATCTAAGAATGCGTACAGCGTGTTTTTGAAGCAGAAAGATCCGCTCAGTGTGTTAGTGTTTTCAATTTGAGCCCAAACTTGACAGGCAGGCACAACCACAGACTGTTTGAAGCTGCGACCTTCAAAGGGGCTTAAAATCAATTTATGCAGATGAAATTGAATATATTTATATTGTTTGTCAGTCTAGTATTCATAATATATAATTAGAGTTTATCATGTCATAGACCGGTTGTTTTTGTTTGCGACGTTTCGACAGTTACTACTGTCATCATCGGGCGTTTGTAAATGAATGATGTAAAGTTTATATATGTTTTCAGTAGGATCGAAATTAGGATCGAAATTATTTCGGACCTGGAAGGAAGCAATGTCAATATTTCGGACCTGGAAGGAAGCAATGTCAATAATTTGTTTTGCGTAGAGCTGGAAACCATATCGCAGGAACATTATACGATGTACTATTAATACTGGAATTGTTTTTGACACTGTATATAGTCTCTTTGACTTTTCGAGCAGTCCATCCTTTTTCCTTGTCAAGGATCTTTCTATTCTCCCAATCAAACTTGTGGTCATTAGTCCAACAGTGGTCAGCAATTTCGTTTTTGGTTACATCGCCATTCCGTACGGCTCGCATATGTTCTTTGATGCGTTGCTCAAATGTTCTTTTTGTTTCTCCTATATAAACTGATTCACAATCACTACATGGAATTTGGTATATCACGTTATTTGTGTCGTTCATTGAGATCTTGTCTTTCGGATGAGATAATATGTTACGAAGAGTTTCCGTTGATCGAAATCTGCATTTGATGTTGTGTGCACGGAATATTCTTTGTAAAGCATTACTGATACCAGATACATAAGGAATACTAATAGTGGTCACCGGTTCTTGTTCTGTTGATTCTTCGATGTTTGAAGTTCGAGTATTGTTTATTCTATTTTCAACTCTTCTAACAATCGTCCTGTCATATCCATTTGCTTGGAGAACCGATTTGATGTGTTTCATTTCTTCAACACGATCATCGTCATTACTAACAATATCTTTCGCCCGATTTATTAACGATGCAACAACACTTTCTTTGCAACTTTGTTGATGGTTTGAGTTACAGTTTAGATATTGGTCTGTATGTGTTGGTTTACGATATACGTTCACTGAAATGCTTCCGTCTTGATTTCTTTTTACAAGAGTATCCAAGAATGGGATGCAATTATTTGATTCCTGCTCGATTGTAAATTTTATTTTCGGGTGCAATCCATTTAGATGTTGATGAAAATTATTCAATGAATCTCGTGTCACTATAGCGTAAACATCGTCAACAAAACGTTTCCATACTTTTGGGGGTTTGTCAGCGGTTGTTGTGGCTGTGGACTCAAACGCTTGCATGAAGATTTCAGCAACTACAGAAGATGCCGGACCTCCCATTGCAACTCCATCTGTTTGAGTGTAATAAGTTTCATCGAATAGAAACCACGTTTTTGTTAATACAAGCGTTATCAATTCCAAAAATTCTGTTGGTGGAATTTTCGTTTTGGATGAAAAGTTTGAGTCATTAGAGATTAAATCTCTAATTATATTGATCGTGTCATTTATCGGTACATTTGTGTAAAGTGATGTAACATCGAATGATACCATTTCTTCATCAACATTGACAGTTTTTGTTCTAACAAAGTCGGAAAACTCTTTTGAATTCTTGCATCGGTTAGTTTGTGTATATGATGATAATATCTTTGCTACGTATTTTGATAAGTCGTACAACGGCGTACCGGTGCATGAGATTATTGGTCGTATAGGTATTCCAGTTTTGTGTATCTTCGGCAGACCATAGAATCGAGGTGGTGGAGAATCGCTTGGTTTTAATCTGAAATATGTTTGTTGATCGATAAAACCATTGTCATGTAGTTTCTGAAGTTTTTGTCGTACTTCTTTTTTGATTGTTTCAGTTGGGTTCTTCTTGAGCGTTTTGTATGGACCATTTTTTATATGATCGTAACATTTCTGGATATAGTTGGGTTTGTCTAATACCACGGTTGTTCGTCCTTTGTCAGCTGGTAGAATCATGATACTGGTATCTTTCTGAAGATTACGAAGAGCTTTTCTGTCTTTTCGGCTGATGTTGTCGGTTGGTATTTTCGATTGTTGTAGAGTTAGACTGACTTTAGCTCGTATATTGTCAGCTTCCTCTTTTGGTAGGTTTTTGATACCACTCTCTACATTTGCAACAATTTCTTTTGTTGGAATTTCAGTTGGTGTTATACTAAAATTCATTCCCTTCGACAAAATATTGGTTTCATCAGATGACAATTGTTTTGATGACAAGTTCATTATCCATCTTGATTTATCTACTTTCTGTTCGGTATCTTCCTTCTGTGGATGTAGGTTTGCGAATTTTCTAACCTGTCTTGTTCTAGCGACTTCCATCTCCCTTTCAAATGTCTTATTATGAACAGATTTGATGAGTTCATATTCTTCTGATGTTGTTTTATCTTTGATTTCTTGGTCCAACTCTTCCATTGACTGTTTTAATTTCTCTCTTGTCACATGATTGAGATGGATTCGTTCTTGAAGCAAGACTTTGCTGGCACGACGTAATATCTGACGGCTTTTCTCAGTTTTGACTTTGCAATGAATTCTTAGATCATTTGGCGTCAAATTATTATGTAGACATCGAAGCGAGAATCTTAGATGGTTCGAGTACCTAGCGTACTTCGCTCGAGTCTTTTCCAACTTCCGCACTGAAGCTAACGTGGAATCTCCATATTGTGTTTTAATCAAATTGAATATATTTATATTGTTTGTCAGTCTAGTATTCATAATATATAATTAGAGTTTATCATGTCATAGACCGGTTGTTTTTGTTTGCGACGTTTCGACAGTTACTACTGTCATCATGTCGTCATACAATGTCGTCATACAATGGTTTTATCGATCAACAAACATATTTCAGATTAAAACCAAGCGATTCTCCACCACCTCGATTCTATGGTCTGCCGAAGATACACAAAACTGGAATACCTATACGACCAATAGTCTCATGCACCGGTACGCCGTTGTACGACTTATCAAAATACGTAGCAAAGATATTATCATCATATACACAAACTAACCGATGCAAGAATTCAAAAGAGTTTTCCGACTTTGTTAGAACAAAAACTGTCAATGTTGATGAAGAAATGGTATCATTCGATGTTACATCACTTTACACAAATGTACCGATAAATGACACGATCAATATAATTAGAGATTTAATCTCTAATGACTCAAACTTTTCATCCAAAACGAAAATTCCACCAACAGAATTTTTGGAATTGATAACGCTTGTATTAACAAAAACGTGGTTTCTATTCGATGAAACTTATTACACTCAAACAGATGGAGTTGCAATGGGAGGTCCGGCATCTTCTGTAGTTGCTGAAATCTTCATGCAAGCGTTTGAGTCCACAGCCACAACAACCGCTGACAAACCCCCAAAAGTATGGAAACGTTTTGTTGACGATGTTTACGCTATAGTGACACGAGATTCATTGAATAATTTTCATCAACATCTAAATGGATTGCACCCGAAAATAAAATTTACAATCGAGCAGGAATCAAATAATTGCATCCCATTCTTGGATACTCTTGTAAAAAGAAATCAAGACGGAAGCATTTCAGTGAACGTATATCGTAAACCAACACATACAGACCAATATCTAAACTGTAACTCAAACCATCAACAAAGTTGCAAAGAAAGTGTTGTTGCATCGTTAATAAATCGGGCGAAAGATATTGTTAGTAATGACGATGATCGTGTTGAAGAAATGAAACACATCAAATCGGTTCTCCAAGCAAATGGATATGACAGGACGATTGTTAGAAGAGTTGAAAATAGAATAAACAATACTCGAACTTCAAACATCGAAGAATCAACAGAACAAGAACCGGTGACCACTATTAGTATTCCTTATGTATCTGGTATCAGTAATGCTTTACAAAGAATATTCCGTGCACACAACATCAAATGCAGATTTCGATCAACGGAAACTCTTCGTAACATATTATCTCATCCGAAAGACAAGATCTCAATGAACGACACAAATAACGTGATATACCAAATTCCATGTAGTGATTGTGAATCAGTTTATATAGGAGAAACAAAAAGAACATTTGAGCAACGCATCAAAGAACATATGCGAGCCGTACGGAATGGCGATGTAACCAAAAACGAAATTGCTGACCACTGTTGGACTAATGACCACAAGTTTGATTGGGAGAATAGAAAGATCCTTGACAAGGAAAAAGGATGGACTGCTCGAAAAGTCAAAGAGACTATATACAGTGTCAAAAACAATTCCAGTATTAATAGTACATCGTATAATGTTCCTGCGATATGGTTTCCAGCTCTACGCAAAACAAATTATTGACATTGCTTCCTTCCAGGTCCGAAATATTGACATTGCTTCCTTCCAGGTCCGAAATAATTTCGATCCTAATTTCGATCCTACTGAAAACATATATAAACTTTACATCATTCATTTACAAACGCCCGATGATGACAGTAGTAACTGTCGAAACGTCGCAAACAAAAACAACCGGTCTATGACATGATAAACTCTAATTATATATTATGCAGATGAGATGTTTGAGATAATGAAATGTGGTGAATTTAGCAGGACTTTGTTTATAAGTAACTCGAAGGAAGTTTTGAAAACCTTGCCTGAAAGTGAAGTTCAACCAGAAAAAATGTGAAATTTTTCTCCCGACAATTTGGAAAGAACATTGGGGATATGTTGGAACGTCAAAAAATGACACATTAACACACAACATACAACCCAAGCAAGCACCATTAACGAAAAGAGGAATTTTGAACGTAGGTAGACTGGGATGAGCCGCCAAATGAGAAGTTAATAACCCTATGGAAAAAGTGGTTAGCTAGCTTAGAGAGCATTCATATCCTTTCCATCCCGTCATTCCATCGCTATCTTTCAACATTATCAAAGAAACAAAGTATTTCTACCATAGAGCTACACGTATTTTGTGACGCCTCCTAGTTGGCTTATGGTGCTGTTGCGTACCTACAACTGGTCATGAAAAACGCCGACTTTCACAATTGTCTCATTATGGGTCCAAACCAATTAAAAAATTACTTCACCGAGACTGGAGTTAAAGGTGGCAGTTGTCGCGACAAGGCTATACAGATGCATCATAAACAAAATTGATCTGCCGGTTGAAAGAACTTTGTTTTGGATTGATTCTACATTGACCTTGCAATGTATCAAAGATGAAACACACCGATTTAAAATGTACGTCGCTAACAGAAAGACGAAAATAAGAGAAGTATCGGATAAATCGCAATAGAAATTTATGCCTGAAACCCAAAATCCTGACGATATTGTATCAAGGGGAATGTTCGATTCGGAATTCCTCTCAAACGTAGACAACCACAACGATCATTGGAAGGACGGTCCGATATTCTTGAAGACCACGGAAGGCAGTTGGAGACTCATCTTAAATCCAATCAGCGCATTAGATGAAGAAAATTGTGTAGTGAAGAAAAATGAGGTTTTCCCTTCTAAATTTATTATTGAAGATAGTCTTCACCAACGATATTCTAGTCTTCAGAAATTGTTTGGAGTAATTTCCTATATTCAAAATTTTCCAGCAACTGCAAGAAATCTGCTAATCAGCCTCCATCCAAATGAGATTATAGACCCTAACATTACATTTATGAAACTCATTTAGCTGATTCCATATAAAAAAGAAATGCACGTTATTGTTCAACAGGGGTGAGTTTCAAAGAAAAGTAGCCTGCTGCCCCTGACACCCTTTATAGATGATGAAGGTGTACTTAGAGTTGGTGGTCGATTGCGAAACGTCGATGTTGTTAACGAAGCAAAACATCAAATCATTCTACCGGCAAATCATTTCGTGACCAATTTGATCAGCTCACTCTAGCTGTGAGTACGTACTAGCAGGATCTAAAAGGGATCTAAAAGGGAAGAACTTCAGTTAAAAACATCTTCAATTCTTGCATTGTTTGCAGAAAATTGAAAGCTAAATCAAGACCGCCATTAATGGGTGATTTACCAGCGATACGACTTGGCTTTTTGAAACCAACGTACACGGGGAAAAGAAGCAGAAGAGAGCTGCAGGAAACCTTGCAAATTTAAGTCAACAGAAAATCAGTAACTTTGCAACAAAGAACTGTATTGAGTGGCGATTCAATCTACCAAGTTCACCGTGGAGCCTGAAAGAGGCTGATCCGGTCAGTCAAAACATCACTAAAGACAATAATGAAAGATCGTATCTTTACGTTATTCACGGAAATTGAGAATATAATTAACTGAAGACCATTGAAGTGAGCAATGATCACAGTGATCTCATTACATTAACTCCCATACATTTCCTTCACGCTGGGACCACTGCAGACGATGTGGTTCCAAAGATATTTCAAGGCATACCAGAAAGAAATGGCTACTGGAGTCCTCACATTTTTAGAAAACGTGGCGAAAGGAATATTTACCAACCTTTACCTCACGAAGTAAATGGCGAAACCAGTCTACAAACTTGCGAACTAGAGAACTCGTTGTAATGGAAGAAGATTATATATCGATAAACGTGCGTATCGTGGAACTATTCAGTGGTAAAGACGGTGTTGCTCGAGTCGTAATAACAGTAGAAACGGTGAAAGGAATATTTACACGTCCCGTAATAAAATTGGAAGAAGAGGGTGATAACGAGGTTCTCAAGTGGAGAGTCATTTTACGGAGGAGAGCCGTGTAAAATAACGTACCCCTAGGAGGCACGAAATCCACGTCACTTTATCATACAATACAAAGGACAGTTTAGAAAAGGCTTTTAATTTGCGTTTGATGGAGACGAACGCAAATTGTTGATCGGAAGACATATTAGTGAATTAACAACACGTTCTTTTTGATTTCTGCACCTTGTTGGCATGCAACAGTCTGCTGGTCGGATATTATTATTTGGTTTGCACCAGATGGAGCTACTAAATATGTTAATTGTTTTTCTCAGGTTGCTATCGACGGAAGAAAAATAGGAGCAAACTTTTCTCGACATGGCAGCTGGATCAGTTGTTTCAACATCATCAATTGAAAACGAAGTTAAATTTTTACTTTTTGACTTCGCAAGAAATATACGTTTTATCGCATCCCAGAATTTGTCTGAATTTCTGGCACTAATTGGTCAACAGATTTTTCCCATTTGAGATGGCGTCTGTTAACAATATAGTTTTCTGATTGCGCCAATCATGTCATATGATCACTGATTGAAGTAGGAATTACGTCTGTGTCTCTGATGGCATTAGAGTTGATTGTAGCCAATTTATCAAAAAGAGTCTTTGATTCACCGTCTATTCTTGTTGCCTTTTTAAATAAATCCTTAAGACCAGCTAATAAAATACCATCTTTAATTTCCTTATTATCATTTCCTTTTAAGTAGTTATCATTGAGGTCTCCAGTGATAATAACTTCTTTGTTAGTATAATTTGTAGCATATGATAACAAAGCGTTAAAAAAGCTCGATAAAATTGTGATGTAAGTACTTTGATTTGTCCGGGGGTTCGGTACATTAATGCAAGCAAGTTTAAGCAATTGTGGAAAAACTGACAACTTCAATGTCAACTTTCGATGGCTTTTACAACTTTTAATCAATATATTTCAGGACGATATTGAGCTATTTCAAATGGTTACTTTAGCGTAGTGCTAAGAAATACCTGTTCTAATTACTTTTATCTTTCCAAGAAGTACACGTTAATTTTCGATGAAAACTTGAGAGTAAGTCAGCCATTTACATTTGAGGTCAAATTTTCAAATGACGTCATTAGACATGCCCATAGTACCTCATTTACCTTACCTATTAGTTAGACTTAATGTTTGACAGGATTGGAACATTTTGTCTGTGATGAATTGTTTCTAAAAAAATGACTGACGTTTAAAAGTCATTTTCCTGATAATTCAAGTATCTCGATAATTTTATATTTTCAAAATGTATTGTGAAAATCTTTCCAAATAAATGGATTGAATAACGACAAAGTTCGAAATACAAAACTCAATTGTGTTTCCCAGCATCATTACCCACATTGTTTGTAAACCTCAGGAATATTGAATTATTAGGGAATATATAAGAATATGAGAAAACAATGAAAGTGATTTGAAGGAATATCCTCGTGTTATTTTTTTCGGACCTCTATACCGTAATAGCGTATTACGCAAGTGTTTTCTCAAAGTAGTTTCCCGCATGTAAAGTCAACTCTTGAAAATCTATTATCTCCAACAAGCTTTACTTAGACCCTTGGTAGTTCAAGAGAGTAGTTGACTGAATGATGTCTTTGCGGTGTTTTAGTGGTAATGGTCTAACAAGCCGTTTGGTATACATTGTAATACTTTACGTAAGGCAATTAACGCTTACAAGCTTTTTTCCTCATTTGTTGCAACATTACGGATAAGGAACAAAGTACAAGCAACTGGAGACAGTCAAAAAAGCATTGGAGGATTTATCTAATGGAACCCTACTATGTGTGGCCAAAAACTGTGTGTTATTTGGGAAAACGTTTCTCAAATTTTAAAAATTAACCGTATAGTTTTGTGGAGGCGAATGACATACAGCATTCTCTTGATAATGCTGCAAGAGACAAATAGAGGTTAAGCCAAAATAGATTAAATCTACTTAAAAGTGAAGCACGTGATCAAAGACGCTTTGTATAATGCTACTTGAAAAAGTGTTGAGAGAAAATTACAACAAATTAAAGATGGAAAATATATTTTATATAAACGAAGTCTTACATGTTGTGGTGTTTTTGAATTTAAAACATACGAGAGTCCAGGAAATGGAGTTCATAAAACCAACAGACATTAGATATCTCTTTGTGTCATAAATGGTCATTGGATGCCTCCAATTACTCCAAATAAAAAAGATGTCCTCACTTTAGGAATATTTTTACGTACGCCGATCTTTTAATATTCAGATTTAACTTGGGATGTTAATGCACTTGTTATCTCTAAAGAAAGAATTGACATACAGAAACCATAGCCATTAAAAAATTCTCTGGGCTATTATAACAACTTATAACATGCATCTAATACAGAAGAAAAAAGATGCTGCTGAAAACTCTCCTTAAATAGAACAAATTAAAGCTCTAAATAACGGGGCTCATCGAAAACATCTTCAAAGTTGTGAACAATTTGATCAAGGTTTTATGGTCAACACATTGTGATAGAAACATTAAAGCTACCTTCTAACTAGGGTGTACGGACAATAGACATCGCAATAATCTGCCACGATCCTGTTGTAATGTATGCCAGTTCCGTACTTAGCGCCTGGTCCGGTCCATCCCAAACAACACAAACAACGACCAGTAGTTTTTAGGCACTTACCCTCAGATCTTGGACATCTCACATCGCATTTACTGCAACGGTCATTTCTAAAATAATCATTGTAGTTAAAAATTTGTGTATGGAATTGACTACCTGAAATTTCAACTCTGTAATCTGAACTTTGTTTAGATGCATTTAAGCTATATATATATGCTATAAATATGGAAAGAATCAAATATATTTTCTTTTGGCAAAATTTGTTTTACATACCTGATGCCTAGTCCAAGATACGGACATTCTTCATTGCAGTATAATGCATAGTACCTATCCATTGTTGCGTTATACACTTTATTTGGTCCAGCCCATCCGCGGCAACATCTGCATAGCCCGGTTGAATTATCGCACGTTCCTTGCCACCTTCCACAAGAAGGATGACACTTTTCTCTAGGATGTACAGTAGGCGTTGTGGTGGTAGATATGGGTTGTGGTTCAACACAAGTTTTACTTCTAAATGAAAGTATTTATAAAATATTGTAAAGCTCACAAAGGGAAAGAAAGGAGAAGCATGTTTTATTACCTTACGAAATGTGTGTAATGGCATTTCCTTAAACAGTTATCAGCTCTGATTCTGTTGATTCCCCAAGCTCTATCATTTGTATTCGGTAAATATTCTGCATTAGGACCCGTCCATCCGTAGTTGCACAAACATTTTGGGCTGGTTCCATGATTTTTTATACACCAACCTCCAGTATCGCATTCACCACAGCGATAGCAATCAACACCAACACCATGACACATTCTAAGGTTTGGATTGGGAGTGGGTGGTAAAGCATCCGCCTTGTCTTCTAATTCCCTTTCAACATAGTTTTCAATTAAATCTTCAACAAAGTTAGCTTTTCCATAGGTCGAGCCAAGTAAACAACATATCAATACTACAGCAAGGAAAGCCATCTTGAAATCCAATGTAATGCCTGCTCATAACTTGGATATTTATATGCTTTAGGACATGATTCCCTGCAGGTAATAACGTATATGAGTTTCGATCATTTAATTCCTGTTTCAGATAATAGGGCTATCCTCGCGTCATTTCTAAAAGCCTGAGCTTTATCATGTCTCACACATTAACATATGCACAATAACTTTTAATTGTTCCTTTATTTTGATCAGGTTTTAATAGTTTTGATATTACCAAAGTGATTGGCATCCAATTTTAATGACGGAGACTTCTGAATCGAAACTGTTACTTTTGGATTAAATACCTTCGATTCATTTCCATTTGAATCCAATTTTCGTTGGCAACGTGAAGAAAAACAACTTTTCATCGGTGATTTCCAGATGGCAGGAAAAAATTCAAAACATATTATTTACGCTGTAGGAGTTATAAATTGTCCAATTTCAGATCTAAAAGTAAACATTTTTTGTAAATTGAGCTCAATTTATAAGGTTACCATTTTCATTCAACGTGATCCTATCGCACAGCCACTAATGTTTTTTGCTTTAAAAATTACTTCTTTCGGGTGTCGGTACTTTAAAAATGTATAAAAATAATTCCGCCATTTCAAAAGATATATTCATTTTTTCTTTGCTTGCATAAATTTCTTCAACCACTGTGCTTTATTGCATCATAATTTTTGAACGGAATAATTTTTTAAAAAACGCTGACAAGCGATTGTTAAGTTATGTTAGATGATCACGTGGTTATGTCTCCTTTTTTAGTTTCCATGGTTAGTTGTGTGACAGGAACTCTTTATTGGTGGAGTTTTGACATATATTTTGTTCTGAGAGAGTTTTTAATTATTATGCATGAACGTTATTCAGAACGTGATTTTCACACGTTTTTATAAGTTGTTTTATTTAGCAGTATTCTTGAAAATTTTTGGAATGTGTAGAAACAAAATAAAATATTGAGTTATAAAAGTGAAATAAAATTATAAAATTGTTATTTACTTCTTTATCTACTTTATTCCACTAATAGAAACTTTTCCAGATTAAGAAATTATTGCATGTGACAATTTATAGGAAGTATATACTATGTTCAAAAACCAGAAATTTGGAGATTTTTTCCTTTACAGTAACCCTAAAAGAACTTCCCCCAAACATTATTTAACGCAAAGCAATTTTTCTATTAAAACAGAAAGCCAATGATTAAAAAGATATTTATTCTTTAATCTGTGTTACACAGAAACCACACATACAATCAGCAAAAGCGGTCTATCCCAGTTGGTTTTTACCAAGATCTCGGCAAACGGGCCGGAAATTCTTTAATGGCTGTCCTAGTTTTCGAATAAGACTTGAGTTTTTGGCTTATGTGTGATTCTTAAGGAAACATTGTAACTGTTTCTTGAAACACTGCCATTCTTTAATGAAACGCTGCGTATCATTTATGAAATACGTAAATGTTTTACTTAATGTACTACAAATGTTTTACTAAAAATGCTGCAAATGTATTACTTAAAAGTATGTAAATGTTTTACTAACATCACAGCTAAGTTTATGTTGGTTTAGGACTGGGTAATGAAGCAATTGATCGCGAGTAATACGTTTTGGATTATGGAGGCGATTATTGGCGGCATTAAAAGCATGATTTGAAGGGAAGAGATCTGTCAGGCTCTTGTCTTGTTGTTGTTATGGAATCTATGAATATCAATATATAAGGATTGCGCAGCCTTGAGCTAAATGCCACTATGTTTGCAAGCGAAAGTTTTAAAAACACGGCAGTGTTTCTTACACATGGAATTTAAAATCACTATATTAAGGTTTTGGAAAGCAAGACCCAGTTGCTAGTTGGCAAACCAAATATACAGAGGAGGCTGGTTGAACAATAAGGATGAATGGGAACTGCATCTCAATGAATTAATCGCCTGTGGTTATACTCACGAATATTAAAATGAAAGAATTACAGTGGTGCCATGCTGTAGAGCTCGAAAAGCTGATCATACAAATGTATGGGATCACATGCCTATGATGAACCGTTATCGAGAAGTTCCAATCCTAGCAACTCTCTTTCTAATCAAGTTTCGAGTTCACCTTGTTTAAAGTTTTTGCTTGTTTTTTAGTTTATTTTTATATTCAAAGCTTATGCATTCACTATATACATTCATTGTATACAATCCCATTTACTTTTGTCCAACCTACAATAAAGACCATTTGGTTTTAGACATTCACATTCATGCAAGAATAACCTGCATAATTATTTATAGGAAACATCTCTGAATATAAGTAGGAGAACAAATTTTTGACAAAGTACCAGTTTGTGTATCGAAAGCACTATTCAATGGCAGCAAATCTGCTTTTAGATTCAACAAGAAAAGAAATTGACAGTGGAAAACTCTTGGTGTACTCTTTCTCTGGTCGTAATCCATCTGGTTGATGAATGCAGTATAATGAAGGACTTATACAATGCCAATATATCAAATTGTTGAATTTCCGCCTGGCGGGGGAATGTAGGGTAATTACCCTATTACAATGACTGCTCGTGCGTTTCGTGTTTTGTATTTATGTGTCAAGTGTCATTTGTGCCTTGGGAAATCGATTGATTTATATTCGCTCGCTTTTTTTTTTATTTTGTTCACTTCATAAAACACACTCAAATGCGTAGATATCAATCAAATTTTGTATGTGGCTATCCGGTACGTTTTTTATCTTATTTTTGTATAGTTTTCTTTAGTGTTTGTTCCATTTGTAATGTCAATTTTTGTGTTCTCTAGTTTGAACCCCCTCAATAGTTGAAACGATAGCAACAACAAATTGTTAGTTTTTCATCCAATTCCCCGACATTCTCCACCTATCAAAAGCATTTGACACCATAAGTCACAGTAGTCTTTTGAACAAACTATTGATGTACAAGATAAGAGATGCAGAACTTGAGCGGTTCAAAACCTATGTATTTTATCGACAGCAATACGTTGTTTATGAAAAAGAATTATCAGATGCGGTGTACCACAAGGAAGCATCTTGGGACCATTACTTTTCCTGATCTTTTTTAATGACTTTGTTGACCATAGCGAAGTTTGCGACACCATCATGTTTGTTGACGATATTGTTATATACAGCTGAAAGTACACAAAAAGAAGTCTCTCGTCAACTGAGGGCAGAAATCGAAAACATCAAAGTATTTCTTGAGAAACACGAACTTGCAATCAACTTAGGGAAAGGGAAGACAGAATCGATGATATTCACTACATCGAAGAAACTGAGGAAAATAGAACCATTAGAACTCACATATGGTTCAGAATGCACCAATGCTACTGTCCAATACAAGTTTCTTGGGACCTCTGTCGATCCGACATTAAGTTTGAGAGACAATTTTCAAATTGCGTTAAAGAAGGCGATATCTAAACTCATACTCTATAATGCTACGTCACACCTCAACTTCACGAAAACTCTAAAAGTACAGATAGAAGAGCCTACAAAGTTATCAATCATGTCCAAGTGGATTCAACCCTTTCAATGCACAAGACGACGGGCATGCTGTGCAGTAAAGAAATGTTTACTTGGTCAGACGAACGAATGAACTCCTCATCAATTACTTCGAAACCAACAACCACAACAGAAACACACGAAACAACAACAAGTTACTCAGACTTTTAAAAATAAGTCTTGAAGTTGGAAGACGTGGCTTCTACTTTATGGGTATGAAAATACACAACACCATTCCGTTAAAAATACGCTCCGCTAATAATATTTTAGATTTTCAAAAGAAAATGAAAAAATATATTTTTAAGAATTAAATTTATATATCATCCTCGTTCGCCTACTTATATCATTAGCACAAATCGTACTAGTAAATTTGATTTTTTAGAAGTGAGTTTTCTTATTTGCTACGTTATTCCCTCCATTGCGTCCATTTTCACATTTTCTCAACATCAATATAATCGAAAATTAGTATATTACGTCAAATAATTTATGTGTAATGTATAAATAATTTTAAATCAGTCAGTGAAAATTAATTTGCTTATTTCCGAATTACGCATTCGAACTTTTTTACTACCAATTGTTACAAGTCATTTACTTTTAATCTAATTGCTTTTAATTTTCTTTCTAATTTTCTTTTTGTTTCTATTTCAACAGGACCAATATTAATCCTGTAAAAATATTCAATAAATAGATGAACAAATAAATGTGACGTCACAGTTCCACAAGTCACCAAACTTTTGCCACAAGCCACGTGGCCAATTCGGACTCCATATTACGTCAGTTTATTGCCATTAGATATTGAGATATTTGCATTCTTTTGGCTACCCAATGAAATGTTTCACTTTGTGGTGCCAACTCAAGTCAGATTTTCAACATGATATATGTGTTCATAGCGATTGCCCAAACTTATTTGGTAAATCGAGTTAAAACTAAAAAAAACTAGCTTCTCCTCCTAATTCAAAGTTATTTTAGACCCAGTCTTTTGTATAAGAATCGCAGTATTTTCATAAAACATGCGCTGCCCTTCTGCGCCACCGTAGAAAAGTGTTAGTGAAAATGACTGATGTGGTACAATAACGAAGAAAGAACTTTAAATGAGAGCAATTATAATGAAAATTCTGAAGGAAATTAAAACTCATTTTTACGATACTAATATCACTTGTTTCCTCGTATGTTTATTTTATTTATGGAGCGCAATTTGTGCCATTAATATTTTCGAAAGATTAAATTCTTTGGAATGGCAAAATGTATTTTTTGACAAAAATTCTCAAGAATTTTCAAAAATATGACAACTAATTTCTTTTTGTCAAATCTAAATTTTCGGATGCGTTTTATTTATTTGAAAAATGTTGTTCGCTTTTTTTAATGAACAGTTGAACGTCAGTTATCTGAACTCTCGCAGGATCGAGCTATCTCGCAGGACCGAGCTATCTCGCAGGATCGAGCTATTTAGTTCGAATAACATGGCCTTTGTAGAAAAATAAGCGAAAAAAAAGCATATTTTGTTAACAGTTATCCAAAAGCTAGACAGTTTCAAATTGTGTTAAAACAGTCATCAAGCAGCGTTTGCTCTCTGCCAAAACACTTTCCACTTGCACAATGACTGTGGACAGGAAAATCAAATTACCAAGGTGATGGAATGGGCCTTTTAACTGAAACTGATATTCAATGGAAGAAGCGAATTTATCGATAAACAGGTTGTAAAGAAATTGTAAATTGTAAGCCATTAACCAAATTATTGCTGTACTCGTGACTGTGGAAGAGCGCATGCATCCAGTGTAGTCCATACCCATTGAAAAGAGTACCAGCTGTTGTACCAATTGATATAAAATCAATTTAGCTGTTTTCACATATCTGGATTATTAAACATATCCTTGCGAACTGTTCGGAGAAGGATATCAGAGTTTGGTTTGAATGAAGCGATGTTTTATTACCATTATTGGACGAAATTGTCAGAAATGTTTGCATCTATTTCTCAGACATTGTTTATCTCAGGCTTTTAGGGGAGGTGAAGAGGCAAAACATTCGTTTACGAGCGTGTGAAAGCCTTCGTCGTGTAGATCCTATTAGTGTAGCGTCAAGGTGGCTTCAGTGCCTTGCCACAAGGAGATATTGGATATTGGATATTGGATTCCTGGGACATTGTCACTCTGACACACAATGATGAGAAACACAAATTAATAAGCTCTATATTTTATGTTTTAGGTGGCGCACAGTGATTCACGGCGGCATTGATGGATTGACCAGAATACCCGTATAATGCTCGAATAACAATAAAGCTGATATCTGTTTTTTCAAGCAGTTCATGAGTATGGATTACCTTCAAGAGTACGAACCCGATTAAGGTGGCGAGTATGTTGACGTAGCTCACTACATGCTAAGTTGCAAACAACGTAAAGCTGTGAGATGTAATTTCTTCGAAAGCTCTAACTAATAAATATCCACGAACGCTTGCTATGGAAAACTTTTAAAATGATCTTTGTGTTGTTATTTCTGAGCATGACTTCTTGTATCAAGATAAATTTTTACGGCTTATTAGGGTGCAAGACAATCAAGGCTCATGGTATATTTAAATACATGGTAGACTCTAATGAATGTATGGTAAGAGTACGTGATACACTGTACCAAAATATAAACACAAAATATATGGCATCATATGTTTCAACGAAACGTTAGTGAGATATCGTTGTTCAAAAATTTTACTGACGATGATGTGACGTCACATTTCCAAATGGCCCCCACATTTTTGCAACATGCCCCAGTTTCGATCACAAGTGACGCCAGTTATTGGTATCAGTTATATATTTGCCCCCAAAACACCGCGTTCTCTTTTGGTACGCAAAGTTATCACTTTGTGCTTACTTTCTTGGCACACCTCCAAACGTGTTAATGTTTCGTCTACCTAAAAAAGGCTTAGTGAGTCAAAATATTTCAGTTCTCAGAAATTTCTGGATAGAAGAAAGAAGCAGGCTCCCCTTTCAGCTGGCTTCATCAAAAGCTTCGTAAAAATCACTATCATACCAATTTCCGGTAGAATAGTTAAAACAAATTTCGATATTGAAAACACAATCTTCTTCAATATCTTCAGCAAGGGATTCTAAGTTCACAGTACAATTTCTCCCTTGAGGTACCACGAATGCATCCTGTAATAGCCAATGCAGCATTATATTGGATAGATTCAAGGCGTTGAACAAAAGTAGAACTTCTTGGATTGTCATATAAAACATCACCATATTCAAAAGCTCTGTAAATATCTAACAATGTACAGAGACGTAGCTAGAGGTCGGTGAGAATTTGTGGAGGAGAGTTTAGTCATTTAAAGTAGAAAAGGAAAACGTGCAAGTTACCTAATCGACACTTAAGACTAAAAAGAAAGATCATAACGTTGGACTCCTCCACTTGCTTTTAACTGACCCTGAATACGCCTATGATGTACGTCGGGGTAAAAAAGGGCGAAGTCTATTGATAATTCCGATTCCCTTATTTGCTTTGGATGTCTTTTCACTCAGATGATGATGAGAATTATTTTTTTTGTCAAGAATAACCCCTAAATATTTCTGAAACTGTTGATTCAAAACAACAACATCATTAAATCGTAAAGGTGGTATTTGCACAGGTGTGTTTTTCTGTGTAAAGTAAACTTCTACCGCTGATTTTGATGGGTCAGGGTTGAACGACATCTTCCACTGGTAAGCCCACTCACTTATACGATTCAAGTCATGGTTCAATCTATTTGCACACGATAGTTGGTTGTCAACGATAGACAACAGAGACGTATCATTAGATTTTCACTGTTGTTCTGAGGTTATTAGGTAAGTCCTTGATATATATAAGGAAAAGAAAGTGGGCCAAGAATCGAGCCCTGGGGAACACTCGCTTGTACATTTGCGCTCAACATGAGGCCTGCCCATTCAGAACTACCCTTTGAAGTCTATATTTAAGGAAATCACGGAGCAACGATAGAAGAGGATCAGTGATACCATACATTTGTAATTTAAAGACCAGACTATCATGCCACACTGTCAAACGCTTTTGAGAAATCAAGAAAAACTCCTCGCGTGTCCATTGGTGAATTGGCATTTAAAACTCATATAAGTGTCATGTGTAATGGACAACAATTGAGTGATGCACGAGTCATTCTTGAGAAATCCCGATTGACAAGTTGAGAAAAAAAATTATCCTCGAAATAGCAATAGACTGCATCATAAATGCATTTTTCAAATATCTTCCCTAGAATCGGCAAAAGAGACACTGGTCTATAATGGTCAATCATGTATATTTCAGATTTTTTCTGACTAGGAGTTATGTTCACCCTTTTCCAGTAGGCGGGGTATTCTGAATTATCCATAGAATACGAGAAGATTTTAGTGAGAGGTGTGACTAGTGACTCATCACAAATACAAATCATTCGTACAGACAGATTATCCGAACCATGCGCTTTGTTCCGGGTGTTGAGAAAAGTTACCCAAACGCTATTTAGGTTCCAGTGACAAATAGTCAATGATTTTAAATTATCCCTACTAGGCTTTGGGTTAGTTTCAATATCTTTAGAAATCAGAATTAAAAGGACTGCAAAGTAGAGAACCATATCACTGATCATCAGCGATATTTTACTAATGAGCCAGATAAAGATGCAGTCATAATAAACAGTCTTGTACATGGACTTCAATGATCTACATAAATTGAAGATACCTATTGCTACCCTATACTGTTCAACGTTGGTATTCATCCGGAATCATAGAGTTTTATGACCATTGCACCATCACAAACATTATACACAAAAAATACCGCCTCCCAAACCAGAATTTTAACGTCGAAAACATGCAGTCGTCTATAAAGAGAGTGATTATCCAGTGGGATAAGGATAAGCAAAGCGGTAAAGGTACACTGGCGACAAAAGGGGAAATCACGAATCAAAAATATCAAAATAAATGGGAAATTTCCGATTAACAATGTGAAAAAGAAAAAATAATAACTTACTTATGCCGGCTGGTATCAGTTAACCCGATCAAATTATTAAATGATAGTTCAGAGTTTAAAAATTTCACGCTTCCATCATTAAATCTAATCCCAAGCGTGCTGTTTATATCAGTATATGCGAAATTAACATTATTAAATCGATCATCATCCAATATTTCACGTGCAAGATTAACAGGACAACAGGACAAACGTTGATAACAGTTTTTTACATTTGTATATAAACTGAAGTTTATTATCCTGTATAAAGACTCATAAATAAATAAATAAATAAATAAATAAATAAATAAATAAATAAATAAATAAATAAATAAATAAATAAATAAATAAATAAATAAATAAATAAAAAGCAATTTCAAACGCCTCTGTGTTATATCCAAGCCTACAGAAAACTTCCTGTCAGGTGGTTTCTGAGTGATTCTCTGATTTCTTACAAATTTCGGCCTTGCCTGGTAAAACACTTTTCTACCATCCCAATTTCTAAATTTCACAATCACAGGTTGCACATTCTTCTGTTTTACTTTATCAGAAGTTCGTTTTCCCATGCGATGAATTCGATCAATATCATCACGCTTAAAATCTAAACCCACCTTTTCATGACATTCCTTCAGTGTTTCAACCAAGTCTTCATCTTGTTCCACAGGTATAGACAATATATCCGTAACGAATACCGTCTCGTATATTGCTCCGTATCGTCAGCTTTTTGGAGAACAAGATTTAGTAAATTCTTCACGATTTGTAGCTCTCCGGCAAGTTCATCAATGCGAGCAGTTTGAGCTTGGATCAACTTATCCCTCTCATCAAGTTTCCTCTCTAACTGTTTAACCTTCCCAGAAAGTTCCTCGTGAATTTTCTGAAAGCCTTTATCCAGTTCTTCTAATTTCACAAGTGGTCTTATGAGGGCAGTGAAATATTTTTCAAAGGCGTAGCTAGAGCTCAGTCAAAATTTGCGGAGGAGAGTTTAGCCATTTAAAGTAGAAAAGAAAAATGTGCAAGTAACCTAATCGACACTAAAGATTGAAAAGAAATATCATAACGTTGGACTCCTCCACTTGACTGACCCTGAATACGCCTATGTTTTTTTATTCGTCAAACAGGTCAGTACTCTCTAAAGCCATGGTTTTTCTACTACGCAAGTTATAATCTGACATCACGAAGAAACCATGTCCATTTTAGTTCTGTTAACAGCGAACGAATAATCCGACTTCTCTTAAAATTACAAGCAAGAAAAACCAGCTTTTCCATTATATAATCATGCTGACAGATAAAAGACTTGAAATCACATGTTTTCTCTTCTGTTCCCTTAAAATTGCATGCGATTTGAAGTAGATGTTCAATCTTTTTCTTTGTATACTTGTAGTAGCAGGTATTTTTGGCACGATTTTATGTGTTTACACGATACGGTTTGTTGTACACAACATAAAAGAGAATTAGTTTTTGAATAATTCAGGCAGGATACACGATAAACTATTTCGTAAACTAATCATTTTTAAGTAACTTTGGAACAATTGAATAATAGTTTATCTAATTGTTTATCAAATA
Source organism: Turritopsis rubra (assembly GCA_039566895.2). NCBI lineage: Eukaryota > Metazoa > Cnidaria > Hydrozoa > Anthoathecata > Oceaniidae > Turritopsis > Turritopsis rubra. The sequence continues at coordinate 5,992,208 of CM077623.1, forward strand.
GTTTTCTGTCTAACAAGATCTTAAGATATCACACCACTATTTTTTTCTTCTGCTGACATTGCATTCCCCTGTAACTAAAGTTTATAAGTGAAAGTTGAAAACAAACTCTTGTCTGAAATTCTTAAAAAGCTCTCAGAAACGAATAAGTTTTTTAAAACATTTTCGCGAGAAACAATAACCAGAGAAGAACAGATTGTTCGATTTCCATGGATTGACAAGGAAAAACTATGGCAACATGTAATTAGAAAGTATTAAAAAAATATGCTTAATATTTCATAGTTGGTGAATTTTATATCATAACTTAAAGAAAACGTCATTTACAACACAATTGAAATATAATTTACAGTATAAACAATTTGTAGTATATTTGAGATCAAGGTTATATATTAAACGAAGGTGTGTTTTGGACTCAAGGTGACCTCAAATGAACATATCTGACAAAGGGTTTCTTTCTCTACAAATTATAACTTGCACACACTTTTAACAAGTGTTATGTCTTAAAATAAGAGGAAGTGTTGAAAAAATTGTATGGATAGGATTGGTTAACTTATATGGAAACATTCTTTCAAAGCTTGAATGTTAAGTGCTTTCAAAATATTAATTTGATACACTATTAAGAACTTCGTAATCCTTTACTTTATATATATAAAGATAAACTCAACCTCCGTTCTCTGCTATTTATCTAAATATTCATCAAACATAGATTTATATTTTATATGATTTATCTATACTAGTACGCCTTCTCCGTGCGCCTCTTCCGACTTGTTTACTCGTCCGGGATAGAGGATACATTTATAGTTCTTTCCGTCTTTCTGACCATACAAAACCAGAGGTAGAAAACTTACTTCTTGTTCAACATAACTACTGACTTTCTGATATGCATCAGGGTAGTCTGTTTTTAGTCGAACACCACATCGCCTTAAACCATACGAGACTTCACGGCAATAGTATCGTCGAGTTTCTATATCGGTTATTGCGTCACTACCAATAATCTCGGGTAAGGTAAACGAGCGTATAACGTACGAGGATAAAGAGTCGCCATATATGGAGTTCTTCGGTTGAATAATTGATATCCTTGCACATCTTACCACTGTACATTTCCTTTTTCTGGTGGAATTAGGCTTTGAGTTCCCTATGACTATAGAAATGTTGACAACAAACTCCTGTTCCATATCATAATCTTGCAAAGTTCGTATGAGTAAGCGCGAATGACGATTGTTTCCACCGTGTTCTTGAAGGTTTTCCATGGAATTGAAAACAGGTGATGTTGATAGAGAAATGTTTTTAGAAACCAAAGACAACTTTGCATCGGTTGGTGATTCAAAATTGACCATCAAACAGCCTCTACCTAATACCCCCGAGCTTTCAACAGCCAAACTTGACAAACACGCATTTAGGCCAGGCTCTTTGTCGCAACGCCTTATGATTGATCGAATGTAATAACTAACGCGACCATAAAAACACATCCTCTTGTGTTCCTGCCAATGAATTCGCCTGCATTCACGGCTACAGTAGCACGTAAAACATGAGGGACACGATGTAAACATGGAACGAGCATTGCCCACTAGTACTTGCTGCTTCGAACAGGGTGGGTTTCCGCAATACACCGTTCTTTCGTTCTCGTTCGCTTTCAAGTTGGCGTAGATGTTGTTGTAGTCCTCAGTTGAGAAACTATTATCGTCGCTTGAGTCCGAATCGTCATGGTACTTGGTAACGATATTGGTGTTGTTATTGTTGGAATACAAATGTATTGACGGATATATGAAATTTTCATCGTCACCGTTTGAGTAATTTTCAAAATAACTATCTGAAATTACACTTGATTCACTTAAGAATTCCTCGGTATCACAAGTTTCTACATCTTCAAATGAATACTGCCTACCGAACTGTGTATGAGATAGCAGTGTTGAACGTTTGTTAACTTCTATATCTCTTGATTCTCTTTTTAAGTCAATGTTATTAGCATTATTCATATCCTTCCTAACATCGCTTGAGTCGTTTGATTGGAGCGTTGATGTTGAAGATTTCCAAGATAAGTTAGATACACTTTGTCTATTTTCTGTAGAATTATGTCTGGACAGATTTTGAACAGAAAGTGAGACTAACTCAAGATTGGTAGGTAAGGGACATTTTCCAAATTCTGGGATGTGTAAATCCCGTGCATTTTCAATGGTCTTCGTGTCAATCGGCTTGGATTGGCATTTTTCAAAGTTATACAATTCTCGCTGTTCTCTTGGCGACAGGTTATTAGAGCTATCAGAAATACCAGAGTCTGATGTTTTTATTTCCGATTTTATTTCAGAATCTGTTCTTTTAATTTGATCTTCGCGATTTCTACCCCCACGTCTTCGTTTCCGTACGGCGGAAGCAGCTTTTGCAATGACCATGTTGCTTAGATCATCGTCATTAAACGTACACATTTCAGGTACAAATGTGGGCGTGGTTGGTGATGGTAATGCGGATATTTCCACAGGTGATGTCACTCCATTTATTCGTTCTGATTGGGCGTTACTTTCAGTTATCGGTGCGGTGATTGGTGATGGATATGTATCAGTTGGATTGGATGGACTTTTTTGAAACATTGATAGAAAGGAAGATTGTTGGTTGTACTTGAGCGTGCTATCTTGCGATAAGTCGGAATCGTTCATTTTTGTAATGTCTTTAATCCACAAGTCATCTCTTGAGTCTCTTGGTGAACTCAAGTCTGAGATTGAAGAAATTTCACTGAAATCGCTAAAGCTGTCCAAATTCTTATCCTCGCTCATACGTTTTATCGCCTCTCTTTCACGTTGGTATTTCTCAAACAAGTAGCTAATATCAGATGAATCTCTTTTGTTTATTTCAGTTATATTGTTTTCATCGGGTGTATATGCAACAAATAGCTCTATTGAGTCATCGTTGTCAGGTTTTAAGTCTAGTATATTCCACGAGTGATGTTTAGAAAGGGTTCGCATTTCTGTCGTGGTTCGTTTAAGAACCCCATACTCAACAGAATTTTTCTTGTCATAAGATTTGTGTTGTGGTGAGCTGTCAAAAACGTCCCACGAATCTCGGTTATTTTTAGTTGGCCCACTGACGTTCTGTTCAAACGTTTTTTCGACGTCATCAAAAAAATGTATCTCAGAGTGTTTGTACTCAGTAGAGCTCTGTATGTCTGTTGTAACCATCTGTTCCTAAAACAACCAGTATATTACGCATGAAAATACACATCTACTAATCTACATCTATAAATCTCTTCCACAAAGACACAGAGATCATATAGTGGAACAGAAGAAAGAATTGTAGAAGAAGGTGGTGTGCAACAAAATCCTCGCCTTGGGTTACACAATGAAAGGTTTTGAGGACTTGAAAGTCAGAGTATAGCCAACTAGAATTATTTTAAGTTGGATTGAGTAACGTTGTACCCTTTTACTTACGTCTTCCATCTTTGCCGATTTTTGGACATCTTTGTTTGCATTAGTATCATCCAAACGTGAAAGGGGCAATAGCTCCACTGTAGCTTTGCAAGCAACTTGAACGGGTTCTTCTTTTGCTTTGGCCTCCAGATTAGTAATCGTAGACGTTGATGGTAAACTCTTACTTTCCATTTCTTCTTGAAAGCCATCAGAGCTGTCCATTTGATTTGTTTTTACTGCAGCATCGAAAACGTTGTCATCACCCACATCTATGAATGTTATCGGAGATGGTGGCTTATCAGAAAAAGACTTGTCTAGGCACTGTTTTTCAGATTTCGAGATAATTACAAATCGTCTGGAATATCTTCGATTTAGTCCGTCTTCCATTGATGAAAGCATTTCGTCGACGTTTGTCACTTGGACTGCATGTGATTTTTCAATCAAACTTGGACTAAAAAGAAGCAAATAATGAAAGAAATTTCAGTTTGGTGAATGAGAGCTATCACCTATTTTTTGGAGATATTCGCGAAAGATATTTTCGAAAACGGTCGATCAAAGAACATTTTTAATACACTTTCGCGAATTGAAAGTAAATCTTAAATTTGAAAGTAATCTAACTTCTTCAAATTTCCTCTCAATACATATATATCTACCTTTCAAAAACTTCTCGAAGTTCCTCTTCATCCACTTCGTCAATGTCAGTTTCAAAATGGTCGCCATTAAATATATTATGTAAAGATTTCGATACCAACTTCTCTTTGTTTCGATCTACTTTCAAATTCAACTGTTTTGACAATGCATAATCACTCAAAATACTTTCTGATGGGTATTTCTTCCTCACAATTGGATTGTTTGCTGGAGACTGTTCAAGATATTGAGAACCTAACAGACTGTCATCACTATTACAAAGTTGTTGCACTGCAACCCGTTTTAAGTTACTTCGAACAGTGACAATTTCTTCAAATGGATTGTCATCTGGTTCATATAACTCTGGTTCATCTATCATATCATTCTCAATACTTGATATTAAGAATTGGCTGCTGCTGGAGAGACTATAATCTGTTTTGAATTGCCAAGAGTTTGATTTTGTTAGTGCTTTGTGTTCTAATATCTTCTCTTTTCTCTTGGCATATGGTGTTGATGGTGCTGACTTTATGTCGTCAAGGCGAGGTGTAATTTGCATAGATATTTTTGCCAGTTTGACAATGTCAGTAGAAGTTGTCAATTCACTATCCACCAATGAGTAATCTTCTGATCTAACTGATTCGCGACTATCATCTTCAAAGTAATCTGGATTTAATTCAACATCAGTAGTTTTTGCTACAGGTTCTTCTCGGGGAGTAGAAGCGTCAAGTGGCAAAACCGATGATCCTACTTCCTCTAATATCCCAATGTCAGATTCTACTATCCTATCTTCAATGATCACTAAATCTTTAACAGCACTTTGATAAGAGAAGTGGTTTCCGAAGGAATGTTTTTCGCTATCATATCGAGTAACATCACTCAAATCATTTGTAGGATCATCTGCTTCAACTTGACTTGAATCAGAGGACACCGTACTGACGGCTGGATCAAGTGGATCATGCAATGTCACCAAAATTCTTGGAGTAACTCTTTCGGTTGATGTATTCTGAACATTGATGAGAGCATCTTTTATATCACCTTCTGTGGTTTGGTCATGAACAATTATAGGATGACTGTATTGTAAGGAATCACTTTCACTCTCTTCAGTAATGACTGCCAAGGCAAGTTCTAGTGACCTTTTGACCTCAATGTGATCGATTTCTTGATTTCCGTTTTGACAATCATCAATTGCAGTCGTACTTGCTGAAAGATACTCATCAGGAAATGGTTCGTCACTATCACATCTATCCTCAGACACATCAGATAAGGGGGATGAAGAAATGTTGATCTCGTTTTCCAAAGAAATTGGTGAGCTTGAAGTATACTTCTCAAAAACATTACCTTGTGGCTCATTTTCGTCAACTACTTGCACCGCATTGTCGTCTTTGTTAACTGAACGATCATGATTGCTGCCTGATGCTGTTGTTAACTCAATTTCATGTGACTCTTTGTGTTCCGTACTTTTTCCATCAGATAAAGTGCTGGTAAACTCTTTATTGATACTGCTTTCCTTATAATCATTCTCAACCTCAAAATTCAATGATACTTCTTCGTTTCTTTTAGCATTTTCTTCGTTTTGTGTCTTTAGTTGAATATCATCTGTAGATATTGTCAAACAAGGGTTACGCGACTCTGATTTCTTTTCTTCGACAGATTCTACGAGGTCACGCAATGCTGGTTCCCTTTCTAAAACAGGTTCTACGAGGTCATGTGATTCTGGTTCTCTTACTACGGCAGTTTCTTTAAGACGATGCGACTCTGATACCTTTTCTTCGGAAGGCTCTATGAGATCATGAGATTCTGGTTTCCTATCCACGGCAGGTTCTACGAGGTCACGTGATTCTGGTTCTCTTTCTGCGGCAGGTTCTACGAGATCACGTGAATATGGTTCCCTTTCTGCCAAAGGTTCTACGAGATCACGTGATTCTGGCTCCCTTTCTGCGGAAGGTTCTACGAGATCACGTGGTTCTGGTTCCCTTTCTTCGGCAGGTTCTAGGAGGTCACGTGATTCTGATTTACTTTCTACGGCAGGTTCTTCGAGGCATGATTTAGTCAGCAAACTTTCAGCAAACTTGTCCAACAAATGCTGTTTTCCTGGATGCACTAATGATGCATTGTTGGGATAACTCTAAACAATAATACGTATCAAGATGTTTATTTACAAAAATTTGATGTCATCATAATCTGAGTCTTTCATTTAACCAATGTAAAAAGAATTAGAAGATTCATCTCCGTTAAAAATAACAAGCACAGTCATTGTTTTCCACCTTTGAAACGAAGGGATGTCGGTTGACTCTTTCATTAATATGAATTAGCATCATTAAAATAAGTTTAATTTAAAATCATTAGCATTGTTAACATGTCGCGTGTTTCTTTCATTTAAAAAAAACACCACAACAATATCCGGACGGATATTAGTCAATGAATAAAATTGCAGACAACGAAAATAGTTTCACTGTATGCTACCGGATGCTAACACATTTATCAAGTATTAACCTTACACCTGTGGCTAGCGAAGATATTATAGTATCGGTTACCTAACACCGTAGTTCTCTATATAGTGGTTTAACCATTGTCGATTTTTGTAATGACTATATTTAAACTATAACCTCAAAGAAGAACATGGAATATGAAAGTTGTCAAGAGAACTCGTGTAAAAAGAATTTTATTACAAAGTCATGAAATGTGTTGTAAAACGCTTTTAAAAACATAATTTCATTCGGTTTCATTTTGACTGCATGTTTTGTAAACTCTGAGAAATCTGTAGGAGAGGTCACACTGTGTATATCAAACAAAGCAGTTCTTAATGCAACGCTTTCAGGAAATGGTGAAGGCAGGTAGAAGAACCAACCGTTCGAGTGGTAACACAAGAAACTCCTTGCTTGCTGGCTTACAGTTATACAAATGTTCGCAACATAAAAATTAAGAATTTAAAAACGTACGTACTTCTTAAAACTTTAAAACGTACTTATACTTGAGTCGTTAAGTACCGTTAAGTACCGTTAAGTATCGTTAAATACAATGGGTGTACATCAATTCACCACTATTCCCCATATGAATGCAAGAAGATAGCAAAAAAAAAAAAAAGAATCAACTTACTTCATCATTATGAAGGACAGTGGATGTTTTGTTGTCGGAGACCGTTACAGACGCTTCATAGTTCGTTCTTTCTTCTGAAATCCGATATTTTCCCTTCTCCTCATTTTCACCATCCACATCACCGGGTGTTTCATCTGAAAGTAATAGTGAAAATTTTTTTGAAAAGAATACCGTAAAAAAACCCCGACTATTGGCACCTAATAGTTAGTCGCTCAAATATTTGCGGGAAAGCTTTTAACAAACGTTCTCCCGTTGCACTTACAGGACCAATTAGAAATCAAGTTCGAGTGAGCATAGAGCCATTTGCTGATCTTATCAGTCTATTTCTCACGTCATGAAACATAACATTAAGATTTCTTACCTTTTGTTTGAAGCATTTCCTTTTCTTCATTTGCAGCATCAATCAAGGTATTGAAATCTGCAAAGTTGTCATCGAATGGTGATGATGGTGGTTCTTTTGGGATATTATCTACTTTTTGACCTTCCCCATGTGTATCCCATGGTGTGCTTTCTTGTTCCGATTTTTTCACTAAAACAATTTCGTCCAATGTCATTTGGTCTTTCCCCTTGCATTGAACAAGATTAGAAGATGTATCTTTGAAATCTATGTTTGTTTCTTCAAACCAATCTCCATCAATATCGGTCTCTGAAGCAGTATCATCAAAATGGAATTCCATCTGACTACTATTAAATGCAGGTGGACTTCTGGTATTCACAGCAAGAAGAACATCACGTGATCCGTGTTCATTTCTTAGCGATTCGATGAGTTGATCGAGGTTAGTTTCTTTAATCTTCGGTGATGAATTGTCGATATTTGCTGAGAGAATCAGTGTTTGTTTTTTGACATGTCCTTCCATACTGCTGCTTCTCGGCCTCACGTCTAATTCGCTCTTTCTTTTAAACAAATTGTCTAAAGATTTGGACTTAAGTTGAAAGGAAATATTGTCATATGCTGGACTTAAGAATATTACTTTGTCTGGCGAAAATTGCAAATCTAGATTCCATTTGGATTTGTATGTGACGTCATTTAGTTGGTTAGTTTTTGTCCCACTGTTCTCCTCCGTTGTGATCGATGTGTTATCACGCTTCAAATGTTCGGCCAAATATTTCTCATATTCGATCAGTTCAGATATTTCCGTAGGTGTCTCGGGTTCAATTTCATTTTCACCATCTAGTTCGTAAACATTACCGTCCGTATCGAGATTATCAATACTCAACAGATTTTCGAGACTTTTAGAAATTTCCGTTTCTTCTGTGTTTAATAAATCCTTGAGATCGGCTAGTAATTCGTTTGTTGATTTCTCGTGAACGATCTCTTTATATGTTTCTTCGTGGCAGGTATCCAATATATTTATACGATACGTAGTATTATGATCGTCAGCGTTATTCACCGCCTTAACGTCCACATTCTCGTCGTCATTGGTGATGTCACTTTCGATCGAAACGTAGCCTGTTAACGTTACTATTGGTAACCCCAACTGACCTTCTTGATTGGTTGGAATATCGGTATTCTGACCAACCGGTTGACCATTGTTTGTTAAAGATGGCTGCTCAAGAAATTCGTTATTAGTGTTTTTTTCATCTTTGTGCGAGGACTCTCCGTTGCTTCTCATAACTTCACTGTTTAGTGTCACAACTTGATTATTTTCACTCATATCATCATTCGTTTTATGGCTATTTTCAACACTTATGCGGTTGGAGTACAGTTCATCTGGGTTAGTCGTGTTTATCGATAGATCTTTAACAGACTGCTTATCAAATGTACGTGGAACAGGTTGATTTAACGTTTTGTCGTCGCTTAAATCTTGTGTGTTATCGTTACAAGATTCGCTGTTGTTTAATGTAATCGTTAAATCATCAGGTCGCTCACGTTGTATTGTTTTTTGTAAAGGTAGAAGAATTTCTTCAGAATCAGAAACAATGCTGTTGTTATTTGAGAAGCTGCTGTCTATTCCCATGTTTGCTTCAGTGTAATCCAGATTTTCAGATATTGGTGCTATTTTGAATTCATCAGTAATTTTGTCAATGTTTTCAATTGTGCTCTCGCTATCATCGTTCTGTCCTGGTTTAATGCTCAGCCTTTTTAACAAACTGTCTCTATTGTTAGTAGTCTCGTCAACTACATCCAACTTTTCCAATTCCTGGAAAAGGGTACATAAATCATGAGTGTTCTTTACCTTCTCTCGGAAGTCTTTTCTCTCGAACAGCTTCTTTCTATCTATTTTGTACTCTTTTCTACTGCCTTCAATATCAATAACAGCATATTCCCCATCTTCTGAAATGGTAATTTTACCGCCAAGTATGTCAATACCTTCCATCGGAAACTTATCTGACTCGAAAAGCATGGACAGGATTTGCCCCATGTTCTGTGAATCTAATTCGGACGTTAGTTCATTTTTATTTGACGAGATAAGAGATATATTACTTAGTTCAGTGTTATCGAGTTCCTCTTCTGCTGAATTTATGTTTGAGGTTTTTTTTCCACTATGGTCCTCAGTTATGTGAGTATTAGTTTGTTTTGTGTTCCCTGAACCGTCAACATGGTTTAAAGAGGATTGAAATTTTGATAACTCATGTGGATGATATTCGTCGTTTGTATGCTCTTTAACATCTCTATGATGACCTATCAATAACGAGTTTGTTCTTTTAGTATCTATTCTACTCTCATTAGCGTCTTCCCCTGTGTTGTTTACACTGAAAACATTTTGTAGTTCACATCTCCTATCCAACGTATTTATGAGATTACATTCCTTTCCGTTCGACTGGCTTTTGAAAGATTTATCATCTATAGTCTCAAAAAAAAAGTTTGACTTAGTAATAGGTTTATCAAAGCTATCATAAATCTCTTCATTTAAAGACACGCCATCAGCTTTTGTTTGCTCAGGTTTTATCTTCAAGCAGGTATTTTCTCTATCTCCCATGCCTTTAGTTTTGTTTATAATGTGATAATTAGATTTCTTTGTAAATACCTGATGTTGTGAATACATCTCTGTTGTGTTTTGCAATTCTATACAAGATTGTTCAACAAATATGTTGTCGCTATTGACAACATAACAAGAAAGTAATTTAGGATTATTAGTTTGGTTGAGGGTGTTCTTGTCTTTCATTAAAAGCCGATCCAGAACAGAAATCTCTGATTTTCTATCTACGTTTCGTTTGTCTTTCATGTTTACATCAGTGTTATTAAAAGATGAGTCGTTTGTCGATAAACCAACACTACCTTCGAGATTTTGTTCCTCTGCGTCATTCACATGCGTTAGAAGCTCTTCAGAAGGATTGAGGTCGGTATTAAACTGCGATTTAGAGCCCTCATTTTGCGTTGTTGCTTCTCTGTTTGAAATTTCTTCATCGTGCGTTACATTTCCTTCAACAGAAAAACTTTCAAGTTCGAGTCTACAGTTTATCTGGCTCTCTACTTTCGGCGATTCCTTGTTTTCTATGTTATTCATACATTCATATGTCTCTATGTAATCATTCTTTCCAAACGGCTCCTTATCTTTGATTTCAATTTCACCCGACTGATAGCAGACATGGCGATGAGACGTATTATCCATTGTTGAACCTTCTGTTTCTTTATGCAGCTGCAAGATTTCTGTTTTCATTGAAAAATGATTTTCATCTTCTTTTTCATTAAATTGCTTTATTTCACTGTTAGAACCTTTTAAGCAAACATAATTGTCTTTTGGGTTTAAGTAATTTATCAATTCTTTTTCTTGAACGGAATATTCTACCGGAACAATTTCCCTCTCGAGTTTGTTTTCATCTTGATTAGAATTAGGAGGGCACTCCTCCATAAATATAGATTTCAGCTCATTCACTTCTGGTTCCCCTTGTATGAATTGAATGCAGTTATTATTAATCCTATCTCCTTTTTCTCCTAACTCTCGATCTTGATTTTCGTTAACAGATTCTTTCATCACACATTCATTCAACATGGTAATTTTTGATTCACTGTTCATATATTTACTATTTAAAGAGCAACACTGAATGTTTAATTCGTTCTGAATACTCTCTTCAATATCCAATTCTTCATCCTCGACCACAGTTGATAAATAATTTGAAAAAATGCTTGCGGTCTCCTTTTTAACACTTGGCGTATTGTCCTCGGCATCCGTGCAGTCAGCTAGATCTATTAAAGATGCGCTCGGAGATGTATCCAGGTCATCATTTTTGTCCGGAGGGATGGAGCGCAAAATTCCTCCTGAAAAAAATATTGGTTTCTCCCCTCCAACGTTTACTTCTTCCAATACATCTTCATCTTTAAATATCGTTTCAGGTGAGCTTATAACTGCGTCAGTGCTACGAAGTAAAAGACCTTCCTTTACACTACCAATCTCTGTTTGTTTTTCCGTTTGTAAGCTTTGATTTTCTTCGTCGTCAGATCCGAGTAACTGTCGCCTGTAATATAGATACGTGGCAGCGATGGCGGCAAATGTCATTATGGAAACAACCAAAAAGTAACTGTATTCGTTCCAATTTTGATCGGCATCTAACATAACTGAAACTCTTCACACATTAATATGTTCAGTTTACGTGTCCTTAACAGTTTATAGTAAATTAATGCCATACCTTTAACCGTCCGTGCTGAGATCTGCTAAAAAAGACACAAAGGGATAATAAGAATAAGTCCCCGCTTTGCTTTTTATTGCGATGACGAATTTATCAAAAGATCTCAAGTAAAATGTTAAATATCTCGCGTAAGATACATACTTATCCTGTGTGAACAGAAAGAAGAAACATTTCTCTCCACCGTGTAGCTTTTTTCAAAACGAAGTCTTACGTTACTTTAATATAACACCATCTGTTGTGTACTAATAAGAACTCGTAACTTCATTTGGTTAAGGATTATTGACCACAAAAGAATGGCTACGAAAGAGAAGCTTGAGAGCTGTGTGTTAGTATTTAATCAATACAAATATTGCTGCCAACGTTGGATAAAGAAGAGCTAATATGGTGTGTTATTAGACAGGAATGAGAACAATGCTAATTGATAACTTTTCTGTTTAAGTCAAGCCAAAATACAAATAACATCTTTTCATGTAATCGGAACTCATTCGAGTTGGTGAATGTAAACAAAACGTTTGTCATAATTTATAACATTAAATTCAAATGTTGCACACAACTTCACGAGTCTAGGTGAATATCGAACGCTTACAAAACACGTTCAGATAGGACGACTTCTGTGAGAAAAAAAATATTTACAGAATGATTTGCAGATCTTGTTTACTTTATTTTTGTAAGAATCACTGAAGACTGAAAAAGCTTGAACATTATGTATTCGTTGCGCATAACATGCTGAGGCTGAGAACTGAGAGTATATTGGATGGTCCTATATTGATATGGTCAAAATATGTTCAATTACGTAATTCACTCTGTTATGCTCAACACTGGTTTAAAAGTCGTTGATGTTCATAATCATAGTCGTTGAGTGATCTATCACCTGTGTATTCTACTGACAATATTTCCTCACAATAAACTTACAGTGAAAACTCACTTACCCAGACAAAATATGAAAGGTTTGCACCATAAACTTAGGTTAGGAGAAATTGTCAGTTGAACGACTTGTTATACTGGCATGAGCACAGTTTCTACCTGATATTGTTTTTGGTTGTTTGGAAAACGCTATCGTGTGATCGATTAAATTGATGTCAAACCAAACTCTTCTGTTATACCACAATTATGTGAATCAAGCTTTATACATGAATACAATGCTTTTTTGCAATGGCTGACTTATAATGTCGTTTAGCCGTTTATATACTAATAGTGTCAACAAGTTAAAACTCTTTGTGATTAAATGAAATAATGGACAAGAAACTATGATGTGAAAGCAAAGTTACATAAAAGTTTTAAAAAGAATGGGTGGATGCAGGGCTAGTCAACTAAATCATGTTGACTCCGTCGAAGACATGAAAGCTTCCCGATTTTCCCCGTAAACTATTTTGATTTTCCTAACATACTAATTTCCTTCATTACAGTACAGCCCGAAAGACGTTTGTGCGTAAAATAATCCGCTTTCACGAAAAGAGTCGCCATATTTAGAAGTTAACGGTCTTTTGTTTATCTAACGCGAGATTTCGTAAAAATCACGTTAAAAATAGTAATGATTTCATGTAACAGATAATACTTTACGCGAAAAGCTTTTGTTTTTTCTTGTTAAAATTCATTCCTTTGCAAACACGTTAAGTTTTTTTCGGACTGTACTGTAAGCCAAATGTTGTGTTATGTGATTCCACACGCACACACCCACGCACACACCCAACTCCGTACCCGGCAAGAGTACTCACACCCATTCCCCAAAAAAGGTCCAAAATCTGCCCTCTGCGACTCGGCTATATATGGTGAAAACCTGTTGCATAAAATAATGTGTTGTCAAGAGAAAAACTCGTTCAAAATAAATTACATTAGAAAGATACTTAATACAGGAAACAAATTATTTACTAAACATTGGAATTTCATGAGTCACGCTTAATTTAGAATAACATATTCGGTTAAAATCTTGTCATTTTCTGTCAATACAATAGATTGATTTGTATATATATATGTTTGTAAAAACAAACAACATCAAACATCACAAATTTAGATGGAAGTGTTATTTTTCCACATGTTATGTTTACTTGTACCATTAAGGCAACAAAAAGTTTATTGTTCGACTTTCTGCTTAAGTTGTTTATAGTCGAGTGCATTTCCTGAAAAATAATGTCTAATATTTGTCAAGCGAACTATTTGATATTGTATTCACCACTTCGTTGGATTTGTTATTAACATAGTCATTCGAAAATCCCCTGGTGTGGACACCTGGCTTTATTGTGCACTCATCTTGATCACATGATAGTAAATAATTACTTTGCATTGGTTGTCATGTGATCATAGTGAGTGCATGATAAACTGTCCAGACCAGGGAATTTTCAAATGACTATGTTATTAATGGGAAGTAGGTTATCATACTAACCAAATTGGGATCATCACTAAGTTTGCGGTCAGAACTTTGTAATTTCTGTCTGGGTAAACGAAAACATTGTTGCGTAATTGCCTCGTTCTTTCAAACGAAAATAAGAGACTTTCAACCAATAAGTTTCGTGGTCGCAATATAGTATGTTCACAAGCCTCTGAGGGTTCACTTATGTGTGCGTGTGTGTTTCCAATCTATATGAATCTCAACTTAAAACTCATAAAGTAAAGAAATGAATATTTATTACAAAACAAAGCATGGAAGTGACAATATTGGTTTGTAATATTTAAATGTTAACAAACAACACACACACACACACATATACCGAAAAGGAGAAGAAACTTACTTGTTAATCATGTCCAACCTTATTTTTTTTAGAAATGTCCACAGAAAAAATGATTTAACTGCAGCTCAAAAGTAATTACAACAGTTATGTAGAGCGTTATAATGGAACCAATCCATTAGTGAAGAAACTAATACTTAATAGGATTCTTAATTAAATGTTCGTGATTATTTAAAAAATGTTAATTAATCAGCACAGAAAAACTCTAGATTCATCCATTTATGAAGACTAATTGTAAAAGAGCACCCATTGAAATTTGATATGACAAATGTCATTCTAGCTTTGTTGCTTATCAACAAAAGCAGAGTCGTTTCTAGTTTGGCCACCTGTGATCGTTTCGTCATCATTTTGCCAAACACGGCACGCTTGATACAAGCATAAGTCATTAGAATATTCTCTGATCTGGAAGCTGATTGGCTAGTTCTATTGATTTGTTTTTAACTTCTGTTTTCCATCCACATTGAGTGCATGATAAAAATAGAATAGATAGAAAAGATAGAAAAGATTGAAGACAAAATGAACAATTAGTTGACATAAAAGGTTTTCAGATTAGGGAATATTCGAATAACTGTGATGCAAGTTTTGCATATTCTGAAGATTTATAACATTTCTTGGCTGTTGTTATCAAAAAGATAGAATTATTTTGATCTTAAGATTTTAAGAAACGCATCAACTTCATCAATGATGCATCTAAACACCAGAACACCCACTGTTAACTGTTTACCATTCATTCTAACGTGAAAGTTTCTAAAACGGTCAATGATTCTTTTCTGACATTCTAAGTTAATTTTCACTCATTTTCCCCGTGAAAGGTTCACCAAAAGAATCAGTCAAACATTCTTCAATGAGCCTTCCTTTTAAGCACGACAGGGATTTTTAGTAAAAGAGATGAACTACGACATAGTTTCAATAAATAAATGAATAAAGAGTAAAAGCGAGGCTTATATTAGTAACAGTGGTTTAGAGAATCGGTCGGTTTAGCGCCTTCATTAAGAAATATTTTATACAAAATAAAATGCATTCATACCTCATGCTGGTTCTTTCATCTCTAAAAATAAAATAAAAATTTGATTCTCTTGTTTTTCTTACTTTAAGATTTAAGAACATAACCCATTTAGTGCTAGCATTAATATATATAAAGATGATTTGCATGAAAAGAAATGAGATTAGAAATAACAGCAAAACACTCTCCCCTCGTTGATCAACGCCATTTTAAAATGAAGGAGCGACTAGTAAGACGAAACAGTAAATACAACCTTTCATTAATGTTGATATTATATTCGTTGTGAAAACAATAAAATAAACAAAAATGAGATAAATAAAATTTTCAATTACCAAATGTAATAGTGGAAGCAAGTTAACTTCGAATTAAAATTCCTATAAAGGAGTTTCTGCTATAAATGGTCAGATGATGAAAATACACATAGATCACACTTTTCGTATTCAATTTCTCTGTATTTTTCTTACACCATCCATTATTGTTATCATTTTTTAATCATTTTGTGTTTTATTTTTATAATTATTCCTTTTATTATTATTTTTTTTCTTTTTACTGAATATAGCGAGTTCATTTTATATCAAACTATTCATCTGGTGTAGTAAGTTTTGATAAACCTTTTTTGTTGCGTATTTCGTTTTTTCTTTTTATTATCTTTTAGTTTTAGTGTATTACAAAAAAAGGTGTTTTTAAGTTTATGAACGTCGTTTCAAATCCGTTCAATACCGTGCCTGCCTGCACGTTTTATTTTCATTATAGTCTTTCTCGGTTAGGTGTTTTAAATCTGGTCAATAATTTATTTAAAAACACTCGGCGAAGCTTTTTGAGTTCTAAGACTCGGCAGAGTGTTTAGAGTGTTTTATCATGATCAAGGAAATCACTCGCCCGAGTGTTTTGAGCCATAAAGCCTCGCACAGTATTTTGAGTTTATGAAGGCTGGGTGTCTTGGGGCATTGTCCACTTTTGGGAACCAAATTTACTGAACCTTCTAACCTCGGACCTCAACATACTCAAATTGAATATATTTATATTGTTTGTCAGTCTAGTATTCATAATATATAATTAGAGTTTATCATGTCATAGACCGGTTGTTTTTGTTTGCGACGTTTCGACAGTTACTACTGTCATCATCGGGCGTTTGTAAATGAATGATGTAAAGTTTATATATGTTTTCAGTAGGATCGAAATTATTTCGGACCTGGAAGGAAGCAATGTCAATAGAAAGATCCTTGACAAGGAAAAAGGATGGACTGCTCGAAAAGTCAAAGAGACTATATACAGTGTCAAAAACAATTCCAGTATTAATAGTACATCGTATAATGTTCCTGCGATATGGTTTCCAGCTCTACGCAAAACAAATTATTGACATTGCTTCCTTCCAGGTCCGAAATATTGACATTGCTTCCTTCCAGGTCCGAAATAATTTCGATCCTACTGAAAACATATATAAACTTTACATCATTCATTTACAAACGCCCGATGATGACAGTAGTAACTGTCGAAACGTCGCAAACAAAAACAACCGGTCTATGACATGATAAACTCAACATACTCTTTCTTCAAAAAAACCTTGTGAATGAGGAAGCATAACAGTCGGCGTTTTATCCTCATTTTATAAATGATAAGTAAATCATGAAGTTGATCTTGATCAAGTTTTCTTCGTTGTTGGCAGTGTCCGCTCAAACTTGATCCCGGAGCCTCGTCACCGTTTTGGCAATAGGTTTTGGCACCCTCCTGACTTAGATGTCAAATAGGCCCTGGGATTGAAATGGAAGTTCTACTGTGTTATGCACCGGTACAAGCAAAACTGAGTCAGCAAAAACACTGATCAATTGGTTGGATTGCATCCAGTGCCAGATACGCATGCGCAGTCAATTCAGGCGGGAAAATAAGGAAGAGCCGTGCTTTTATGATGAAGCTTGAATAATCTTGAATAATCAGTTTTGCAAGACAAGACAGAATGATTTGTGATTTATAGATTATTTGATAAACTATAAATTATTTGAAAAACTATAAATTATTTGATAAACTATAAATTATTTGATAAACATTTCTGTAATTAACAAGCACCGGAGGGATTTAAAAAGCTCGGTGGAGGTGGTGGTGGTGGAGCCTTATAATAGAGATTCAAGGGCCATAGTTTACTGGTTCATCTATTCGTGAGTAGTGAATATTTTACTAATAGGAATTTTTTAAAGTCGCCAAAAATGGTTACTCTATTACCCCGCATTAAAGCGCATGGGCCTATATGCGATTTTTAATGATTTTGAATTTGGCATTTTGAAAAGCGCTCCCGTATATAGGCCTCTGGTCCTATAAATGTTTTCCCAATAAAACCAGCAATTGGGACCATAATCTAAATGAAAGATATTCTTTTTTATATAACTTTATGTATTAACAATAAAAATACTTTTATAGTTAATCAATTTCAATATCAATGTCCGATTCCTCTTCACTCTCGTAGATTTCTTTATCTTCTTCCTCGTTATCTCCTTCTTCTTCTTCTTCTTCATCTTGTGAGTGGCCGAAGAGATAACAAGAGGGGAAATGGTTTAGAGTTCCCATGCAAATACGTTCTTAAAGGACCAGATACATATCTTAAAAAATCGAATGTATAGTCAAAGATATTGTTGAATGAGAAAAAATAGTTTGATAAAATTTATCTTTTAAATCCTCATCCCGAAATAAAATAAGTCTCTCGCTTATATTCTGGGTTTTTTTATACCCGGGTATAAGCCCATGGACCTTTATACAGGGTGGACTTATATGCAGGGTAACAGGGCACAAACTTTCTAAAGAAGCAGAAAGCCTACAAAACATTACAGCAACTCTATGGATGAGTATATCCTAAACCAGAAGCATAAAAGCCCTAACATTTACTTCGTTCTGGATTCATTATGATGTTATCCCAATCAACGCGCCAGACACTTAAAAACCTTGCTACACTTTGTGATAATCAAGGAAATGTCCCTATCTTAAATAAAGTTCAGTGTTATGCTTTAGTGGAAACTGGTTATAAACAAACATTTGAAAATTGACAACACCCATAGGTGAAGCCAGCTAATAGATCTTACGGTCAAACTTTTTTCCGAACAGTTTTACCGAGAACAAACAAGATCGTCAAGCATTCTCCGTAGCGTCTAAAGATGTATTGAAAACTCCGCGACGTTTCTAGATTTACCATCATTATTAGCATGGGTAACATCTTCAGGGGATTTTTTTTATCAAGTCTATTTAAAGTTGATCGTACGCTAAGGCGTTGAGCATGATATATGCTAATATTTCAAACAGCCAGACATGAGTCCATTGAAATAAATGGATATGCCCCAAGGACGTTAAAAACTTCCCGTTACTTACTTACGTATTAAAAGATAAGAAAAATGCCCAGTTGTCAGGTCTACGGTTGTGCAAACACCAGTGGAAAAACACCGGCAAAAATTTCTTATTTTCATTTTCCTGACCCAAGTAAGGAGCAGAAAAGTGGCTTCAATTAATAATTAATGATTAATAATAATTAAACTGGATATAACTTGCGACTCCGCCGTGCTAAGCGCTTGTGTGTTTATGTTCGCTCGAAAGTACATCCGCATCAGTGACGTGACATTTTTTGTCACGTGATTTTACAAAACCTGCTATTTTCTATAAATTAAATATCAAATATAGTATATAATATCAAATAAATATTTGTTTGTAGTCATTTGACGAAGGAGTAGCAAAGAAATGATGGTAGTATCGTGAATGTTTCTTTCTTAAATGTAAACTGCGGCTCATTAATTTCAGTGACTATTTTATTTTTTGGCGGGATAAAATATCTGCTATTCATCCAATCATCAGTACAAATTTGTTGTCATAACATTTGCCGCCCAAACAATTAACCTTCTAAGTTAAGTTTTCTCTACTCTCCATCGACGCATGGTTAAGTGCTCAATGAACTGCACGAAATGAAAATCTTAGAACACTAGAAACACTATTCATGTGAAATTTTATACCAGTTTGATAAATCAAATTGTTTATGTAAATTTCATGAATTCGAACGTTATGCAGAAAGAAATATCTGTCGGATGGTTTCCACTTGGAATAGGGAAGTTTTGAATTTTATTTCGATATATAAGCATTATCCAGAAAATCTTTGACCAAACATAATTCAAAAACAAATACAAAAAAGTTAATTGTGAAGATTTTTTAGCATCAAAAGCTGGCAGAAAACCGTTTTCCTTTTGGTGCAAAAACAAAGATCGGTTTCGGTGTACATGGAAACCAGTTGATCGAAATCAACCACAACGAACGAACGTTTATGATTTTCAATTAACCTTCGATAGATGTATATTAGTTCCGCTTTGTGAGTAAGGGTCATGCTTTTATGATTACACTAAAGATTCTAAATGATTTAATAGTGAATGTCTTGTAAATATGCTGATAAAAAAAGACATTCAAACAGCAAGTAAACGCCGTCAGAAGCCGCGATTATTATTGAGCACTATTTCATGTGAAAACTCAAATTTTATGCATGATACTCATCGAATTGTTAAATTCGCAAAACAGAGAATACGAACCTAAATGGAAAACAACTTGTCGATATTTTACCGAACCATATTATTTATAATTTCTTCATTCAATGTTCGCAAAGGTAAGCTTTTTATACCCAAATGCTTTTTTTACCCAAATGTATGAAACTTTTATATTATGGTTTTATCTTTTAACATACCAACAAAATAAAACATCTACAAAATTATACAGAAGTTATATTTTTTTGCAATATGCTACACAATTTTTTATAATACCATTTGAAATTCACGTGATTTGATAAATAAAAGAAAGTCTTCGAAAGGTTAAGCAAAAATACTGTTTTGAAGAACGCAAAACAATTTAACAACTTGTGAGTCGAAATCGGGAATTTTCCTTGAAAAGTCAAACTTATCGATAAACTGTTTAATTAAGAGGATTGCCTTTAAGGATATCTTGATGTAATTTATTGCATTTATTGGTGCATCTTTAGTGCTTTGAAGGTGATGCCAACTATGCATGATGGACATTCTTTACCCACGATACATCATAGTTTTAGTACAGGTAATCATCTAATCTGTAACTATCACAGATCTTAACAGTAGTTTCTTTAAAATTTGTATTTACTATGTCATATCAGAATACTTATATAGATGGAGGGTTTTATAGAGCGATCACTTGTAAAGCCTGTTTTCCACTAGACGGAATATTCACCGCGGGGCGGCTATTGTTTTCTCAAATTGATCACTAATTGAACCATTTGATTGGCTTGCTGAATATTCCGCGGCGGAAAAGTTGAACTTGATCCGACTTTTCCGCGGACTTTATTAAAAAACAAAAGCCGCCAGCCTGCTAGCGGAATATTCCGCCTAGTGGAAAACCAGCTTTATACACCTTTCCCGAATTTCTGTTTAAAGCCAGTGTTATGGCCTAGCCATCAAGCTTCGCCTCGTTTTCAATATAATAATTGCTTTTAACTACTCCACGGGGAATTAAAGGAATAAGTGACTATTAGTAAGTAATAAAGTTGGAAATCAGTAAAACTATACAGTGCATAGAAACGAGACAAAACTTCATAATACGGTGTTTAAACAGAAATTCGGGAAACGTCAATAGGATAATCAAATTCACAATTATATAAGAGTTTATTTGTGGAAACGATGCTTCGTCTGCCAATATTTACAGTTTCTTTACAGAACCAAAATGTCTGGCCAGTTGTATGAATCTCTTAAATTTTTTAACGACAAAACCCGATTTGGATGTCTAGGATGTCTAAGATGATTAACGAAATATGAATATTTACTTTGATTTTAGATTGCGCAGTTTTATGTCATAACACGCAGTCACTTTGTAGAAGGTAAATTCACACTTGTTATACAATGGAATCAGCTTAATTTCTTATGACCCCCAAACATTATATTCTCGACGGTTTCTTTAATGTTAAGTTAAAGGTTCCGTTCTGCAGTAAAACAACCATGCTTTAAAACATTCAATATACATTAGCATTTACGAATATTAATGGTTATTTTTTCAAAAAATTTAACACTTACATGAAATATTCGCATAAATAGTGCTTAATTTTTCATCAAACGTACACTACTACTTCCCCCGATTTTTGGTTGACTCTTTTGACGCGAGAAAAGTATAACAATCTTATAATTAAGAAGCTAATAATCAGGGATGCCATAGTGCTATTTTTAGAAAACCGAAAATGTCAATGCTAATGATCCACGCAGTTCGCGTAATTGCGTGTATTGACCGGCTGATGAAGTTGGTAGGGAAAAAGCTACTAAAACAAAAAAAAAATGGTCGGGGTAAAATGACTTATTTTGGAAATGACTAAATTTTGACTAAATTTTTTCTCCCACTAAATTCAAACCCATATTTTTTTTCCCAGTAAAGGTATATATTTTGCTCCTCGCAGTGGGACAATTTTCGTTAATTTTCAACACAGAAACGAGGTCTGTATGGACAACAGGATGCGATATATAAACATGAATTCGGGATAGATGTATTCTGTGTTCCGGTGTTTAGTCACAACTTTTAATGACTGGAACCATCTAGAGGATGGCTGTAAAACATACAAGCTTCGTTTTATTTATTGTGTGCATTGTGAACCACAATCCCCTTAAGGCTAACAAAACTAATAGTGTGCGAAAGGGGAATTCAGAAGTCATAGCAACAGGATATTTGGAACCGTCCTGATAGCCAAAGTAGCGAGATTTAATTATTTCAAAATAATTAGTGACGTATTGAATTTTTTTTAACTTCATTAATTATGTACGGTTCCTCTCCATGTAAAAACACAAGCAGAAACATTAAAGGAAATGCTTGGAAAAAACCACTTCGAAGACCACTTCGAGGTGGCAAAAAAGGCAGCTGTTGACTTTGATTGAGAAAATGCGTTTCACAAACGATCATCACAGGAACATTTTCTGGAACACTACATTCAACCTCGTTCCCAGGCCTTCTTTTCCTATACTATAAAAATGTTGGAAACAAAATCATTCTTCTTACGTTTCGCTTCACACTCATCGCCGCTTTCTGTCTCATATATTGCTTCCCAAATTCGAACTAACTTCTAAATCCGAATCGGGATTTAACTTGTTTCTTGGATGATCAAAGAACCACTTTTTCTGCCATAGTGTTGCGGATAGATTTTTCCAGAACGATTTTTCTATCGAATAGGATCCGCCCATACACGAGAACCAGCGGATCCAATATAGGAATTTATTCCCTTCATACGAAGTATTTTTCATATATAATTATGGGTAATTATCACGTGACAAAGCTGATAAAAGGGCGTTTTTGATAAAATAAGATTCACAAGTCGATAGTATTTTGCGATTCAACCCCACCTATAATGTACTCTAGTAACGTTTTATTTTATTTTTACGTCACGGTTGTAAAGCACTCTTGCAAACTTACTAGACAGACTCTACTTACAAAGAAACACTTATTGGCCCTTTTTACTCCGGTCCAATGGCGCTAATTTTCATGACTTCGCGTTAAAAGGGCTGGCGTTAGATGTTTGGCTGTGAGAGTTTGGCTGTGGAATTTTTAAAAATAACGCCAATAAAGACCGGTGTAAACTAAAAGGTTCCGAAATGAAGCCAATCTGGGATGAAATCTATCCGTACCGTGTGGACATCTAATCTATGTTAGTCTGCTTGTTTTCTTATGTTAAGAAACCGGGGGTGAATAAGAGTTATGAAATATGTTTTAACTACCTGCATTCTAGTCAATATTCTTCGTGAATTTGAACATTTCCGTGATGGTTGCTACTGGCACTTCTGGTGTAGCAATAGCATTAAAAGATCTTATAGAATGGATAATAAAAACTAGGTCATTCTTACTCGTAATGAATTTGACGTTCGTTCGCTGGAGTGGTTATTATTTGCTAATCCAAAAATGATGTTTAAATTTCTTCATGTAACGAATAAATATAGAAACCAACCGTTCGCAACACTTTTTCAAAAAATAAAAGCCATTTATTTACAGAAGGAAAGTTTTAAATCGTGGAAAATATTAACAAGGAGAAAATAAAAATAAAAGTAAAACTTGAGAACGTTGTTTTTGTGGCGAAGAACTGCAAATCTACTACGTCACGAGACATCTTTCGTATTTTAGAAATTTGATTGTGTAGAGGCGAACTTTATTTGCGGTTTTTTTTTCTTCGAGTTTAAGTGGTATTTTATTTACAGATAACAATCACGAAGTAGTGTATCCATACATACGATTCACCAACCACGAAACGTTCGAATCGAGAAATCGTCGAGATGTAAACAATGTAGAAACAGCAGTGAATAATGATAACAATGAAGATAGAACTAAACTAGACATTAGTTTCAAAGCTTTGGGTAAAGAATTCAGGGCATCGTTGCATTTGAATAAAAGGCTTTTAGCGCCAAATTTCAAAGTGGAAATACTTGGTGAGAATGGACAGATAAAGAATATCCATGGAGTGAAGCATTGTTATTATTCTGGCAAATTGGAAAATGACAGTAATTCATTAATATCGTTATCGCATTGTAATGGACTGGTAAGTACAATAAAGCATTGTATCAAATACCTCTTCTCTACCTTAAACATTACATACACAATTATCTTTATTCAATTTAACTTGATAACTTAAAAATTTAACTTGCGTTATTGTTCAGCGGCGGATCCAGGATATGTCGAAAATTGTGGAGGAGCACATTAACATAATTTTTATTTTCAGTCTATATTACCAAAGGGATTATTTGCACGTTTTTTTACGCTTTAATAGCTAACACTCTCCTCCACAAATTTCAACTTGCCCTCTACCCAGTGGGCACAGACAACGTTGATTGTTACGTTCTCACAACAGTCGTAAAGAAGTTGAAAAGTGAGAGTTGCGTCGACGCCATTTTCATGACGTTGGCGTAACAACATTAATGAAATGTTGTCAATGAAGGAGAATGGAATAAAATATGATTTGGTTCTTTTTTTTAAGTTCTGTAAACAACTAAAATAACTTTTCTTACGAATTTTTTTGATTTTTCATCGTTATTCTTGCTGCTGAAGAAAATACACAGCAAAAATATGAAAATCTGAAAATTTCAAAGGAGCCCTAATAAGATATTAAACAAAGGCTTGTGTTACACATAGAAACTACCCAAGATGATATAAATCCGACTTAATAGATTTTTCCCGAGTTCTGTTTAAACACCGTGTTTTGACCTAGTTAGTACATCCAACCTTTTCAATTTCGAAATTACTTTGAACCATTCTACTGGGAGTTAAACAAACAGAAATAATTAAGTCATTAAGTTAAGAAATTATTGAAACTATAAAATTCATAAAAACGAAGTTGGATGTACTGTCTAGGTCAAAACGCGACCTTTAAACAGAACTCGGCACCTGTATTGTTTGTGTTCTAAAACTTCTTTTGAACTACATTTTTTTGGAAGAAAAAGTTCCAATACAAAATAGATGTTTTTTTTGAGGCGTAGAGCAATAACTTTGTGGTCAAGGTTGGCCGGTTGTTTTAACGTCACATTAACGATCAAAACTACGTTGCGGGAACGCTGCTATTAGATGTTGTTTATCTGTTTCAATGTTGCAATTTATAACGTTATGACGGCAACGTTGTATTAACGTATTGAAGCCAACGTTGCTAAGAGAGTTGTTTCAATAACGTTGAAATAATGTTGCATTTTGGTTTGTTTTAACGTCGTCCCACCATGTCAGATTTACGTCGTACGCTGAACGTTGCTGCAACATCACCTAATAACGTTGAAATAACGTTGTTTTGTAATATGTTGATTTAACGTTGTTTATGAGACGTTATATTAACGTTGTATTGAGGTTAGTTGTTCCAACGTGACATATTTTACGACGCTACAGCGTTTAGAATAACGTTGGTAACATTACGTTGGTACAACGTTGTACTTAACTCGCCGACGTGGTGACGCAAATACAACTAATATCCAACGTTGTTACAAAGGGAAGCAATATTTCATGAATGTTGATGTTTTTCATGAATGTTGATGCTGTATAGAAAATTTGTTCATAAAATGGGTAGTGTAAGCCAGTGTGAATGCATAACTTTCCCTTGTTATAAAGGCATACCTAACCTTTATTTTCCAGGAGGGTGTTATTCAAACAAAAACTGAAAAGTTTTCATTGAAGCCATTTCATCATGAAGATGGTATTGATGGTCTGCCATTGTCAATGCAAAGTCGTCCTTACATCGTGAGAAAAATGACAGTAGATAATTATAAAAATGACGCTGAAGAACCTTTTGTTAGCAATTACTATCAGCAATATAACCGAACCAAAAGAAGTATTGAAGATTCAGATAGCAGCTGTGGATTAGATGGTAAAACAATTTGATACTAACTGATGGGTAACATGTGTTAGGTTTATTGGTTAACTACGCCAATTTACCCTTTATTTACCAATTGGTTACAAATTCTTTCCACATTTTCTAAATGTTTGAGCAGCTCCATAGACCTCTCCTGCCGTTCTTTCAACGTGAAGTTTGGGTTTTTGAGTCGCAGTTCTTAAAAAAAAAAAAACTGCAGGTGGAGATTTCAAATAGTTTCCACGCTGTGACGTCTTTTTTACAGTCAGTGAAATTGATGCCATGTAACATGAACTGTAGGAAAAGGATTAACCAAGACAGATAACACATATGTTCCCATTGTACCATCCTATTGTTTGTCACTTTTCTCGTTACCTTTGTTCTTTCAAATTCCCAGGCAAATAATGTAAAACAAATCTTACCATATAATTCATTAGGTTTGAAGCCGTATATCCGTTGGTCACGTGGTATAATGTCAGAAAAAATTGGTGACCAGACAATAGAAACCATGTTAACGGTCGATAAAAGAACAGCACAATATTACGGCATGGACGCTGCTAAGCAATATGCATTAACTGTTGCTAACGTAGTATGTTTCTTATGTTTGATGGCAACAGAAAAAAACATCATTTAATCCGAAATTCCCGTAGATAATTGTTTTATTGGTGTTTACATTAAAGGAAGCAATTTCTGTTTCTATGACAAATC
Organism: Turritopsis rubra; assembly: GCA_039566895.2. Classification (NCBI taxonomy): domain Eukaryota; kingdom Metazoa; phylum Cnidaria; class Hydrozoa; order Anthoathecata; family Oceaniidae; genus Turritopsis; species Turritopsis rubra. The sequence continues at coordinate 6,018,656 of CM077623.1, forward strand.
AAATAGTGTAGACAAGGAGATTTCGATCAAATTAAATAGTGTAAACGGCACTTTAGACGAATGGGTCTTCTTATATATTCGTTATATATAACGCTTTGTTTTTTTGTTGTTGTTTTTTCATTCATTATAGGCTCATGACATTCTGCGTGATTCAACAATCGGCCCAAACCCAGTCAATCTTGTTATTTCGAAACTGGTCATTCTGACGGCACCATTGGTATGTAAACGAAGTTTTATCTTCAAATACATACATTCGTGAGTTAACATAAGAGGGTAATAGAACAAGTACATATCAAATGGACTTTTTTTATTACAGGACGATCTTGTCATCAACCACCATGCACGTAATTCATTGGCATCTTTTGGCAAATGGTCAGAAAAACGAAATAATATCAATGAAGCACATCCTGATCACTATGATTACAGCATACTGTTAACCAGGTAAACATAGTGAAGACAGTCTGAATTGCATGTCTCTATATCGGTAACATTTAAATGGAGAACAAATACTGTTTGAGATATCGGTAGGAATGAAGCACTTAAACATCCTTCAACATTGTCGGGCTTACGTATGCCGTTCCTTTTAATTGTATTTAGGCATGATATTTGTGTGGACAGAAACCAACCATGTGAAACTAAAGGTATCATTTTGTAAATTCTGTATCACATATTACACATTTCGCTTCTAAGCTTTGGTTCAAAGGAACAGCAACGCACACGTAGTCCCGAATTTTAATATCAGTTGAAAACCTTATTTCTTTATATGATGACGTAAACCATAGGTTTGTCGTATGTCGGTGGAATGTGTGACGGAATAAGATCGTCGGCAATAATTGAAGATGGTGGGTTTGGATCTGCGTTTACGTTAGCTCACCAAATCGGACATAGGTAGGTTTCATTTAAACGGTTTTCAAAATAGCCCAAACGGTGCGCCGATTACAGCTGAGAGGGCTGACTACCGCTACGGATTAATCGGCCCTGTGGTCACCGAAATTTTAGATTGCTCTGTAATTAACTAACTCCGACAACAGGTTGGAACGTTTATTTTTATAAAGAACACCTTTATAGCTATAGGACCTCGAGACTGAAGATTGAGTAAGTAGCTCATGTCGTTTTTCATATAATATGCGTTAGGGTTAGGGTTTGTTAGGGTTTGTTAGGGTTAGGGTTAGGGTTAGGGTTAGAGTTCGCCGCGTATTGTATGACAAACGACATGAGCTATTTGCCGAATATTTCCTGAAAATTAAGGAAAGAACATAGAATAAGAAGAAATAAGGAAAACTAAGGAAAGGAACTTCAAACTAAAGGATCCACATTAAAAAGACCGCGTTTCATTTCGAAAGTTTTCTTCTTTTTTTCTCTTCAGCCTTGGTATGGATCATGACGGTATTGGGAACACATGCATATACAGTGACAGAATAATGTCAACAAATGGAGGAAAAGCCCAAGGTGCATATCACTGGTCTCCTTGCAGCATAGATTATTTACAACAGTTTTTAAGGTTGGTGTTTTCACATCTTCTCATTTTATCATTGCAAATAAAAGGCAACAAAAAATCAAAGGAGTTACGAACGGTAATCACGGAATTTTTGTGTATGCTAACAGTTTCCCCGTGGGATGTATTATTTGTATTTGTGTGTGAATTGTTGATACAGAATAATTGAGTAATCTCTTGGACAAAACTGATGAAAGCTAAAACAAACAAATGTTGTGAAAAGGATGTTACATCAACAATTAGCGAACATGATGACGCCACACCATTATATCGTAAAATAACGTGATGTTGTAACACCTTAGCTGTAACACATTAGCTGTTTCGTTTAATCTTTCAGAAAAGACCAATCTAAATGTCTTGATAACGATGCTCCAAAGTCAAAGCGGGAAGATATAGCTGTCTACGAAAACCCGGGATATCTTTACGATGCTGATACACAATGTCGATACGCGATTGGTGATCACGGTAAAGCGTGCTATGAGGATGATTCTGATGAGGTAAGATGCAAAATCATGCAAAATATTAATGGAAGAGAGATGAAAGATAAGAGTAGACTTCATTTCTGATTAAGTCCGATTGTTTCAACTAACCCTTTCGAAATAATTCTAATATCACGATTTTGATTTTTCAAAATTTTGTATTAATATTTCTAATTGAGGTTTGTGTCGAACTGCTTTGTTTCAACCCTTTGTACAATAACTGTACACGGATTGGAAAACCAGCAATGGATGGCACCCCATGTGGTCCGGATAAGGTAACTACCTGGTTAATTTAATTGGGTTAAAAAATCAATTCAAGCAATAACACTTATTACTTATAATAACATACTTGTCTTCTCACGTTAGTGGTGTAAAGAGGCAATATGTGTCCAAAGGGGCCAACGAGATGATCTTATAATAGATGGCGGTTGGAATGAATGGTCCAATTTTCAACAATGTAGCAGAACGTGTGGCGGTGGTATATCTTATAGAGAAAGAATATGCGAAACACCCAAGTAAGTGTATTCTGCAACAAAAGATTTGGGGATGTATGTGAATACCAGATATCTTATATCAGTTTTTATTTTGAGAATATTTACAATTTTAACAATCAACTTTTCTGTAGACATTAGAACTACTTTTCAACACATAATATTATCTTTGATGAAATACAACATTTCATTTTAGTTTCAACATGCTCATTCGATTATCATTTCCATGACAACCATGACTTGAGAATTCCAACACCACCATTATTCATTCATTCCCAGCCGGCACTCGACATGATTTACACGTCAAAAACAGGCATAGTTCTGACAGTCATTTCAACGTCATTTCGCCGGCTGGGTTATTACCGGTTACACAGCACAACATTCACAAATTATGTCATGCCTAAAGCTGGTTTTCCACTAAGTGTTCGCCTGCCGCCCGCGAACATTTTTCGCCGAGAATTGTAATTTTTTGGATGATTTTTTGTTTATGTTTTGGCTGCCATTGTATTGGGTAACATAGAAACGACGAGATTTATTCGCAACATTTTTTTGTCAGAAATTCTCAATAGTTTTAGTATGAAAAATGTTAAGCTCCCTGTGTAGTTTCAAAATTGACGGATTCAAGAATTACTTTTGAGACGTGGACACCGATCGGTTAATGGAAAGGTCTTCAAGAGAGAAAATTTCGTCAAGATAGTTAAACAAAGTTGCACTCCTTCGGCGAACAAAATTTTAGCTGCTGGCGATCAGGAAAAAACTTGAAATGACGTCACTCAGCGAAAAATGTTCGCCGGCGGCAGGCGAAAAGTTAAGTGGAAAACCAGCTTAACATCTACGTGAAAGTACTTTAGAACAGTACTTAAATTTTGGATTTGTTTTTAACTGTTTTCAACCAAATACTGCCACCGTCTATCTACAAACTAGACAACATTTAATTTACTTTTCGGCTGGTTTGTGCAAAATGGACATTTATGAAAGCATTCGCAGTAATTGGATGTTATGTGATGGCTTGCTTTCAATGAATGATTCGTATTTTAAAAAGAGATTTGTTCAATTCACCAAAAAGCTCGGTGAAAGCTCAGAAAGACAACATTTTAATAGCTTAAAAATATAATTTAGACCGAAACACGGTGGGAAGTTTTGCGAAGGTCAATCCAGAATGTATGTCGTATGCAACAAAGAGGTTAGTAATGAATATAATGATCTGTTCTATCACGCAGTTGCACACACGGTGTATATGGATCGAACATAAAATTGAATTCTAACTAAAAGAATGAGTTCGCCCAATTTTACTGTTGGAAACAATAATTCCTAAAGGCTTGATTCTTTTTTATAACAAATTAGGGAAAAGAGAGTCAAACACTTGCTACCTGTTGACCAGTATATATAACACATTTTCCCTGGCCATTATCTCAAAATTTTGACTGGACTCTTTTATTGTAATTTTCGTTGCAGCCTTGCCTAATTGGTGCAGAGAGCTTCCGAAGATCCCAATGTAAAAATCAAAGTTTATCTTTTTACGAAGATCACTTATTAAATTGGACATACAATGGAATTGAACCAGGTATGGGCATTGGAATTATAATGACTTATGTTGTATTTATAGTATTTACACTAGTCAATGATTTGAAGCTATTTTGATTTCTACGACAAATACAGCTTTCCTAAATTTCATTTTAAACGCCATTATTTTGCAGCGTAAACAAAGAAGAATCGAGCGAATTGTTTCAATGTTCGGATATTTATCCTTTAGAATCTTCTTGTGAGTTGCAGTGTCATTCATCCAACAGTTCAGACATTAACAAATATTTCGGACATGCTAAAGATGGGACAGACTGTCAAGTAGGAAATCTACCTGGACGGTGCATTCGCGGAGAATGCAATGTAAATACCTTAATTTGGGCAAATGATTTTAAAATAAAAGCGAAGAAGAAACATTTGAAATTTTGATATTTCATTTGTATTTATAAATTCAAATGTTTTAGAACATGTTCGTATTCCATCATCCTTTAACTTTATAAAGATAACTGATATAGTCGTATATACACTGTTAATAGATCACGAAGTAAGAACATGTTACTAAATAATTCAATTTGTAAATACAAATAAATTATAAAAAATATCATAATGTTGCTTCATGTCGTTATATTTTTGTTGTTATTTTTGTTGTTGTTGTCGTTTGTTTGTTTGTTTGTTTTTTAACTGCAGTATGTGTTATACGACGTCTAATTTGGCTGCAGTTACACGAACTTTCAAGAAAATTAATGATACAGTTTCTTAAATTCTCTTAGACTGTCGGTTGTGACATGTTACTTGGCTCTACACAACGTCCAGACAGGTGTGGTGTATGTGGTGGCAATGGTGCAACTTGTACAAACACAATTGACCTTAACAAGAACCCGCTCTCGATATCACGAGCAATTAATAATGCAGATATCGTGGGGAAAATAGCATTTTTGGAGGAAAGTAAGTGAAAGTTCTCCATTGTTTTGTTTAATGTATATCATGCCCAAGCAACAATTTTTCTTACAAAATCATGTAGCCGATGTTTGCTACACAAGTTAACAGTTAAACCATTGATTTCAAGTTGTACCATTTCAAGTTGTAGTGTTTTTTAGTGTTCAGTGTAGCAAAAATTGACAAAGGTTTGATGGTTCGTCGGCTTCACCGCAGTTACCTCCCAAATTAAACGGATGTTTTAAGGGGACGTTTTTTAAGAGGTGAATAAGTAGATTTAGCGTCTATTTCTATTATCTTGAAAGCAAAGAGCCTAAAGACGAAGAAGCTGGTACCACAACCGTAAGCTCCGATGAATAATGTTCTTGCCTTCTTTGGCCATAAAAAAAACAAAATACCCTCAGTGATCAGCTTACAATTTAACGACTAAAATTTCTCATGACAATATCGCGCTTTATTCTATTTCTGTGATGCCAACAAACTCGGGGTATTCGATTGAATCGCTGTTATCATTGTCCAGCCATTCAATGAGAATGTTTAATTGAGTATCAGTCAGAGGAATCTTACAAGATCGAACACCTTTGCGAAATTCATCTCGGGTGATGCTATAGCTTTTATCTTTATCCCACTGGTTAAACAAATCCACCATTCGTAATCTGTGTTTGATTAAGTAAGTACGGAGAATGTTCAGCAACTCCTTTCTCATTGCATCTTCATCGTACATGTCCAAACCAGCCGACATATAACCTCCAACAATAATTTTTATATCTCCTTTCAGGTTCATAAGTTTGTCCATGCTCTTATTATTTTGTTCGCTTACAAATATGGCTTCAAAGTGTAAGGCCTCAATTACATTTGAGGTATTGTCTAAACATGATTTTAGGATGACATCCACACCGACAAAATTGATCGGATTCCAGCCAAGATGTAATTTGCGTAATGTGTTGTTTGACAATAATCCTTCTGCTAATCCGCTGCAACCTTTATGTGTTATACGATTGTTACTGAGGTCAAGAGTTTGAATGGTACGGTTGACGCTAATAGCTTTTCCTATAGCTTCAGCTCCAACATTGCCAAAACCATTCCAGGCAAGACAAACCGTTCGGACAGAACTGTTTTTCAGAAAGCTGCGTGCTATCTCCACAGCTCCATCACAACGGATTTGATTCCAACTAAGGTCTAAGTACTCCAACGTACAGTTGTTTTCCAGACCGTCACGAAGATGCGAGCCGGACATCGTACAAAGATTGTTTTTACTGAAAATAAGCTCCTTTATGGCTGTGTTAGACGCTAAAAAGTCTCGTAAACATTTCCCAGATTTATCGGCGAGTCCGTTATCAGATAGATTCAGGTATTCCAATGTGTCGTTATATATAAGAGCTTCCAGTAACACCTCAAGACCATCAGCGCCAATCTGATTGCATGACAGGTTTAACCGTTTGATATAAAAGTTATCATAAAATATCTTGGCAACATATTTCGTCCCGACGGTGCCTAGATTATTGTCGGTAAAATCTACATTGGTAATGTACGTATTATGTTTCAAACTGATGGCAATACCTTGAATGGCCTTGGATCCGATCCCTCTATATCCCAATATCAAATTTTGATTGGTAATACTTTCAATATATAACGAAATCTGTGGCACTCGCAGTCGTTCACAAATTCGTGAATACTTCTTCTTGTTTAAGTAGACCAGATCGTGTCTGGTGTGTTTACTATCGAGTTCAGGATCAGTATCAAAATCGTCATCACTGGAATTGTTGTCTTTTTCACTATATGATGAAATCACGCCTTTTCCTTGCATCGTAATGTCTTTAGTCAGTGTCTATGGAAACTGATATTTCTTAACGTTTAAATGCAAACTTCGAGAAATTTTTAATTCCTTTACTTTTCGCTCACAATAAAAAACTTTTCAAAGATTTCCAATTGGTTAGCCATATTGATACAATGGTCTTGGACTCTTCAGCAAATCTTAAAATCTTGTTAATTTTCATAGGAAATTTCATGAAGAAATTTCATTGAATTGGATTCTATTGGATTCTACTCATTAAATAATAATATCACACGATGATCTTTTGTAACAAAACGCTAATGTTATGCAAGGGAAAACGAATCCAACATGTTTTTCATACTTGTGGCACACGTTTAGTTGTTCGTATATAGGAAGAAAAAAACACTAATTAGCAAAAAACGTGAGGGTGAGGCTGAAGCCCCCTTCGCTCCTCCTCAAAAGATAAATAAATAAATAAATAAATAAATAAATAAATAAATAAATAAATAAATAAATAAATAAATAAATAAATAATAAATAAATAAATAAATAAATAAATAAATATATAAAAAATAAATAAAAATTAAAAAATTAAAAAATTAAAAATTAAAAAAATAAAAATTAAATAAAAATAAAATGCAATGGTAGAACCAACTTCTCTATTTGTGCGCGGTAGCTGCATGATGTATTTTGCCGAAACTCTTTCTGTTGGAAAGTGTTGCACATTTGCATTGAACAAGTTGAACATTTCATTTCTCTGGATTCCCTTAGAACGAACACACCATATGGAGGACGTGGCAAAGAAACTGGTCGAATTACGAAAAGTTATGAAAGAAGTTGTGGCAAGAAAGTGTTTGGATGATCAAGAATGCATGGGTCATTTCGATATTAGTGGTTTGACTAAAAAAGGCAACGTTGAAGCGATACCTGGGAAATTCCATTGGATGACTACTTTTTCTGGGTGCAGTGTGTCGTGTGGAAGGGGTATGGTTTGGTTTTTTCTCGTTTTCTCAAAACAAACAATGAAATGTTCTCGCGACGGAAAAAGTATTTAAAAGCACGGGAGACCCTTTTATAAATGAGCGGCAGATCTAGAGGGTAGTCGAAATTTGTGGAGGAGAATGTTAGCTATTAAACCATAAAAGAAAAACGTGCAAGTAATCCCATTGGTGATACAGAAAACAGAAATTAGGCTTAAATTACGTCACTTTTTTGTTCTGTCCTCACCTCGTTTCGATTCAAAATAATGATAAAACGACCTAATGCCTTAAAGCCCATAAAATCTTATTACTTTTATCATGCATAAAAACGTCAATATTCTTCTTCTTCGAAACGAGACCAGGGCTGCAAAGAACGAAGTGGTGTCATTTATGCCCAAGCGCAAATTGCATCAAGCTGTTCGAAGATATGAAGCCACAACTGGTCACTTTGCAGTTTCTGAGATTAAAGAAAGATCTCTCCATGTATTTGATTGGATATAAAAGCCTCTGTGAATAAGTACCAGTGGATTGCCCTTGATTCGGTTTTTCTTCAAGTCAAGTTCCTTTCTAGGTACCGAGTATTTGCAAGCCGAATGTCGCCGAGTAGATGATGCCACCCCAGTAGCAAATAAATTTTGCAATCACCAAAAAAGACCAGTAACTGTAGCAAGAGCTTGTGAAAAAACACCTTGTCCTCCAAGGTAACATTTGAAATTTCCAGCCTTCGCTTATAGCATGCACAAAAGGCCTGCTATACGACAGACTGATATCGTTGTGATACGACGTTATATAACGTGATTTTTAACGTTAATGTTAGTCGTATCTTCTATAAATTCAAATGAAATCCTGTGATTTGAGAAGCCTTGATTTAATAATTTCTGATAACGTTAGAGGTAATCAAAATATTCAAGTGCCAATGTTTTTTGCATGAAAAAGACATTCAAACTTTTGACATCTGTCATTTCATAGTTGGACGACATCGAAATGGACATCGTGTACAAGATCATGTGGGGGAGGGAGAAAAATAAGACACGCCTACTGCACGCTGAATATAGGTAATGAAGAATATATATTACCGGGGACACAATGCAATGCAAAGGAAAAACCCAAACGGCTAGCATTATGTAATTTGGGAACATGTCCTGCGGAATGGTTTGCAGAACCTTATGGACAGGTAAAGTTTAGTGTTTTTGTTACACCCCATCTCTTTCATCTTAAAAATTTAGATAGTAGTTGCTACCAATAAGTCGCATATAAATTCACGGACCTGTCTATTTTTATATCCCATAGTGCTCAACAACATGTGATCATGGAGTGCGCACTAGGTCAGTAGTTTGTCGAAAGATCGACGAAGAAGCTGGTACGGCCACCATCGTCTCTGATGAAGAATGTTCCCATTCACCTATACCAGAAACAAAAATGATATGTAACGCTCACAACCCATGCCCAGGTGGTACGTAACACTTGTTCGGGTTCTTGTGAAGATTAATGCAGAAAGTTTCAAGTTTATACAATATAATAATGTTTTCTTGTAGAAATTCTTTGATAGTATAAACTTACTTTGAAATTAAGTTCACTTTGATCAGTTAAATATTAGTTCCCTGATCTGGAAGCTTGTTGTCAAGTCCTTACTGTCTACTAAAACTCTAACTGTAGTTTATTGTATACTCACTTTGATCACATGACAGTTAAATAATTACAGGATTGGTCCATCGAAAAGATCAAAGAAAGAAAAGACAATAAGATTTTAAGACCAGGAAACATTCTAATGACTATGGTACAAGATTGTTGATGGTATATAGGACATCAATAATTTGATGGTATTGCGAATGCTGTTAGTTCATACAGCACGGTTGACTCTCTGTAGTTCGAACAACCAGTGGGCAAAATCTTCAAAAATTCTATGAAGAGGAGTGTTTTCTATGGCAAACAATATTGCCTGCTGTTTCAATAAAAAAAACACTTCTCCACAGAGACTTTTTGAAGATTTTGCGCACTGGGGGACCACACAAAATATTTCGATTTATAGAATGTTCGAATTACGGAGATTAATTCACATAGAAATCATAGATGAAGGGACCTTGAAATTAGTTCGAATTAGAGAGAGTACGAATTATGGAGGTTCGAACTACAGAGATTTGACTATTTCAACCGCAAAGAAAACCACTGTATTTGAATATTTTATATTCAGACTTCTTCGGAAAATTAAGGTGTACCAACCAATTCCAAATATTTGCGATCTTAACAATTGCCACCTATATATTTCATAGGACAATGTGGTAACGTCTGGCATGAAGAACGTGGAAACATAACAAGTCCGTCATACCCTCAAAATTATCTGGAAAATACCGAATGCGTTCACGAAATATCAGGAAAACCAAATACTATGATCATTTTGAAATTTAATGAGTAAGTTTGTTTGTTTTTTGTCATCAAAATTTTGTTCTTTGTTTTTTTATGGAAATATAGTGTTTACTGTAATAGAACTTTTAAAAGAACTTTTATACAGCATCGTAACAACATTTTGTTTTAACATTGATAGTGTCGATATTGCCGCTCCCCAACAACAGTTCAATGCTGCAAGATGTGCGGGAGATTTTCTTCGAATCACTGATGGGAAATGCTCAGATGTTGGTCTTCGTTCGTCCGTTAAACTGTGTGGAAAACAAGTGCCTGGGTATTATAAATCTACTGGCAGCAATGTTTGCATAAAATTTGTCAGCGATCAGTCACTTAATGGAAAAGGTTTTTCCTTGAGTTACAAAATGACGGATAAACCTCATATTAATCAAGCCATTAGAGGTAAGTACACTGAAAAATCAACTGTAGATATACGTCTCAAAGCAATTGTACATGTCTACAAAATCAGTCTCAAATATATGAATGACGAAAATACTACACGACTACAGAGCAGCAAAGCAGTTGGCGATGATAACAGATTCGCTCTCGATTCCATCATTCGTATGCCTGTATTTTTTCTTGTAGATATATGTGACATGAAGGGCGAACAAGTCAATTCAACACTTGGGATTATTACGTCACCGAATTACCCGCATAATTATCCAATCAACGAAGATTGTAAAGCAACATTCATGTCACCTGATGGCACTGGATTCATGTTGAAATTTGACGCTTTTCAAATAGGAACAAGAAGGTAACCAAACAAACATCTTATTACAGGAAACCAGTTTCTGTAACAATTTTTTATCTCTGTAACAATCTTTTATCTCTGTAATGAAATTCGATGTGTGAGTTTTCATTGTCAACAAGCACAGGGGAGTTTCTTTAGATATGAAGTTCGAAAATCTTTTAACGAAGTAAGTAACTGAAAGTTTGCACGTCTTTGGGGCATATCCATTATTTCAATTACTCTCCATCCCTCCAATATGCAAGTTATTAGTTATCTACTGATAGAGATTCATGAAGTATTACTTTTACATGCCCACTGCTAGCATTCAGGTGTCGATGGTTCCAAATGGACTGAAAACACTGCTTTTACTTAAAACTTGTCCTCTTAGTTAAACTACCGAGGGGATTTTTCCGTCCGAGCAAGAAAAACTCTGAATAGAAATCGGTCTTAGAAACGCATTGGAGAGGAGGGTTGGTTCCATATTCTGTAGCGGGGATTGAACCCGATCACATCGAGACCATCGTCACATACTAAGCTCTTCTTTCGGTCTTGTTTGAATTTCGGTTCTTGATTTGTTTGACTACCACAAAGGTCTTATAAAATCTTATGAATTATGAAAGGCCGAAACTTACTTTGTAGTGGCATTATGGATTGCAAGAACGACTACCTGGAAGTGTATTACGATGACAAAGCTCAGCGCATCTGTGGAAAAGAACCTTCGATTCCAACAATCCACATCCCATCAACAACGTTTACGATGGCATTTCATTCCTCGCATGTACAGCTGGACAATAAAGGATTCGTGTTGACATATGTTACGAAGAGATATGCAAAGCAATACGCAGTCGACAAAAAAACAGGTATAAATATCGATCATCGATCATCGCTCTTTCGATTTTCTTTTTCATTGGTTTATTTAAACACGATAACAACAACTAAATAATTCAGGAGAAAAATGAAGAAAGCCACCTTGTTAGTTGATACATCTCACGCAGAGACTTTTTGAAGATTTTGCCCATTGGGCGTCTCGAGATTCATCTTGTTTTTTAATAAATAACTTCTGGTAATACTACGATAGTATGGATTAAAACAAACCCTGCATCTAATTCTTTTTTCATTCGAATAATCTATAGGAACCTTTGTTATGATAAAAGTTTCATGGCCTCCCCCATGGCCATCCCGACATAAGAATTATACCTATGAAAACGTGAGATCATGGGATCCATTCGGTCGTAAGCATTTTGATAACAGAAAAACATTTCGTTTGATTGCAACATTGTTTTTAGCCAATAATCTTCAAGATTACAGTGAAACGCTAAGCGATTGGCAGGCTCAACAACGCCCAACATCGTCCTCAACAACAGATGAATACAAAGGAACAATAGAGAGAGGTTAGTTCTCAACGCTTACCGCTTCACATTTCAGGATCCTTCAATATCAGTGTAAACAAATGGGGATTTTGACAGCGTTTTATATAGACAAACATTAGGCTGCGCACAAGCATTTAAACATCTTTCGAATCTTGTTTGAGGTGATGAAAGTACGAGGTTCTAATTTGTGAAGTAATGGACCAACATGTTGGTGACAGTCGTGCGCCAACATGTCATTTCTCATAACCGAAGTATTGACTGATACTTCCACAGCCGCGACAATGTTTTATTGCCAGCATGTTGGTTCAACTTCCCCCATGTATTGCAATTCAAAGCAACATATTTCTTAACAAATGTTGAAATGGTAACGTTACCCAACATCAGCCAGCTTATATCATGTGAGGACATGCAGAAATTTTGCTCTAGCCATAACAGACAATTCCAGAAGACGTGCACGTTTTGTTCTTTAAGGCAATGATTGACTACCAGTCTTTCTCTTATTTTTAAGCTTCTACGATTAAAAAAAGTGGTATTGATCGTCTGGTCGATGATGGACTTGTTAGGAATAAAGAAGAACTGGTGCAAATCTTACTGGAGTTAGCAGAGGGTGAGTAACATATTACTTACAAAAATATATTTCTAAATGACAGAAATTTTTTTATATAAAAATAAGGAAGTAATGACGTCAATAACGCCATCCCTTTAGTTACGCCCAAACGCCTCGAAGACGCCTTTGGTAAGCGAAATAAATTAGAACATGTCGAACCGCTGTTTGAACACGGTTTTTACAAATTGACACGGCCGGTCCATTTACACGACGCGTTACATCCATCATATGAACGTCATTCATTTCAACTCATTCGTAACCAGCCACACCAAAACATTAGAAAATCATACATACCATCACCACTTCGAGACAACGACCAAAGCAATGCCAAACTACATTCACTCCTAGACAAACCAGAATTCAAATCGCTGACATCACAGGAAACTAAAAATTTGGACACTGACTTGGCTTTATTAGGAATGAACTTAGAAGGTAACAAAGAATTCAACAACTCGTATATGTATACTTCGTTCGACCAACGAACCTTGATTAGAAAGTATTTGTTCACTTTTTATCTTCGATATTAATACAACACTTTGTCAGTTACAATTAAGACTAGAAAATTTCATTTAATGTTGTTAAGTCCAAAAGGAAATGTACTACACAACTAACAAACATCCGTTTCTTGGTCCAAATGTCTATAGCATAAATGATTCCTTAGTTTGAGGATAGGATCTGTACAAAAAAGGTTCTTTTAGCTCATGATATTGATATACATTTCTGTATAGGTGCTTTTGTCACGCCAGATGAATTACCTTACGCTATGTCAAGTAACCGGTACAACGAGAAAAGAACATTTTACCCAGCCAAGGTTGTATCAACACAACACCAAGACGATATCGCTAAGAATTATAAACGAACTAACGTTTGGAGAGGTCAAAACCTTTCCCATGGTAAAGGAATTACTTCTTCTAGTGGTTTAGAAACACAGGTTCAAAGCAGTGCGTATCAGGGCAGAGATGTTTCCTTTTCTCAATTTCCTACCAAACAACCAGGAGATAACTTGTTACATCAACCCTATAAACAAGCGTGGCGAAATTCCCTGCCTGGAGGAACATTACCATTGTCAAAACTTACACCAACGTTACTGAATAAAGCCCAGTCGAAGAAAAACGTACTCACTTCAACAGCGAATAAAAATACCAGATACACTTCACCTAAATTCAGAATCAGTTATAAAGACATATATTCTTTTATCAAGGACAGGACGAAAGGAGCTCAAAAGAACAGAAAAGATACTGTTCCAAAAACTCATACTGTAGAATTGAATCATCTCAATGATGAACACCTGAAAAACCTGAAAAGCTCGTTCTTAAAACATTCTGCAGAAGAGAAGCTTAAACCTACACTCATAGAACCTCCTGTTCAATATGAGACAGGGAATGTCGAATCCAGAATCGAAAAAGCCTTTATTCCAGCCCCACCTAGTGTTGAGTCACCGTTAACCAAACCAACATTCACTAAAAAGTCAGAAATTGTGAGACCAGTTTTGTCCAATTATTATAATTATGCTTACAACACACAATGGCAGAGTCCTGAGACAAACAATGCACAAGGTATAGTTTTTGATCTGAACATTTTCAACTTACGCCTTTGGGTAACGATAGTAGAATATTGTGAGCATGCCGGTTTTCGTTTACAGAAAGGTCTCCATTTCTATCGATTTTAAAATATGCCATTTTCGTGTTCATTCCCAAATTTTTGACCATTTTTCGTTTTTCCTTCTTACCCAGGATAAATCATTAGAGTTGACATGTGTTGCTTTTTTGTAGTTTACGTTCGCAGCCAATTTCCTCAGCAGCCAACATTTGCAAGCGCCTACCAGCAGCCTCGTATTAATTGGATGCAAAGCCAGATCCAGCAACAACCAACAGCGATGTATAAACAACCATATCAGCCATCATACTGGAAAGACAGTGTCAAAAGACAGTACCAGTCATTCCCATTTATGTATGTTCCCCATTTTGGTGTCTTCAAAAGTAAGTGAATATGATTATCTCATTTGAATTTCGGAGATAGCAAAAGTACAGTCTTACATGTTTGTGATCGTTGTTGTTGTTGTTGTTGTTGTTGTTGTTGATTTCTAACCTTATTATCCATGATGGTTTTCGCCATCATGAAAATTTGAAACATACAATTAATTTGCTTTTTCTTTCAGATCAATGTCCACCAAAATCATCCTTTTCATGTCGGGACATTATTTTTCATCCAATATGTACAACAGACAATGATTGCCTGGATTTACGGCTAGGTTGTTGCGAAACTGATTGTAATTATGCACAGCAGGTCTGTTTACCCAAGAATGACCTAAATATGACCTGATAATACCAAAAATGTTTTCGAACATTACTTGGGAAGTGGAGATTGGCTAGAAAAGGGGCCATACAAATTCTCAACAGCCAAATAAATGATGAAGAATCGATCTGATAATGACTGGCAGTTGTTATTGATTTCCAAAAATCAGATAAACAGAGCATTAGTAAGTTAAATAACAGCCGCCGATAATGCGTAATATGCAAGTATGGCAAAGCAGTTGGGATAGACAGTACAGTGGAGGAGAACAAATCTTCTAAAATTTTTGATCTACTCCACAAACATCGTCTCGCCTCACTATACCAGTTTAATAATCGTGAGCAAGAAATGGAATTCTAATCAAACATCTAACTCCTATGTGGTTCACATAAGACTGTGATTTTAAGAAATGAGTTTTATAAACTCTATTTGGCAGGTATGTTGGTGTTGAGGGGCGAAGCAGAAGTCGAGGGAAGTGAGATCAATTTTGCTGATATATACTCCGGATGCCTTTCGAAGGGAAGCTTGTCATTATCAAAACCTCTCGCCAAGGGAAGTCAGTTTAAATAATGAGTGCAATAAGAAAAGTACCAAAGATTTCTATCTGTTGGATTGAGAGCAAATGTTGAAGGTTTATCTAGTTTACGCTTGTGTAAATGTAATGGCAACACATGAACTTTTATAGCTGTGCAGAATAAACACCAGGTTTAAGATGTAACACAGAGGGAGAATACAACATTTGACTGCTCGACTTCACGCATCTTCTCCCGCCCATTTAAGTGCACAGCAATATTTTGGCAAGTAAACAAAGTGCGGTGTAGTATAGGACCATACCATGTCATACCACACGTTCATTTGTAAATAACTTCTATGGATTTCTTCCTCTGTATATATTTGACAGAATTTATATGTACATACTGATTAGACAAGAACCATAACACGGGAACGCATGCAAGAAGATATGTTGTTTTTTGATCGTGGATCCCTTCTCCAAATGTTAAGACTTTCATGTGCGACAAATCGCATGTGTAATAAACGATGTTTTTATAAGCAACTTAAAATTAGTAAAAGAACATTTTTAGAACATTTTTGGAAACTTCTCCGACCAGGTTTTTCCTTTTATGTGAATTTACTGCTTGAATAATCAATTGGGTTCATCTGAAAATCCTCATAACTATAAAAGCTCCAGTGAGCTGTCTTAGTAAAGTGCTTGAAACAATCCCTAAATTTATAAGGTCTGCACCATAAACTTAGTTAAAAACAAATTGCCACATAAACAGATCGTAAATATTTTTTAACTTCTTTAAACCGGATCTCCACTAGGCGGAAAAATGTCGAGATGCGAAAAGTAGAAACACTTTCTATTTTTCGCATGGCGACCTTTTGATAAGCCAATCAGGTTGCTCTAAAAGTTTCCACATTATTCAGTCTAATATCAGATCTATCTGCAGGAAAGTTTGGAAAGATCCCAACTCATCAAACTTATTAGCATAGATTCTTCAGTGTGATGAAGAATGTTTGAAGGAATGTACAAAAAAAAGAAGAAGAGTTCTTTCTTATCTGATCGGGGAAACTATTCGTTTGGGCAACTATCGGTCGGGAAACTATCCATCGGTGATCTGTCCTCAGGGAAATGTGCGTCAGGGAATTGTCCTGTCGGGGAAATGTCCGGGTACCTTGTATGGGTGTAAAGTCACCAAATATCTTAACACATAAAGTCGTACATTTATATTTATGGTACACAAAACATAAATTTTATCAAAAAAAGCACAATTTAATTCTGTTCAAATTTCTAACGAGACTACAACTTTGAGTTGCTATGAACTTTTTCTAGTTTCAGTTTAGTTGGTGTTACAGACCAGTTGCTTATAAAAAAATCGTCCTACACAGGGCCAGCATTATTACTATTATCTACACCAAACAATATGCTTTTCACTGCGAATTTAGCTATACTTGTTCCGAGTTATGAATAGTTTATATAAGTCACTTCTGAACAAAGGAAATCAGAACGTTTGCTTCATTCACGTTGCCGTTCTCGTTGAAGTAGGGACCTTAAGCAAATACGATGACAACGAGAGTGAAACAAAGGATTTGGTTTTCCTTGTGGATTTCGTGAAAGAAAATCTATTTCATTCTATGTCATTTGGGAAATTCATTCTATGTCATTTGGTCGGTTAATTACATCATTAATACATTTTCACGTTCTTAACACAACGTGAATCGTTATGTTTTGAAGTCGTACTGAAAACAAGGACGCAAGAATACAAATATCTTGTATTGTTTAAATCCTGTTTCGAAAGCCATTTCTTTTTTCTTAGTTCATCGATCAAACTTTTAGCTATCACAGACCAAGTTTTGAAACTTTCATTGCTTTGTGATTTATTGTTTTCCGAGTGTTCAAGGATTACTCACACGTCGGCGTCTTCATTGCGGTCGCAACGTCCCTAGTCTACTTTCTATATTTAAAAAAAAAAAAAAAAAAAATGTGGAAATTGAAAACCGAGAATTTTGTTTTTCTTTCCGCGTAAAACAAAAATTGGAAATCGGCCAAGGTAGAAACTTAGAAGTCCCACAATATCACAGGAGTTAAATGTTTTTTTACTCACCCGTTTTGTCATATATATGAGATTTTTCAGTCATCTTTAAATAATTTTTTGCTGATATAGTTTAAAGTACGAGTTCTTTTTTATTTAGAATACATGAAAAAGTAAATAGAATGCGAAAGTCTCCTTTATTCTGATGGAGTACCAGACACTTCATTACTGTCGTTACATTCGTTTCCTTCGCAACATTCAATGACGCATTTAGACAATTTTGAGTCTTTGCACGGGGGTTTTGAATCACAAAATTTCTTCGAATAGCAATTGCGATAGAAGGATTTAACCGCCCCCTGTTTAAGATAAACGTATCCACACGTGTTTTTATCTCCTTGACAATCCACTTGAAAGTAGTTTATACAATCATCCCAACTTTTATCACTGAAGCATTCGAAACACTTGGTCGCAGCATCTACAAAATTACATAATAGAACTTCTTAAAACAATGCTGATGTTGATGCGTTTTTATCACGGATATTTCACTAGAAAATACTTTTTAGAAATGTTGATTCATTTTCCTTTCCTTTTTCAAATCGAGTCAAAATATAAACATTCAAATACCGTTTCCTTGAATAAGCGCCCTCCCTCGAAGGGCCTCTCGATTTTTAAATAAGCGCCTCCTCCCCCACCCCAAGACAAAAATCGGTGGTAATTTATCTTTCCTGTTATATTATAACATTTGTTTCAATTACAGTGTATCATAACGATTTCGGTAAAAACCGTATTCCTCCTAGTTCGTTTATTTTCTATATAAGCGCCCCCCCCCCCGCCCCCTCGAATAGCGCCCCTTCTGGAAGTCCAATTTTTAAATAATATTATTCAAGGAAACATGGTATATCAAAACAAACACAAAATGTTGGCTGACGACGAAATAAAAGTACTAATATTTATGAAATATCATATTTATTTTAACTCTAGATTGAAGTTTTGATAAATTACAACTGACTTGCAAGAAGAGAATGACATTTTATCGAAAAGCTATGACAAAAAATATTCTCGAAATCTTTACAATAAATGTTACTTGAAGTGCATTTTTCTTAACAAACATTAAATTCAAAAGAAGTACAAACTTACCAACAGATGAGAATAATGTACATATTAATAAAACTAACAGCACTCTGTTATCCATTTGGATTAGATAAAAAAAATTCGATTTTCGATTTTCCTTCCCTTCCCGAAATACTTTGAAAACTTGAAGAAGGTCGAAATTATATTCATTCGTATTACATATTTGTTATTGAAGAAGAAAAAGAAGTAGTAAATTTCACACCGACTTGAATAATTCATTAAAAAAGTCGAAAATGAATATGTGTTTAAAATATTACACCCTCCATCGTTGATATATTATAATCATAATCATGATTGCAAGGAAGAGGTCAGTACACCTGTGAGGGAAACCTTTATTAATAAACTTCTTATACTAAGAGCCTGATTATATGAGGCGGGTTGACCCGTTTATGACCCGGCTGTGGCTCGGTAGAAGAAAATCAGCTAGCTCGGTATTTTGGCAAATTCATGCAGAAATTATATTTCATATTATATGAGGCGAGCCAACCCGCCTTGCCGGGTTGGCTCGTTTTTCCAACCCGGGTTGGGTTAATTTAGCGGGTTGGCTCGCCTCATGTAATATCTCCAACCCGGTAAGCCGGGTTGGAAAATAAACTTTTTTGTAACAGTGCATGCGCAGTATAGCACCGAAACATTTATCGAATGCCAAAATAAACATGGCGGATGAAAAATTCAAGTGGACACCTGAGTTGGTAGAACAACTTGTTAAGTCGTTGAAAGAATACAAAGTGCTTATGTCATTTAAAAATAAAAATTTTAATGCCGACAAACCTAAACAATACGAAGAAATCCGTGAAATGTTGGCCAAAAGAAACCATGACAATGTGGATTTGTTTGGGCCAGAAAAGCTGACAACATTCCCAAATGATCCTTCCAGTATAAGTGAAGAGGAAAAGAAAGAACTGTTGTCTATTATCAAAAAGGAAAAAGGAAAAATAAAGAAAGGATACAATCGTGTTATGGAAAAAATCAAGAAAATAAGACAAGCATTTTCAAGTGCTGTGCTTAATGGTTCTAGAAGTGGTTCTGGAAAACTTGTCATAGAATATTATGATGAACTTGTTGAAATTTATGGTGGCACAGCATCAACTCAACCATTAAGATTTGGCTGTGAGTCTTCACAACAATCCTCATCTACTGATGATACAGACACCGACGCTCTTTCTTTATCAGCAAGTCTGGAGCAAAGTTCCAGTCCTTTTGTTGACCTTTCTTCCACTCCTGCCTCAACAGATGATCCCAGTGCTGACAACTTTGAAAGACAAGAGGGGAACGTATTCCAAACTCCTGTTAGTAAAGGCAAAAAAAGAAATTATCCTAAAGATACTGTGCAACTAATTGATGAAAAGAGGTGTCATCTCGAAAAAAGTTTGTCAGCCAGACAGAGAGACCAGTTACTGCTAAAGGAAAGTAAAGAAGATTCATTGTTTCGACAAGAGCTTTGTGAGTCAATTAAACAATCAAATGAAACCTTTGCACAGGCTATACAAGCAATGAGCTCTTCCTTTATTCAAGTTGCAGAAAGTATGAGAAAATCTGTTGAAGCATTAACCAACAATACTAGTTTGACTTCATCACATCCTATGCCCTATCAGAATTTTATTCCACAACAGCAACAGAACATAAATTATGATGGTGATTTCAATGCAATTAGGCAAAACAGTGCTGAACGTACAACAACAAACTTTTCTTTCCAAGACTTTCTTAATCAATAATCATGAACTAATATATGACAGAAATATGAACATTTACACTTTGTTTTTGACTATAAATTTTTTAAGTTATGTAATGTTTTGGCTAATATACTCTGTTAACTGCCACCTTACTGCTTGTCCTTCTGTTGTATTTCCAGAATATATTGGATCAGGAATGTTCTTGTTAGTTTCATCATCGATTTTATGTTTTTCAATGTTTGCTTTGACAACATCTTCCTCTATTGTTACATTATTAGCCTCACAAAAATTATGTAAAGTAAAACAGGTCATAATAACAACTGGAACAACATTTAAGTCTAAGTCAATTTTTTTGGTCAAAATTCCCCACCGACCTTTAAGTCTTCCAAAAGCACTTTCTATAGGGTTTCTAGCAGACCTCAGCATTGAATTAAATATCACTTGACTGTTATTCTTGCATAAGTCATATTCTTTCATACAGTGAGGTAACAAAGGATAGGCAGGGTCACCTATTAAATAATTTGGGATTCTTTCGTAACCAGGTAACAATGAGCTATGAGTTATGGGCAAAGTATTATCATTTATTCTTTTACTTATCTGTGAGTTACTAAAGACCTTTGCATCATGGCAGGAGCCTGGCCACCTACAATCCACATCCATAAACAATCCTTTGAAGTCACAAACTGCTTGAACATTTAGAGAGTGAAAATGTTTGTAACAAAAATAGTCTTGGTTGTTTTCACTTGGTGTTTTAATAGGAATGTGTGTTCCATCAATGCAGCCAAAAGCTTGGATCATTCCAAATTTTATTTCAAACTCTGATGTTTTTTCATACATTTCTTCCGTAGTTGATGGCAATCTAACAAGTTTTGGTGTAAGATGTGAAGTTATGGCAGTGCACACTTCTTTTATAACTTTTGACACTGTACACTGATGAACTCCAAAAGAGTTAGCTGTCATCCAGATTGAACCAGTATCTTTGAGGAAATATAAAGCAATAGCTACTTTCTTAAGGCTGGTTTCCATACAGCAACATTTTGCGCTATAGCTCAAAAAGCTCCAGAGATTCATGCGCACTAAACAAAAATTACCGCTGACTCAGAGATATTTGTAAGGTCAGGAGCTTTTTTCAAAAGTTGAATTCATTCTACTTTTTCTACGCGATTTTTGTCGCCACAGAAAATGAGCCAATCAGATTTGAGAATCAAATAATAATTACATCATCCCCACACTGTATATTTTTAAAAATACTCAAGATGGCTGCCAATGAAGACAGATTTTCTTCTCTGTTGAGATTTTATAACCAAACAAAGGCTGCCACCAGTCAGGTAGAAACTCAAAATGATGAACAGCAATTCGATGAAGAAGACGCTGCTATAAATGATGAAGTTGATAGGAGTAGCAATGCTCTAGTAGATCAGGGGATGGGGATGTATGAAGCCATATTGTTGGAACAAAGTCAACAGCAACATCTGCAGGTCCAGCAGGGTGCAAATCTACCTCCCACTCCCAGTATCAACACTTGCCCTACACCACCATCGATAGGAACAATAAGTACAACAAGTAGTCCAGCTAATGACGGTTTTGTTGTGATGAAATATGATGCTGAAATGTTTATAAATGAAATCGAAAGTTATCCATGTTTATGGAACACATCAACAAGATCCCACCATGATCAAAACATGAGAAAACTAGCTTGGGAAGAACTATCAAAAAAGTTTGGAAAAACAGGTTTAGCTATGTTCTTCTACTACTGTATGTTCTGCCAAATAGATGACCCCTTTTGAAAGACTAGCTAGCAGGTGTGACCATATGTTTGACATGTACCAGTTCATTTTTGTCTTCTCTTTTTATTATAAAAAATCATTTGGTTTTGTTTGGCTAGCTAGCTCACATGCACATCTATAGTGTGCAAAATGAGTAAATATAGACACCATGAAATTAGGGGATCAAGCGTTAAAATAACGGTCGGACATCACCAACCATTATTTCAAGGCTTGGGGGATGTGTAAATATAATCCTTTAATTATCAATATCTCTTCTTTTTAGTTGATTTTCTCAAAAAAGAGTGGAAAAATCTGCGAGAAAACTTGAGGCGCTGCTTACAGAAACGGAATGACATGTCAAGATCTGGAGCAGCAGGACATACACTACCAAAATGCAAGTACTTTTCGCAGTTGCAGTTTGTCCATGACAAAGTTTTAAATAAAGATACACAAAGCAATGTGAGTTTACCTAGTCCGTTGAATGTGAACATAACTGATAGCCCGGTTGGTGGTAGTACTGATAGTGTTGACTTCGTAAGTCCAGCATCTTCAACAAGTAGTGTCCAAAGTCAAGCAGTTAGTCGCAAAAGAAAATCTAGCGAGCATGAACAAAGAAAAAGTAAAGATGCACAACTGGACGTACAATTCTTGAAAGTTTTGCAAGACATAAATGACACGTCAAAGTTGCTTGGTAATGTGGAGGCTGAGAAACAAATCGTGGAAGAAGATGACAACAGTTAGTTTTGTCGTAGTCTTATTCCAACTTTGAGAAGTTTTGGGCCAAGAAAAAACAAATTGGCTAAATTAAAGATACAACAAGTTTTATTCGAACTTGAATTTGATGAATGATAACATGATTGAGGACATTCCCTGTGCTTAAGTGTATTTTCTATAATCTTCAGCTTTTCCAACAGGCATATGTCATCTACAAAACATGATAAACACATAATGCACCAAACGTGATGTCTTGTCTGTCATGTAGTTTTGACAAAGGGTGTTTGTTGGGAAAGCTGAATTATTGGCTTTGAACAGGTAAAGGCTATACAAAGAAAATATACACTCATCCACTGGGAAATGTGGTAGCAATAACAGTTGTAATTTATTCATCAAAAGGGTCAATAGTTCTGTTGACATGATCCCATTGCCAACTTACTGCTCCTTGATTAGAAATAAAATATTGCATGAAATCTTCTCTCACGTCTTTGGCTGTTTTTGTGTAGTTATTTGACCCAGCTTGTCCTATAGTCACCAAACCAGTGTATCCTTGAGTTTCCTGTCTCCAGTCTCCTGAACGCAACCCATCAGAGTTTTCCTGGTCAGCGAAACCAGGTGGACAATATCTGTAATTCTTGTGTATCGCTTGGCTGATCATGAGGAAATTATGTAAAGCAATTACTGCTTTAGTGATCGAATTTACTGTTTCCACTTGTGCAATTATAGGACGCCTGAAGATTCTAAACCTAGCTGCGGCAATCCCAAAACAGTTTTCAATTATTCGTCTTGCTCTTGAAAGGCGATAATTAAAAAAATTTTTATTTTCATTTGCATCCAAACGAGCAAAAGGCTTCAACATGAACGTTTTCAGTTGGAACGCATCATCCGCAACAAAAACATACGGATATAACTTTTCATTTGTAATCGATAAAGTTTCTGGTGGTGGCCTGTTAATTAGGTTGTTGTCTATGACGTAACCAAGTTTACTGTTTTTATAAACACCACCATCACTATTGCGCCCAGCATCACCAATGTCAATCAAGGTGAATTCATACTGTGCGTTGCAGACTGCTAACAATACAATACTATGAGTTTTTTTATAATTGAAATAATCCGACCCACCACGTGCTGGAGCTTGCATGACAACATGTTTCCCGTCTATAGCGCCTAAACAATGCGGGAAATTCCATTTTGATTCAAACTCTTTCGCTACTTTTCGCCATTTTTCCTCGGTATTTGGAACTTCCAAGTACCCTTGACGTTGAAGTTCAGCCCACAGTACGTCACATGTTTCACGAATTATTCGACTCACAGTTGGTGGACTCACTCTATAGCTACTTGCAATGGTTACTTGTGAATCGCCTGTAGCAAGGTATCTCAGTGTGATACATAGCCTCTCACTTGGTCCAGTGACGTCTCGTATTTTAGATGATTTGGTAATGTACGGTGCTATCCAATTTAGGACCTGCTCAAATCTAGCAGGGGTCATTCGAAACGACTTGAAAAAATACTCATGATCAAATAACATTAAATCTTTTACTAGAACATGGAATAATCCTTTTGATTTTCTTTCTAAAAACAATTTTCTAACCCACATTCGTTTTCTTTTGATTGTAAGTTTTTCTCGTTGTCTACGGCGACGCCATAACATAATTAAAACTGCTAATTTCAAATTTTTCAGCAAAAACAATCTTCTATAAATATTCGCCATATTTGTTTTGATTTTTTCATATTTTACGCGCGCTTTATGCTGCAAATGGAAATGAGTTCCGCTCGTCCGCAAAAATCTCTAGAGCTTTTTGAGCTATAGCGCAAAATGTTGCTGTATGGAAACCAGCCTTTATGCAATGTCAGAGCTCTGTGATTTGGTGAATTTCTATCTGGAGAAATAAAAGGTCTCAGTTCCTCACACAATTTATTGAAATGATCTTTCCTCATGCGAAAAAATTTTTTCCAGTCGAAATCATCGTTATAGATGTAGTACATATTTATCCACCATTGTTCAGTTCTTCCTTCTTTATACCTTAAGGGAATTAATTTTCGCGGGAATTAATTTTCGCGGTTTTCGCGGTTTTTCATCATTTCCGCGAAAATTAGTTCCCGCGAATAATTTGATTAACCTCTATCCGCGAAAATTAGTTCCCGCGAAATTTAAGGAAAAATTCAATCCGCGAAAATAAATTCCCGCGAAATTTCTTTGAGATTTTACAATTTTCGAAATTCTGGTCGAATTTCCAAAGATTTTAATTGAGAAGACTTTTTATACATATATTTATCTATATGCATCTTTAAAAAATATTCTCTAATCAATATTTACAGTTGTGTCAGCGGCAAGATTCTTCTTATTTCGAGCTAAAAATAGCTCTCGTATGTCTCTACTTTTCGAAGTTGTTTTCTTGTTAATAGGAAGTGTTTTTTTGTCTAATGATTTCCTCTTTTTTGGCGCACTTGTATCGAGAGTTACAACATCTTTGCCTGTTCTGTTTTCTAAGAAACATCCGATTATGACCTCGTTTTTCGGTTCACAATACAATCTATTGACTATTTCTTTGTATCGATCAAGAACCATATGATTTCTCACTGTTCCAGGCATCGTCACGGTTACAACACACGGAATTTCGAGCCCCCCTTGAAATAAGGGTGACTTTCTATAGTGATCGGCGGTCAATGTTGCATTAACAGTCGCTCCTCGATCCAACAAGAATTTTGTCGCTCTGGATATTTCCCTTGGAAGGTGTCCCACAGTTTTGTCACTGTTTCTTTCTTGGCATGTCTTGATACTAAATGGGTCATAATCGTTTCCAACTTCATGAACACATTTTAAACTTTCTTCTTTAGTCGGTTCCCAAACTTTCCTGAACACATGATAACCACGAATCGCAGCTGTAAATTGGAATGTTTTATTTCCGTTCATTGCAATCGTTGCTTTCTTCACTGTGTGTCATGCGTTATGATTTCATTTTCTTATTACACTTTTTCAGAAAAAAAAGTTTAAAAAAGTTTACGTTTTTTCATTACACCGAGTTGAATATCATATGTTGAGATAATTGGTGCGATTTCCAAAGATGACCGTTTTTCAATTCAACAAATGTGTCAATTCACACTCTCGGTTAAGTTTTTGATGTGTTCCACTAATTAAAGTAAGACTTGACGAGAAGCGCTTCAAAGGAACACCACTTCACACTTTAAGCGAGGTTTGTAAGAAGTTCATGTTTTTGACAAACTGAATCTCTCAGCAATTATAAATGTGTGAAATTCCTATGAAAGGATCTTTAAGAAGGAAGAAATGAAATGAAAATCTTTATCTTGTGTGAATAAAATTCATAATAAAGTGTAAAAACATGACAGACAGGCAAGACACAACACTTGGAGAATTAGATTTTCAAGCAGTTCGAAATGAAGTTAATAACGCCTGTTCATCTAAAAGAGGGCAGTACACAAAATTTACAGAAGCTGACAGATTTGACATTGGGAAATACGCCGCCGAAAATGGCCCAGCAGCAACTGTGAGAAAGTTTTCTAAAAAATTCTCAACATTAAACGAAAGTACCGTTAGAGCGCTTCGTAAAAAATACAACGAACAAGTGAAGAAGGCTACGCTGGAATCAAGGGTTGTGCCACAAGTTATAGTGAGAAAAAGAAGAGGAAGACCTTTGATGCTTGGAGATGTTTTAGATAAAAAGATCCAAGAATATCTTAAGGTAAATTTCTTTTTTTTCTTTTTCTCTTTTGCATTTTTTGTTTCAAAGCCATCCTCATTGCCTTGTGAGTACAAATACCGAGAATACTCGATTTACCGCTCACTCTCGAATAAGCGCCCTTCTCGAAACTACGTTTTACTCAAAAACAGCTTTCATTTATAGTGTTGAATTTC
Source organism: Turritopsis rubra (assembly GCA_039566895.2). Classification (NCBI taxonomy): domain Eukaryota; kingdom Metazoa; phylum Cnidaria; class Hydrozoa; order Anthoathecata; family Oceaniidae; genus Turritopsis; species Turritopsis rubra. Next base: position 6,045,423 of record CM077623.1, read on the forward strand.
ATGTGAAAGTGTTGATATCTGTTTCTTCGCTTCGACAGTTCATTATTAAGGATACTTTTCAATTTTTTATGTGAACGATTTTATTGATGCAGATTGGTATAATTTGTTTTAGGCTCAAAGATCTCGTGGTGGAATAATATCAAAAGCTGTAGCTGTGGCAACTGCAAAAACATTGATCAAACGGCATCCAGAGCTGAATTTGGGACACATCAACGTTGAAGATTCATCATGGTCGAAAAGTCTCTTTAAACGGATGGGATTCAAAAGGCGATTAGCAACCACAGGAAAAGTGTCAATACCAGAAGAGTTACACCAGGAAATACAAGAGTCATATTTGTTTTCTATTGTCAAGAAGATTGAGGACAATGACATTCCACCTTCTCTCGTTATAAATTTGGATCAAACTCCGTCAAAATTTGTACCTGGTTGCAATAAGACATTGGCTAAAAGAGGAAGTAAAACCGTTGCAATTGCTGGCTCCACTGATAAGAGAATGATTACTGCTACCTTCGCCATCACATTAACGGGTGATTTTCTCCCTATCCAGCTTATATATGGAGGCAAAACAACAAAAAGTCTCCCACCAGCAAAATTTCCAAGCGAATTTCATGTTACTGCTAACCCAAAGCACTACAGCAATGAAAAAGAATCTTTGGAAATGATGAGCAAAATCATCATCCCTTATGTGGAAAAAGAACGGCGTCACCTTGGTCTTTCCAATCTCCAACCTGCCCTACTGATAATGGATGTGTTTAAAGGACAGATGACGAATGCAATCAAAGAAGTCCTGAAAGAAAATAAAATTCTTATCGAAAAAGTACCAGCGAATCTCACCTATTTGTTTCAGCCTCTTGATGTTCAAGGGGGACCAAATGGCTACGTAAAGAGAATGATGAAAAATAAATTTACACTCTGGTATGCAGATCAAATTGATCAAGCTCTTGAAGCAGGAACGATCTTGGAGAATATTGACGTCAATCTTAAATTGTCGATCATGAAGCCAATACATGCCAAATGGATAATAGAAGTATATAATCACATGACTTCTGCAGCTGGTAAATCGATTTGTTTAAAGGGCTGGGAAGTTGCTGGAATCACGGACGCAGTCTGTAAAGGATTGAAAGGAATGGCGCACATCGACCCATTCAACGACATTGACCCTTTAGCACAAGAGCCTTTTGAAGATGAAATTTCATGTGAACATGAACGGGAAATGTATATTCAGAACGCGGAGGAAGATGAAAGTGGCTCTGATTATGAAGATAACGATGGAAACATATTTAGTATTTTGGAAGATGATATTGATGATAACTTATAAGCTATTTTTTTCTTTGTAATTACATTTTATATAGGATAGATATTTAACGTAGAAAAGTTTGTTGCTTTTTTGATTACTTTCACTCTCCGCTCACTTTTTTCTCCATTTTGCTGAAGATGAGCAAATTTCTGTTTGAAAAATTGTCAATCCGCGAAAATTAGTTCCCGCGAAAATCAAGGAAAAATTCAATCCGCGAAAATAAGTTCCCGCGAAATCTCCATTGAAAAAAAAATCGCGAAAATCCGCGAAAATTAATTCCCTTTTTCTCCGCGAAATTTCTGAAAAAAATAAACCGCGAAAATAAGTTCCCGCGAAAATTAATTCCCTTAAGTTAGTTTATAATTTCTTGTTCTTTGCGCGTTGAAAAGTGGATTTTCTTTACATTGACGATGTCTCAGTATCCGGCAAAGCAGTTTAATTCGAAACGTTTAATGAATTCTCTTCGAAGAAATGTTATTTCATCGGTAAGAATAATTAGATTGAATTTTGTCATTGAAATCTTCACACTTTACTCAAAATGTTCCCTTTCCATTCCTTTCTATTGTATCATTTTTTTCTTTAAACACAGATACCAAGTGTCTCTAATGTCCACTGCGTGAGGGCCTTATGGCATAAAAAACACAAAGACGCAGAACTGTTGATTGCCAATAAAAGGTTATCAACGGATGAGTCATTGGCTAGACTCAGAGGTGTCCAGTTCTTCCTGTCCTGTATCACAGGAACCAAAAATAACCGAGGCAACTCCAATGACACAAACATCGGAGTATCTTACTTTATTTGCGGATGTGGGGTGGAGGGATCAGCTGTGTTCTCCACCCTGCATGACGCAAACATGGATGTGGAATTGTCGGTCATCAAGACAAAAAAAGACAACAAAATTGAAGCGACATTGGGAGAGCTTTCTATTGTGGTAAAGGTATCAATTACTATTTACTTGTGGTTATCGAATTCTAACTTTCAAGTATTGCAACATCCTCTTGCCTTTTAATAGGATCACAACAGTGCTTACGCTATCAGCTTGATGAAAAAGAGCGTTTTACACTGTTTGACGATAGCGCAGAATATGAGGAAGGAGGATGTTATTTCAAGTGACCAGTTTAAAAACTTTGACAAAAATCCGTGCAGGCTGGTTGTTTGCGATGGTGCACTTGTTCATGCATTAAAAAACGCTGTCTTTAACTTGAACAACGACGGTATGAAAATAAATCTTACCTCAGCCGAATGTTGTAACAACATAGACACATTGTCAGTTCCAGCAACGTTTCAGTCGGAAACAAACGGTGCTTCATCGAACGCGTTGAATGTCGTCGGTAGAGCAATGAAGAACGCCGGTCATAGTTTGTATAGAGGCAACATATACTGCAAATACAATGGTGGTAAGTTAATCAATTTTTTGATCCTATTCATGTATTTAACTATCCTTAATAACCAATTTTTCTATCGCATTCCAGCTGAATATGCATACAAACACATGTGTGGCGTAGAAGAGTACCTAAATACACTTCTGACGATACCTGATATTCAGAATATCATTCTGAAAAATTGGCCCATGCTTATTCGGATGATTTCATCTCCTTATTGCAAGGTATAACATATTCATTTCAGTTTTGCAATTACACTTTTTAGCATCGAGTTTTACGCTCTTGAATTTCTTTGAACAGGTATTGCCGCAAATGACTTTCCTTGAAGATTTGGTAGAAATACGTGGAGGGAAATGTCTTAAGCTATCCAGCCGGTACTTTATCGATACGCCACTGGAGGAAAAAGATCTCGGGTTGCGTTCTCCACGAGGATTTCATGACTACGATTATTCGCCAACATCGGATGGTGGTTATTTCGAATCTTCTGTGAAAAATTCCTTTCCGGATGTATTCCAGCGCGTTAACTTTCTCAATAAGTTCTACCAGTGTCTACTGGTTGGTCAACTACCCTTGAAAACAAGGAAGCTGTTGGTTGTTGGTCCTGCTGATTCAGGAAAGTCGTCATGGGCAGAAGTTTTGTTCGGAATTGTTCCTGAAAATAAAGTGGCTACAATCTCCAAGGAAAAATGCTTTGGATTCTCAATGATTGAAGAAGATACTCAATTGATTTTTATTGACGAGTGGTCAAGTGACACGTTTGGAAGTGATCAGGCAAAGATATTTCTTCAAGGTGATTCGAAAATTCAATTGTTTGTACTGTGATTAGAAGTGTGCAGAGAAAATAACTACTTCTAAACTTAACCATTAAATTCTAGGTGGTACGTTCACACAGGCAGTCAAACATCGGACCCCACGAATGCTCAACAATGCTGCAGGAGTCTACATTACCTGCAACAACGTGCCTGACTTTGGAGACGAACAGTCAAACGTAGAAAGAAGACTGGCGATTTTTGAAACGTCCTCTTTAGTGGAGAAAAATGTAGAGGCGCCGGCATGGATGAAAGCAAACGCCATGCGATGCTTGGTATGGATGATCAAGGAAATCAACCGCAACATTGATATGGTCGATCCTTCTGAGCGGTTTTACGAAAAGTACGTCCGCATATTTACCTACCTATTTCTATGTTAAAACTGTTTATAACTTTATCTCTTTTTGTATATAGAAGATGCGATGAGTTTGTGGAAGCTCGGTTATTTGGTAAAATACCAACAGCACAAGAAAATAAGCTGCGTTTGCTATCTGTTGGCAGTCTTGCACCCGTCCACGTGGAGAAAGCTCCGGTTATCGACGAAAATGTCTTGAATGCCGGTTATACAAGTGAAAGAACAGGTTTGAACCTTGAAAATAATTTTTTTCCCGATTTCTAACACTGCTTGAGACTGGTTCACTTTCCTTTACTTAAGTTATCGACACCCATGACGAACAGTGTATGAATGAAAATATCGACACCCATGACGAACAGTGTATGAATGAAAATACCGTCAGTGCAGGTGCGGATAATGCTTGTATCCAGCAAAACTCGGGTACGTCAGGGAATAACACTTTTTTATGGTAACCAGCGTGTATACAGTGCCCACTGTGTAAGAAAATTAGTGGTACTGTTACTTTGTAGTGACATCATCTTCGTCGAGCGACGTCGATTCAGAAACGGAAAGACGATTACTAGGGCCTTCAAGTGAAGATGACGACAAGGAAAGTTGCGAAAAGCGACCAGAAACACCTTTGTCGCCTAACTCACTAGACTGGAAATCGAAGAAACGCTTTTCAGTAAATGAGGTGAATAGTCGCGAGTACCACAGCGAGGTCCGTCGAATATTGATAAACAACATGGACAAAAAGGGAGATTTAGAAGGAGTCCATTTTCTTTCGTTTTGTCAGCGATACGACAGATGCCGTGGTAAAAGTTATCGAGGAGGTGACCCGTCCTATGACGCATGGATGCTGATGAAAGGCGAAAATCGGTTAGTGTTTGACGCACATACCTTTTTCAAGCGATACCCTTCCACAAGAATTCGCCTTCAACGGATGCGGCAACATTGTCGGTTGAGAGTGGAAGAACAATTTGCAAGAATAACGAGCACAAAATCTTAAATAAGAATACATTTACGAGTTAAAAGCACACTCACGTAACTGCCATAAGCACCTTGAATACAGAACAATAATTCCTACTGGATTCTTTAAGCACCAGTGAAAACCACGGGCCACACCACGGGCCACGCACCCAGACCTCTTATGTGTGAGCATGTAGGCGGACTGGGTACTAATTTAAAAGTTGCATCCAAGTTAGTGCCCATTTCTCTGGTTTGACCTTTAAGGAGGACTGGAGACGTGGCCCGTCATGTGGCCCGTGGCCCGTCATGTGGCCCGTGATAACATGAAGACTTGAACCAGTGGCCCGTGGCCCGTCCATTTCTGCAAATTCAAAGTGCAGATTATTTTCTAAGGTAGAACATTGACAACCCACGGTACCCATTCATGTCATGTTATCTGTGAAACTGTACGGGCCACGGGCCACCAGTGAAAACCTTCTTAACATGACGGGCCACATGACGGGCCACGGGCCACACCACGGGCCACGTTACCAGACCTCTTATGTGTGAGCATGTAAGGGGACTGTGTACTACTTTGAAAGTTGCATCCAAGTTAGTGCCCATTTCCCATCTTTGACCTTTAAAGAGGACTGGAGACGTGGCCCCGTAACATGACGGGCCACACCACGGGCCACGTTCGCAGACTTCCTATGTGTGAGCATGTAAGGGGACTGGGTACTAATTTCAAAGTTGCATCCAAGTTAGTGCCCATTTCCCTTCTTTAACCTTTAAAGAGGACTGGAGACGTGGCCCGTCATGTGGCCCGTGATAACATAAAGACTTTCACCAGTGGCCCGTGGCCCGTCAATTTCTGCAAAATCAAAGTGCAGATTATTTTCTAAGGTAGAACATTGACAACCCACGGTACCCATTCATGTCATGTTATCTGTGAAACTGTACGGGCCACGGGCCACCAGTGAAAACCTTCTTAACATGACGGGCCACATGACGGGCCACGGGCCACACCACGGGCCACGTTCGCAGACTTCCTATGTGTGAGCATGTAAGGGGACTGGGTACTAATTTCAAAGTTGCATCCAAGTTAGTGCCCATTTCCCATCTTTGACCTTTAAAGAGGACTGGAGACGTGGCCCGTCATGTGGCCCGTGGCCCGTCATGTGGCCCGTGAGAACATAAGGACTTTCACCAGTGGCCCGTGGCCCGTCAATTTCCGCAAAATCAAAGTGCAGACTATTCCTCACGAGCTACCACAGAAAAAGACGGGCTGCCACTATTTTGGAAAGCATGAGTAGCAAAGTTGACATTTACACTTTCAAGTATCAACTTTGATTATCTCCATTGATAACCACGACCTCGTTTTCATGCCAAGTCTCGTTCTCAAGATGGATGTTTAAAGTACGTATGTCAGCAAAGATTAGTGTCAGCAATGACGTGAAACCTTATTGCAGCAAAGTTGACTTTTGCTCTTTGAAGCATCAACTTTGATCATCTGTGGTCAACTAAAACTAGGGTTAGGGTTTCTTAGATTGGCTTGAAGGAGAGTGCGTCGTCCCTCCACCACCAAACGCTTGCCATTTTACTTTGAGGTATCAACTTTGATAATCTCCAGTGACAACCACAGCCTCAATTTCATTTTTAGCCTCCTTTACAAGAAGGTGATTGAAAGTACATATGTCAGCAAACATTCGTGTCAGCATTGACATGGAACCTTATTGGACACCTCACAATAAATTCACAATGTCTAACACTATTAGAAAATGTTGGCGTAGCAAAGTTGACATTTGCACTTTGAAGTATCAACTTTGATCATCTGCGGTCAACTAAAACTAGGGTTAGGGTTTCTTAGATTGGCTTGAAGGAGAGTGCGTCGTCCCTCCACCGCGAAAAAGACGGGCTACCACCATTTTGAATGCTGTGAGTAGCAAAGCCGACTTATATACATGAAAGCATCAACTTTGACAAACATAGCCTTTTTTTGGAATCAGTCATCCTTAACAGATGTGAGTATATATAAAAATATTTCAGCTCTGAATTTCTTTCTTTAACGATGTCTGAAATGTCAGAGGAAGTACTGGCAAAGTTATTTGAAAGCCCAGCTGAGGTTTACAGCAGTGAGGAAAGGTTGGCGCAGGTTATTGCGGACGTGTTGTCTCCCCCTAAATCGCAATCGCATTTTGTTATCAGTTCAGACGAAGAAGAACAAAGTCAAAGTAAGCAAGTTTATGTAAAGTCTACGAACACATTTAATTTTAAGTATTATCATTTGCTCCTTTTGCATTCCCTTCTAGGATATGCAGGAACGGAGTTCTTCTACAATATTGTTGCCATGAAAGATGACAAAGTACTTGAAGAGTACATCATCGACTTTCAAAACAACCAAGTGAAAGGTAAAAGATGCATGTTAGAACTTGACAAGTTATACAAGCATTATACCATTACGTGTTATTTAACTTGAAAAATCATTTTATATAGATTCCGACAGTGAAAAAGAGGAGTGCGTTGTCCCTCCTCCGCCGAACGATATTGTATGTGACGAAGAACAAAACAAAGAAAAGTAACTTTGAAATTAAACGGTGTTTTCTTTTTAATACAAGATCAAGAAATATAATACAAAAGAATTATCATTATCTAATTTCCCGAGGGGCTGGTATTGCGTTTGAAGGCCAAAGATTCCGAACGCACCCTAAGCGAGTCTTTGTTTCTGCAAGGATGAAACGAGTATTCCGAGTCCTTTAGTATGCGAGACCAGCAACCTTTGCCGTATTTTGAGATGCCTCTGCACAAATATAAGTCTTCTTCTTTCGTAAATTTCACCCGAGTTTGTTTGGTTTGTTCGTTGACGACTTCTCGTTTTAACTGCACGTCCGAACTGATCAAAGACACCAACGATTGATTTCGTTGTTGTAAATTCGTTGTAACGTCTTTTCCGGCTGTAGACGGGATAGTGTCCGTTATCGTTATGTCGTCATCGTTGTCGTTAGAATCGACGATCACTTGCGATGATGAGCTAGTGCACGGTTGTTGTGATAAAATCGTTTCGGCTTGATTGAGTACACGTTGATCGAATGTACGAGCTGTGTCGTTTATCGTCCTTAAGACGTCCATCATGTCTGCACTCACTTCTTTTCGTTTATTCCCGACCAGCTTTTCCATGCATTGTTTGCTACGTGATGCAACGTCTCTGGACAGATTCTTTTGATACGACACCTTCGCCACGTGAGAACTGTGCTTTTGGTCTCGTGAAACAACTTCTCGTTCGGACGGAATCAATCTTTCCGCGCTCTCTGTCTCCACGATCTGGCGATAACGAGTTGGATTGATGTATTTTCCGATGGCTTCGTGAACGAGAATGCTCATCGCAGTCGAGAATGCAGTGTATTGTTTTCCTTTGTTTGTGACCAACAAGTAATCGCAACTCGGGTTCAGTTTCGGTCGTACTAAGTCAATATAAAAATCAAGAATTTCCAAAGTCTCAGAGTCTAAAATAACAGTATCAAACAAATACCTATCGGCAGTTTTGAATTCTTTCTGATCGACGAAACCTCCATTTGTCTTTGCCTTTTGTATCATTTCAATGGTCAAGTACTGATAAGTCATCGGTCTGGAGCATTTGACACGCACGAATAGATACGTAGCGACAAATCTCGTTGCAAATGCCAATTGTGATACGGACGGACTTCTTTGGGCGTCTTTACACTCCCGCAATACGTCCCGAAAACGACAAATGTGATAAGGGATAACGTTTTCCATTTCTTCCATAGTCGCCCAACTATTTCTTGCAATCAGCGTTTCCAAATCGAGGTTGCGAGAATATTCCAGTCTCTTTTTCTTACCGAGATTTTCTTTACCACGTCGTATGTATACTTCGGTCACGGCGAAACAACGCAAAGTACTGTCGGACACACCGTGGGCTTTTCGGAAATCCAATATGTCTGATATCGACTTTAAGTAATTCAAGGACGCCGAACTGGTAATTTTCCAATCTTCTTCCAGCGTTTTCAGGAAATCCATGATGATGGAGGGCGTACCCAAGCAACAGTCGACAAATTCTTCCGTTAAAACAGATTCGGATTCGACATCGTCAATGCTGGCCATGAGAAACTTCATACATCTTTGTGCACATTGTTTCGCTTCTTTTTCGGATTTTCCTCCACCACAGGGCGTACAAAGCCACTCCAAGAAGTCCTTTCCAATGCCTTCGTTTACGGAAAAGGCAGGTTTGTTGGCTGTGCAAATCTTCTTTTTCGTCGGCTGATAGGCGACTACTTCTTCCCTCTTCACGTCTGGTGCTTCGTCAAAATAATAATACCAACCGTGCTTCCTATCGATATGCTTCCGTAATCCTCGACTGCTTTTGAAGCCAACGTGCAAACAGTTCTTTACTGGACAAATTTAGATGTTCGTATCACTAGGTCGCAATACCAACTTCCTTTTGTGTCAGGCTGCTCCATTGATTCCAACCCAGTTGACGAAAAGTGTTCTTTTTGACATCTTTTAATTTTGTAATCGATTAATTCTGTTCTTTAAACATCAGTCAACATTTTTTATAGTGTTTAACGTATCACAAGAGAGTAATTTGTTTGTTCTTTCCACGAAAGAATGATCAATTCTTTTTGAAGAAAAGAATCATTTGTTCTCTTTAAAACAGAATAGTTTGGGCCCTATATGTGAGAACAATACGAGAATGGCAAAGCGGAACATTTTGTCAACACTTAAGCGCACTGTCAGGAACAAATAGGTCGTTTTCAAGCACTCCTTTTTGCTCTCCTCTGAACGGAACAAATCTGTCAATCCCAAAGGAACAAGAGTGCACGAAATGTACAACGATTATTTATAAAGAACACATTAGATCATTAAAGAACAATTAAGCGTTTAAAGCTGCGTTCATTCAGTGTTCACTGCAAATCTATTCTCAGGGGGAACCGAGCATGAAATTCACCGTAAATAACTTAACGAGTAAAAAGTATAAAGCTACGGTTAAGGTACCAAGCAGATCGTTTTTTTCTGATGTTTCTTCTTCCACTATGTTTCAATTTCGTTATCAGTTTGCTGCGACGTAAAGCCAAATAAGTTGAAACGTTTAGGATCAATTGTTTTCGATGAAGTACGTACAAGGACAGGATACCATGCATTTGAAATAACAGGCCAGTAAATATCATAATATTTGAACATATGAGCTTCAAAAGCATTTGTTTACGTTTTGCATCCGCCATTTTTTAGAATTTCGCGCTTTCGTTTTATCAACCTGGTGTTGTCCCGGGACCATCCCGGGTTGAATTTTTGTCATATAATACGAAAAGAGTTATGAGTATCAACCCGGCATGGCGGGACAGAAACGAGTCAACCCGCCTCATATAATCAGGCTCTAAGGGGCTGATTATATGAGGCGGGCCAGCCCACCTTCCTTAATAAAATCAATTAATTTTATTTTAGTGATTATATGGAAACGAGCCAGCCCGCTTGCCGAGCTGGCCCGTTTGAAGCTAGGCGGGCTGGCTCGCTTACTGTTTTTGCCATGTAATCGCTTTTTACCGGGCCAGCCCGGTTCAGCGGGATAGAAATAAAGGTTATGCGCATGCTCAGTTAAATCAGATATTGAACATAAAAAAATAAAGATGGCCGATGAAAAGACATCATCAGAGCTTCACAACAACAAAACCTTTCGGTTCAAGTGGTCAGTCGCAATGATTAAAGATTTAATAAATGCCCTACAAGAGTTCAAAACACTTATGGAATATAATGCTATGGATTTTAATGCAGACAAGCCTCGGCAATATGAAGAAGTTAGGCCCATTTTATAAGCTGTGCCGTGCCGAGCTGAACTCGCCAAATTTTCTCTGAGTTCGGCTCGGCACAGCTTATAAAACCAATATTCAGCCGTGCCGAGCCGAGCCGTGCCGCACGCCTCAGCACGGCTTGGCTCGACTGTATAAAACCGAATGCCGAGCCGAGCCGTGCTGACGCATGCGTACATTTCTATAAATTTGCTTATTTGGCAAAAAAATAAAACACGAGGTCAACATTATATTTCAATATGGCCGAGAAAACAATGTTGCAGATTCTTGAAGAGCAAGCAGCTCTTATATTTCATGAAGAACGTGAAGAATGCGAAAGGCTTGATAGTTCAGATTCAGAGCAATCAGACAGCGAGATAATTAAAAAAATAAGCAAAAAGATTAAAGAAAAGAAAATGAAAGTAAATAACGAAAAAAAACGAAAACCTTCCACCTTCGTAGTAACATCAAAAGGAAAAGAAAAACGACCAACAACGGAAGTGCATGAACTTCAGAATGATAATAAAACTGATGGAGGATCCAGACATAACAGTACTGAAGGTACATATCAATATTACATATTTTTATTAAATATTTTAAACCTTGTTTGTGTGTTATATGCAAGCAGTTTTAAAGTCTCAGTCATTGTGTTTAGATTCCACTCCTCCAAAGGAAAAATTTATGTGGTCTCAAGAATTGCTTGATGACATGGTCGATATCATTTGCTCGGATGATCACTTACGAAAAATGTTAATATTTAGAAACCAGAAGTTTGCTGCAAACAGTTTATTGTTTGATAAAGTTGTTGCTGAATTAAATGATCGTGCAAAGACCTACAACTGTTCTTTTATAATAAACTCGACTCAAGCTAGAAATAAATTCAAAAAGCTAATCAGTGAGTGCAAAACAGTTAGTTTAACACAAAGGACTGCCTCAGGGATCAGCAGATACAAAGTTGACAAAGGTTATGGAAAATGGTGGGATATACTTTTTCCACTTGTTGCAAGTAGAGAATCGTCTGATCTAAATATGCTAGTGGAGCCATCAGAAGATACAGCAATAGAGGAATCTGAAAGCAATCAAGACACTGAAAACAACACAGACAAAAGACCCTCAACAGAAAAAGTTCCCATGAGACCATCGACAAAGAAAAAAAAATGTACAGATACTGGCACAGCCCTCATCGAAGTGGCTAAAACATTTATTGACAATGATCCAACTGAAAAGCTATTAAAATACATGGCAGAGGAAAATGAACGTTCACGTAAACATGAGCTGCAAATGATGCAGTTACTTATGATGAGCCAAAACCAAAATACTATGCAAAATAATAATATGTTTAATATGCAGACTCACCCACATTATTTTAACAACCGAAGTGCAAATATTTCACCCAACACCTACCACAGCTATAATCAAACTTCTGGATCTCAAGAAAAAGAGCAAGAATATGACAACCAGAAACACTCATTTAATTGGCCCTTTTAAAGAGAAAATGAGTTTAAACTTTAAGACATGATGTTGTTTTGAACAAACTTTGTTTAAATATTCTTCTGTTATTATTCTTCTGATTGGCATTTGAATAAATAAAAAACTTAAAAAAAATCATTTGCTAACTGGGCTTATTCTTCGCCTCGGCTTGACGTCATGACATTGCGTAATGTATCGCTATTTTTGTCTACCATGTTGAAATGGGTGAAAACAACACGCGCATATCCACTTGCAGCAGCGTAGAATCATAGTAATCAACTTGAAAAATCACAAAGTTTTATTATATATAAGTCTATAAATGTCTTCTCAATACGAAGAAACACTACAAAATGCTGCTAAAAAAAGATATCGAGAAAAATTAACCGTCATAGGTAAGGGAATTAGTTATTTCAAATCTTAATATTCTTGCCCCTGTATTCTCTGGCGCCTATTCTCTCCGACACTTTTCATCAGATGCAATATGCAGGGTCTTTGCCCTCTATTCACTTGATGTTGATAAATATTTGCATTACCTGAAGTAGCTATATATATTATATGATAAATTAATTTGAGAAAGAAAACAAAAAATTAGCTTAATGGATCTAAACATTTGTAAATGTTGTTAAGTTATCTTGTCTAATCTTTTCCTTGTAGGAATTAATGAATGTCCTTACTCATATCCTGACGAAGAATGGGTTGATGATCCAACTGCGTGGCCTGAATTAATGTATCATCATCTCTACCATTACTTGATTAAAACACCAAGTATGCATAATGAAATTTTTATTTATTTATATTTACTTTTAAATATAATGGACTTCTATTTTGATTACAGTTGACTGATCAAAATGGAAGTCCTTTCAGTTAACCACTGGCACTTACTGATCAAAGGCGTTACTTACAATTTTATATTTGTTATAGGAATTTACTCTCCTGAGGCAATGGAGAATTTCAAGTCTCTGGAGGCATATAAATTCTTCATCGATGGTTGGGTTCAGACAATTAGGCATATAAAGAAAAGTGGTGTCATTTTAATGAAAGCTGATGTTCGACCCTCATACAAAACCACAAGCAAAACACATAAACCGTGGGTAGCACTGAGTGATTTTGGTTCTGTTTTAGCTGGTCATTGTGATTGTATGGCAGGGTGAATAAATCATTAATGTTTTGTTTTGAGCAATAGATCAAAGTGAATGTTTATGCCATACTTTTGTACTACTGCGAAGCAAGCTAAACCAAATCATTTGATATATTATGAACATTAACAAAAAATGTTTAAAATAATTTCAGTTTGTTATTATTATTTCTTGTATTTAAAATGTTATAGTGCTTAAAATTTTGCTTGTTATCTACATGATCTTTTAGTCTATTGTAGTTACTGTGAAAATATGAAAATATATTGAAACTTTTTCACATTTGGCATTTTAATAGATTTTATTTTGCCTATATAGGAAATATACAAATTTACAAATTTAATGTATTTTTTTTTAATTATTTAGGTTGGGGGAAACATGTTCACATGTTGCAGCATTGCTGTACAAAGTGGAAGCGGCTGTTCGCATTGGTATGACTAAAGTAGCCCCCACAGATCAACCATGTAAATGGAATCAAATCTTTACAAAAAATATAACAGGAGCACCTGCAGCTAAGATAGATATATACTCAGAGAAAGCTAAATCAAAGATATCATCTACAAGTACACGGCGTGAGATTTCTGTATCACTAGATGACTTCAATGAATTTTTGAACAATTTAAATGAAAATGAGCCGAAAATAGTTGGTTTGAGCTTGTTTTGTGATTACCAAAAAAACTTTGTCAGTGTCAGTGAACTTGACACAGACCGTGAAGTCACAAAGTTGATTCCATCTTTGCGATCATTTTACAATGAAAAGAACATAAATCTCTCTCTGGAAGAGTATGAACATTTAGTTGATGAAACAATTGCTGTCATTAAGAGTTACGACTCTTCACAATATACATATGTGGAGGAAGCTACTAGGAACCAGTCTCAATGCATAGAATGGTTTAGACAGAGGGCTGGACGCATAACAGGATCCATGTTTCATGAAGTATGTCATACTTCCACTACCTCCATTTCCCAAAGTTTAGTATCAAACATATGTTCTGACACTCCAAATTCTCGATATCCATGACGTAATCTTTTTCGATGCCGTGAATTACGATATCCGAATTCCGCCATCATTGGTGGCAAAAAGAAAACAACTCATTTCACTACTGCCAGACTGCTGTTGAAAAAAACTGAGATGGTGAAGTCTTGTAGTGTTAATGGTTGTACCAACAGATTTTCAAAAGAAAAGAAAATAACCTTCCACAGTCTTCCGAAAGATAACGAGCGAAAGTTGAAATGGCTGACTTTCCTAAACAGAAAAGTGACACCAAAAACGGTTTATATATGTGGTGAACATTTTATTACTGGCGAAAAAAGTAATGACAAGAACCATCCAGATTATGTTCCAACTATCACGAAATCCAAACACATTTCTAAGTCTCCTTCCAAGTTGTTGGCTTCTTCATCTTCCCTGCGAAGGTCAATGAGGTATAAGAAGATTATAAATTCAAGGCTGCAAAATCACCATCATTGTTGCAAAAATAAATATAGCAAGCAAAGTGAAGTTTCTGCAAATGATCAGGTTGAAAGTCCTGTTGTTGAAGAAAATGTAAATGAGCAGGTTGTTGGGGAGCCCCATCTTTCAGATGCAGAAAGGATTCAGCAACTTGAAGACATTATTTTCAAACAAAAATTGAGGATCGAGAAATTGGAATCAGAACTTGTTTCTTCAAAAAGAACAATACATGCTTTAAATACAAGCAAACATAAATTGAACACAAGACTTTGCACACTAACGAAATGCAATAAAAATTTGAATATGAAATTGCTACATGCAAATGAAACTCTGAATAATTCTTTCTTTAAATCTGTTGATGATGTAAAGAAAATTAGATTTTATACTGGCCTTCCTTCCTTGGAAATTTTTGATTATGTTTTTGAGCTGGTTAAGGATCATGTTGACCGTGATGATACACATGCAAAATTATCAAGAAAACAAGAGTTCATAATTGTTTTGATGCGTTTGCGTTTGGGATTACTAGAGGAAGACTTAGCCTATAGATTTGGTGTTGCTCAGTCAACAATCTCACGAATATTGTCAAGATGGATCAGTGTGATGGCTTCAAGGATGTCATTTATAATCCAATGGCCTGAAAGAGATCAACTTTGCAAAACCATGCCTTCCTGTTTTCGTGACAATTTCAAACAGTGTGTTATCATTTTAGATTGTTTTGAGGTCTTCATTGAGAAACCAAGTGACCTCACTGCTCGAGCTCAAACATACTCCCAGTATAAGCATCATAACACCGTGAAAGTTTTGTTGGGAATCACACCACAAGGAACTATTTCATTTGTTTCAGAACCTTGGGGTGGTCGTACTTCGGATGTGCACTTGACCAATAATTCAGGTGTTCTTGAAAACCTAATACCTGGAGATGTTGTTATGGCAGACAGAGGTTTTACAATTGCTGAATCTGTTGGCTTATATTGTGCTGAGCTCAAAATTCCGCAATTCACGAAAGGAAAAGCACAACTCAATAAAAAGGACATTGATGGTACTCGAGATCTTGCAACTGTACGGATACATGTGGAAAGAGTGATTGGTCTGTTGAGAAACAAATATACCCTTTTGCAAAAAATTTTACCAATTAAAATGTTGATGAAAAAATCTGATGGGACATGTACCCTCTCTGAAATTTTGATCATTTGCTCAGCATTGTGTAACCTAAATGCATCTGTAGTTCCTTTGGATTGAATAAATTTGTATGAATAAGGTACATTAACTACTGAAATGATTTCTACCTCTTACATATCAGTTTTAGTGATTTTCCGGTTGTTTTTCTTTTTGCGGCTGCAATACGGACAAAACCATTTCTTTTTTGGCAGGTTTTCAATACCTAAGCATGAGATGTGATACGACTTTACAACACATGATTTATCGGCACAAGTTATAATTTCTGAATCGACAGTTCCCTCACACGTGCATAAAATTTCAGCATTGTTCTCTTTGTTATTTTTTAATTCAGGAAGTGGAATATAGCTTCTAGAATACCATCGACCAATTAGTTCTGGTAAAATTCCAAAAACGTAGAACTTCGTTGCTATTTCAATTTTTTCCAGTAGGAAATCAATATCTTTATGAATCACTTCACATAAGCAATACGACTGACTATAGACAAAAAAGTAGCACATATCTAGCTTTGACATCATCATTTGTAACTGGACTTGGTAGTAATATTGATGATTCCGCTTTAAGTAATACTTTCCATCTGGCCTGTACTCCATACAAAAACTTTTGTCGGTTTGAGCTAATTCGACTGCACTTTTCTCAAGGCATTTCATTGGACATTTAACTTCAATTATGTAAGGCTTTTCGCAACATGAGCACCTCATTATACCATCTGGGGAGGCCCCAAGAAATGGAAAGTCACAATTGCGAATTAGACCTGATTCTTTAATTTCAACATCTTTATGTTCATTTTGTAAATATAATTCCAAACATGATAAAGCTATTTTTTCATTTTCACAACCATATCTTGTAGCAGCAGTGGAAAATTTATTTTTTTGAGGATAACATACTTGCAAAATTAGACTTTTTGAAGGTTGGCAAACATCAGAATGACAGCATGATTTAAATTGACTAGCTGTGATTACACCTGCGCGTGCTTCAAACCAAAGGTTAGAGTTGGACTGTTCTCTTGTGTGTTTTTCAACCAAATCAACATCTTCTTGGGTGATTTTTAGGGACAGAAATTTTGTCACACATTCTTGAATAAGTTCATGATATAAGACATTTTCATATTTTTTGTCATGGAATTTGAATAAAATTTTTTCTAATCTTGATTTTACTGGAATATATTCATTATTATGAGGTGGTATCAGTCTCAGAATAGCTATATCTTGTCCTGTGTGGGCAAGCTTTTCAAAAAATGTTTCTTTTTCTTCTGTTGTTGGCTTTGAAGCTTGATGTTTAGGGTATTTAGGAGGTAGAGGTTTTGGTTGGGAAACTTCAGCTTCTTCAAATTTTCTTTTTGCATCTTGAAAGTTTATTTCGGACAACTTAGCAAACGAAACTTCTTTTACACTGGGAGGCAACCAGGCATTTGGGAGTGAAGTACATGAATCTAGGCCTTTTGATGCTCTCTGGTTATACTCTGATGTTAAGTAAAGGTAGAACATGATGGCTGCAACATGGGAACAAGCTTCCCCAAGTCCAGCCATACATGTGCAATGTGCATTGATGATTTCACCATTCGACTCGATTCCCAGCCAAGCATGAATTGGTGTTTTTGTGAATTGACTTTGACCATGTCGAACTCGTCCTGCTACAAGATAATTGTTCTTGATAGTTTTAATTTTAACATTGAACACTAATCCACTAGTGACATATTTGTAGGCGTCTAAGGACTTGTAAGCCTTTAGACTACCTTTTGAATATTGGCCAGGAGAATTGATTAAGTAGCAAAAAATATCAGCAAAGGACAGGTTTGGCCATTTAAACACATCTTTTGTCAGATTGAAGTCTTTTTCATCTAAGGAAAGAGGATCGTCTGAGATTTTTAGCTGGAGCAACTTTTGCTCATATCTTTTCTTGGACACTTCATCTAGGTCGTTATAAAATTTTGATCTTTTTGCAGAAGGATTTAACATGTTGTGACTGCTATTGCAGGAATGCTGTGACCGATTTGGCTTCACTTTGGGGTTTGTTTACATTTTTTTTGCCACCAATAATGGCGGAATTCAGATATCACGAAATTCACGGCGTCGAAAAGATTACGTCATGGATATCATGAATAGCCCAAACATTCCTAGTTTGCAGTGGGGTAGAGAGAATGAGCATAGAGCAATCGATTTATACATTAATGTGCACAGTAATTTGGCATCTTTATCTTGTTGTGAGCATATGAGAAATCAGTGAATTGGCTGTTTTGTTTTCACCCATTTCAAAATGGTAGACTTTAGCGGCGCGCGTACGGTGATTGGTCACGTGACTTTCCGTGGGCAAGAATATACAGTATTTATTTGTCATTTGCTTCTTTGTAATATATTATAACTAATGTGCAGACATGACATATGCGCAAAAACAGTAGGTTGCCACTAATTTCTCTCTTTTATGAAATTGAAATTCATAGCAAGATAAATCAAAACTGGTGACAAATATTGATCATTTATATTGCCTAATATGTTAATTATGAAATTAACATCTTTGTTTGCAGATTTTATTTAAATGGGTATACACTTATTTTGATGGGAAGAAAAAGAAATGAAGTATAGCAGTAATTCTTCTGCTTTTTTTACTATATATACACTTCTTTTGGTCATGAAGAAAAACAAAGATGTTCTTAACAAAACAGATTAACCCAAGACAAAGCTAAAAAAGAGAAAGTGTTCAACTAGGCTTTGATATTTAGGTATACATCAAAGAATTTCATATATTTTTGTTGTACACAAATATAGTGTTTGTCATGTTATTTATGAAAAGACTTTCTATATTTCAAAAGTCAGTTTGCATTATTTTTTTGATTCCAAAAGTAGTCTGAAAGATGATCTCGCACTAACTGAGCTCCTCTAGCATTTTCATGTGTTGTACAGTGTCCGGACACCATATTAAGTTTACATCTGATTTCTTCACTTGTAAGTTGTCTATTTTTTTCATGGTCAAAGGTAAGATCAAGTGCATGTGGCATTTTGTCATTTTTTTCTATACAGATGTTATGGAGAACAATACATGCTAAAACATTGTTTTTCAATGAATTTTCGCTACATTCACTTTTTCTATACAGGGCTCTCCATCGTCCTTTTAATTGTCCAAAAGCACACTCTGTTACCATCCTACCTCTGCTTAGACGATAATTAAAGTAACTTTGTTTTTCTGTAAGAACTGCATTAGAATAAGGTTTTTGTAGCCAAGTGTGATGAGGAAATGCAGAATCTCCTAGCAATATAGGTGGGATGTCCATACCATTTACATCCTTGACAATGTGTGGTAATTTATCTCCTTTTACTATATGTTGATAAAGTCGAGAAGCTTGAAATGTACATGCATCATTAACACTTCCTGGTAGTCCAGCAGATGCCCACAAAAATTTGTAATCTGCTCCAACTATACCCATCATTACAATTGAATAAAAAATTTTAAAGTTATAGTATTCTTTACGAGCTTCATTTCCTCCATGAGGGCATTTTAAAGGGATATGGCACCCATCAACTCCAGAAAAACCTCCAGGGAACTGCCAGAGAGATTCCATTTTGTTTATTGCAAGGACCATATCTCTTTCTTTATCTGGAAAAATTACATGTTTTCTCCAAAGTCTTTCAATCAAAAGTTCACAAACGTCTTGGGTTATAGTACTTAAAGTACTTATACCCCTACCAGTCATCTCTGAGATTGTTTGATAATAGTCTCCGCGACTTAATCTATACAGACATATAGCTAGTCTTTCTTTTGGTGAGATGGGATCTTCACATAAAAATTCTTTTTGTAGACCGTCTTCAATGAGGTTTAAAATATATTGAAATGTGTCTTTAGATATTCTGAACAATGATTTAAAGCGATTATCATCGTATGTACTCCAAACATGTTGAAACCAACCTTGATTTCTTTCATATCGTTTGCAACTTCGAATTCGTGGGTTAGCTTCCCTTTCACTGTGTTCTTCAAATGCTATATAAAGTTGGAGCCATCTCGTCCAAAAGTGGTAACGTCTTATGAGAAACCCAACGAAAAAACTTAACTTTTCTCTTCTCCTTCTCTCTCTTCGAATTCGAGAAAGCAGAATTATTTTGTTGTTAAAAACAGCCACCATTTTAAAAAAGTTTGGCGCGATTCAGAACGGCTCGGCTCGGCTCGGCCCTTATAAAATGGTATGCCGAACCGAGGTGAACCGAGCCGTGCTAAAAAATTTCCGAGTTCGGCTCGGCACGGCACAGCTTATAAAATGAGCCTTACGACGCTAGTGAGAACCAGCCTTTAGGCGTAACACGTTTCTAGTCTGATCATTGTCTTCTTCATTTTATATGTCTAGACAATTGTACCCGTTCTGTGTTCTATTGACTATATAATTGTGTGTTTACAGACATACGCTCGCAAATACATAAAGGAAAACACAATTTTCTTTGTGATCAAATAGAGATTTAAGCCGGATCTCCACTAGGCGGAAAATGTCGCGGCGGGCGACATTTTCCGCCTCGACATTTTCCGCCGCTACATCATAATGTATCTCCACTTGAATACTTGAAGCGCGCGTAAATCCAAAAATCAAAACAAACAAAGATGGAGGAGGCAAGAAACAAAAAGTTGAAGTTACTTTTATTATTGAGACGTCGTGCTTTCTTATCCCACCATTACTATTTACGAAGAAAAAAAAAATCAACTTCTAAAAGAAGATTTTGGGTGAGGAATATATACTTACAGAGAGAAACTAAAGGGGAGTTTCACTCTCTTGTAAAAGAAATGAAACTTTCTGATCATGAGTTTTTCTTCAAAAGTTTTAGAATGTCTCCAAGAACGTTTGAGAAACTTTTGAAATTAGTTGGACCCACCATTAAGAAACAAACAACTCAACTCAGAAACCCTATTTCTACAGATGAAAGACTGGCTGTAACATTGCGTTTTTTAACAACTGGTGATGCACAAGCTACAATTGCTAGAAGCTACAGGATGAGCCCTGAAACAGTCGGCAGAATCATAGGTGAAACTTGTGAAGCCATTTGGACCAACTTATCTGATTATATTAAACCTCCTTCCAGTCCTCAAGAATGGCACCAAATTGCTTTGGAATTCCAAAATCGTTGGAACTTTCCAAATGCACTTGGTGCTATAGATGGAAAGCATGTTGTCATGTTTGCTCCAGCAAATTCAGGCTCTAGTTACTTTAACTATAAACGTACACACAGTATTGTACTTTTAGCAATATCCGACGCAAAGTACAAATTCATTCTTGTTGATATTGGAGATTCAGGTAGACAGAGTGACGGGAGTGTTTATAACAACAGCTACCTTGGTTATGCTATTGAAAACAATTCATTGAACATACCGGTAGATAATCAGTTACCTAACAGCAATAAAATTTTACCATACGTTTTTGTTGCTGATGATGCATTCAGTCTTAAAAGGCACATGATGAAGCCTTATCCTTCAACGCATTTACCTGTTTCGAAGCTTATTTTCAATTATCGTCTTAGTCGTGCTAGAAGAATCATTGAAAATACATTTGGGATTGCCGCCAGTAGATTTAGAATTTTTCACCGACCAATTGTAGCAGGAGTAGAAAAAGTAAAAAAAATCACCAAAGCTGTTGTAGTTCTTCATAATTTTTTGATGACTGAAAATCACTTACATGACAATTATGATTACTGCCCCATCAACTATGTTGATACTGAAGGTCCAAATGGTTATCGTCTTGGCGATTGGAGAAATGAAATTCAAAATATTACTGGCCTAGAATCTCTTGATAGGGGAAACTGTTCAAATAACTATACTCAGGATGCAAAGAAAATAAGAGACTCTTTCAAAGAATATTTTTGCAATGAGGGTGCAGTTGATTGGCAATTAAACACAGTCAAAAGGTGCTGAAATCATTTCTGAAAACTTGCTTAATTTGAGCCATCTAGATTCTTTTGTAATTTTATATAGTATTTTGAACTAAATTGTCAATTTTCTACTATCTATAAATATGTAAGACAACAAAAAAGATATAGAAAAAAATAACAAGATTTTAGAGTGTTAAGAACAATGTCTCTATCATTTGTTTTTCTATTTCCTTTACACCCTTGGGTTTATATTAATCAATAAAATGTGCTATTAGTAAAGTAAAATACTTCTCTTATAAGTATAGTAAACATAATATAAAAACAACTTCAAACTTCTAGAAGAATATACAATCCAAATGAAGCAGTACAACTGTACGTAGCAAATAATACACGCTTTTTTTTACAAGAATGAAAGAAATCCGAGCAGGTTCCTAAGGCTTAACTATTCTTAAGATATTCTTATTTCCATTATTTCATTGCTGATTCTTTCAACTATATATACACTTTGCATGTCAAATATTTAAGTTAATTCCAAAAGCAGCTTGGGAAATATTCTTAACATTATTCTTAAATTTTTGAAAATTTTTAGCCTAATATTCTTCTAAAAGATATTCTTATAAAAAAAAAGTGTGTACTAGAAAATAAAATATAATAAAATGCTAAGTAGCAAGCAAGTCAATTTTGGTTCAATATGATGATTACTGTAAAGATAAATTCAACTTAAGTCCTCTGTGTCAAACTCAATGTGATATAGCAGTTCATTGATCTTGATTCTTGCTAGCCGCATCTTTTTTTTTGGAAATTCTTGCAGAATGGGAATGAGGCTATTGCAAAATGAAGTTACTTCGTCTATTTTAGTAGCAGCTTGAGTGTTTTCAAGAGATGAAATAATCTTATCATCAATTTTCTGCATATGCTTTAAAAAAGGGTCATCAATTGCAATAAGTCCTCCAGTACTAGCTTTTCGTTTCTTCCTCGCATCTTGAGCTGGTGGACATGGCAGTGGAGGCGGAGAAGAAAGAGAGTTATCCATACTGGAATAACTAGAGCTTTCAGTTATTGGTGAAGGGGATGGTGTTTCTTGAATAGTAGATATATTGCTTTCAGTTTGGTGATTACTTGTACGTTCATGGAGAAATTGCATTTCGTAGAAGTACTTGCAGGTTGGCAAGGTTGCATAGCCAGCACCAGAACGAGTCAGTGCCTTTCTTCTGTCCAAACACCGTTTAAGGTTATCTTTTAGGTTCTTAAGGGTCTTCTGGAGAGTCAAAACTTAAAATAGAGAAAAAAGAGGAATATGTGTTAAACAAAATTAATATTATAACTACAGTATAAACAAACTTCGAGTTTCACTTACCATCTGTATTGAATAACAGGGAAAGTTGATTCCATGCATTAATTTTGGCAGTTCTATCTTTGTATAAACTGTTGTTGGTATCCCATAAACATTTGTAGTTTTGAATTGCTTCTAGGAATAATTCTTTACTAAAAATATTGTTGTTATTATTATCCTCGATGTTATCACCAGCAGCAGAAGCAACAACGTCTCTACTATTACCTCCTCTAGGCAGAAAATTCTGTAATTCTTCTTCATTTATCGTACTAATATCAAAACTTGTAATTCCAGTCTGCTGGAACACGTTTTGATGTGACGCCATTTTGTAACCTCCGAAGAGTGTTTTGTTTATATTTTTCTGTTATTTGATTGGCTCATTTTGATGCGATTTGACGAAAAGTAGAAACCATTTCTACTTTTCGCGACTCGACATTTTCCGCCACTACTTCATAATTGTTGCGCAATAAACACTATTGCGCATGTGGAGCATCTCAAAATGTCGCCCGCCGCGACATTTTCCGCCTAGTGGAGATCCGGCTTTAGACATGGCGTTTAAGCTTGGGGGACACGGAAACAAATTCCATGCGATTGCAACAAAAAACAAAATTTGTTGCAATCGCATGAAAATGTTTAGATGTGTCCCCATGTTAAATTTCATGCGATCGCAACATTTTTGGCCAAATGATTTTGTTTCAGAAACAAAACAAAAATTCAAATCGATTTGAATTTTTTATTTGTTTCCGCAACAAATTTTTCATGTTGCAAATGAGGCTCATGAAAAAACCTCGTGTCCCCGCACCTTGAGTAGAATTTTTGCAACACAATTCTTTTTAACCAATCAAATTCTTCTACACAACTCAAAAAAAATCAAAACAAACATCTCACTTTCGTCTCTTTCGTCTCGTGGCTACATACAAAATCAAAATGGCAGAGAATCAACAAATGCAGCCGAAACTGAAACTTTCTGACGAGGAAAAGTCAAAGCTTATTTGTTTTTACAAAGATCACAAAGAACTCTGGTCTTCTTCTATAAACTTTCGAAGTAAAGAAGAGAAGTCAGAGCTTAAAGAAGAATTGATTAATCTATTTGAGGGTTCATTTACGGAAGATTTTCTTGATAAAAATTTTCATGCCCTTCGCACAGCGTTTAATAGAGTCAAAGAAGTACAAAGACAAAGAACCCAAAAAGAAGTGGAAGTTCTTTGACCAACTGTCATTTCTTGCGGAAGAAACAGAGAGGGTAGAGAAGAAAACGCCATTTGAGCTGGAAGAGAAAGAAACCCTGATTGACTTTTTCAGTGCAAACCCAGCACTATGGAATCATCATCTCAATGAGTATCGGGATCGCAACTTAAGGGATTCCCTATTTGAAAAACTCGTTGAACAGTTTGAGGGAAAGTTCACCAAAGATGACTTAAAGCGCGAGTGGCACAATTTGCAGACCATGTACAAGAGAGAAAGGGCAAGAGAAGAAGGATCTAAATCTTCAGGGTCAGGTTCTTTTGAAGTATACGTCTCTTCGTGGGAACTTTTTGGCCAGATGGAGTTTCTTGATGTCACCGGGGATGTAGATGTGTCTTATACATCTCTAGACGGGGAAGGAGCATCCCAACCTCCAAAAAAAAGGCAGAAGAAAACAAGGCAAACCATAGAGGATGATTCTAAGGCCGAGTTGTGGAAATCATTGGCTGCTTCTCTGAAACCCCAAGAAACAGAAACATCAAAAGATGAGATATCAGAACGGGCGAGTTTATTTGGGAAGGTTGTCGCCGATTCTCTCGCGCAGTACGACACTTCGGAGTGGTCTTATCTTAAGAAGAAAGTCATGGACGTTTTCTTCGATTTTGATCAACAAAAGTCTAACAATAGCCGCCTAAATATTCAAAGTCCAACGTTTCAGCAGAATTAATTTCAAGGACGTCAGCAGTTTGTACCGGGACAATACCTAAACATGGTCAATAATTCCCTGGCTAACTTTGATGCCTTTTCTCCTGCTTCGACATCATCCCAAGGTTCGTTGAAATCAGATTTTTAAATTTTGTTTTAAGTGGTAAAGTTTATTTAGTCAATAAGACCCTGTTATAAATCTAAATATAAAAATCTAAAAAATCTAAACTAAGAGAGTCAGTTTTTCTTGTTTTTCCCTCAGATATCAAGCCGAGCACAACGCCATTGCCACTGAACACATCCCTCATTGTAAAAATATTCTTTGAACTCCTCTCTAATTGCTTTTGCCTCATAAGTAGCATTGCTAGCCTTGTTTAGGGACAAAGAATACCATGATTCAGTTGGCGGGTCTTCTCTCCAGGATCCATCAACTATTTTCCCTGTTTCCACATCTTCATTGTCTATCAAATCCTTCGGCACATAAACCTTACCGTAAAAGGAATCTTTACGTAACCAATTATGAAGTGTTATCGTAGCAATAGTAATTATCTTAACCTTTTCTGGCTCCAGTGAAAATGGGCGTCTAAATACTCTCCAACGATTGGCTAAAATACCAAATCCATTTTCAGAAATACGCCGCATTCTCGAAAGTCGATAATTAAACACTCGCTTCTCGGGTGTCAAACTCTTTTGGGGGTATGGCTTCATCATAAATCTAGAAAGAGGGAAAGCATCATCACCTGTACATACATACGGAACCGTATTCTGACGGCTTGGAAGTGGTTTAGGATCTGGTATATTAAGTGCGCCGGACTCTAGAGCGAGTTTCAAGGGTCTTTGGGACCAGTTGCCACCATCTGAATTTCTTCCATTCATTCCAACATCAGCAAAAAGGAACTCGTACTCTGGTCCAATCATACCCATTAAAATGATACTATCACTTCCTTTATAGTTTCTGTAATGAGAACCAGAGTTCTTAGGTTGTTGAAGCACAATGTGCTTTCCGTCAACAGCACCTAATCCGTTAGGAAAATTCCACCGCCGATGAAATTTTTCCCCAATTTCCATCCATTCCTCTTTCGAATTTGGTGTCTTAAAACTTTCTTTTCCCAATGTCTCAAAGATAGCACGACAAACTTCTTGAACTATATAAGAAATTGCTTTCTTGCTGATGCGGAATTGATACTCTAAAGATCTGGACGATTCGTCACTTGCAAGGTATCTTAATGTAATGCAGCACATTTCCTCGGGCTTTATACATTCTCTCATATTTGTATCTTTCTTTTGCAGCAATGGAGATAAAAGATTGACTAGTTCATCGAAATGGGGAACGTCCATTCTGACATATCGTTTGAAGCCTTCGAAATCTCCTTCTTTCAGTTCTTTGAACAGTGTATGAAAGGCTCAATCGGTCTTTCTACGTAGAAGCCATGGTCTTGTCCAAACTGATCGTGTTGAAGGTTCTTTATCATGCACACGTTGTTGTTCTTCTTCGTCGAGAAGAAGTGCTATAGATGCTATAATCACGTTTTTCTTACTTGTTGCAACCACTATCTTGTTAAATAATAATGAACTGTGTTTTGCGAACACTTGCATTATTTTGTTTCTACAAATTTTGTTTCCTGAGCTGGAACCCATGCGACACGGAAACAAATTTTCGTGCGATTGAAACATTTTACTTTTGTTGCCATCGCATGGAATTTGTTTCCGTATCCCCCAAGCTTTACTACTCAAGCTAAAATAGCATCACGTGGATACCATGTTTACAAAAATATTAACTGGGGAAATGTAAAAGTAGGAGAAAAAGTAACGGTCGAAATAGAAACTGATAGAGAATCTGTAAAGAATGATCCATATTGCTGTGCTGTTAAGGCTTTGGTCGGAAATCCTGCTAAATTAACAACTGTTGGACACATCCCAAGAGAAATATCGAGACATGTGTATTTCTTTTTGAAAGAAGAAGGTGGTCAAGTTGAAGGATTTGTTTCAAGAACACAATACAGACCATCACCGATTCCATCTGGAGGCTTAGAAATTCCTTTAATGTTGAATTTCAAAAGTCCACGATTTTTAACACATAAGAAAATGAAAAACTTTCTAGTTAAATTGTATAACTGGGATTTTGAAGCTAAAGAAATAAATGATTCTGAAAATGAAGAGGATGGAGAAATAGAGATTTTAATAGAAGAGGAAGAGGACAGTGAAGTGGTTATTAAGCCAAAGATACAAAGAAAACCGCCGAGAATTGAGGAAACTGATGATGAAGATGATGGGCAAAGAAGTGACGCTGAGTATTTAAAGCCTGGAATCAAAAGAAAGTCTTCTTCAATTAACGAGGAAAGCACAATCGCAAAACAAAAATCATCACGAGTCGTTTTGGATGAAGATGATGAAAATAGCAGTGAGACATCTGAAATTCAGGAAAACATTTTGACTGAAAACTTATTAGATGAAAACATTGATAGCGCAATTGAACTTTTTATAGAAAAAAAGTAGAACATTTTATGATTGGAAGTAGAAAGATTTGTAGCATGTCTTCAAAGTTAATACTGTTGTATAACATATATAAGGATGATACTGAGTAATTTATGTTGTTTTCCGAAACTTAAAAAATGGACAAAAATTTTCGTCGGACAAAATTATTCGTCGGACAAAAGTGACGAAATTTTCCACGGGTGACGAAAATATTGTCCGACGAATTATTTTGTCCGACGAAAATTTTGTCCGACATTGTTTTGTCCGATAAGGTATTTAACGTCATAATCATTAAAACTTTGATTAGAAAATATTAACACTTTAACCCTTCTCCGCATACTCATAGTAGTTCCATACCTATTCATTTTTAAACACGGGTCTATTCGTTTCGCGCTATGAGATTTTGTCAGTGTGCCAAACAATCAGGTGCAATTAAAAATAGTTTGTTTTCTCATGGAGCGGTGAAAAAGTCCATCGATGCTTTCATATCTGAAACAAATTCTGTTACAAAATTTCAAGTTGATCGTCATTTAAGCACTGAAGCACATAAACGAGGACTTCAATTTGAAGGATTTTTAACGTCTACCGTAAGTTATATTTCCATCATTAGGTTTACCCAACTTACATTAAGGGACCTTTTTTGTATAATTTTCAGACCAACTAACTTTTCAGGTGAAAGAACAAGGCATAGGCCTAACCCTTCCCTCGCTGGCCCCAAAAAGGCTTACACCATGAACTTTTTGACCTGAAAATGATACATTAACTGTATGTAGCCTCGTTCCCAGGAAATGATTACTTGTTGTAAGAAGTATCCGTTGTAATGCCATTTTAGAAGAAACTATAGTACTGGGAATGAGGTTTACTCAACAGTTGAAATGAAACGATTGAGTGTCAATCTGACGACTGACTATCAGCTTTTCCATTTAATTCAAAACAGCCTAAAATATATCTAGTGATACAATCAGCCAACCAGTGTTATCACAAAATGATGGTATGTGCATACGAGCTCGCTATGAACCCAACATTACCTCTCAAGACGTTCAAATCATAAGCTGTGAACGCAAGTTGGAGTGTCACTTATTCAAGGCAATCTGCAGTTATATTTCTGAGCAGTTGATATTGGTTTTTCATCTCTTCTCCTGGAACTCTATGCTTCTTTTCAGCTGTACTTTTAAATGATTACTTGTTGTATTTGTAGGAAGGGATGACAGCTGAGCAGTGAAGGAGTTCATCAAATATATATCACAGGCTGTAATTGAAAAATGTGAAGGCATGATAGCTAGCAATCCATTTTTGTCAGTTCTCAGCGATGGTTCTCAAGCTAAAAAAAACGAAAGAGGCCAAAAAGTTATTATTTGTCCGTACTGTCAAAAGCCTGATTTATCTACAACTTGATCTATTGAAGATGTCGGAGTATGGTGGTAAGGATGCTGACTCCATCAGAAATGCTATTGATGTAGTGTTTGACACGGAGCATGGCAAAATTTCAATGGCATCAGAAGACTATCGGAAAAAAATGGTAAGTGCAACTGCAGATGGTGCCAGCGTAAATATGGGGACATACCCAGATGGCTGACTCTCGTCAGTGGCTGTTGAAGATTCATTGCGTGAATCACCGCATAGAGTTGTCAGCCAAAAGCGTAATCACATAATCTGTTTTTGCATAAGTGGAACAATTTTACTTGGCTGTTTACTTCTTTTTACGCAGCTCGGGGCGCTTCAAAAGTGAATGTGGACATGCCGTTGAGAGTTCTAATGTTGATTACAGAGAGCTAGAGATATACGGGACAAGGTTCCTTGGCCATAAACGCGATGGAATTAAGAATTTTTTAATGAATTGGCCTGTGTATCTAATCACATGTGAAAATGCTGTGTCGTTTATTGGCAGGAAGCTACCAAAATTTGACAAAAGCCAAGATAAGAGGATTTTTAAAAACGAATGATTTGTCTCACAGCATCGTACTTGGACTTGCTGACAACTCTCCCTGCTTTGTGTATGAGCAACTTTATTCGAAGAAAATAATAATAAAGCCCCGTATTTGGAAGAAAGCCGCATTATAAACAATATGGTAAACGTTTGCTTGCAGCGGGAGTGCAGTGAGGGATAACATGATATGAGCGAACCTCTGGTTTAGTTTCAAATCTACATTTTCAAATAATAAAATTTGTCTTCTATAAATCAAAGTGCAATTGGTGATTATTTCACGTTATTGTGAACATATCACAATTTCTTGACATCTATAAACTTTTGGACCATAATCAAAAACACGAAACATCCTGGACCTAAGATCTATAGTGATCTTCTACGAGCTTCCCGTGTTATTTGAAACAATTTGAGAATTTAGTTTATAACAATTATAATTGATATAATATTAAACTTATAAACTATAGCCATATAACGTTTCTTATTAATAGAAATTACACCCAGGTCAAGCCTATACATATTTTTGTTTGGATAGAAACATCATCCGCAGTGATAAGATTAATCCAGCCATGGAGAATCCAATACCACTGAGCGTCGTGGAAGATGGCAAAGTAATTTTGTCTAAACTGCCGAAGAAAAAGAGTACAAAGGTTTTCTGAATACAGGGAGCTTCTAAAGGTTTTCTGAATGCAGGGAGCTTCTAAAGGTTTTCTGAATGCAGGGAGCTTCTAAAGGTTTTCTGAATACAGGGAGCTTCTAAAGGTTTTCTGAATGCAGGGAGCTTCTAAAGGTTTTCTGAATACAGGGAGCTTCTAAAGGTTTTCTGAATGCAGGGAGCTTCTAAAGGTTTTCTGAATACAGGGAGCTTCTAAAGGTTTTCTGAATGCAGGGAGCTTCTAAAGGTGTTCTGAATACAGGGAGCTTCTAGGACAGGTAAATCATTGAGTTATGTTGTGTATGACTCCAAAACCGTAATCACATAATCGTCAAAAGATCGGAATTGGTAACCGGAAAGAAAATGAAATTACGGATGCTTGAAAATGAAAAAGAGACTCGCTTGCCAATCCAAAAAGATTATCCTGGAAAAAATTTGACTAAATAAGTTGATTTGAGCTTTTAATTTTACTACTACATTACTCATTTTCATATTTCAGTTTCTTTCTAAAATTGTTATTTTTCAAAGCGATTTATTGAGGACATAAAGTATTTATCATATTATAGTTAGTATAACTATTTTGAACTGTATCAGATAGATTTGCTTGTTGATGTTGTATGTATGTGCAACATATTGGAATCTGTGCCAGAGTCAGAATTGTGATATTAATTTCTTTAAATTGCATGAAAGTTATGAAAGAGTATTCATGGCTGCATTACAAGCATTGATATAAAGTCTGTAAAGTATACCATGGAGATTTGAATCGAATGGGATGCTTAATCACATATGGTCATAAATTCTATGAACAATCACGAAACCCATGATAGTTCAAGGAGCAATAACGAATATGAAAATCAACAATTCAATGGCAAAAGCAGACCAGCAAACAAGAAAAAGTAAAGCTGGTACAATAATACTGTATTATTGAAAAACCTCTTCATTACACTTCAGCCTGTCTGTCTATCACTAAATTATGCATTGTGATCCTCTTCCACTGTGAATTAACAATAAAGACTTTAGAAAGAATGGATGCTTGAGATGAAACATGGATATCTAGTGTGCCATACTAAAGATTGTTATATTGGAATAGCAGTATCAAAGTTTAGAAAACAATTTTATACAGCATGCAATGACTGATTATTTTTTCCTGCTAGTTTTTTGTTCAGGAAGTTTTTACAAAATGTTATAGTCTTACAATACGTGATTAATTTCAATGGAAATCAATTTGAATTCCAACATACTTGAAATCAATTTGTACGTGACCTCTTCCAGCAATAAATAAATTACAAATACTTTAGAAAATGAACTATATAACAAATAAAAAGACTTGCAAGAACTTCATTATTATGTAAACCTCTTACTGATACTCGATTTTTCTGTTATGACCAAGTTTCACATTGAAATCGACGGTTCATTTCCAGCATTTTGAAATAGTTTTCAGCATCATTTGCATTCATGCCACCATATTCTGAAATTATATCTTTTAAACAACTTATAACATCATTTGGCATGTCTTTTGAGTTCCTAAAATAAAACATAAAAAACAACTAAAGGTTATTTTGAGAGTTATTACAAGCCTTTAAAAGGTGTGGGACTATTGGTTTCTTAAATCATTTCCAATTTTCTTAAATATACTCTGGTGATACTAAAATGATATGTATGCAAAAAATATCTTACCCGGCAATAAAAAAATATGCAGAGTTTTCCCATAGTAATCTCCAGACCATTTCACCATGTTCTTTTATCTTATGTTGAACATATATCTTTGAGGTCTGAAAAAGATCAATCAAGTACAAATAATTCATAAATCAAATAACACAAGACTTCCCGTAATTTAAATTTCGTGAAAAGCTAGACAAAGGAGGAACAACTGAAAAACTTTCATTCAATTATAAAAAAATTATAACGCATAATACCTGGTCTCGGGAATAAGCAGTGTGGACAGTTAAGGGATGATGTAATGATATTTCATTAAATTCTTTACAGAAAAAGTCATCACCAGTTTTATTTCGACAACCAAAAAACAACACCATTTCACCTATACAACAAGAAATGCAAACTAATCAGCAAAAATAACAATGATTTCCAGTGTGTGGTTACTTTTCACTACATATATTTATTTATTATTATTTGGTTAAAAAGGTCAATAAAAAGGTAGTTACAAAACTGTTGTGGACTTACATAAGAGACATAATTAATATTTTATTACATATTAATTAAATTAATATAATGTGGCTGGTTGCAGGAAAGGGGCCAACCCCATAAACCAAAAAAAAAACATAAAAAAATGCTTTGACATACTTATGTCGCAACCGACAATGTGTTGTATTTTCTTTAAATCAGTTAGTGATAATAACGAAGAAGGCATTTTTTGATTAGTATTTACACATTACAATTCAAGATTTCCCTCTTTATTGCAAAGGAAACAATACTAGGCTCATTTCTCTTTTCCCCATTCATGATAATGAAAAAATCAGGGGTTGACAAATCATGTATGTGAGTACATGACATACAGTGTCAGGGGATTTTGATAACAAATGATAAAACGTTATTAGAAAACGTTGGTAACGTTTAAGAAAACAAAAGAAATAAATGTTAGTAAATGTTGTTGTAAATGTTGTTGTAAATGTTGTTGTAAATGTTATAAGGTCAAAATGAAGTAAAGCTCAACGTTCAAGTAATGTTTTTGTAGGATTACTTACACGATAAAAACAAATGTTTTTGAAATGGAACTGCAGTCCATAAAGTTTGCATAAGAAAAAAAATGTGTATGTGATGCTTTTGATAAACTTGCAGTCTTGGTTTTTGTAAGCTTGCATAAACGGACAGTGAACGGACAGTGGTACTACCATGCAGAACCATGCTACAAGTTTCCCAACTGTCCATTGTCAACAAGGGGTGCAAATAAGAGTCGGTCATCGGTTCACTTATTTTGCCAATGGCATGTGATAAAACATGCTTGCCATTACCTGCCAGGCGATTGACCCAAATATGCTTGTTCAAAGCCAACCTACTCATCCGACCAAATTCACAGACTCCTGACCTAATTGTAAAGTAATACATTGACTGGATCCTAGCAACCTTGTCCCATTGCCGTTGGTAGCAAGGGAATTACAGATGATCACCAACCACGCGGTACTTAACTAGTGCAGAGCCTTTATCACTGCACGTTAGGGCCAACGATTGATAAACAAAGAAAACGAATTCGAAAATTCCTTGCAGTATACTACACAAGAGTGGTTTGCTGATATGGAAAAATGGTGGTACCGTGCTGCCACGAAAAGTTCAACAGTTATACACTGGCACCATTATGCGTCCATTTGGCATCTCGCGATTTCTGTGGAATTCGCTTCCGATGATTTATTAACAATTTCAGCAACTTTAACCAGTGAGATAAACTTTTCAGCAATATGTCGACACTTAAGTTTTATTTCTCGTTCCATTGATTCTGCTTTAATTTCGAACACTCAAAAACATAATGAAACTTTCGAAATAGAAGACTTTATGATTACTGAATTATAATCATATTATATAGATTTTTACACTTAAACAACTTTTCTGTAATGTTTTGCATGATTTTTTTCATACTTTTTTAGAACTCTTCTTACGCATCGTTTTTATGAAGAGTTTAAACACCGTTTAAATGCAATAAAAAAAATCAGAAATAGCAGTGTTTAAACGTCTGTTAGTGTTTAACCCTATGTTGATATACTAATGACTATAACAAAAACGTTTAAACGTCTATTAAAGTGTTCACATCACTTTAAAATACCTAAAAATTGGCAACCAGTCACATTATTACTGTTTGAAAAAAAGGTTTAAAACACTAAACAAACAAGGCAATTGACTTTTGCACATTATTATCCTTAATACTATGTTGACATCCCTTACATATAGAAATATATTGGAAAAACACGCACCTGAGGCATTGTTAGAAACTCTCTCCATTATGAATGATCGAAAAGGTGCAACACCGGTACCTATTTGCAGAACATTGAAAGAACAAAATATTATCATCACCATTACTAAAAGAAAATGTCTCAATAAAATTTTCCCAGTTATGTGATGGGACACTGGAAATTCTAAATACACTGTTGAAACAATTGATCCATTGGGAGATTTGGTGCTGAGAGGCCAATAGAGATTGCCTGCTTTCTAAGCAAAACATGAAAGGTGTGAGCTGTGAAAATGACAAAAGACCTATCAAAACCAAGAATAGAACAACTCATCAGATTATGCACTCATTGCATTGATATTGAATTCCTGATATTGAACGACCTATACGTTGCCGCAATCTCAGTAGTAAGTAATCTCACTAGGTTCAAACAGGAAGAAAAAACAGACGTCCAACTTTGTTAAATATATTTTTCCGTCAGACAGGAAACCCTGAATATTATAATAACAAAATGACTGTTTTGGCAGTCATTTCAGGAATAAATCGACCAACGTCACTGGGAATGAAACAGACCCATCCTTTTGTTTTGATTCGTACAATAGTTTAAAGCCCTGTCACATGGAGTCTTTTTATGAAGGCTATTTTCCTAAAGTGATCAGCCATATGAAGTAAATTAACCAATCCTAATTATTCATTAAGACATTGCAGGGATAATGAATATTCCTAGTATCACGATAATTGTATTGCAAACAATAATGTAATGCAACGAAAATCATTCAACAAACCTGGTCCAACCATAATCACTGGAACAGTATTGTCTTTTGGAAATGTTATAGTTCCTTTTGCTATCCAAATTTTTACTTTATCTGACGTGTTCACAAGAGAGGATAACCAGGTTGAACAAACACCCCTCCTTGGTGCATGCATCAGTGTTTTGTACTTCACAACAGCCATCAGTATCTCTGCAGTATTAGGTTGAGTCTAAAACGTGTAAAAAAGGACTGCTCATTACAACAAAACACCCACATTGTATATACTTTGCCTTTGGGTTTAGGAATCAATATGTAGAGTTAAACATTATACCTTGATAGATGAAGCAATCGAAAAAGCTCGGGCTTTCATTGCTGGAAATAAATCAAATATGTATTCCAATTTTAAGTTTTCTTTTGCACGAGGAAAATCTTGTAAAACCTAAATGATAGTTGAATTCAACAAACTTGGTAACACGCAGACATAATAATGGTTACTATTAATTTACTAACCTTGAGATTTCCCTAACAAGAAAAGTGACAAAGGTGATTAGAAACAAAAAGAAGCTTTCAATTATACCTCAGTATAGTTTCGTTTTGGACGGTAACAGTAATCATGCAAGTCTTCCTATATGTCAAGGTGACAAGAATAAAAGAATAAAATATCATCAGGAAAATTAAGATAATTATATATAATAAAAGAAGAATGGAAAACAAAAACATGAATTCACAAGAAGTTTCTAACCTGGCCTTCTGCAGTACAGAATTCCTCTAATCTCTCCTTTTCAAGTTCTGATGTTGTGAAGTGAGATAACAGTTGGAAAAAGTAACGTTTTGGTACAGCCTGCAAGGATAGATATTGTGTGAACAAAAACTCTAAGGAGCATCTGATTGGCAGATCAACAGGTAGAGGAATATCTGAAAATGTAAACAATCATTAAAGTGACACTTAAGATGCTTCAACATCAATAATGCATACAATTAGAAAATATATTTGAGAAGATAACATTATATAAAAGGGAACCTTCGTTTCTTGGTGTGATGATAATGACAGTCCCTGGATCCCAATCAACTAGTGAAAAGAATTCGTCAACTTTTTCTTTAATGTTGTGTGGTTTCACCATCAGAACATCTCCAGGTACATAACTATAACATGAATAAGACCGTATTCAGGAGAAACAAAATCATAAATTACCATACAAATTGTTGAGAGCAATCAAAATAGCACAAATAACACTACATAATGCCAAGTCCAGCATCTAACAAAAATGCATTGTTTGATTCATTTGCACTAGGCAAAACAACCTCACCATTGTCACAAAATTATGTTTAGCAAAACAAACATCATCATAACAGCATTACAATCACCATAGATACCTTATATTGGAACTTGCCAAATCAAATGTTATCAAACGCACATCTTGAAAATGTGTTGGCGATGTTCTTCGCTTATTTGAAAGAATATTTGCTTGCCAGGGATTATCTTCATTGTAGGTTGTTACTATATAAATAAAAAATTGGTTATGACAGAAATATATATTCAACCCTTGCATAAAGAATTCAGGGACTTATAAACAAAAGAAGCTTCTCAGTACACAGGCCTGAAGAATTATATTTTTGCCTTGGTAAGCGCTACAATGAATTTCGATATCGAGTACGTTAACGTACTTGTTAATTAAATCTCGAGTATGTCATTTTAAATACCTTTCTTCTCTCACTTCTTCAAAGTGAATTTCGGACTATTCGTTCATGGTCTGCTAAACAAGTGTACAGTAAATCTTAATTCTAATAAATGCCCAAAAATCAAATTTATTTCATATTTTTTTTATTTCCCTCTTTAAACGTCCCATTTTAATAAACACCCCTAAAGGATGCGTTTATTAGAAAAACCCTTTCCAGAAGGGGCTGTTTATAGAAACACGTTGAAAAAGTACTCCAAATCTTCTAATAAACAC
Source organism: Turritopsis rubra (assembly GCA_039566895.2). Taxonomy (NCBI): domain Eukaryota; kingdom Metazoa; phylum Cnidaria; class Hydrozoa; order Anthoathecata; family Oceaniidae; genus Turritopsis; species Turritopsis rubra. Next base: position 6,081,936 of record CM077623.1, read on the forward strand.
ATCACGCTATATTGGTTGTAAATAATAAACACCATCCCTCTTTTACAGTTAGATAAACCTGTGTTTTTGAAGATTGGTTACTGTAAGTACTAGAAATACTTACTTCATAAAAAGACAATACAAATTGTAGAACATTTCAGACGAAGAACGCCTCCATTGCTGCCTTACATTTAAAATATATCCATTGGCACTGTATTAGGTTTCACATTATAATACTAAACTTCACATTATGCATTTTGATCAACATAAAACAAATAAAAAATGGTTGGAGAGAATATATTTTAAGCCTTAGGTGTTCATTCACACCAGGTTAGTTATATCGGTAAAATCAGTCTTGTGATTGTTGACAATACTTACACAATGAATTTCCTTGATCAAAATAATTTGATAATGATTCAACCTGGATGCAAAATTTAGGTGGTGGTCTAAAATAGATTCATGTTATTTCAATTCTTTTCTTGCATGTGAAAATTTACCGAGTATTTATTTAGTTTTTATTAATAATTCTTTCAAAGACTTCTTTTTTTTCTAAGTTGCTTTCATTCAAGCTTTCGCGGTTTTTATTTTGTCAATAAAAACTATCAACAATTATTATACAGGCTTTTCATAATGAGTACCTTTATAAGCAACGGAGGCTCAAATTCGCTAAAACAATAAGCACCAACTAAAGCAACAACATTGCTTATCACTATTTTAAAGAACAACCCCAACATCTCTAAGAAAGCTAAACCGAATATGGCCTATGTCTTTTTCATAGATAGTGATACACAAAGAAAAAATTAGTTAAAGTATAAGGTAGTAAGTGGTTTTTGAAGTTCTTGGGGCGCCATATTTCTGCTTTCTTGGGATATCGAATAAGCACCACTGAAACACCAAAGTAGACTGAGAATGAAAAAAAGATAAGCCAGTTTGATTTTTACTGGTGCTTATGAAAGGCATGAAATTTACAACACCTACTTCTTTTAGTATTACAATTTGTATATAACACAAACACAGGTTTTGTGAACAGCATTATAAAGATACCCACAAAATGAGTTGTTACAACAATAAGAACTCACAATATATCCTTTGAAATAATTTCTTTTCCATGTGGTAGAGGGTAATAGTCTAAAAGTTCACTGAGAAGTAATTCCAACCAAGGATCTATAACAGCGTCCAGCCTATAATCATTTATAAACATTTATAAAGTAGACTGATGATAATATTAGCAACAAAGCCTGAGCTCAAATTTGCAACATAATAAATGAGAGAGAGTCATATGAAATCTGAATGAAATTCCATACCCCAAAGGGTGCTGTTCATCAGCCAGTGCAACATCAATCAATAAACTTGCACCTAATTGAGTCAATCTTTTAGAAAGTTTCTTCGCAACAAAGTTAAATCTAAAGTCCAGTCAGAATTAATTATACACAAAATAATACTATTGTTGTATCCCCAGCACAAGACAATAAATACATTGTCAGCATTGACTAATTATTAAGTGTTAGATAGAATAGGTTACATTATCATAGGTAGTCTTCCATAATGATTACCATGATGATTTTATATTGAAAATCTTTTGCTTCATCTTTTATTTCTTTTCTTTCCCAACATTAGCTACTTTCTGTGAGCAAATAATTGCCTAGCATGTCAGGCATGAATATTGTGAAGATCAATACTACCGAAGAAGATTACATTTTTATTTCAAAATAGGTTAGTATACACAACTTTGCACTTACTTCAAGTAAGATGAATCACCAAGGCCAATAACAGCTGCCTTTAAATTGCACAATGAATCCAAAGGGAGATTTTTACGCAACAAAAATTTCCAAAACCTCTATAAGTAAAAAAAAAAAAAAAAAAAAAAAAGATCTTGAGCAATTTTTGTTCAGGCCAAAAGTTTTATGACTACTGGAAAGTGTGGCCAAAATATAGTATAAAAAAAACATGCAGCTTCTAGTGATTCTTTTTTAAATTAAAAATTCTTGAACACTTGGCATTCAACAACTGGTCCTCAAAGTTAATTTTATTTATTAGAATCAAAAACAACTCTTTTGTCCATCAAACATTTCATTTTATTTTAGTTGTTAAAAATGAAGACAAACTTCTCTCGACAATTAACTTAAGGCAATACAATACATACTTTCATGTTGTCAGGTGGATCTCCTTGCCCAGTAGTTGAAACAACAAATATCACAATTTGTTCTTCAATTAGACGTTCCTATTATAGAAAAACAAACTTCAGTCAACCTTTTCACCTTAGATTACATAAAAATGAGGTTAGATGTACTAACTAGGCTAAAACGTGGTTTTTAAACAGAACTTTGGGAAAGGTGTATTAACTTTCGCAAAGAGTGGGTATCTGCAGAAAGTGACAAAAAAGTTTCAAAGTTCTCTATTTTTCTAGTTTCAGGAGCCAACCAGTAATTTGCAGATATAAGAAAGGTACCTCAATTGAGGTATATATCGCATATATCGCAAGCGAGGGATTGTTTTGCTATCATATACCTAAAAAGTAATGTACATTACAGAAATTTTTTAGGAAAATTGTGAAATTTTTCTAGTTTTAGGGATCAACTTAGAAGAAAAGAATGACTTTACGTAATGGATCGACTTCTTAGTGAGAGTCCGACATGTCGACAGTAGGTCGTGTTAAATCAGATTTCTTTGTCCAACTTACGGATTTATTGTTCAGTGTGCGAGTTTGTAGCTTTGGTTTCACTCCCTTGGATGACATTTTGTTATCGAAAACATTCTTGAAAATTATGCGATTTAAGTAAACACTTGAATGTTTGAAGCTTGAATTTCAGGTCTAACTTTATGAGTTGAGTGTAGGGTTTTCACCAAGGCGACATTGGTCCAAAATGACGAAAAGTCTGATTTCAGGTGTCCGGCATCACACAAAGCTTCTTGCCTTGAGTTTAAGTAAGAAAATCCAATGAGGAGGGCATAGAAACTTGGACCAACTAAACAAAGAGAGTCCCACTTAATTAAACAATGTTTGGCTTAACAGAAGTATACATTATATTTGATATAGAAGATATTGAATTGATAAATAAAATATATAATCTGTATATATATTTTATAAACGGCCCTGGAAATAACCTGAACAGCAATAAAATGTGCAACAAAACGTAAATTTCTTCTGAAGATGGTGACAAAGTAGTGAATGGAGGTAAAAATGTTAAGTGTACTATTTGCGAATATTTAAATATTTATGTGTTCAACTTTGTGTTCAAATTTGTCAAAAAAAAAAACACATTAATATTCGTAAATACTAATGTATATTGAATGTTTTAAAACATTGTTATGGTGTGGAACATTGTAATTGAGGGGCACCTTCATTTGAGGGATCCTTCAGTTCTATTGTTTTCCCTGGCTGAATTACATCGCAGTGATCGTAAAATTATGTGCAAGTCTCAAGTGGGCAGTCAACTTATTGAAGGCAGAAGTTTTGTGTTTGATAGGTTTTGGATTTAGTTTGATTGACAAGGCAGTACGCATTATTATTGATGTAGTTTGTATTTTACAGACTGTATTTTTTTGCGTTCAGAATTAGAGGAAGGCTGTTTGGAATTTGGCATGTAGAATGTGGAGTAACACATGGCTTGATGAAAATTTCCATGAAATTTCTTGATGGTTCAAAAGTAAACTTACTTTTCTGCAAAAGTTTTAAAACTTTGTTTTGAGTAGTTGGGAAATAATTTATACCATCAAGGTAGTTTCATCTATGCTCGACATGCTTCTATTCTTGACACACATTAATATTTAAGTGATTAATCAATGAAAATTAAGAACATTGAAAAAGGAAGCTTACAGTAAGTACTTTTGACCCAACAGTTTAAATCTGAAATATCGCTTAGTAAGTGGGGGTAAATTCAAGATGAGTCTGAAACCTCTTTAAACAAATCCAAACACAAAAAACACAACCGAAATGAAGTTGTTGATATTCACGTGTGCTGCTATTGCCACATCTTGTTTACTACTTGTTTACTACTAGTCATTCAATTGTTCTTGATGCTAAAGTTTCAAAGGAGGTTTCTTTTCATTTCCTTGTTAAACCACATTTTCGTTCAAAATAAAAAGCATAAAACATTTCTTTCAACTTCATTGCATGCGGTTCAGATTTCAAGAGAAATTTAAACACTATAATAGAGTGGTGTGTGGTGGATAGCAGAGCGCCTGAAATAAGTATTCCGCATATTAAACTTTACGAGTTTGTTTACATTCGTTCTGTCTCGATACAGCATGATACCCAACGATGTTGAGGAACTTTGATCCAAATTTTTGGTCCACTTGGACATAACTAACTTTTTAGATTTGCATTCTCCATAAAATTAATCGAGAGTTAGCACAGAAATATTGTCGGGAACAGCATTTCGGTTTGTCGGACCATGCATTGCTTTGAACTTGGCCTTACTTCTCTGCCACATTGCCTCTACGTGATTCGTTGTTACCATGGTATTTAGGTCAACGAAGTTGTACGTGTGGTTCACAGTGCGGTGTTGATAACCTTGAGCTGGAAGATTGTTTTATGCTGCCCACATGTCACTCCATATTTCTGTTCCAGGACGAATCCACTGTTGGATAATAGGGAGCAGGGTAGCAGCGTCTCGACGTTGTACAGGGACTAGAAATCCCTGCTTTGTTAATGGTTCATAGCCGCCAAAAACCCATTGTTCCGGCACAATCCTACCACGATTATATTTGCGACGTGCAAACAACAATTCATCAATCTCCACGATGCATCCTGGGCCACCGATCTGTACGGGATTGTTGGCAAAATATGCGACAGTAACATCACGACACTACTGATACCAGTCAACAACCGTCTCACAACTGCCAATTGTTAGCTCGTGTTGCACATCTTTCACGGACAACCCTCTGCTGCTACCAGCTGCACAAATCCATTGATAAGTCAGACTAAGGACCTGCCACAACTCAAGATGCGATCCTTCAAAAAAACTGTTTTTTCGGATATTTATTATTTTTTTGCACCTTTTCACTGTACAACGCCACATGATCCTATCAATTGCTCGAGACTTTGCACCAATTTCAGTCATCGATACGCTGTCAAAGACAACAACATCAGGTCTTGCAGGTCTTGCATCGCATATGAATTTGTTTGTGAGTAAACTAACTGCTGACATGTTTTTTTCCCTTTTATATCCCAGCTCGAAAAGACAGCATTCACAAGTGTGTATAGAAAGAAGACAAAAAGACAGAAGATAAAAGTAAAAAGTAAAAAGATAAAAATGAATGGAAATGAATAGAGAAGACAGGTGGTGTGGACATTTGGATGGCGACCCGACAACGAGACAACAATGCGCGGTGCAGCAAAAACTGCTGAAGTTGAGTCTCAATGACGGAGAGTGCATAAACAAATCCAACAGAGCGGACGAAGATACAGCGATTGGTAACCGCTTAAGTTATCAAAGTTTTGCTAAAATTAATTTTGTAACAACCTTAAATTTTACTTCAAATGACTTTTTTCCTCTATAATAATGTTCCTTGTAACGTTTGGGATGGATTGGAGTGAAAAAAAGAAAATAGCGCCAAAATATTTTGGTTCTAAGATATTATATTATGAGATGATGAAAGCGTCTGGACTATAAGTAGCAATGGAGTAATAAATTTTTGAAAATTGAGAAAAAACCGAAGACATTAAAAAGCAGTCGTTTTTTCTGGTGAGCCTCTCTAGAAAAGTCCTAGATTGCATTGCATTGAGAAACAGCAGACGTCATCATGTCAGAAGTCAGAAAACAATAAAATAAGAAACTTACTATCTTATAACTGTCAAGACAAAGGACACGAGCTGGTATATATCTTCTTGTTACTTCTCTACCCACTCTTTCCGCAACGTCTTCTGCAGTTCCAGTCTGAGATCCAAATAAAATGCAAAGGCACATGTTTCTGTCAAGGGCAGCCATTTTGCAGTTGCCAGCGTCAAAATGGTGCGCAGTTTCCCCTAAAACTCCGGCGTGTCATTCAGAATTTGTAATAACAAAAAAAAAAAAAAAACAGGAAATAAATGAAACGAAGTTTTTGGTATTATATTGTGTGGTTTTTCATAAGAAGAAGTAACGAAGGAATATAGTGGAGCAAATAGATTAGATAATTTCGTATAAGTTGTCTGATACGGTCTAAATAGAGCGTTACCCTGAAATTCTCTGTATTAGACCTTTTCTAGAGTCTAATTTTTTCTACTCCATTCGTTACACACGTTGTAGGTGATGATATGTAGATGACTTTCAATTGCTTGTATTAGGTTAATTACAAACTTATATACCTGTGTTAACTTGAAATCAAACAAAATTTATGAAAATACAGATAGCTACACAACTTTTTTCAATTTTAATGTTATATATTATAATAGACGGACATTTTTTCACAAAATTACTTAAAAACCTTTCTCTGCAACATTGGAGCGAAAAAAGTTTTAAAAAAAAACATAACTAAAAATACCTGCCCCAGACCAGGTATTTTTCATTAAAAAATTTGAAAAAGTTAACTTTTCAACAACATTATTGGGATTATTTTTTTCACGACGAAATTAACTTTTTTTGTGTTCAACTTATTTTCACAAACATAACAAATAACGTTTATCCATGCTGACTTATGGTAACAAAAGCTGATCATTTCATAGTTTACGCAATACAATGGCATCCATACAGATAAAAACACTCAAACAAAAACATCCAGCAACATTGGAAGGTTTTTTTGAATTAGTTAAAAAAGTGAATGTTGTGAATTTCTTCAAAAAAATAATTCCAATTTTGCTCTAAAATGTAAGAATATCATCTCTTAGGCTGATTTTCAACGTCAATCAAAGAAAAATAATAACGAAAAAGAAAAGTAATAGGAAAGAAACAAATGCACACCTTAGTTTGCCATAAAAGTGCTGTTTTTGCCAGACAAGTTCGTAGGGGCTTTCTATTCTTACTCTAAGAAGGACGTCAATGTTTGAATGATACACTACCAGATAGAAACTGCTGGCCATGCAGAAACTTTGTTAATTTTATGTTTACATTTTTGCTATTAAAATAAAGTGGTTAATTAGGAACATATAAACCAGTTTTTTGTAGATTTTTCCTTGTCCTTTTTGCTGATGGCAAAAAAATGTATGTAGTGTTTAAGCTTAACATTGACCAGGCCTTAATGATTAGTTCTTTAAACATTAGACATTTGATACAATGCCTAAACAGCATCAAAATAAAAATATATTTCATTTCCTAATTGTTCTTTGAAACCAGAAATTACTACAGGTTTATGGAATGGTTAATTTGGAGTGAATTGCAAGGTGGTTAAACAATAATAATTATCCTGTTTTGTCATAAATCTTTTTAAGATGGAGAAAATCAGTAAGCGATAATAAAGATATGAAAGAAGAATACATTTTATTGCTAATTCCCACAATTAATTTATCACTGATATCAATATTCATTGCTTAATATCAATTCAATAATTCCCCATAAATTATCAGTTTATTATACATAGTTTATGCCAATTGTTTTGGTGTATATGAAAGTCAGGCAGTAGAAATGGTGCCAAACTCTCAGTCTGGCTTATGTGTCCTACAGTAATTAATATCTTCTTTGTACCAGTTGTTTTAACCTATAGCCTATTCTCCATGTCACTCTATTTTCAGTTTACTCGGTTCTACAAGCTTTAAAATTATGACCAGTTTATTGTCCTTGATGGCCACAGTCCATGTCCTTTTGCACTTCTTCCCAAACTATACCTTACCTTAGTCAAGGTAAATTTTGTGGTAACGGAACAAAGGGTTTTTATTTTGTTTTTGTATTAAGTTGTTCAACAAGACAACATCTGATATCCAGATTTATTCTGTCGAGCCAAGTAATATTTGATGTTGCGCAGTGGGAATATTGCCTTGCCAAGGTTTGAAACGAAATCACTTCTTTTGTTTTTTGTTAAACCCAAAAGTAGAGGATGATTGGGTTTGCTTTCATTTGTTGCTCATACAAAAAAATGTTTAAAAAAGGTGCAATTTTAAATTTGTATATCCTATAATTCACTTTGATTACATTTTCTAAGAGATTAACACAGGTAATTCCATTGAGTATTAAGACGAACTAAATACTCAAGAAAAAGCAAATCAAGGCATTTTTATGTATTTCTGCTATTATTTCTTTAACAAATTGGCACTCTGTGAATACTTATTTAATTTTATGTAAAAGCACAGGTATAAACAGGTGGAAGTAACACAATTGGCAAGATGAATTCATGAGAAAATGTACTCAACAGATTATTTCACACATGCTTTATTACCTGTTATTTTAAACTGCTTGTGTTACTTTTGACACTTTGAAAGGGTTGTAGCATAATACTTGAAGAACCCCTGCTGTATGGTTTTAAATATTAAACTGTTGTTTTTTCTAAAATTTCAAACAGAATGTTATTTTGATAAAACAGAGAAGCTTCTTTTCATAGGTATACATAGAATCCAGAAAATGGCAATCAATTATAAGGATGTTTATATTATAGTTAACCTTAATTTTTATTTATGTAATCAAAAGAAGCCTTAATGAAGTTCATAGAATTCAAAGTATTATCAACATAGATAGATTATTAATAGTTCTTTCAATTTCTTTGTTATTTATATTTTTGATTGTATACATAGAAAATATGAAGGTTGTATAGGAACTGAATGTTGAGGGTTTTTTTAATCTATTGTTTGATCCCTTCTATGTTAATGGCTTTTGATTTCAGTTTGTTTGACTTTCTCTACTGTATAATGACGAATGTTATCTATGTTGACTATTGGGAGGTTTTTTTATATTCAATTATCTTTCATCACATTTTTAGATTGGTGTGCATCAATAATGTTAGTTTATACTATGAGGTAACAAGAGGTAGCATATTGTTTTTGTAAAAGAATATCATTTTATTTTATTCAGCAAGAGAATCTCATTATGCTTAGGGGGTGTGTTTCATGGTGTGTGTATTTATATATATATATATATATTACATAATGTTAATTAAAATAAGTAACAATAGATTATGCCTTTTAGTGATTATTAGGTTTGTTCAAAGGCAACTATCCTCACCGAAAACCTCCATCAATGTTTTTGTTCTCACTCCATTAGTAAAATAGAAAGTGTCCAAGATTTTTTGAAAACAGGAAGTTTACAAGAATATGTCGTAGAACATTAATAACTACACATAACTGATATGATGTAATTACTTTTAAAGTATGTGAATCAGCAAACTTTCATTTCGCAAAATCAAAAAGCTAACAAAAGGAACATTCTGTCAACTAAGTATCTACAATTAAATATTATATATAATAGTTTTTTGGGTTTTTTTTCTTGTTTTATTTCTTGTCAAGAAAATAAAGAAGATCTGATATCTGAGTTGATTTCAAGTGTACACTGGAAATTATTGGTTAAGATTTGATAATAAGCATCAAGTAGAAATCATTTCGTTTCATATTTTGTTTACATTAACCTTCTAGAAATTTTACTGAATGATGAATGATTGTAGTTGTTTTTCAAGATAATATATAATGATAATTTCATTTACCCAAGTGTTAAACATCTCTTTGAAAATGTTTCTCCACATGAAATTGTTATGGATTCTTTATTAATGTTTAATATATATACCGATTGATATTCTCTCATATCGTACGTTTTGGTATAGTTGATATATATAATTCATACACACTTTATTATAACAGAACCTTTATAAGTTAATTTTTGATTAAAGTGTTAGGAACTATACAACATACTCCTCTTTCAATTTAGCATGTTGGAAATCCATTAGAATAATGATAGAATAATGGGTTATTTTTTTATTATTCTTAAATCTTTATCTTTACTTCTTTTATAAAAATCTAAAAATATTATTTATCTTGCTTTCTCAGCTGTACTAATTTATTGGTGTTTGTTTTAACTGAATTTATGACTTTATTTCTTTCCCAACAACCTTGAAAAGTTATAAATCTTGACAACACGATTTTATTAATGATCTGTTTGCGTGAAAAATGTTATCAGTTATATATATATATATATATATATGTTTTACTATCTTTTGCATGCAACACGGCTAGTTGGTTAGTCAGTTTCTTTAAGATTTTCATTATTCTGTGATAGGATAATGTTTGAAGGAACCATTGTAAAGGAAAAGCTTCTTTTAACTAAAAACTGTTTTTTGCCCTTATTTTTTCTTACTGATTCTATAACAAATTCATTTGGAAAGCAGTAGCTTTGACATTGTAAAATGTATATACTGAAACAACTATCCTGTATAAATATTTTAAAAATGAATAAATAAATAAATAAATAAATAAATAAATAAATCTGGTGGTTCCTCCTTTCTTTTTCTAAAGAAGATGTCATATAGGATATAGGATATCAACAATGTTTTGTTTTTTTAATTCTTTTGTTTTTAGTAATAATCTTTTAAAAGCAGACTTAGAAGTGAAATTTTAAAAGTAAATATTTGCAGATTTTTGCAATCAAGTTTTCATATTATAATAATGGAAATCTCTGTATGAAGAACACAAAGTTTATCTACAAGCATCAGCATCGGCTTTGCTTTTGTCCATCACACCACAATGGCGTTTTTTCATCAACTTCGATTGCTTTTGTGGAAGAACTACACTCTGAAGAAAAGAGCACCTGTAAGCAATTTCATTATTTGTATTTTTTGTTTTGTTTATATATATAGCTTGTTATGGTTTTTGAGGCAGAAAAGTTAATTTTGTTGGTAGTGAATATTCAACTGTAAGAAGCTGTAAAGTCTGTAAATGCACGGAATTGATCATGCCTAACCAAGGTAGTAGTTATCCCACATTTACCAGCTTTGGTGTGCAAGTGCAGTATTGTGAAAAATCATAGTTTTTTACTTTAGCTCTTTAATTATTTACTTATGTATAATAAACTCAACTGAATCGTAACTTGAAACGTTTTGGCGAACTCTCCTGCGCAGTAGTTATGCAACATCATTTTTGCACACTCCTTACTTTAGTTCATCATATGCTTGGAGTTGATCGTGCCACTCATCATGTTTTTGATCCTTATGTCCATAAGAAATCATAAGCCGCCCATGAAAAGTAATGAAGGTATGCATTTAAATATTTTGTGTATAATCTTGTATTTTCTGTTATTTTTTTCATTTTTATTACCATTTTCGAAATTTTCTGTTTAGAGATTTGGGTTCCAGAAGCACTTCCTTCTGCTGGTATTGTTCCTTTGCTACAGTCATTTTGCCAGGGTAGTTATGTGATAGATCATAATGGTTACAAAACCTATCCAAATGCAAGGTGTGAAAATTATACTTGCATTCTTTATATATATATATATAATTATCATTTTGATATAAGGATTAGTCGACGTTATAATTATGTGAGCCGCAATTGACACAATTCCTCCCTATTATTATATTGCTATTGGAAATGATTGGAAAGGGTAACTCTTATTATGGCCTACTAAGATTGTTGAATGTGGAAACCTTGATTGATGCTGACGGAATGATCTTTATTGGAATCTTTAGTCTTCGTTATCAAAACGTTTTCAAGTCTTTCATTGTGTTTTTTTTTAACAAAAAACAAACATATGATCCCTTGAGAGTCTACTGTATATTAATCTGGTTTTCCTCCAGATTATTTCATTGTGCCTACAATTTATTTATTTCTTCAGATTAGGTGCATCATGTTAGGTTAAGCAGATAGAGTCTTGGTTTTCCTAGTGTTTTCATATGACCTTCAGGTTTTATTATTCCCTAGTAATTCTGCATATATATTTTCCAGCTGGTTTTGCAGCAATCCATCTGGCTGCAAGGGCATCTTGCTGTTTGCCAATCAAACTTATGTTTTCACTCTAAAACTCTGAAGGATGTTCCTATCTATCATTGTGTGAATTCTTTATTTACATTTAGCATTAATCTTTTACTGGCTGATTTAGTCGATGTTTCGAATACACCTGTTTTTAATGCCTTGCGGGATTTGGAGAAACTACAAGAGCACTTCAACACATTTTCTAAAGATAATCATTTTTCAAAGAATCAACGACAAATTCAAAGTAAGTTAGTACTGCAGCAATGTGCCTTTGAAAATTTAGATTAACACTGAAGTGACCAGAACTCTGCCAAGTTTTGAAGAAAACAAATTTGCCTTCATTTTAGTAAAATTTTATTCTTGATTTCTATTTTTTCTGTTATCTCTTTGCTAATTATATTCATATTTATTCATTTAATTGATACAAAACTATCAAGATTTCTTATTTTTGTCACATTTAGAATGTTATATCCCAAAAAATGCTTCATGAAAAATTAAAAAATATTTTATTGCCATGGCGATTCAGTTAGTTGCATCTGTTTTAAAGTCTCTTTTTATGGATTTTTCTAAGTTTTATCTAAAATGATTTTAAATAGTAATATTCACCAGTTGCTCAATATCATCAACTTGTCTTAAAGAACTTGTCTTTTCTCTCTTTATAACTGATGACTTTTTGTACTGATAGCAAACAGAACCTCATCTGATTACTAAGATATGATTATAACCATGCTTTGTAGAGAGCATTCTTTGTTTTCGTGGTGCTGTTCATTTTGTTTTAGCACCAAAAAATTCCAAACAGTTGCCACTTTTTTAATGAAAACAAAAACAGATTTGTTTACATTTTAAAAACCCTCGTTTCTTTTCTGCATCATCATCATGCGACTGGTAGTAACTTTACTAATACTTTCGCAACAAACAACAATATTATTCTTTGCTTTTTTTTTTCGTCTTTGGAGGCTGTTCAAGACAACATGCAACATGCCAGATTTTTTGCACGGTTGCGTCTGATTTTATTACAAACAAATTTCTTTTAAAATGTCATTTATTCCATAGATTTCAATTTCTCCAATGTGTTTGAAAAAAATGAAGAAATGAAATCATTTTTGAAAAGCAATCTATCAATGCCTCAAAATCTTATTGATGCACTAATGAATGCAACATTTAACGGCTCTGAGGTAAGTAGCTGTAATCATAGTGACGACAACACAATGTCAATGGTTTATAGGGAATGTTGTCAGTGTTTCGTCGCAATGACATTTAGTTAAAACCAGTTATTTAAAACCCTGAATCCTGACGAATTGTAAAGAAAATAAAGATATTTTTCTTCTTCAGGTATCACAAATATTACTTGAAAGAAATTCGGAACATTTTGACAACTACATTCATGAGATCATTGTAGATGGAAGGCAACATCCAGATAGTCTGAAAGAGTTGCAACAAAGTATACTATTCCAAGCACTCTTTGATCCAAGCTCATTGACTCATGGACCAACATGGTTGCGTATTTTAGTTTCAGCTGGCAAAGTTCCAGGAATTTCAACGGAGGAAACAGACTACAATAAATTAAAGCAGTTTTTCATCTATGAGTATTTGTCAAAGGAAAATATTCGCTATGTGTGTTCTCCAGATGTCTTCAATAAGTTAATAATTTTGCCAAGCAAAAATGTTTTTGAAAAAGTAAGTTGAAAAAATAACCTAATAGTTTTCACAAACCATTAATGATATTGTAACTTTGATCATAAAAAGGAGTTTCTTATATTTGGCAGTAGTTTGAGAAACCAGGGACCTGGTTACAGCCCACTTCAGGATAAACAATGTAAGATCCACATCTCCTCTGTGATAATGCAGTTTGTTCCTTTATGAAGTGGCTTTTGTCGTGTTTAGGGTCACTGGGCTGGATGACCTTGATTACCCCATCCAACTCTAGTGACTTCGGCCTTTCATGGTGCTAAAACATTTGTTCCCTTTTTGCTCCAGCATCAAAACATTACACATGGCATCTGTTGCTATGTTCATGGTATCTGTATAAATTTTCTAAATCAATTCTCTTCCAGAATGCTCTGCAAGAATTTTTATGTCAATTAAATGCTACTCGAACTGATGCTTTGTTAGAGGAGTTCAAGATCTCTTTCAATTGGACCAGCTTACGTGAAATGGTATTTTTGATACTAATTCTTAAGTTTGTACTCAAAATGAAAAACGTTTTACAACTAAAACAAAGAATGTAGTGAGATTGTTCTCAATTATTGGATTTGTAGATTTATTTCAATGGTCCAACTATGACAGAATACCATCAACATGCTATAAAGATTCAATCTGATGTAAGCTGAGTTTTTTTTCAATTATCTTTTCTTGAATTACTAATATTAGGGATGAAAAGAATACTTGTTGTTGTTATAATAGCTTACAAAAGTCAAGAATTTGGAAGAGGCTTTCATAAAACTTTCCAAATTATCCAGAGATCTTCGTGTAAATCTGCCCGAAGTTCAGAATCGCAGAAATCAGAGTCGACCGCACCAAGTTAAACAAAACATAAATGAGATATGGACTGTCTTATCTCCGATACTTTGTGGAACTCAAATTCATGAAAAGCCTGACAGTGATGGAACACTTGATGGAAACAATTTTCAACAAATATTCAAAGGAAAGGGAGATGTTTTGAAGTACATTTATGCTCTTTCAAATGATCCAATGATACTTTATGCACCTAATGGCACCCAAGCTGATGAAGTTATAAAAAAGGTAAATAACCTGGAACTTCCCTAACTTCTTTTGTAATTTGGTTTCTTTGATATCAATTTTGGATTTTCACTTAATAGATCACTATAAATACTCTTTACGTTTGTCCTGTAATAGTCTTAATATCCAGTAATGATATTTCAGGAACTAGTAGTCCTGGAAAAACTCATAAATGAGCCATACTGTTCCCTCTTTTCAACGCAAGGATTTTTTGTTTATAATATAATATGAACACCAAAAAAGATGGTCCTCTTTGAAATTTCTCTGCTATCAAAATGATAGTGCTCAAAATATTAACAAAGGGCAAAATAAATAAGGATTAGAAAAGAAACTGCAAGGTTTTGTTTGTTTTTCCTAAAAGTTTCATTTTCATCTGATAAGGGACAATCTTTGGCAAACCAAAATTTCTGAACTTTCAAGATAATTATACCAACCAATGTATAAATCAGTTAAAGTTAAATTTCTGCAAAGTATGAAGACAAAGTATTGAATTTTCACTTTGCATTTTCTTTCGTTGGTCGATTACAAGTGATACAAACAAACTATCGAACCGGCAGTCAACATCAACATTAATTCAAAAATAAACACCGACACCAGTAGAAAACGAACAACAGACATGGCCTACAATCACTCTTGCAAAAATTTCTGGAGACTGTCTTCTTATGATGAAAAAATTGCAAACATTGCTAGCTAAAAAAAAACCTTGGATGAAATCCCTTCCACTGAATCAATGTTGTTTCAGAGAGAGGCAACATAAACAGGCAAACTTCAGGACATCGACAGAACCTAACAACATTGAACAAGGGTTTCAGAAAGCTGCCCACTTCATATTCTTATGAATCTTACAATTTGTCAGTTTTTGTCAAAATTACAGACCATTGTTGACTTTTTTCAGTAAATATACCTTTGTACCCATTTGATTTTTGAGAAATTCATGCAGGTGTGGCAAAACAGCCAAAGACTCACAACTAGTAGAAACAATTCGTTGATATTATTTTTTGAAAACTTTTAGGCTGGTCACCTTTTGGACTTGGTGAAGACTACGAAAGCAATGGGACATCATTGGTTGTTAATGTCAACTGAATTCCAAAAAACCTTAAAAAATAACACGATGCAAACTTTTTTAAAAAATATGACTAAATCCGTAGACAATTTTCCTTTTTTATATGAAAAATACACAAATACAGATTTTGATATTTACAAACAGGCTCCTCAGAAAGTCAAGGACTTTTTAATAAGAAATAAAGACATTTTTAATCTGAATTCAACAAGATCACATCTAAAGCAAGTTTTGAAATCTTTGATTCTGTCTGATGAAAGAGACAATGTAATTCTCCAGCAACTACAAACAGTTGATTATATGGCAAAAGGCTGGGAAGCAGTTCTTAAACCCATGAAACTCGACATATTTCATGGATTTCCCAATGAAACAGTTATGCTGGAATACATCTCAAATGTGTCTAAAAGCAAACCGTTCTTATCTGCCATCGTTTTCGATAACATTATGGCAAGTGGGAAGTTACCAAAACATGTTATTTATCGTATACGTATGGATGGCAGAATAATGCCAAGCACTGATGCTGTCCGTAGTTTGTACTGGACACCGGGCATGCCAACTAATAGTATGAGTTACATGGCTTTTGCTTGGATACAAGATCAGTTAGAACGAGCGATGATTGATGTATTAACTGGCACTAATGTCACTTATCCTGGTTTGTACACACAAAAACTTCCTTATCCATGCTATTTACTAGACGAGTGAGTACCTTAGTATTTACCCCTTATAATTATTGTGAACTGTCTTTATCATCATTATAGCATGAAACAAACAAAAATAAAACGACATTATTCTTTATATTGAATCTATTATGTATACATCTGTTCGGAGAGAAAAATGCTTCTGGATGGGTTTGCTATTAGTTTGTAAAAAATCACTCTATGCACATAAGCCATAAATGAGATATTGCCCTTCCCTTTAACTGGGTCATGAAAGGACTATTGGAGAGTAACAGTTCAATGGTTCTAATTTATTCCCTTGATATGACTCAGTTTTACTTGATTCACTGTTCCTATGGCTATTTTAATTATTGGGTGGTACTTTGTTTCATCTTAGCTTCATGTTTGTCGTGCAATACATCATGCCACTTTGTGTGGTTGTCTCGTTTATCTATTCTGTGGCTATCCTAGTGCAAAGTATCGTTTATGAGAAAGAACAGCGACTAAAAGAAGTTATGAAAATGATGGGTCTGAGTAATGCTGTCCATTGGGCAGCTTGGTTTATCACAAGTGCTGTCACAATGATGGTCATTGTTATTCTGTTGACGGTTATTTTGAAGGTACTAAGATTATCTTCAAGTATTTACATTGTTAATCTTCTCCAGAGGAAACAAGAAACACCTAATGAAAAATGAATGAATTACACTAGAAGGAATACAGATAGTGGGTACCAACCAATACTCCTCAAGCTGGTTTATTACATTTTAATAACAAACATGAGAATTTCCATGAGCTGCAGAATTCCACAGAAAATATATTATTTTCACAATTATTGTAACTGAGATTTACAAAAATTAGTAGGAGCGATTGCACCATTTGTTGGTCTCATGTTTGAGGTTCACAAAATTAAAATGCCATCTCCTCCTTCACTGGTGTGCAAGTTGTTTCTTTAGTACCTCCGATATTTCACAATCTTAATTTGCACATTTGTTTACACAAGTTCTTACACTGTGGCCAGTTTTTTTCTTTTTTTGCAAAAATTGATTCTCATGTAAGTCACAAGAGTAGACTTAAGAATGTAACATGTTTACTCTTTCAAAACATTTAGATAGGAGGTATACTGCACAACAGCAATCCAGCAATCATTTTGTTATTCTTGAGTTTAGCAGCAATGGCTACCACCAACTTCTGCTTCTTAATGAGCATATTTTTCTCAAAAGCAAAACTTGCAGCTGCATGTGGTGGCATTATTTATTTTGTAACATACATGCCCTTCGTATTCATCTCAGTACAAGAGGTCGGTCCTAATCATAAAGACATAGGATTTGGATTCAAAACATTGGCGAGTCTATTATCAACGACAGCGTTTGGTCTAGGAGCAAGATATTTTGCATTATTTGAGCAAAATGGTGTTGGTGTGCAATGGGATAACATTGCTACAAGTCCTGTAAGTTTTTATTTTCATCGATAAAATCATTTTATAATCTCAACTTGTTTATAGTAGTTTTTTGTTATGTAGATATAACTACTATGTGTCCATTCTTATTGTATTCTTCAGATTCCAGATGATCATTTCAATCTAGCTCAAGTATTCACTATGTTAATTGTTGACACTCTGCTGTACGCTACTTTGGTTTGGTATATCGAAGCTATTCATCCTGGAACCTATGGTATACCTCGACCGTGGTATTTTCCATTTCAATTAACATATTGGTTTGGACCAAATATTCAAATGAACTGTGATTTGAGCTGTCTTACAGCTTATAGTAGAGTCGGTCAATCAAATTCTAGTGCTGGGATTGAACCCCCAAACACTCCTGCTTTACTTGCGATTGAAAGTGAACCAACTCACTTAACATTGGGTGTGTTCATTGATAATTTAGTCAAGGTATTCATTTTAACTTGCTTGTATTTTTTCAGAAAATTTATCCAGCTTGCATTTCAACCAACTTTGTCTACCTTAGGTCTACAAGAAAGGATCACAACCTGCTGTCGATCATTTATCATTGAATCTGTATGAAGGACAAATAACATCATTTCTTGGCCATAATGGGGCAGGAAAAACCACGACAATGTCCTTATTGACCGGATTGTTTCCATCAACATCCGGAACTGCTTATATCTATGGTAATGACATACACAAAGACATGGATAAGATACGAAGGAACCTTGGGTTATGCCCACAGCATAATGTTCTGTATAACAGGTAGACAAAATCTGGGATGAATAGAATTTTGTTTATTATGACTTTAGAAGATAAAACAGATGATGTACACTCACTCACATAGTGGCACATTCCTTCAGGGAATTTCTTCCAAAGTCATGCAGAGCATAGTTCTATTGTAATTAATACTTAATTTCATAAATGAGAATTTCATTGCATACAGAATGCTTGTCTTGGTAACTCTTGATGGTTCTAATTGGTTTATTTCTTCATTGATTTCCAACAAAATGGGGTTCATTATTACATTTTTTTAATTAAGTTGGGTTTTAAATTTGTTTAAATCTTTTCACGTTCAAGAGTAATTTCTCCCACTTGGGAAAGCTGTCTGAAACAATCCAGAAGCTGATTTACTATGATATGATTTAGATTAACTGTTGAGGAACACATGTGGTTTTATGCAAGATTAAAAGGTATGCCAGAAAAGCAAGTGCAGGAAGAAACAAACAGGTATTGTGTTTTTATTTCTCAGAGATGCCAGTATAACACAAGAAGTTGATGATAATCAAAGCATGGAAAAGTTGATTCAAGAACAAGCCAATCAATTAATAGAATAACGATCTTAACTTATGTAAACTGCTTTGTGTAATAAACGTATAATATCTCATTAAAATATTTTAACTTTTGTCAAGTTTAATGCTTTATTTCACAAACCTGAATTGATTGTATAACCAGCTATAATGTTGATAAATATCATTGCTTTAAGATATTGTTACTAGCCTTTGACCTTTTTTCTAGAATACTTGAAGACATTGGATTGCCTGAAAAACGTAACAATCAAGTAGATACATTATCTGGTGGCATGAAGAGGAAATTATCTGTTGCTATGGCTTTTGTTGGTGGGTCTCGAACAGTAATACTAGATGAACCAACTGCAGGTGTCGACCCGTTTGCAAGGCGTGCTATATGGGAGTTACTGGCAAAATATAAAGACGGTTTGTTGAACGTTTTTTTTAAAATCGTTTGTCAAAATGTTTACGTTATACAAAAGAAGTCCTTCTGAAATACTTGGAGTTTTATCATTTCCTTTTAAAAGTTATTATTATGGAAGTGTCAGTCTTTATTGTTTAATATATGGAATGGTTTAAATATTTCTTGTAGGAAGAACTATACTACTCTCCACACACTTCATGGATGAAGCAGACATTCTTGGAGATCGAATTGCAATCATATCTCATGGTAAACTTCGTTGTTGTGGCTCTTCGTTGTTTCTGAAAACTAAATTTGGTGATGGCTACCATTTAACTGTCGTCAGAGAAGCAAGTCAAGGTAAGTTCAGTTATTGCTGTGTGACTCGAAATTATTTAAGATTTATGAGGGCATTCTTTTAACATTGATGTTAATAAAAACATAATCATATGGGATGCACCATTACTCGATTCTGATTGGTTAACAGGGTGTGCAAATACAGTGTAATAATAACTGCAAAATAAAAGAGAATTTCACTTTTTTTACCTACTACTTGGGAGTTTAACTATAATTGCACTGACGTACTTTCGATTACTAGCACTTATGCATTCGAAACAAAATTTAACAACTATTATTTTGTTAATTTTTTAGACACATCAAGTAACGTTTCTGTTGAAACTGTGACAGAGTTTGTTAAAGACTATATCCCATCTGCCCAACTAGTTTGTCAATCCCAATACGAAATATCCTACATTTTACCTGATAAGGGCAAAGAGAAGAAGGGCATGTTAAAACAATTATTCAGAAGTTTAGATCAAAACAAGAACAAATTACAGTGTAGAAGTTTTGGATTGCAAGACACAACATTAGAAGAGGTATCCTTAGTTCCCTGGTGACAGGGTCTGTTTGTTTTTTATTTTGTTAGATGCATGTTTCCACTTTCCGTGGCTTCATTCATTGCAATATTCCGGTTGTTTTTTTTTAGGTTTTCCTGAAAGTAACGGAAGCCACAGTTGCAGGAGAAGATGGTATATTTAAAAATTAATAAGCACTTTTATTTGGCATTATCATTCCACTAAACTCTTTGTTATATTCTACTTACTTAGAATTCTTAATCTCTATAATCTTGCTTAAGTACTTAATGAATAATAGTATATATATTTCGTCCAGCTTAAGTAAAGGAATCCTTACAGTCACCTTTTCAGAAATTAATCATTATTTCACCCTACTTCGAACATTTTAGATGCAGCAAATGATCTCACTACGGCTGTGAGCATTCCAGAATCCACATTGATTTCAAGTGATACATCGTTGGTTAACACAACTTTTAATGATTCAGAGATGCCACCAACAAATCCAAGCTTGACACCACCGGAAGCGACATTGTTAAATAATACAGATATGAAGACTTTACTCAAAACAGAAAAGAAATTCGGACATAGAAGATCCTTTTCAACAGATCATGTTCATATGTAAGCAATATTGTGAAGTGTTATTAGAACATGCTTTTATTTGTAGATGTTGTTCTTTGTTTAAGTTCCGTTATGTAACACTTAGATTCAAAAGCATTGTGGTTTTGGCTTTTCTTTCCCAGTAACTCTTTAAAATAAATTTTGTTTCAGTAAACCTACCAAAACCCCAAAACTTATCATGCATCGTCGAACAGCCTCTGGCGGTTTCACTGGTCATCGACGTTCCTTATCAAGTGACTTGACATTTATGTTGACACGAAATGACACAAATTCTCCTGGAACTGTAAAAAAAGTATCTAAGCACAAACGTGTCCCATCTGGTGTAGCCACAATACACTCAATTGGAAGTGAAGCTTGGGAAATGCACGCAGGTGGAACAACAACTGTGAATGATAATATGAAGCGTTGGCAGCAGTTCTATGGACTATTACTCAAGCGGTTCCACCACAGTCGTAGAAACTTAAAAGCTTTGTTGACACATATCTTACTACCGGGGATATTTATATCAATAGCTATGACTGTTGCATTATCCCAACCCAAAGCTGACACCTATCCACCTTTAGTGTTATCACCAACGATGTTTCACCCTCCTCCATATTATATACCATTCACTAATAATGATAGAAAAGGCGATAACACCTTAGCTTCTAGGATGGAGAGAACTTTGAAACTTGTGTCTGGAATTGGAAGTGACTGTGTTATAAAAGATTCGAATATTATTTTAAATGATTTTAATGTGAAGAAACTTCACCAGCACCTGTCAGCCTACTTTGATGATTTTTGTATGAAACAGATTAATCTGGCTGATCGTGCTAAACTTTCCAGCATCAAATTATTTAAAATGAATTACAATTTGGTGAAAACTAGCAAAAATTTAACTTGTCAATGTGTCAGTCCAAAAATGGAGTATGTATGTGATCCAGGAATTGGACACAAAGTTGATATGTTTAATGTTGTTACTATGGATACTATGGTCAATGTGTCTAATCAAGATTTTATAAAATACTTGATGAATACAAATTTTCTTTACAAAAGCGAAAGGTAATTATGCTAATAGTTTTTTGTTTCTTTCTAATTAAACTATGAACTATTGAAGCCATTTGGAAATTTTTGTGGAAGATGTAAAGAAAAATCTACACTATACTTACGGAATGATGGTTTACTATTTCGTAACGGAAAACATCTTTGGAAACTGTCCTTTTTATGAAAAGATGATCATGATTAGAAATTGCTCACTTGTCAATCACAAGATCAGATTTAAGCAACTCTTTATAATGTGTGGATACTTTCCTGATTTATAGATATGGAGCATTAATATTTGGTGATCAACAAACGGCCGTGCCTACCAAAGTTAAGAACTCCTCCTTACTTGAAATACAAAAGTTGTTTGTTCGTGATACTGTGCGTGTAAGTGTAAATATACGTCAATTAAGAATTATTACTCAATTAATCTTTGTTTTATATTGCATTCTAACTGTATACATGAACATTGAGCATCTTACTGAACATTGAGTATCTTACTGTCACAGTGTCATTTATTAGTTTCAATGGCCGCTCATGTCTTTAATTTATATCTATGAATGGTTTGAATCTTGAGCTTCAAATTTCAAATGTAAAGCCTCGACATGTTACCCACACCTCATCTTTTATGTCTTGATATTTAGGCAGGGTATAGCAACAAAGGCTACCATGCTTTGCCAACGTTTATAAATGTGATGAATAATGCAATATTACGAGCATATGTAACACCAGATGCAAATCCTGCAGCATATGGTAACATTATTTGTTTCTTTTTCATAACAAACAGTCTTCTGTTAATCATCATAGTATATAAATATGTTTCGGTGAAAGTTCTTTCTTCCTTTCCTTTCATGATCAGGAGAAAAGTACATTCATACGTTGCATCCATTCTTGCAGTCATTGCAAGCAAATGTTGAAACTTGTGGAGGAGAGTGTTAGCGATTAAAGCATAAAAGAGAAAGGTGCAATAATCCCATTGGTGATGCAGACTGAAAACAGAAATTATGTTAATGTGCTCCTCCACAATTTTTCCACATACCCTAGATCCACCGCTGAGCTTTCATCCTTTCATTTATATTTTTTCAATTTCATTTTTTGTAGGAATCACTGCAATTTCTCATCCATTGAATTTTGCTGACAATGTTTTGAACTTGGATTCTATGTTAGTATGCTTTAAAGAATTATCATACTTTGACCGTTAACAAATATCTCTGATGTCAATGTTTCTACGCTTAAACTGTGTACAAAGAGTGTCAATTTATTGTTAAAAATATTATGTAGTTAAGTTTACTGGCAGCAAGTAGGGCATAAATTTCGGTTTATTTTTGGTTCCATTGAATTAATAACAGATGTTGATTCTTGCCATGTACCTGCAAATAATTTCCTTTTTAATTTATTACTTAACCAGTGGATAATTTGGTTGGGCATGGTTGAGTTGGGGGTGAGAAAAGCACTGCTGTTCAGTTGATTTAAGATCTTATAATGTTATGTTACAATATATTTCGATTTAGCAAACAAGGTACAGATGCTATCATTGCTATATTTGTGATCATCGCAATGTCGTTCGTACCAGCAAGTTTTGTTCTGTTTCTTGTAATGGAGCGTACTACAAAAGCAAAACACATCCAATTTGTTAGTGGCGTGAACCCAATCTTGTACTGGCTGTCAAATTATGTCTGGGATATGGTATGTTAGAAAACCATTTTTTCTAAATCATTTGCAGTTTATTCTCTATTTTATTTTATGACAATCTTTATTGGATCGATTTTTAATTTAATAATTAAAACTAGTCAGAATATTCTAACCTAAAAATAGAAATGAATCATATAGAAAAGAAGTGCACAGTCATCACACGACAAAAAGTGTTCCTGAATCTAAAATAAATTATAATGTCTTTTGGCCTGATTTTTATTTCGATCGTTAACCAAGTTAATTTGGATGTCAACCATGCTATGGCTGACTGATGGCTGATTTTTTAAAAAATGTTTTAGCATATTAGGCCACCGTACTACTGTATCCACCATTTTGTGTGACAGACAGACAGACAGACAGACAGACAGACAGACAGACAGACAGACAGACAGACAGACAGACAGACAGACAGACAGACAGACAGACAGACAGACAGACAGACAGACAGACAGACAGACAGACAGACAGACAGACAGACAGACAGAGACTTTTTTGAAAATTTTGAAAAATTTTGGTTTGCGTTAAATTATTCTGATGTTGTGTGTTTTGAAGTAATTATGTTATCATTTAATTGGCAGCTCAACTTTATGGTGCCTGCTATGGCATGTATGGTGATCTTCCATGCTTTCAATATACCAGCATATGCTTCACGAACCAATTTCCCTGCTGTTTGTGCCTTATTTGTTTGCTACGGGTAATTTCTATTTCTTAGCATTTTCTTATTATTATGAAGATAGTGCTTAAATTCATCCACTTTTTATTGTTTATTATTTTCACTATCTGTTATCTATTAGCTGGTCAATCACACCAATGATGTACCCTGCTTCGTTTGTGTTTCGGGAAGCCAGCACTGCATATGTCGTTTTGATACTGTTAAATTTGTTTCTCGGTATCACCTGCACTGTAACAACAGCTATCCTACAACTCTTCCTCGATGACCCGGTATGTTTGAGAAAAACATCTTCTTATTTACATTTTTATTAGTTTTACTAGCTTCTATATTTATCATTCCTAGCATTCCTATTTATCATTACCTCAATCTTTTTTAGAAGAATTTCTCTATTGTATCTATGATTTTGATTAGAGATTTTGATATAGAAGATGCCTATTGTTTACATTCACAAATGTTCTCCAGGAAATCAGTCTTGTAATAGAATGAGATTGAAGGGACTACAACATAAATCATGTGATTGTTGTGTTTGTGTCGTAGCCCCTTTAAGACTTGGTGTTACCAGAAGTGGTATAGGAGAAAGGTATTATAAATATCAAATTTATTTGTTTGTTTTTTTTCATCTTAGCAACTGAGGCTTGCTTTTGAAATTGTAAAAACCGGCTCCTTAATATTTCCAAATTATTGTCTTGGAAGAGGTTTGATGGAACTAGCTTACAATGAACTTTCAAACATGTTTTACTCTCAGATTCGTAAGTTGCCTTAATGTTTTTTACTGTTAGTTTTACTGTTGTTTTTCCAAAAGTTCTGATCAATTTTATTTTGCTACAAATGGTAGCAAGTCTATTAAAATCAAATATGAGTTATCATATATGATGAAACCAATTGATAACATTGTGATAGAGTGTGCACTTTCTGTGCTGTATGTTGTGGGCTCCATCCTGTTTGAGTCATGATTAGCACTCAGCAAAGGTTGTAATGGTATCTAGAATGGTTGTCTAGTTTAGTGGATTTTGTTGGGTATTGTCGGAGGTTCTAGGACCACCTTCACAGAACCTTCATTAATAGCTGGGTAATCTGGGCAAATAATAATAATTGTAATGATAAGTAAAAACCTTAATAGATTTGTTTATGGAAAGTCATGTTCAGGTCTTACTTTATCACTTATGTTTTAATCAACTACAGAGAATACCTGTCCTCTTCCTTAAGGTCAATATGATAAAATTCGATCTCCTTTCGAGTGGGATATTGTTTTGCGCAGCCTGGTTTGTATGATAGCTGAAGGAATACTATTCTTTGTGATCACATTGATCATTGAGTACAAGACATCTATTCGAAGAAAGTAAGTTGCTTGTGTGTATCTTTTGTATGAAATCTTGTTCATAAATTAAATTTTTGGTCTTTGTTGTTACTGAATACGTTGGCATGGAAAGGAAGGAGATAGGAAAGTTGAATAATTTGCTGAAACTTACAGGGTTTCTCACAAAAAATGGGCGTATTCGTAATGTTTATTTTCTTGGTGTATCGGTAATATTTATTTTTCTCAAAAACTGAACCATTTAATAATACTCGAAAAATGAAGTGTGAATTAAGGTTATGTTGAAAAAGAGCGGTCGTGTAATTACATGGAGTTTCCTTTTCAGTAATGTTTTGTTTTTCTGTTCTTATCATTTTCCCCTAGTCTAATGCAAACCCTCTTGTTAGTTGTACTACATCTCATTCCATTATTCTTAAGAACTGTAACAGTCATGGAAGCATCTTCAGATGGTATTGACATTGATGTGGTAAATGAAAAGCAACGTGTTTTAAGTGGTGGTGCTGAGGATGATCTATTAAGAGTTGAGAACTTGACAAAGGTATTATACGTCCAATACTCCTTTTTTCTATGTGCGCCTTGTCGACTTTGAATATTTTATTGAATAGAATGTTCTTTACTGTCTTTAGATATACAACTCAAAAAAAACTGGAAAACATTTGGCAGTGAATTGTTTAAGTTTTGGTGTAGCGAAGGGAGAGGTAAAATTTATGATTCTTCTTAGATTGTAAACATGTAAGTTTATTGCTGTAGTCATCAACCAACTCTTCTGTGCATGCCAATAATGTTTCGATTGGAGTTCCAGATAATGATGGAGACTCTGTTATTGTCATTTAGAACTGTTTAATATTATTACAAAAGTTGATATTTTCGATTGGCATGAGAAATATTCATCCAACTTAGACACATATCTGTACTTTTTCTTTTCAGTGTTTTGGTTTACTTGGTGTGAATGGTGCCGGTAAGACAACAACATTTAAGATGTTGACTGGCGATACAGACGTAACAGCAGGCAATGCTTTCATTGAAAGTAGCAGGTCAGGAATGATTGGGATGATAGCATTTATTTATGTTTCAAAACAGTTATTAGTATTTGTAAACAGTTACAGTCAAAACACTTGCTTCTATTTATTTCTGTTTGTGCGTGATTGAAGTATTAATTACTTTCTACAGCAAGTAAAAAAATGGCTCCTTTAATTTTGTTGTAAGTGGATTTTAGTTTTAAGAAATATACCTTGTACAAAAAGTACATCCCTCAAGTCTACAAAAAATTGCATTTTATGATGCAATTTGATATTGGGTTTTCTTCTTATCGACTGCTGGATCTAAACTGATTATATTCAACATGTCTCTTCCCCATGTTTTGCTATTTGGCCTTAAATATTGCTCGTCTAACGACTGCTAAACACGTGGTCTAAGAACTAACTTTTCTGAAGTAACCACTCACAGAGATCAGAAATATTTGATATCCCAACCGTACTGAGGATTAGGTTGTCATAATTTTGACCAGGAGGTCACTGTTATTTGTTATTCATCCTTAAAAATGTCTCTCTGATATTTTTTCTTTGGAATATGACACCCCTCTCCAATTACTTTCCGATTATAGTGTCGTTCGTAATCTTCTTCAAGTTCATGAAAAGATTGGTTACTGTCCTCAGTTCGATGCATTGATTGATCATCTTACTGCTGCGGAACATATTTACTTCTACGCAAGGTTGAAAGGAATACCTGAGCTAGAAATCAAGAAGGTAGAGATCAGTTTTTTGATTTGAATAAACACTCATATCATTGACTGTCAAAAACATGTTTGTTTGTTTGTTTTGTTTTGTTTATTTTGGGTGCGGGAGGGGTGTGTGTGTGTGTGTGCGTGTGTGTGTGTGTGTGTGTGTGTGTGTGTGTGTGTGTGTGTGTGTGTGTGTGTGTGGTGATGATGGGGATTACTACCATATCCTATATGCCCTTTAGTGATCCATTTTGTCCTGGTCTTTGATGTCCTCATTTGTTTAGTTTTGCTTACATTCTCCTTCTGCATTTCATTGGTTCCCAATCTTCTCTACTTAACAATAAAAGAACGGCAGTAATTCTAACTCATGAGGTTGTTTCCAACGAACAGGTTTGCAATTGGCTGATTAAGAAGATGGCTTTGACAAGATATGCCAACAAACCTTCCAAGACTTACAGCGGTGGTAATAAGCGAAAATTATCAGCTGCCATTGCTTTGATAGGAAACCCTAGCGTCATTTTCATGGTGAGTAGTTTCATTGGATGTGTTTTATCTGAGTGCCCGTATCGGGTTAGAAATAATGTGCAAAACTGATGTATTTTCTAACGAAAAAATTATTATATATTGACAATAAAAAGACTATAGATAAAAAGATTAAAAACAATAAATTTTTTCGGTTAAAAACCATCATCAGTGGTAATACTAATGTAAAGTGTGCGAATGGTGAATATATCACACACCAAAAAGATGCCTGTTTCGTCTTTATAGGATGAACCGACAACTGGTATGGATCCAGGTGCTCGTCGATTTTTGTGGAATATTATTCTAAGTATTATACATCAAGGTACGCGCTCCGTCGTACTTACATCACATAGGTAAGTCCAGACGTCAAGCCTTTTTAATCCATTATCAGCTGTAGAGGTTGTTAAGAGCAACATGAATTACGTTCTACGCAAAAAAATTCGCGTGATTGTAGTATTTTTCTAAACTAATCGGGTTACTATCATATCGATTACTGTCAAAAAAATTTCCGCGTTGTTTGTATTATACACCGCACAGGATGGAATAGATTTGGTATTTTATTTCTGTTTAGTATGGAAGAATGTGAAGCTTTGTGTACGCGACTAGCGATCATGGTTAATGGACAGTTTCAATGTCTTGGAAGCACTCAACACATCAAAGATAGGTATACCGATATCACTGCTATTTTTTACATCCTACATTATATTTGGGTGCTGTTGTGAGATCATCAAGGGATGCACGTGTTTTTACTCCGTTACATGCGTTGATCGAGTTTTATTACTTGATTCATTTTTGGTGCAATGACATCAAGTATTATACTTGATGTCATTGCAACCAAGACAAGCTCGTGCCTGTAAACACGTAAATCAACGTTAAATGAAATGAAATGAATTGTTTTGTTTTGAATCTTTCTTTATTTCAGATTCGGTGACGGTTACATAGTCACTGTCCGAGTGAGAGGCAGTTTACCAAATATGGATCCTGTACTGGATTTCATGATGGAAAAATTCCATGACTGTGTTTTAAAGGTGAGAAATTAGGTCCACTTTTCAAGTATCACCAACCTCTTTCACAGGTCCCCTGAAGATTGTCCTTGTATTGTTTTTTTATTTTCATTGTTTCAGGAAGCTCATCATAATGTTGCGCAATATCAAATTCCATCATCAACTGATATTTCTCTTGCTTCTATATTTACTAAAATGGAAGTGGCTTCTCAAGAATTAGATATAGAAGATTACTCGATCAGTCAAACTTCTTTAGATAACGTGAGTGAATTCACGATGTGTAATTGAAGCAATGTTCCCATAATTCAGTTATCTCTGTAATATATCATACAACTACTACAATGCAATGCGATTATTACTCGTGAGAATATCAGTTTTGATTTTTGATTCAATTGGACGTTTTTAATGTTTATTTTTCAAGTAGAGATAACTAGGTAATGTGTACGGTATCCTCCATTTTTACCTGTCAATGAAAGTGACGCTTTGCATGGAAATGAAGCGTGTTATAGTTAAAGTAACTTTCATATTTCCTTTCGCGAGAAATGGTTATCTTAATGGTTTCTATCCAGAGAAACAGAAAACATCAACACGTAAAGACAAGGGAATAACGTTCCAAGTTCAAGAGAGGTCATCTTTTTTATTATTATAATTTCATAGGTGTTTGTCAACTTTGCAAAGTATCAGACTGACAACTTATTGGAGAATGATCCATCATTTATATGCGCCAAGAAAAGTTCAAAACTGGAATCCCTCCACATGAAGTGGCAACAATTGAAGTCGAATTTTGCAAGAACTAAACCCAGCACTAGTTTCACACAACTTGTTCAATTACCGCCAGCAGACCAGTTTCAAGAAAGTAATGAAGAAGATGGGGACGAAGTTGCTTTACACGAGATTGATTCACTGTCGTTTCCTGAGGAAACGGTAATTATGCAGATTGTTCTTTTTTTGTTGTTTGATTTTTATGATGTTCGAATCGTTATTTCCTTGCTAACAGTAAGAATGGATTTCCTCTTGAAGACGATACTTTGAGAGTGATTCCTACAAAGCAGAAACTACACTAAGATTAGTTGGTTTACGAAATCTTTTTCTTATTATCCGTTTGTCCTTGTTTAATTTATATAATTACCTTGGTTTGATAATGCATCAACACACATCACCAAACACATGTCAAAGACCTGATATTGTTAACATTTGATAACGTCTCGAGAGATTCTTTTTTAATCCTTTAAAAGGGTTTTGAAAATATATTTCCATCCAATAAAGTCACTTTCCCTGAATTTTAACTTACGTTTGCTAACAGTTTAATGAACTTGTCCTTCCAATGGATGTGTTTTAGACAAGATTGACGTTCAATATATAACATTCCAATGGATGGATTTTATTGGAGCATCAAAACATTATTCAAGAATTGCCATATCAGTTCAGCACTGCTGTTAAACTCGTATTGACTTGGAAAGAATAAAAGTATAGCCATACAACCAACCAAGGTCCATCTCGACAAAAATATTTGTTTACGTTTATTTATAGAGGGAGAATTAAATTAATACTTCATTAATACGACGAAAATTATGCGTATTTACAACAACATGAAAAACGTTTATATAAATTAATTTTTTTATTACATTATGCCATTTTTTTGTTTTGATTTTAATTTTAAACAGCTATTATTGGTGTTATAAATGCAATTCAAAAGGGGGGTTTGGGGTGGGGGAAATCTCTTATCGAAGCAGGGGATATTTCATTCAGTCAACATTATTTTTGTTACTGGGACAGAAAATATTTTTAATTTTCACCCTGTTGAATTTTTTATTTATACCCTATTAGACGGTAAATTATTAGATAAACTATGCTCAAAACTCAGTTTACAAAAATTAATTGACGGAATAGTTTATTGTGTATCTTACAATTATTCAAAAAATTAATCAGTACGTCAATGAAGAAGAAAAAAATCAATTTCTATTAGGAAATTAGTTTCTATTTTGAGCATAATTTATCTAATAGTTAACCGCTAAGGGCCTTTTGAGATGATTAATTTGTGTTTGAATGCATGGAATCTTGTTATAACAAATGCATGTATGATGGACGAACTGCTTCTAACCAATTTCATATTATTCTTGCAGGAATTTCTTGGCCGTCGTCCGGCCACTTTATTTATAGTTCCTGCTCTTCATCAAAAAAACTAAAATACATTCTCAAATGTTATTTTATTCTATGTTCTGTTTTCGACATAACTCCTTCCAGAAACTTCAATGAGTCGACAAGTTCTGTGTAGTTCTGCATGTTCCCTAATTTTCTATAAACTATGGATTAATTTAGAACATTTGACGTATTTGCGAAATTATTTTCAACATCGCACGTATTAAAACTCCCGGGAACAAGTTCAATTATATCAGAGGTGAAAAGAACATTTTTTTTTTCAGCGGTAGTGTTTTTCTACATGACTTTATAAAGCATGTGTTGGTGCTGTTTTTATAAAGATATTTGATATTTATTTCTCTGTTTTATTGATTTTATTTATCTATAGGTTATATAAGTTTGGAAGAGAAATTACAAATTTCACGACCTGACATTTTCACATTGCTTTTCGCGAAGTTTGATTATGAGTCCAGTAAGGACTGTTTTTCCTTTTCAAG
This sequence comes from Turritopsis rubra, assembly GCA_039566895.2. Taxonomy (NCBI): domain Eukaryota; kingdom Metazoa; phylum Cnidaria; class Hydrozoa; order Anthoathecata; family Oceaniidae; genus Turritopsis; species Turritopsis rubra. Next base: position 6,113,351 of record CM077623.1, read on the forward strand.
TAATCCTACATTAAAATTTTCAGTATTCACTTCAATGGAAAATCTACTAATTCATATGCTACCTCGCAATCTTTTTTGGAATCGAAAAAAGATTCATATCTTTGTGACGTCATGCTCATAAACGGAACCTGATTGTTGAGAAAGTGGAAACGGGATACTTTTCGGATTCAAGTTTTATGTATTTAATGTTTGGTTATTATTTGGTTATTTTTATACTTTCTTTTTCTATTTCTAATTTTTGTTGGTTTGTTTGTTTTGTTTTTGTTTTTCTGTATATTTGTTGTTGTTTTTTGGGTTTTTTTGCGCCAAAGTATAATCACCGAATACGCAGAAGTCTTTCATATGGACTGAGCAATTTTCATCATGAAATGAAATCCGAATGGTTTCTGTGTTATTGTTACTCGAATATCATGGAATTTCTTTTAAAAATGGATTATAGCATATAGTATCCTCTTGACGTATTTATAAGAAAAATAAAATTTAAAACTTGATGTACTGTGACTTACGTACGATATAAAATATATATCATATTATATAATATATATAATATATAATATATAATATGCACACATGTTTGTTTTCTTATTCATTGTATTGGTGGATGTTTTTTTTTGTTGAAAACATGTTCTGTACCAAGGACGACATAGTGATGATCACTTCTACCGTCAGAACAATTGGATGTTTTAAGAATTTCAATGTCAATTTGATGTTTTTATGCAAATCTTTTTCCTCAACTTTTCATTAATGAGGTAATGTTACTACTTGGTTCAAATTTCATCCAAATGAGAGTCAATATGGCAGCTTTCAAGAAATATCAAATTTAGACCCAATGTCAGTTGGAAAAATGCTTATGTCAGCAAACAATTGTTCAACTTTGTTCAACTTTTTTTGCTATTGACAAGGTGAAAAGTCCAATAATTTGGCCAAAACCTTCAGAAAACCGATAAAAATATCTGGTTACACAAAATAAAAGTCTCTCTTTAAAGATTTCGCAGGTTATTTTTCTTGTGAGCATTTTTCATTCTTCTCACGTATATTATTATTATTATTATTATTATTATTATTATTATTATTATTATTATTATTATTATTATTATTATTATTATTATTATTATTATTATTATTATTATTATTATTATTATTATTATTATTATTATTATTATTATTATTATTATTATTATTATTATTAGATTATTAGATTATTAGCCAAAGCCAAAAATTTTCTTTTTTAAAAAGAACGTGTAAATGTTTAAAATGTGTAAAATCAATCTCGAAGATTTTCACCATTGCGATTTTCCGCTTCTATCAAGTGACCGACCAGTAATAACCATCAGGTCCATGACATAATAAACTCTTCCCTCATTATGAACAATACTGGTCCGACAAACAAAATCTTTCAATGATCCAGTGACTGATCGGTTATTCGGTATTTTAAATCAGCACTTTCATATCAAAAGTAGTGTGGTAGACGTGCTTCAAAATCTGAAAAACAACCGGAAATTCAGTGACTTTCAGTGACTTTCAGTGACGTAAATTTTCTCAAAAGTTGCATTTCTGAGTTTCCCGCAAAGATATCTCCAGAAATAATGAAGCAATTGAGTTGCTATTTTTAAGAGTTGTTATTAGCTCTTGTCTCTATGATACGAGTGGAGAGTATTGGTGAGACTCGATTATCCACCCGCAGAATGATTTCTCAAATCTCTCCAAAATTGACCAATTTCAGCTAATTCAAGTTTGAATCGTTAGAACTTTTTTTAAGCCTCATTTATTTTGAAAATCGTGTCAACCAATCAATGCCTCCCTCCAAAATAATTGTTCATTGGAGCTCATTAATTATTCATAATATGCCGAAAACAATTTCTTCCAGCCTATTTTGTCACAATCTGTTAAGTCATACCAATAAAATCAACAAAAACGAAAATTATCGCAATCATTACTGTATAGTATAAACATTATTGTGTTGTTTTGGAAAAAAATTTACACTAAAATTCCAAATTTATGGTGAAAACAGATAAGTACTTTCTGTTTGTATATTCTGTTGGTAAATGGCAAACCATTTAGCAGAAAAATATGATTTTTAGAGAAAGTCTGCGAGGATTGGTCAAACAAAAATAGATGGAACCAAGAAAATTTCTGTAGAATTGCACGGAACATAACAAGAATATAAAAGTACACATTTTTATTATCTTCGTTGCACTGAACTATGTCTGTTCATCAAATATTGCCAACAAACAAATGGTCGTGATTCTTCTTTAAATTTCTCTCCGTGTTGTTTTGATTTGAAAACGATGAAAAATTGATGGAATAATACAGACTACCCAACTTTCCACGGTCAACAAATTAATGAAAGGCGCAATTAATAAAAATTATTTTCAAAATAATAAAAAATGATTTCTGGTCCGCATAATTCATGAGCATGAAGCACGCTGTAACTTGCGCAGAGTGTTCGCGCCCAGAATGCATTAAACCCTGGGTAGTTCGGTATGCCTTTAAGGTATCTTAAAGTGAAGAAAAAGATTGCATACTGAAAGATTACAAATGGTTGCCCAAAATTTATGCACACTTTAAATCTCCTTAACCCCTCTAGCCCAGACCCTTCACATATTGTAGTAGTAAGCTGACCTAAGGAACTTATAGAAATCTTAAACAGAAACTTATTTCGCATCAATTAAAAAGAAGAATGTATCGTCAACAGGATTATCGAGGAAAAAACATGTCGTACAAATGAGAGTAGTAGGTATTAAAGAATTTCGCTGGTTAGAAAAAAAATCAAAAACTGCTACGTCAGAGAGGAACATACGGTAAAATCCCCGTTATAGTCTTTCTCAGTTTTTTCTTCCCTTTAACTTTACGCAGTACGTTCATGCGTGTAAATTTCACATGATTGACGGCTTTCGAAAAGATTGGTTTGTGACAATAAAATAACATTCATTTCAATAATAACAATATTAGAAGGTCATCTATAACAGTCTTGAAAAGTATTACAGGAGATAGTACAACCCTTTAAAATTCCTGTAACTTGATCCCTGCGAGATCCTTTGCTTGTCTCTCCAGTTGAGGATCAGGCTTGCATAAGGAAGAGCTAGTTGCTAAGTTGGCAACCCAAATATCAAAAGCCTATAACAAAGAAGAAGCAGGACAAATAATGAGAATGATAGGGAACTATATTTCTTTGATTGAATCACCTGTGATTTATACACACGAAAATTAAAATTAAAAAAAGAACAACTTCGAAATGCTATTCAAAAAATGGAACAACTCATCTTAAAACGAAAATACTATTCCTCTGGAATTCCTTTCTTCAAATTATGAAAAACTCGTAATTATTACCCAGGGTCAACGATGATGAAAATGGAGAGGAAAAACTAAAAGAATATTAAAGAAAACATGGGTACAAATATTCTGGAGGAGCCCGCTGAGTATAACACCAAAACAGCCAGTTCGTAACTATTTAGATGTTGCATATACTTTTTGCAAGGCTCGACACACTATGCCATTCTTGTGCAAAAAAGTAACATTAAACAACTTGCAAACAAAGAACTTGCAAACAAAAATCGTATGCAAAAATATAACATTAAACACTCTTCCTAACTGTGATTGTTTCTTTTCTATTATTAGTTTCCACCCACCCAACCAAAATACGAAAAAATAACGAAAGAACATCGAGTTACAGAATTGATAGTTACCTTATTAATTCAGATTAGAATGTTTTATATCTGAATATTTTCATCTGTGCTCGATTAATAACAAAAACTGAAGTCATGAAATTTCAATGCATAATCCTTGTGGTGTTCTATTAAAATTTCGATGATTGAAGTCTTGTTTAATCAGTTTTAATTATTGTAATTACTTATGAAATCATAAATAAACGAGATTGGGGATTAAAAAAGGCGTTAAAGAAACAAAAATAAAATTGACAGTGAATTTATAGTATATAAATTAGATAATAAAATCACACACAGGGCCGTATGTAGCAAGGAGCACCAACCCCTCTACCCCATTTTTTGTCTAAACGAATTTTTTTGGTGCGACGAATTTTTCAAAGTTTCATCTTTTAATATAAAATTTAACATTAGCCTCTTGTCAGGAAGAAAGTCTTTCATTTTCTCAATAAAGCTCAACCCTCAAACGTGTTCTTTTCTATTAGTAATTTTTACCCACCCAACCAAAATACGAAAAAATAACGAAAGAACATCGAGTTACAGAATTGATAGTTACCTTATTAATTCAGATTAGAATGTTTTATATCTGAATATTTTCATCTGTGCTCGATTAATAACAAAAACTGAAGTCATGAAATTTCAATGCATAATCCTTGTGGTGTTCTATTAAAATTTCGATGATTGAAGTCTTGTTTAATCAGTTTTAATTATTGTAATTACTTATGAAATCATAAATAAACGAGATTGGGGATTAAAAAAGGCGTTAAAGAAACAAAAATAAAATTGACAGTGAATTTATAGTATATAAATTAGATAATAAAATCACACACAGGGCCGTATGTAGCAAGGAGCACCAACCCCTCTACCCCATTTTTTGTCTAAACGAATTTTTTTGGTGCGACGAATTTTTCAAAGTTTCATCTTTTAATATAAAATTTAACATTAGCCTCTTGTCAGGAAGAAAGTCTTTCATTTTCTCAATAAAGCTCAACCCTCAAACGTGTTCTTTTCTATTAGTAATTTTTACCCACCCAACCAAAATACGAAAAAATAACGAAAGAACATCGAGTTACAGAATTAATAGTTACCTTATTAATTCAGATTAGAATGTTTTATATCTGAATATTTTTATTTGTGCTCGATTAATAACAAAAACTGAAGTCATGAAATTTCAATGCATAATCCTTGTGGTGTTCTATTAAAATTTCGATGATTGAAGTCTTGTTTAATCAGTTTTAATTATTGTAATTACTTATGAAATCATAAATAACCTTGTGGTGTTCTATTAAAATTTCGATGATTGAAGTCTTGTTTAATCAGTTTTAATTATTGTAATTACTTATGAAATCATAAATAAACGAGATTGGGGATTAAAAAAGGCGTTAAAGAAACAAAAATAAAATTGACAGTGAATTTATAGTATATAAATTAGATAATAAAATCACACACAGGGCCGTATGTAGCAAGGAGCACCAACCCCTCTACCCCATTTTTTGTCTAAACGAATTTTTTTGGTGCGACGAATTTTTCAAAGTTTCATCTTTTAATATAAAATTTAACATTGGCCTCTTGTCAGGAAGAAAGTCTTTCATTTTCTCAATAAAGCTCAACCCTCAAACGTGTTCTTTTCTATTAGTAATTTTTACCCACCCAACCAAAATACGAAAAAATAACGAAAGAACGTCGAGTTACAGAATTGATAGTTACCTTATTAATTCAGATTAGAATGTTTTATATCTGAATATTTTTATCTGTGCTCGATTAATAACAAAAACTGAAGTCATGAAATTTCAATGCATAATCCTTGTGGTGTTCTATTAAAATTTCGATGATTGAAGTCTTGTTTAATCAGTTTTAAATTATTGTAATTACTTATGAAATCATAAATAAACGAGATTGGGGATTAAAGAAGGCGTTAAAGAAACAAAAATAAAATTGACAGTGAATTTATGGTATATAAATTAGATAATAAAATCACACACAGGGCCGTATCTAGCAAGGAGCACCAACCCCTCTTCCCCAATTTTTGGCTAAACGAATTTTTTTGGTGCGACGAATTTTTCAAAGTTTCATCTTTTAATATAAAATTTAACATTAGCCTCTTGTCAGGAAGAAAGTCTTTCATTTTCTCAATAAAGCTCAACCCTCAAATCCTTCCCAAATGAGCTCCATTTGTAAAGCAGTTCGTCTACGCTCACCAATATTTGCTTACACAAAAACTACAGAACATAGCCATGGGATTTATGTGCTGTTGTAATCTGGGCATGTTTATATCTAAAACATTTTTTTTAATTTTACATTTTACTAACTGAGTTATGGAGTTACTTCGTATTTTCCGTATTTTTAATTTTACTTGCTTTATGTTATTTATAATCTGCCCCGAAAATGGGTTCTGGTAATTTTAAAGGTGAAAATAAAAAGCGTTTTTTTCGATCCTTTATTTTTCGATCTTTTACCTTTTAGCTTCATTATTAGCTCTCTCTCTCTCTATTCTCCAGATCTTTTAAAACACCGAGAAAAAGCGTTTTGTTTTAAGGTAAAAAAAAATATTTTTGGTTATTTTTATGCAAAATTTATCGTAGATTTCGAAAATGAAAACCGTTTTTTATAAAAGTTTATAGATCTTGAGATATAAACAAGAACATGAGCCAAGGTGGAATACGCAAATGTACAAAAATTGCCCAAACCCCGACTTTATAATGCTGTTTTTCTTGTGTTACACCGGCATAATACCCCCGTAAAATGGGCGGTGAAAATTCTATCGATCTTGCTTTATTTTTTGCGTAGCTATACTTTGAAACAACAATAACAGATTTCTTCAAATGCTACCAACAGTCTTTAGTTGATGCTCCCCTGGATCCAAGATTTTGTCCTTGTAAATCCAGGAAATCATACAATTCCAACGAAAAAGAAGAAAACTTTGGAATGGGAAACAAAAAAGAAAACAAGTTTCGAAAGAAAAGACAGAAAAAATTCTATGGAAACCCTAACGTCACTCCAATATCTGACAAGGTAACAGCTGATCCAGTTGTTGATCCTGTCACCCCTACAAACGAAGTATATCCTGATACTCCAACCGGCAGTGCTTCATCGAGGAAATTGATTAACATTACACCTTCCAAACATAAACAGAATACTACTGGTTACCGGATTATGGATATTTCATTGCTATGTGATGTTTTTAAATTACTCTCGTGTTCAAATTGTCATCGCCACGCGTCGCTTTCGTTGACCGAAAATGTATCTCAGAAAAAAGGTTCCGCCAGTTTCTACAAGCTGTCGTGTGAACACTGTGAATTTGTGCATGAATTTTGCAGTTCAGAGAGAGTAGATAAGTGTTATGATGTGAATCTATGTTTAACTTATGCTATGCGTTCCATTGGTCAAGGTCACAGTGGCTTAGAGACCTTCTGTATGCTAATGAACATGCCTAAACCGATGACGGCAAAATACTACCGCAAAGCGATGAAACTTTGCTCCTCTGCATCAAAAACTGTTGCTGAAGAATTGATGGCTGATGCTGTAGGAGAACTGCGTGATTTAAAAGCTATACCTGTTGGAGAAAGTTTTGATGTAGGTGTATCTTGTGACGGAACCTGGCAACGACGAGGGTACTCGTCTCATAATGGTATCATGAATGTTATTTCCATGGACAGTGGAAAAATTTTAGACACTGAACCTATGAGCAAATTTTGTAAAGTTTGCAACAACATCGAAAAGCTGAAAGACACGAACATAGATGAATACCAGATAAGAAAAGAAAACCACAGTTGCACAATAAATTATTCAGGATCTGCTGCAGGTATGGAAGTTGAAGGAGTAAAAAGAATTTTTGGTCGATCCGTAGAGAATTTTGGTGTACGTTATTCTCAGTTTTACGGTGATGGGGACAGCAAAAGTTTTGAATCAGTGAAGAACATATATCCTGGCATAACCATTTCCAAACTTGAGTGCATCGGTCATGTACAAAAGAGAGTGGGAACACGTCTCCGCAAATTGAAGAAAACAACAAAGGGGCTTGGTGGTAAGGGGAAACTAACTGACCACACCATTGACAAGCTTCAAAACTATTACGGAATGGCTATCAGAAATAATGTTGGTGACTTAGAGTCAATGAAAAGGGCCATTCATGCCACACTTTTTCATGTAGTATCATCAGAAAAAAATGAGTGGCACGACCATTGCCCAAAGGGAGAAAATAGTTGGTGTAAATTTCAGCAGTCTAAAGTTGATGAAACGGTGAAATACAAGGCTGGACCTGGTTTACCCATGTCAATAGTTACGCAGTACTTGAAGCCTATTTATAACGATTTGAGTTCTGATGAATTGCTTTCCAAATGCTTGCATGGAAAAACTCAAAACCAAAACGAGTCATTCAACAAGACAATCTGGGACCGAAAACGACGTTTTGCACAATGGACCAGTTACGGTTTGGGCTTTACGATGCTGTAGCAAATTTCAATTATGGTAGAAAAGCAACTGTATTGATTTACGAGAAATTGGGAATTGTTCCTGGTAGATTTTTAATTGACGGTTGTCGTGCAAAAAATAAAAAACGTTTGTACCATGCAAATTACAAGTTTCAAGAATCGATGAAAATGCGTCGTAAAGTAATAAGAGGAGTGAAAAAGAAGAAACAAGACAAAAACAAAGCCAGTGAGGGCAAAATGTATGAAGCTGGTGGCTTTTAGTTGTCTTTAGTACCTGTTTTCACTCTATGTTTAATGTGTATCAATGTTGTTTTTTTACGTTTTTTTTTTAAAGCCATTTTTCTCAATATTCAATTTTCGAACCTTTGAAGAAGAATATTTAAAGAACCGCTTGACCGATTTCGATGAAATTTTCAGTAGTTGTAGTTAATCATAAATGCTAGGGGATGAGTGAATCAGAATTTTAAATTTTTCAACAGTTTGGCCATTATGAGGATTCAAAAATGGAAAAAAGCTGAATTTTTGATACTCAAAATCTAAAATGGTGGCATTTCTGAAAAAAAGTAGTTAGGAAAATTCTGTTTCACTCATCCCCTTCCTTTATCCTATGAGTCCTTTTCTTGAAAATTTGAGCTTGAAACAACTTCTAGATCATCCTGAACCTTTATTCAAGGACGTAGCACTTTTTAGGGTTGCTGCCATTATTGTATGGTAACCATGGTTACTACAAAAAATTTCAAACTTGTTTCAAACTTGTAATAACATACTAGATCCATATATAACATCAAAATTGTCATATGCACTTTCATTCCCAAAATAATTTTTTGAGGGTCTTTCTACCTTAAAGCTTGTTTCCCACTGACACTGAGTTAAAATAACTATTACAATGCATAGTCGTTCAATCGTTTTTGTTAATCTTTAATATGATAATGAACAATTACCTATAGATCCTTACTATCATTCCCCAATCGTTAGTTCTATAGTAAGTCTATAGTGGATCAAAATATTTTACACAGACGAATGAAGGGCATATGATACGATTACGATAAGATTTTTGTCTTTCCTCATTTTTTATGTGAACAGTTTTTTTAGAAAATTGTTTCGTGTATCTATTAAATGTTGAATAAAAATGAGTCGTTTGAGCAATTGTGTACGAATAAAAAATGTCAAGCATGTTCAACTTTTGTATGATTGTCGTACGAACTTCGTCCAGAAAACAGAAATTAGAGCAGCAGTGAGAAAGAGCAGAAATCTTCGTATGGAGAGGAACAACTGAAAGAATATTAAAGAAAACACGTTTTTACACGTGGTACTCAATATGACAACAATATTGGTGAACTTGCGCAATCACATCACACCATCACAGGCACGGCGGAGCCGGGGAGGCTGGGGAGGCTTCAGCCTCCCCACTTTTTTGCAAAGGTATGAATTTTTTTTAACAGTGTTTTCATTGATTTAAAATAATGTGCGTAATATGATGCGGACTAATGTTGAATCTATTATGCAGCAAAAGTTTAGCTTCTTTGATAGATTTAATGTCAATGAAACAGAAAACCCTCCAACGTAGATATTATTTTGATACATATTAACCAGTGCCGACCTGTGCATATTGATAATGCTCAAAGAAGGAGACCTTTTTGCGTTTTTTTCTTTCTCATATTTTTCATATTACGAGGAACGAAGATAGTTTCAGTTTAGAGAGAGAGCGAGACAAGACAAGACAAGTACAAAACGCTCAATATTTATAAGATGAAAACGATTAACAACTATTTTCAAAAAGTTCCTGAAAAAGCGGGAAGCGGAGAAAATGAAGACGTGGGAAAAGAAACCGATATTACTGGCCCACCAGAGACAACGGATAGCAGTAGTGGCAGTTATAGTAGCACAAGATCTTCGGCAGAGGCTCCACCAGTGATTGCTGATAAACCCAATCATCCACACAGTAAGTTTGAATTTAAAAAAACTTTATTTGGAGACCAGTACCGTTCTTTTCAACACAACTGGCTAACTGATTTTGAGTGGCTTGATTTTAACGAGGAAAGAGATTCAGTGACATGTTTCGTTTGTAAAAAACACTTGCCAAAACTTGATCTGGAACAAAAGGAAGAAGCTTTCCTTACCTCTGGTTTTCGTTATTGGAAAAATGCACGTGCCAAGTTCAAACAGCATCAACAATCCAAATGCCACATTGCAGCACTAACCTTTGAGATAACGATACCTCAGTGTGGGAACATACTCCAAATGACAAGCGAAAAGATCAAGTCGGACATGGAAGAAAATCGAAAATGTCTCTTGAAAATTATTGAAACAATACAGTTTCTTGGTCGACAAGGACTTGCACTACGAGGAGATGAGAGCGATGAAAACTCGAATTTTATCCAGCTTTTGAAATTGAGATGTACTGACTTTCCAAAGCTGACCGAGTGGTTGAAAAAGAAGAGAGAGAAATATACATCTCACGACATCCAAAACGAATTACTCATGTTGATGGCACACCAAATATTACGTGATCTATCTGACGAAATAAAAGATACCTATTACGCAACCATCTGCGATGAGTATACTGACATTTCCAACAAAGAACAATTAACTTTTGTTTACGATGGGTGGATGATTTGTTCGACATACATGAAGATTTTTTGGGCTTTTACGAGGTCCAAAATATCAAAAGCGATACGATCGTCTCAGCAATTACCGATATCCTTTTACGTATCCAAATATCTTTAGATAACTGTAGAGGACAGTGTTATGACGGCGCGAGTAGTATGCTTGGCAAAAAGTCCGGCGTCGCAAAGAAAATCCAAGACATGCAATCAAAAGCATTTGTAACTCACTGCCATTGTCATTCGCTAAGCTTGTCTGTGAAAGAAACGACAAAAGAATCAAAGATTTTATCGAATACCATGGATACCAGCGGCGAGATTGCGGTACTTGTGAAGTACTCTCCTAAACGGGAACAGAAATTGGACGCCATAAAAATTACTGATGTAGATGCTGAATCAACTAACCGTATCAGTAAACTCTCAACAACGAGATGGACAGTTCGTGCTAATTGTTTTCAAAAGATCATCGAAAACTACCACCACTTGCACCAGCTTTGGGATGATTGCCTTACGGAATTAGGGCTTAACAGAGATGTGAAATCACGAATCATTGGATGCCAATCACAAATGGAGACATTCGATTATTACTTTGGATTGAAAATCGGAAAACTCCTTTACTCACATACCGACAAGTTATCACAAACATTGCAAAAAGAGAAAATGTCAGCTGTCAGTAGTAAGTGCATAGCCATGCTTACTGTCGAAACCATCGCCAAAATGCGAAATTCTCAAAGTTTCGATGCTCTTTATGATTTATGTTTGAAGGAGATCGAACAAATTCCGTTCGTTTCCGAACCAGTTTTAAAAAGGAAACGTAAAAATCCAAAATACTCGATGTTGTTTTATCTTGAAGGAAACAGAAGCTCGTCTGAAGCCCACCATGTCTCAACTCCACGCGACCACTATCGTCAGCAGTTTTATGAAGCTATCGATGTCTTAGTTACCTCTATTCGTGATCGTTTTACCCAGCCATCGTTTTTTATGTTTGAAAATTTAGAGTCATTATTGATAAAGGCATTGAAAGGCAAGGACATAGCGGCAGAATTGAAAGTTGTCCGTGAGAATTATGCAACCGATATCAACGAGGATGAGTTGATGGTAGAGCTCTCATCATTTAAAGTTCTTATGAAAGATAAAGAAATAGATAATTTCGAAGATCTGATTAAGGAAATGAAATTATTGGAGAAGCCAGAAAAGAAATTTTTATCTAACATTTGCAAAATTAGTAAAATATTAGCAGTTAACCCAGCATCTAGTGCAACCGCTGAGCGAACCTTTTCGTTGGCCAGGAGAGTCAAAACTTGGATCAGATCGACGATGTTACCAGCAAGATTTAACTCTGTTTCGATGCTTAACTTTCATAAAAATCGTACAGATAAACTAGATTTAGTAAAGATTGCAAATGCATTTGTTCAATCAGACGAGCATCGCCAGAGAATTTTTGGCAAATTTACTGCAAAGGACTTGTAATTTACTTAGTATCTTTATGTTTACTTTTTCGTTACTTTACTTTATCCACTATTCCATCATTGTATACATATATCTAGAACAAAGGAAAAATTTGATGCGTTATTCATGGGTCACATTTTGAGCCTGCTTTTTTACGTTTATCAGTGATTATTTCGACACAATATTCTTTTAAATTGGGGCCAGTTTTAGCCAATCTAGAGGGCCTATTTTTCAAAAATTTCAAGCCCGTTGGCGCCAACCATGGTGGCGCCTCCTTAGATACTATATTATTCAGCCTCTCCATTTCCAAAACCTTTCCGCCGGCCCTGCATCAGCATTACAGTTTTGTCCAGGTGAGTTCAAAATTGGATCTATTGTTTCTTATAGAGATTGCCATTGGAATTTTGTTGATATTTCATTCTATTTCTTGTTTGAAAAAAGGTACTCAAGTTTTGTTTTAAAGAGGAGTTTAAAGATTTTAAGGTGTGAACGGAGACACTTGTCATTTTTCTAGATATCACATATTGATGAATATAAACTTTCAGCATAAGTTTTAAAATTTAAATTTCGATGCGGGTAACAAAAACGTCCATTCGAATGATAAAATTGATGATACGAAAAGAAGAACAATAAAATATATTCGAATCGAATTTGAAAAATAGACATGATCACGTGGTCGTGACATAAATAATGATAATTTTTCTGGGTCTTTTTCCACATTTTCTTTAGCCACTTTTTCAGGGAGTCCCACTTTTTCGAGGAGTCCCACTTTTTCAAGGGTCCCGGGGGGGGCAGGCCCCGGTACTCGTCCCACTTTAAGAGCATTTAATGCCGCATTTAACAAGAAAAGACCCCGACTCTGGTTGACTTATTCCTTGTAAGAAATCCTAGCGAGTTCAACATGAGGAACCATTTGATGCATATACGTCTATTTGCAAGGTTCAAACGTTGTGCCATCTTTTGTCACACACTATGGGGTTTCTCTGCAAACAAAAAGGTATGCAAAAACAATTTTCTCAATTCTGATTATTTCTTTTCTATCATTATTGTCATCCCACCCAACCAAATTACTTGTGGCGTTCTCTTAAAATTCCGTTGATCTTTTTTTTCCGACAAGTCTTGTTTAATCAGATTTTTTTTTTATTGTTCTTATGAAATCTTGAAGCCTAGCCCTTCTAGCCCCACACATCTTTTAACATTTAATCACATTCGATTAACATGGCATACTCATCACAGATTTGCTTTCATCCAGATCATTACCCCGAGGACACGTTAAAATAATTTGAAAAATTTTCACAAACTATAGAGCTAAGATATGCGGTGTCCGGATCCACCAAATGTATCTATAGATGCAGCAGTAGCGAGATGGAAAATTGCTAACACCATTGACGACAATGACGCCAGGTTTCAGTACGAGCAAATTCGCAACGAATCGCACTCAAAAGACAAGGTAGAAAATAGGCTTAGAATGTTCAGCTGCAATAGATTTTACACTTACTGTAAAATAGCCAAACACCGGCAAAACTGCTTACAACGCTGCTACTTGGACGGGTTTTCTTAATACTATGAAAGAACTTCTTCAATAAACCTATTGATAACCCTACTCTGACCAACTACCATTTTCGACAACTGCTGCAACGAGAAAATGAAACGTTCCCCGCCTTTTGCGTTCGTGTTTTGAATGAGGTTATACATTGTTCCTTCAACTGAGACCACAATAACTGTACAGCGTCTACCCATCGTGGTAGAAGCATCCCTTAAGGAATCTTGAAATCTCGAAACACTGAGAAAGCAAAAAATGCGCAAGAGCGGCCAGAGGTGGTGCAATGAGATTGAAACAAACTACACACAACTTGCTCTTGAGGTTTCAGCGGTCGACTTCGCTTTCAGACGTTTCCAAAACTACCTCGTTGGATCACCGCACCCTCTTTCGTCATCATAACTGACCACAAACCCCTCTGTGCTATTTTATAACGGTAAAAGGACAGAGCACAATCAGGATATTCTAGTTTTACCAACAGAAACTTTTTTCTGCTAGAATTCAATAGCCCCGGTTATTGTACATTCATTATTGACATAATCACTATGGTCTAACAGTTCATTAACTAAGTTTTGCAAATGTTACACAGTTTTAACTGAAGAACTCGTTGAAGAACAGCAAGGTTCTTGGTCACTCACATTCTCTTGAGCCGGAGGTTCCTCCAACCTCAGTGCTTGAACATCACATGTGTTTAATCTTGAATTAACAGGAGCAGGTGTTAATTCATCACTGTCAGATGTTTCTCCGATTTTATTTTTCACCATATTCACAAACAATCTTTTGAAACGGCAATAAAACTTCAATTTCTGGTGGTCAACCAAAAGTTCTAGTGTTTTGAAAATCCCATTCCCACCCTGTGCTGGTGACTGGAATTGGCAGGCTATTTCTATCTCGTTTCGTACTCAAAATCACTGGCTGCAATGAAAAACTATTTTTTTTCGCTTCCTTTCCTGCATTTGTTGAATTGCATTTGTTGGCTTTCAATCTACAGGGGTTAGAACAATTTCTTTTCGAAAGTTGTGGTCCCCAAAATGAATCTCTAACCATCTGAGTATAATTATTGGGATTACTTGTGATACCGTTGGCTCCGTTGTTGCTGACTGTGGGATGTGTAGAAGTTACATTACGTGCTGCATTTCTAATCAATTCCTAAAGATTCTAATGACGTCACACCCGTCCCCAAAAAGTTTTAGATCCAAATTTTTCGACACCCCACCGTTAATATCGCATACATTCTGGACTATCTTTCTTTATCTTTTTCTTAAAAATCGTCAACAAACGGAAATGTTAACATTTGACGCAATTCAATGGTTTCCCCTATACTAATACGCATACAAATACGGAAACCGTTGTCACATTTGTCTATTAAACAAATTTGACGTTTTTTGTTTTTTCCATGTGTTACTTCACACACCGCCCGTGCTCTTCCTCTTTTCCAATATAAGGGTGACGAAAAATAAAATCACACAATCCAAAATAATAGGTACCACTGAGTTGTAGAGCTCGAAAACCTGATCAAGAAAATGTATGGAATCGCCTATATACGACAAACCGTTACGGAGATATCGATGATCAAAGATCCTAATGACGTCACACCCGTCCCCAAAAAGTTTGAGACCCAAATTTTTCGACACCCCATCGCCAATATCGCGCACCCAAAGGGACGTCAGATATTCCCATTGGTTCTCAAGATATTTGCCCTTAAATATCGCGTTCTATTTAGGGTGCAATGCAATGTGCCCACTGACGTCGCGCTACTCCTTTATACTAATCGCCATTAAATTCACAACAATCTTAAATTTCAATTATAACAGTCCATACAAACATTTCGTTCCCAGTCTTTTATTCACACTGACTTGGGCATTAGTCGGGCGGACATTTGATGTACGGCAATATATTTTTTTCAGGTTGACACAGAGGCAAATTGCTATATTCTACATTTAGTACATCCGATCTGGTTGTATAAGGTTAATATATGTTGGTAGCATTTACATAGCTTTCCTTTATTTACACGTTCCATAACATTTGTCCGTCTGACATAATTTCAGTGTTCAATTTTATTTTGATTCTGATCAGTTTCAACGATTTAACGATCAAATAGTCGTCACTTATCTCCTAAAGCAATTAATTTCTTATGACAATTACATAAATCGAAGAAGGTCTACTCGTTTTTTAAAAAATAAAAATGAAAAATGTGTCCGTCTGACATGTCCGTCCGACATTATTTACTTTGTGTATTTAAAACGTTTTAAACGTTTGCGCACTGGGTTGATATTGACGTCAAGAAGACATTGCAGAGTATTTTTTCTACTGTCGATATTCGAAGCGTCAATCAACCTTAGCTGGTTCTACAATGAGGGACACCATGGGAAGGGTCCCATGGATGGAATTGGGGGTACTTTCCAAAAAATTGTTTATCGTGCTGTTAAGTCAGACAAAGTTGTTATTTATAGCGCAAAAGATTTTGCTGAGTACGCTAATGAATCAATTAAGGGAATTTCCTCGTTGTATATGTCCAGCGATGAAGTATTTGTTGAACCAGACGAAATAAGCGCAGCACCGAAGATACCTGAGAAGCTGAAAATACATAAGTTTCTGTACTCCATTGGCAGAGATAAAGAATGTTTTTTACCTTACTTCTGATGGTGAACCCTTTCACTCCGAATCGTATGCCTCAGGAACAGCTTTAGCAGAATGCGAACATTCAGTTCAACAGGTTATTGACGAAAACCTTTGTAATTGTGTGGAATTCGGTACTGTAAAAACGAGACCTCTGATTGGTCGAAATCTGTCGTTTGTAAACAGTGGTTCCATGAAGAATGTTTTTAGGACATAAACGCTTTAGAGGATTCATTATTTGCTCCACTATTACTTTCTGTTGACAATTCAAACTGTTAGCAATTCAAACCTTGTTGTTCTTTGCTTATGTTTAAAACTGTAAAACGAGATTTCATAATAAGTTCCAAAAATTATGTCGGACGGACAAAATATTTGAAATCGTTTATCTGCGTCTCTCATTTATACATGATAGTATTTCAGTTATTCAAGATTCGTCATGTGTTTTGTGGAATTGGAAAAAATGAATACCATTCTACCCCGCATATAAGCCCACCCTGTTTATAAGCCCATCTGCGCTTATATGCGAGAGCAATTTTTAATTTTGGGGATAAAGAAGAGTCTTATCAAAAAGTTTTCTCTCCTTGCACAATATCTACTGTTATAGGGTCCGCTTTCTCCAAATAAACATCGGACCCTTTTAAAACATATTTACATGGCACCTCTAAGCCATTCCCTCTTTTATTTTGCATTTTCCCGCATACAACTGCATGCATTTTCGATTAAATCGTCTTGTGCTATAATATAAAAGTTTAAGTCGAAAAGTATCTTTTTTTCTCCATATCCTAACTCGTGGTGGGTCTCAGTTGCGATTTTAAGCATAAAAAATTTATAGGCCCATGCCTATAAATATAAGCGAGAGTATTTTTAAGATCAAAAATCCCAAAATCGCTTAAAACTCACTTATAGGCACATGGGCTTATATGCGGGGTAGAAGGGAAGAATTACATTTTTGTGACATCACTCATTTTATTTTTTCATCATAGATTTAAAGAGTTAGTTTACTGATCAAGCAACTCCACTTGTATTTACTTAATAATGAAAATTCCGGAGTATTTAAGTTCATTTAGATAGAACAAGACATCAAAGTTACTTTTGGAATTATTACCCAGTCCGTCTGACATAATTAAAATTTAGCCTCAATCATGGAGTGAAATTAAAGACACGAAGAGAGTATTTAGTTGACGTACATAATGCCCTATTTCACAGTAATAGTTTAAGAAGTGTTCAAGAATAAGTATTTTAATTTTGATGGCCCTCTAAAGTATCAAATGTCCGTCCGACATAATTAAGTAATTCAGAACTGTCCCTATTAATCATTTTTATCACTTTTATTTTTTTAGGTGGCCACTCCCTTTGACTAGAATTTTCTATATGGAGTTGTCTCCTAGTTATTCTTTCTTTCATTGTAATTGTAAGTATGACAGTTCTGAAAGTAAATAAATGATAACTTACCTGCTCAATTACCTACTTTACTGTTCTTATCAGGCTAGTATTGATGCCTCAATTAAACCATAGTTAAAATAATTGAGATGGTTAGGAGATTCGGCATACATCAAAGATATATCTTATTATGCATTGATTTCGTTGCTTTTTTTACAATGAAAACATAAAAAGAATTTTACATTTTATACTTATTTCTCTCTTCCGAAATAACTACTAAAACTTATAGAAGGGATTTAAAAAAAATAAACATCATCTCCAGTCTCTGTAAATAGAACCACAAGCATACAGAAAATGTAAATCAAAATATATTTTTTTTAAACAGAAATGAAAATGAATGAGATGAAGAGATAGGTAATGAAAATAATAAGAGCAATAAAATTTGTAATCACTATTTGTAATCGAAATGCCTGGTCTTAATTGCTCAATAGTAGGTTGCTCGAAGGACACAGGGAATTGGAATTTTCAAAATACCTTCCTTAAAGGTCGATAAGGAATGGCGAAAAAAATTTTTAATGTAATTTGTAGAACACTCGTAGTGGTCAAGCAAGAACAGATTTTTAAAGTGTCTGGATGATTGGAATCAAGAAGTCAATAATCGTCCTGGGGAGTTCAATTAAGGTGATAGAGGAAAAATCTTTATGTCTTGGCGAACCTACTCTGCGATGGAACTAAAGTTGTTGCTATGGTCATTATGATAATGACCTATGATTAAACAGAACTTAGCTCTTCTCCGTTGTACTTGTTTGACAAGTACTGACTCATTACTTTTCAAACAACTATAATGGAGAAGAGCTAACCATTCCTTATCGGAGTTATATTTGAATAGAATTATAATATTGTTCACGTAAAAATATTATAGAAGGTTTTCAGCATTTTGTGTGTAAATATAAATATTGATCGTAGTATAATTTTTAATTTTTTTTTATGAAATGCTTTTATCAGTTTGAAGATATGTATGGTCAGTAAACTAGTGGTCTGGTAATTGAAAACTGGTAGTCGATCAAATGTCAAAGGAATGCATCATTGCGAATTAATTACATATTCGTGAATTTCCCAAAAGATCAAAAAAGTATTTTTACAGCTATTCACGTATTTTTTGTAGTCTTCCATTGAACGTAAATTGATTGCTAGTTCGTCGAAGGTTTTTCTCAAAAAAGTAGGACTTTTGATCACTTGATCTATTTCTGTGTGTTTATTTTAATATTATTTGTTATTTGTTCTCTGTGTGCTCTTATTATTTCTCATGATAAACTATCCATGTGGTATTTGTGGAAAATCTATTAACTCTAATCACAAAGCTGTCCAGTCCAATATATGTTATTTTTGGGTACACATTAAATGTAACGGCCTCAAGGCCAAAGATTATGCTTCGCTGCAAAGTTCTTCTGATAAATGGTTTTGCTACAAATGCATTAATGAAATTCTCCCTTTTGGTTCAAAAACTCTTCCTTTAGTTTATGACAAATCTCTCCCCTCACCTAAAATTAAAGAATTTTTTACAAAACTCGATACTCTTGAATTTGATGACTCGATGGTTCAAACCATGGGTGGGATCAACTGTAAGTATTAGGACAGAAATGAATTTTATAATCTTAGATTAGACTCTCATAAATTCTCACTTTTTCATATGAATATAGCTTCTCTTACTAAACATTATGATGAACTAAATGCGCTCCTTGGTCAACTTGGACATGATTTCAGTATTATTGGCATCACTGAATCAAAATTTCAAACACAAAACCCTCCATTTAACGGTGAAATCCCTGGTTATACTATAAAGCATACACCCACTGAAGGTGAAAAAGGCGGTGCCTTACTTTATATTTCCAAACACCCACAATTTTCTGATCGTTCTGACCTTGAGAAACTTGCATATAAAATCTAAATTTATTGAAATTATTCAGGCAGGTGACAAAAATATTATTGTTGGATGCATCTATAGGCATCCTGGAATGTCTGTGGACGAATTTAACAATGACTTTTTAAACCCTGTACTGCAAAAAACTTCTTCAGAAAACAAGACTATTTATCTTCTTGGTGATTTTAATATTAATCTGCTAAATGCTGACACTGAAAAAAAGATAAGTGAATATTTTGATATCATTTCTTCTTTTAACTTACTTCTTCACATAATCATGCCTATATTTTTTCCACCACTGTCAATAGCCTTCTGGATAAATATGCTCCCCTGAAATAAATGAGAATAAAAGATAATACATGGATTACGAATGGCATTCTTACCTCTATAGATAAACGTGATCACCTTCATAAAAGTTTTATTAAAGAAAATTATTCTTTTCTCAAATCCTTATACCAAGAAGGCTTTAAAAAATATCGCAACAAAATTGTCTCTTTAGGTAGACAGGGTAAAAGTAATTACTTCAGTAAATATTTCAGTGATAATCGTAAAATTATTGGTAAAGTCTGGGAAGGTATTAGATCAATTATATCTCTTCGATCCTCGTATTCTGCTCCTCCCACTACTATTAAAGTTGATAACAATATCGTGAGTGACCTTATTCATGTGACTGATGCTTTCAATGATTATTTTACTTCTATTGCTGATAATTTAAGGCAAAAAATTCCTTTCACATCCAAAACGTATTCTTCTTTTCTCAAAACCCCAATTTCCAACACAATCTTTCTCTCGCCTACTAATAATACGAAGGTGTTAAATTGCATTTCCTCTCTTGATTTTGGAAAATCTTACAGTTTTCCGGCTCAAGCATTGTCCTTATTTATAGCTGAATTATCTGTTCCTCTTTCATTGATCATCAATTCATCTTTCACAACTGCCATTTTCCCTTCCAACTTAAAAACTGCCAAGGTAATCCCTATTCACAAAAAAGGTTCCAAACTTGAAGTAAGTAATTATCGTCCTATATCTTTATTATCAAACATAGACAAAATATTTGAGAAACTCATATACAAACGAGTATACGGATTTCTTGAATCAAATAAAGTATTGTTTAAGTAACAATTTGGATTCAGAAAAAACTACTCTGCCTCCCAAACTCTACTAAATACTTCTCAAGAAATAATGGATGCTCTTGATCAGGGTAAATTTGCATGTGGAGATGTTATTGATCTCCAGAAGGCTTTCGACACAGTTGACCACGAAATTCTTCTGAACAAACTTTATCATTATGGAATCCATGGTAATGCTCTATCTTTATTTAGATCATACTTAACTAATCGACAGCAGTTTGTATCAATTGCTGGCACTAAATCCGCAAGTAAACTTATTAGACATGGTGTTCCACAAGGTTCAGTTTTAGGACCTCTTTTATTTTTATTATATATAAACGACTTACATGATGCTATTTATTTTTCTAATGTAAATCATTTTGCAGATGACACTAACTTATTGCATTTCAGTGGCTCTATAAAGCAACTAGACAAACACCTAAACTTGGACTTAAAATCTTTGTGTCATTGGATTAATGCTAATAAAATATTTTTGAACGCTAGCAAAACTGAATACATAATCTTTAAAAGTGCCCAAAAGAGACTTAATTTTGGCTTTAGGTTATTCATCAATGGAAAAAGACTTCCACCCAGTAAGTGTATTAAATATCTTGGTGTACTATTAGATAGTGATCTGAAATGAAAATCTCAGATTGATGCCACTGCAGTCAAGCTCAAGAGAACCAATGGAGCCTTGGCTAAATTACGTCATTTTGTTCCCACTCATGTCCTGAAACTAGCTTATTATGCTATTTTTCAATCCCAATTACAATTTTGCTGTCAAATATGGGGCCACCCCAACACTTTGTATGGTAAGCGAATTTCTGTTCTCCAAAATTGTGCCATGAGACTTATGTCTTTCAAATCTCCCAGAGAATCTGCTAGCAGCTTATATGTAGATCAGAAAATAATAAAATTTTCTGACCTTGTCCACATAC
The DNA here is from genome assembly GCA_039566895.2 of Turritopsis rubra. Taxonomy (NCBI): domain Eukaryota; kingdom Metazoa; phylum Cnidaria; class Hydrozoa; order Anthoathecata; family Oceaniidae; genus Turritopsis; species Turritopsis rubra. Next base: position 6,135,002 of record CM077623.1, read on the forward strand.
AGAACATCATCCTTTTAAAACATCTATCACTTGACAAAATGCCTGACTCAATTCAGAATACTTATTCAGTTGATCTTACTCGTGACATGAACTTTACGGATTTTTATGAGATTCCTAATGTAAGAACAGTAGGATTTGGCGAACAGTCTATTAAATATAACTGTCTGTTGTCTTGGAATGAAATTCAGTCTCTACTTCTACCTACCAAACTTGACGATTTTCTGGACTTGAAAACGGGCCTTGGAGACTGTTTTCTTGCTACTTATTAATCCTATAATTAAATGTTTTATTTTCACTTATACCACTGTTTTCTTTTTGGTTTATTATGGATATGCACAAACTTGTATCGTCCTGTGCGTACAGTCCTGTTCTCCCGTCTTTGTTAGATTAGTATTGTCCTTTTTCTTACATGCGGGTGGCCATTACCTTTGTCTCAGCTTTCGTGAAAATGATATCCACTAAACACCGCATAAATCGACAAAATTCGCTGTAAACGCTCATTCTTCATTTTGAAAAAAGGCTGAGTAGCAGTTTTGGAGTACTAATGAACGTTTCATATTTATATGCAATTTGCATTTCTTCCAATTTCTTTGATTTTCTGCAAAGCGTGCACCATAAACAGTCGTCTAAACCCGCCCATCTAAACAAAAATCCAGTGAAACGCGATTTTAACATAGGTTTAAAAAGCTTTAGAAAATAATGGTTTTATATACGTCTCTTTTTATACGTCTCCTTTTATACGTCTACGATATATTCAATGATACATAATGATATGTTATAAATGTAAGGTTTGACTTTTTAGTATATTGTTTTGTATCTTTGTCCTTCAAGCTTTAAATAAATCCGAAACATGAAAGAAGAACAGTTTGAGAGATGGAAAGTTAAAAGGGAATCTACCACCGTCTTGTTTGCTATACAATCCTGTTTACTGGGGTTAGAATACAGCGTCACCATTTTAACTCTTTGGGTATACCTAATTCATCTTGTAAAAACCGATCAACCGAAGTTGTTCTACGGAGTGGTATCTGTGTCTTATCTTGTTGGTTCCATCCTTACTACCGCCTTTGTTGGTAGATTAACGGATCGTTTCAAATGCGTCCGGTTTTTATTTATGTGCTGCAATATATTGACCGTTATTGGAAATTTGATTTATGCTCTTCCTTTCTCAGTGTGGTTCCTCGTAGCAGGGCGATTTATTGCTGGTAGTGGTGATGCTCTTCGATCAGTTATATCTGGAGAGTTAGCTAGATGTTATCCACCAGAACACCTCTCATCAAAACTGTCCATCATGGGCATGGCCTTTAACCTTGGCTTTATATTCGGACCTATTGTAAACATTCTGTTTATCAAAGTGAATTTCAAGATATCACACTTACACATAGCCTATGGAAACATACCTGGAATTTATATGTCAATCCTGTATGTGATTTTTATCGTGTTAACCTATCATTTTGTGCATGATTTGTCCAAGGAATATGATCTCAAAGCGCAAATTTATCGTAATATGATACAACATGCAGATGACGACACTGTTTTTGAAATATCTTCCCACGAGAAGTTACTTGTGGATTCCAAACCTGATCGAGATGTGTACGAGGTTCTTCGAGCCATGCTAACAAACTTCGACTGTTGTTTTGTTTTATTTTTATCGTTTTTCACTAGATTTATTTTAGTGACATGTGATATGTGGCTACCATTATTAGTAATTGATAGAATGAGATGGAGTGTATCCCGAATGAATCTCATTATATCGGGGACAGCCGTCTGGCTAACAATCTTCTTGGCTACGCTTACACCGAAATCAATTTCATCAGAGAAGATTTATAATTTGGGAATTGTTTCCACCTTCTTCCACGCAGGAGCCGTCGTTGTGTTCATGGTTCTATCCGAATACACTCATACATTCTGGTTAAGCGTCCTTATGTGGATTTTGTATGCGTTTTCCTTCGGCTTGATTGTGGTCAACATAGCTGTATTTACAATTATCACTTTAGCTAAAATGGTGGATTCTCGAATCCAATCATTTAGTGAAGGTATAAGACTCTCGTTTACAAATCTCGGTTCTGTGTTTGCTGCTTCGACAGCAGGATTGCTGTTTGATTATGTTTTTATCGTTGGGTGTATATATATTCTAATTGCTCTGCTCGCAGTGACTATTTTATTGCTACGAAGAAAAACTTTAAGATATCCTAGAATAGTTCTATATGGCTAAAAACTGTCAAATTTCATCGAGATCTATGTATTATAAAATCAGCTTCAATATATTCGTGTAACACAATTATGCATGTTTATTTTATACACCCACTCCTTATTTAACTCCTAAAAACATGAACTCACTCCTCTGCTCCGTCATATATTTTCAATTGCAAAATATGTCAGTAAATAAGAAATCCTACTTCAACACATGGAAATGATGGCTTCCAATCACACAGTCAAGTTCAAATATTTTGACTTTATATTCTACCACTACAGCTCTATAAGTATACCCTGGGAAGTCTCTATTCACAGCGACAGATTCGATCCAAAATTTTATAATCATTGGACAAGAAATTGGCAGAGATTTAAAGAAATTTGAATCAGGAGATTTGTAATAAACAAAACGTATCTTCAAGATATTCTAGTTTTCCCAACAGAGAGTTTTTCCTGCAAGAATAGACCTTTTCATAAATTACATCATTGCATCCATCGCCTCGTTTTCGCCCTGAATATTAATTACGCTTGGGTGGTTTACAAAGAGAAACGATACCTCAGCGAAAAATGTTTAACAATGTTCTTTTATTCCGCTTAATGGTTGTTACGATGTAATTTATGGAAATGGTTATTAGTGGCCTCAGTTATTGTAAGGAAGATATTATTTTCATTTTGTTATCATCACTATGGTCTAACAGTTCATTAAGTAAGTTTTGCAAATGCTGCACAGTTTTAACTGAAGAACTGATTGTGGGACAGCAAGGTTGTTGGTCACTCACATTCTCTTCAGTTGGAGCTTGATTCGGCAATTCTTTCAAGATTTTTAAAGTGTCTGGATGATTGGAATCAAGAAGTCAATAATCGTCCTGGTGAGTTCAAACAAGGTGATAGAGGAAAAATCTTTATGTTTTGGCGAACCTACTCTGCGATGGAACTAAAGTTGTTGCTTGGTCATTATGATAATGACCTATGATTAAATAGAACTTAGCTCTTCTCCGTTGTACTTGTTTGACAAGTACTGACTCATTACTTTCATTTCCTTATCGGAGTTATATTTGAATAGAATTATAATATTGTTCACGTAAGAATGTTATAGAAGGTTTTCAGCATTTTGTGTGTAAATGTAAATATTGATCGTAGTATAATTTTTTATTTTTTTTATGAAATGCTTTTATCAGTTTGAAGATATATATGGTCAGTAAACTAGTGGTCTGGTAATTGAAGACCGGTAGTCGATCAAATGTCAAAGGAATGCATCATTGCAAATTAATTACATATTCGTCAATTTGCCAAAGGATCAAAAAAGTATTTTTACAGCTATTCACGTATTTTTTGTAGTCTTCCATTGAACGTAAATTGACGGCTAGTTCGTCGAAGGTTTTTCTCAAAAGATGGATGCAAGAGTTTGTGATGGTTACAACTTCTATAAATCCATTGAAATAAAGCTCGCCTCGTCGCATTGAAATTTTAACAAAGGCAGTTTTAAAACTCCCTGTAGTACAGTTAAGAATATTTGCTTCTATTGCCTTCTAAGATCGTCATAAAAACCAACCAGAAATGAATATCAAGATATTAAGTTTATTTTGTAGGCAGTTTTTAAACCATGATTCCTCATGGCCTCCTACAGCCTCAAATCATCTTGTCAAGCTCGAAGATCGAAGAGGTCGGACGTCCTCTGTTACAAGAGGAGTAAGGAAAAGCGACCACTAGAGCGACCACTAAGAAAAAATATGTAAGTTAATTATCTAACACAACACTTGGTATTATTTAAATATCATAACACGTAATCAAAAAGGGAAGATGGGAGAGGATCTCGACAAACTAACGAAACCAAAACTTATAAGAATCATTCAGAATTTAAGAACTGAAAACCATAATCTGTTAGAAATTAAAGAAAAACTCGACTTCATTGCTACCAAAATCGAATCGTTTAAAAAAAATTGAAAGCGAACTTATAGTGTTCAAGCGAGTGAATGACGAACTTCATAAGAGAATAAAAAAAATAGAAAATAATTGCATTGCAAACGAGCAATATTTTAGACGAGAGTGTCTTGAAGTTGCTGGTATTCCAGCAACTGTGAAACAAGACAATTTAGAAAAGAAAGTGTTAAATTTTTTCAAAGAAATTGGTGTTGATGTTGCGAAAGATAATGTGGAAGCGTGTCACAGAATAGGTACAAATAATGTCACGATCATTAAACTTTCAAAAAGAAAAGACGTACATAATATCCTAAAAAACAAGAAAAAAGCTAAGGATCTAGACTCAACAAATATTGGTTTGGATGAAAAAGTTTATATAAACGAGAGCTTGTGTTCAGCAAACAAAATTGTATGGCCAAAGTGTAAGTTACTGTGGAAGGCGGAACGTATGCCTTCCTTTTCGACTTCAAACAGATTTTTAAAAATAACTATGCTAGATTCTGATAAGATTAAGACGATTTTTCACGTCGACGATCTTTTAACTCTGTTTCCTGATTTTGATTTCGAGAGTCAAAAGTAGGCGTTCCCAACAATTTGGCGCGAAATATGAACGAGCCTGATAAAAGTTGTTTAGTAATTTAACTTAATTTAATTTAATTGGCTTGATGATATGACATTAATCACTTAGTTACTTATTTATCTCAATATTTGATTCTGTTTTCGAATAAACTGAAAGACATTAGTTCTGTTAGTTAGCTGTTGTATAAACTTTTCTTACAATCTAGTTGTAAGTTCTAAAGAAAAGTATTTTGACTGCTCCATCGGGGATAAGAAATCAATTTTGTACTTTTTCATGCTTCATTTACTTTTTAAATTCACTGAGTTGTGTTGCGCTGGTGTGTTCTGATCGGAAAATCGTAAGTAGGACTTTTGATCACTTGATCTATTTCTGTGTGTTTATTTTAATATTATTTGTTATTTGTTCTCTGTGTGCTCTTATTATTTCTCATGATAAACTATCCATGTTGTATTTGTGGAAAATCTATTAACTCTAATCACAAAGCTGTCCAGTCCAATATATGTTATTTTTGGGTACACATTAAATGTAACGGCCTCAAGGCCAAAGATTATGCTTCGCTGCAAAGTTCTTCTGATAAATGGTTTTGCTACAAATGCATTAATGAAATTCTCCCTTTTGGTTCAAAAACTCTTCCTTTAGTTTATGACAAATCTCTCCCCTCACCGAATTAAAGAATTTTTTACAAAACTCGATACTCTTGAATTTGATGACTCGATGTTTCAAACCATGGGTGGGATCAACTGTAAGTATTAGGACAGAAATGAATTTTATAATCTTAGATTAGACTCTCATAAATTCTCACTTTTTCATATGAATATAGCTTCTCTTACTAAACATTATGATGAACTAAATGCGCTCCTTGGTCAACTTGGACATGATTTCAGTATTATTGGCATCACTGAATCAAAATTTCAAACACAAAACCCTCCATTTAACGGTGAAATCCCTGGTTATACTATAAAGCATACACCCACTGAAGGTGAAAAAGGCGGTGCCTTACTTTATATTTCCAAACATCCACAATTTTCTGATCGTTCTGACCTTGAGAAACTTGCATATAAAATCTAAATTTATTGAAATTATTCAGGCAGGTGACAAAAATATTATTGTTGGATGCATCTATAGGCATCCTGGAATGTCTGTGGACGAATTTAACAATGACTTTTTAAACCCTGTACTGCAAAAAACTTCTTCAGAAAACAAGACTATTTATCTTCTTGGTGATTTTAATATTAATCTGCTAAATGCTGACACTGAAAAAAAGATAAGTGAATATTTTGATATCATTTCTTCTTTTAACTTACTTCTTCACATAATCATGCCTACTAGAGTCACTGCAATCACTAGTACACTTATAGATAATATATTTACAAACTCGACCGAGTGGAACACCATATCTGGTAACATTATCAGTCCTATTTCAGATCATTTCCCTCAGTTTTTAGTTGTGGGAAGCTCAATTGTACATGGACCTCTCACACCAAACAAATCAAATGTTCGTGACTGGAAACATTTTGATAAAAATGCATTTTTATTGGAATTTCATGAAATTAATTGGAAAGTTATTCTACAAATAGATTCTGATGACCCTAATCAATCTTTTGATATTTTTTCCAACACTGTCAATAGCCTTCTGGATAAATATGCACCCCTGAAATAAATGAGAATAAAAGATAATACATGGATTACGAATGGCATTCTTACCTCTATAGATAAACGTGATCACCTTCATAAAAGTTTTTATTAAAGAAAATTATTCTTTTCTCAAATCCTTATACCAAGAAGGCTTTAAAAAATATTGCAACAAAATTGTCTCTTTATGTAGACAGAGTAAAAGTAATTACTTCAGTAAATATTTCAGTGATAATCGTAAAATTATTGGTAAAGTCTGGGAAGGTATTAGATCAATTATATCTCTTCGATCCTCGTATTCTGCTCCTCCGACTACTATTAAAGTTGATAACAATATCTTGAGTGACCTTATTCATGTGACTGATGCTTTCAATGATTATTTTACTTCTATTGCTGATAATTTAAGGCAAAAAATTCCTTTCACATCCAAAACGTATTCTTCTTTTCTCAAAACCCCAATTTCCAACACAATCTTTCTCTCGCCTACTAATAATACGAAGGTGTTAAATTGCATTTCCTCTCTTGATTTTGGAAAATCTTACAGTTTTCCGGCTCAAGCATTGTCCTTATTTATAGCTGAATTATCTGTTCCTCTTTCATTGATCATCAATTCATCTTTCAGAACTGCCATTTTCCCTTCCAACTTAAAAACTGCCAAGGTAATCCCTATTCACAAAAAAGGTTCCAAACTTGAAGTAAGTAATTATCGTCCTATATCTTTATTATCAAACATAGACAAAATATTTGAGAAACTTATATACAAACGAGTATACGGATTTCTTGAATCAAATAAAGTATTGTTTAAGTGACAATTTGGATTCAGAAAAAACTACTCTGCCTCCCAAACTCTACTAAATACTTCTCAAGAAATAATGGATGCTCTTGATCAGGGTAAATTTGCATGTGGAGATGTTATTGATCTCCAGAAGGCTTTCGACACAGTTGACCACAAAATTCTTCTGAACAAACTTTATCATTATGGAATCCATGGTAATGCTCTATCTTTATTTAGATCATACTTAACTAATCGACAGCAGTTTGTATCAATTGCTGGCACTAAATCCGCAAGTAAACTTATTAGACATGGTGTTCCACAAGGTTCAGTTTTAGGACCTCTTTTATTTTTATTATATATAAACGACTTACATGATGCTATTTATTTTTCTAATGTAAATCATTTTGCAGATGACACTAACTTATTGCATTTCAGTGGCTCTATAAAGCAACTAGACAAACACCTAAACTTGGACTTAAAATCTTTGTGTCATTGGATTAATGCTAATAAAATATTTTTGAACGCTAGCAAAACTGAATACATAATCTTTAAAAGTGCCCAGAAGAGACTTAATTTTGGCTTTAGGTTATTCATCAATGGAAAAAGACTTCCACCCAGTAAGTGTATTAAATATCTTGGTGTACTATTAGATAGTGATCTGAAATGAAAATCTCAGATTGATGCCACTGCAGTCAAGCTCAAGAGAACCAATGGAGCCTTGGCTAAATTACGTCATTTTGTTCCCACTCATGTCCTGAAACTAGCTTATTATGCTATTTTTCAATCCCAATTACAATATTGCTGTCAAATATGGGGCTACCCCAACACTTTGTATGTTAAGCGAATTTCTGTCCTCCAAAATTGTGCCATGAGACTTATGTCTTTCAAATCTCCAAGAGAATCTGCTAGCAGCTTATATGTAGATCAGAAAATAATAAAATTTTCTGACCTTGTCCACATACAGAACATCATCCTTTTAAAACATCTATCACTTGACAAAATGCCAGACTCGATTCAGAATACTTATTCAGTTGATCTTACTCGTGACATGAACTTTACGGATTTTTATGAGATTCCTAATGTAAGAACAGTAGGATTTGGCGAACAGTCTATTAAATATAACTGTCTGTTGTCTTGGAATGAAATTCAGTCTCTACTTCTACCTACCAAACTTGACGATTTTCTGGACTTGAAAACGGGCCTTGGAGACTGTTTTCTTGCTACTTATTAATCCTATAATTAAATGTTTTATTTCCACTTATACCACTGTTTTCTTTTTGGTTTATTATGGATATGCACAAACTTGTATCGTCCTGTGCGTACAGTCCTGTTCTCCCGTCTTTGTTAGATTAGTATTGTCCTTTTTCTTACATGCGGGTGGCCATTACCTTTGTCTCAGCTTTCGTAAAAATGATATCCACTAAACACCGCATAAATCGACAAAATTCGCTGTAAACGCTCATTCTTCATTTTGAAAAAAGGCTGAGTAGCAGTTTTGGAGTACTAATGAACGTTTCATATTTATATGCAATTTGCATTTCTTCCAATTTCTTTGATTTTCTGCAAAGCGTGCACCATAAACAGTCGTCTAAACCCGCCCATCTAAACAAAAATCCAGTGAAACGCGATTTTAACATAGGTTTAAAAAGCTTTAGAAAATAATGGTTTTATATACGTCTCTTTTTATACGTCTCCTTTTATACGTCTACGATATATTCAATGATACATAATGATATGTTATAAATGTAAGGTTTGACTTTTTAGTATATTGTTTTGTATCTTTGTCCTTCAAGCTTTAAATAAATCCGAAACATGAAAGAAGAACAGTTTGAGAGATGGAAAGTTAAAAGGGAATCTACCACCGTCTTGTTTGCTATACAATCCTGTTTACTGGGGTTAGAATACAGCGTCACCATTTTAACTCTTTGGGTATACCTAATTCATCTTGTAAAAACCGATCAACCGAAGTTGTTCTACGGAGTGGTATCTGTGTCTTATCTTGTTGGTTCCATCCTTACTACCGCCTTTGTTGGTAGATTAACGGATCGTTTCAAATGCGTCCGGTTTTTATTTATGTGCTGCAATATATTGACCGTTATTGGAAATTTGATTTATGCTCTTCCTTTCTCAGTGTGGTTCCTCGTAGCAGGGCGATTTATTGCTGGTAGTGGTGATGCTCTTCGATCAGTTATATCTGGAGAGTTAGCTAGATGTTATCCACCAGAACACCTCTCATCAAAACTGTCCATCATGGGCATGGCCTTTAACCTTGGCTTTATATTCGGACCTATTGTAAACATTCTGTTTATCAAAGTGAATTTCAAGATATCACACTTACACATAGCCTATGGAAACATACCTGGAATTTATATGTCAATCCTGTATGTGATTTTTATCGTGTTAACCTATCATTTTGTGCATGATTTGTCCAAGGAATATGATCTCAAAGCGCAAATTTATCGTAATATGATACAACATGCAGATGACGACACTGTTTTTGAAATATCTTCCCACGAGAAGTTACTTGTGGATTCCAAACCTGATCGAGATGTGTACGAGGTTCTTCGAGCCATGCTAACAAACTTCGACTGTTGTTTTGTTTTATTTTTATCGTTTTTCACTAGATTTATTTTAGTGACATGTGATATGTGGCTACCATTATTAGTAATTGATAGAATGAGATGGAGTGTATCCCGAATGAATCTCATTATATCGGGGACAGCCGTCTGGCTAACAATCTTCTTGGCTACGCTTACACCGAAATCAATTTCATCAGAGAAGATTTATAATTTGGGAATTGTTTCCACCTTCTTCCACGCAGGAGCCGTCGTTGTGTTCATGGTTCTATCCGAATACACTCATACATTCTGGTTAAGCGTCCTTATGTGGATTTTGTATGCGTTCTCCTTCGGCTTGATTGTGGTCAACATAGCTGTATTTACAATTATCACTTTAGCTAAAATGGTGGATTCTCGAATCCAATCATTTAGTGAAGGTATAAGACTCTCGTTTACAAATCTCGGTTCTGTGTTTGCTGCTTCGACAGCAGGATTGCTGTTTGATTATGTTTTTATCGTTGGGTGTATATATATTCTAATTGCTCTGCTCGCAGTGACTATTTTATTGCTACGAAGAAAAACTTTAAGATATCCTAGAATAGTTCTATATGGCTAAAAACTGTCAAATTTCATCGAGATCTATGTATTATAAAATCAGCTTCAATATATTCGTGTAACACAATTATGCATGTTTATTTTATACACCCACTCCTTATTTAACTCCTAAAAACATGAACTCACTCCTTTGCTCCGTCATATATTTTCAATTGCAAAATATGTCAGTAAATAAGAAATCCTACTTCAACACATGGAAATGATGGCTTCCAATCACACAGTCAAGTTCAAATATTTTGACTTTATATTCTACCACTACAGCTCTATAAGTATACCCTGGGAAGTCTCTATTCACAGCGACAGATTCGATCCAAAATTTTATAATCATTGGACAAGAAATTGGCAGAGATTTAAAGAAATTTGAATCAGGAGATTTGTAATAAACAAAACGTATCTTCAAGATATTCTAGTTTTCCCAACAGAGAGTTTTTCCTCCAAGAATAGACCTTTTCATAAATTACATCATTGCATCCATCGCCTCGTTTTCGCCCTGAATATTAATTACGCTGGGTGGTTTACAAAGAGAAACGATACCTCAGCGAAAAATGTTTAACAATGTTCTTTTATTCCGCTTAATGGTTGTTACGATGTAATTTATGGAAATGGTTATTAGTGGCCTCAGTTATTGTAAGGAAGATATTATTTTCATTTTGTTATCATCACTATGGTCTAACAGTTCATTAAGTAAGTTTTGCAAATGGTGCACAGTTTTAACTGAAGAACTGATTGTGGAACAGCAAGGTTGTTGGTCACTCACATTCTCTTCAGTTGGAGCTTGATTCGGCAATTCTTTCAAGATTTTTAAAGTGTCTGGATGATTGGAATCAAGAAGTCAATAATCGTCCTGGTGAGTTCAAACAAGGTGATAGAGGAAAAATCTTTATGTTTTGGCGAACCTACTCTGCGATGGAACTAAAGTTGTTGCTATGGTCATTATGATAATGACCTATGATTAAACAGAACTTAGCTCTTCTCCGTTGTACTTGTTTGACAAGTACTGACTCATTACTTTCATTTCCTTATTGGAGTTATATTTGAATAGAATTATAATATTGTTCACGTAAGAATGTTATAGAAGGTTTTCAGCATTTTGTGTGTAAATGTAAATATTGATCGTAGTATAATTTTTTATTTTTTTTATGAAATGCTTTTATCAGTTTGAAGATATATATGGTCAGTAAACTAGTGGTCTGGTAATTGAAAACCGGTAGTCGATCAAATGTCAAAGGAATGCATCATTGCAAATTAATTACATATTCGTCAATTTGCCAAAGGATCAAAAAAGTATTTTTACAGCTATTCACGTATTTTTTGTAGTCTTCCATTGAACGTAAATTGACGGCTAGTTCGTCGAAGGTTTTTCTCAAAAGATGGATGCAAGAGTTTGTGATGGTTACAACTTCTATAAATCCATTGAAATAAAGCTCGCCTCGTCGCATTGAAATTTTAACAAAGGCAGTTTTAAAACTCCCTGTAGTACAGTTAAGAATATTTGCTTCTATTGCCTTCTAAGATCGTCATAAAAACCAACCAGAAATGAATATCAAGATATTAAGTTTATTTTGTAGGCTGTTTTTAAACCCTGATTCCTCATGGCCTCCTACAGCCTCAAATCATCTTGTCAAGCTCGAAGATCGAAGAGGTCGGACGTCCTCTGTTACAAGAGGAGTAAGGAAAAGCGACCACTAGAGCGACCACTAAGAAAAAATATGTAAGTTAATTATCTAACACAACACTTGGTATTATTTAAATATCATAACACGTAATCAAAAAGGGAAGATGGGAGAGGATCTCGACAAACTAACGAAACCAAAACTTATAAGAATCATTCAGAATTTAAGAACTGAAAACCATAATCTGTTAGAAATTAAAGAAAAACTCGACTTCATTGCTACCAAAATCGAATCGTTTAAAAAAAATTGAAAGCGAACTTATAGTGTTCAAGCGAGTGAATGACGAACTTCATAAGAGAATAAAAAAATTAGAAAATAATTGCATTGCAAACGAGCAATATTTTAGACGAGAGTGTCTTGAAGTTGCTGGTATTCCAGCAACTGTGAAACAAGACAATTTAGAAAAGAAAGTGTTAAATTTTTTCAAAGAAATTGGTGTTGATGTTGCGAAAGATAATGTGGAAGCGTGTCACAGAATAGGTACAAATAATGTCACGATCATTAAACTTTCAAAAAGAAAAGACGTACATAATATCCTAAAAAACAAGAAAAAAGCTAAGGATCTAGACTCAACAAATATTGGTTTGGATGAAAAAGTTTATATAAACGAGAGCTTGTGTTTAGCAAACAAAATTGTATGGCCAAAGTGTAAGTTACTGTGGAAGGCGGAACGTATGCCTTCCTTTTCGACTTCAAACAGATTTTTAAAAATAACTATGCTAGATTCTGATAAGATTAAGACGATTTTTCACGTCGACGATCTTTTAACTCTGTTTCCTGATTTTGATTTCGAGAGTCAAAAGTAGGCGTTTCCAACAATTTGGCGCGAAATATGAACGAGCCTGATAAAAGTTGTTTAGTAATTTAACTTAATTTAATTTAATTGGCTTGATGATATGACATTAATCACTTAGTTACTTATTTATCTCAATATTTGATTCTGTTTTCGAATAAACTGAAAGACATTAGTTCTGTTAGTTAGCTGTTGTATAAACTTTTCTTACAATCTAGTTGTAAGTTCTAAAGAAAAGTATTTTGACTGCTCCATCGGGGATAAGAAATCAATTTTGTACTTTTTCATGCTTCATTTACTTTTTAAATTCACTGAGTTGTGTTGCGCTGGTGTGTTCTGATCGGAAAATCGTAAGTAGGACTTTTGATCACTTGATCTATTTCTGTGTGTTTATTTTAATATTTTTATATTTTTATATTTGTTATTTGTTCTCTGTGTGCTCTTATTATTTCTCATGATAAACTATCCATGTTGTATTTGTGGAAAATCTATTAACTCTAATCACAAAGCTGTCCAGTCCAATATATGTTATTTTTGGGTACACATTAAATGTAACGGCCTCAAGGCCAAAGATTATGCTTCGCTGCAAAGTTCTTCTGATAAATGGTTTTGCTACAAATGCATTAATGAAATTCTCCCTTTTGGTTCAAAAACTCTTCTTTTAGTTTATGACAAATCTCTCCCCTCACCTAAAATTAAAGAATTTTTTACAAAACTCGATACTCTTGAATTTGATGACTCGATGTTTCAAACCATGGGTGGGATCAACTGTAAGTATTAGGACAGAAATGAATTTTATAATCTTAGATTAGACTCTCATAAATTCTCACTTTTTCATATGAATATAGCTTCTCTTACTAAACATTATGATGAACTAAATGCGCTCCTTGGTCAACTTGGACATGATTTCAGTATTATTGGCATCACTGAATCAAAATTTCAAACACAAAACCCTCCATTTAACGGTGAAATCCCTGGTTATACTATAAAGCATACACCCACTGAAGGTGAAAAAGGCGGTGCCTTACTTTATATTTCCAAACATCCACAATTTTCTGATCGTTCTGACCTTGAGAAACTTGCATATAAAATCTAAATTTATTGAAATTATTCAGGCAGGTGACAAAAATATTATTGTTGGATGCATCTATAGGCATCCTGGAATGTCTGTGGACGAATTTAACAATGACTTTTTAAACCCTGTACTGCAAAAAACTTCTTCAGAAAACAAGACTATTTATCTTCTTGGTGATTTTAATATTAATCTGCTAAATGCTGACACTGAAAAAAAGATAAGTGAATATTTTGATATCATTTCTTCTTTTAACTTACTTCTTCACATAATCATGCCTACTAGAGTCACTGCAATCACTAGTACACTTATAGATAATATATTTACAAACTCGACCGAGTGGAACACCATATCTGGTAACATTATCAGTCCTATTTCAGATCATTTCCCTCAGTTTTTAGTTGTGGGAAGCTCAATTGTACATGGACCTCTCACACCAAACAAATCAAATGTTCGTGACTGGAAACATTTTGATAAAAATGCATTTTTATTGGAATTTCATGAAATTAATTGGAAAGTTATTCTACAAATAGATTCTGATGACCCTAATCAATCTTTTGATATTTTTTCCAACACTGTCAATAGCCTTCTGGATAAATATGCACCCCTGAAATAAATGAGAATAAAAGATAATACATGGATTACGAATGGCATTCTTACCTCTATAGATAAACGTGATCACCTTCATAAAAGTTTTTATTAAAGAAAATTATTCTTTTCTCAAATCCTTATACCAAGAAGGCTTTAAAAAATATTGCAACAAAATTGTCTCTTTATGTAGACAGAGTAAAAGTAATTACTTCAGTAAATATTTCAGTGATAATCGTAAAATTATTGGTAAAGTCTGGGAAGGTATTAGATCAATTATATCTCTTCGATCCTCGTATTCTGCTCCTCCGACTACTATTAAAGTTGATAACAATATCTTGAGTGACCTTATTCATGTGACTGATGCTTTCAATGATTATTTTACTTCTATTGCTGATAATTTAAGGCAAAAAATTCCTTTCACATCCAAAACGTATTCTTCTTTTCTCAAAACCCCAATTTCCAACACAATCTTTCTCTCGCCTACTAATAATACGAAGGTGTTAAATTGCATTTCCTCTCTTGATTTTGGAAAATCTTACAGTTTTCCGGCTCAAGCATTGTCCTTATTTATAGCTGAATTATCTGTTCCTCTTTCATTGATCATCAATTCATCTTTCAGAACTGCCATTTTCCCTTCCAACTTAAAAACTGCCAAGGTAATCCCTATTCACAAAAAAGGTTCCAAACTTGAAGTAAGTAATTATCGTCCTATATCTTTATTATCAAACATAGACAAAATATTTGAGAAACTTATATACAAACGAGTATACGGATTTCTTGAATCAAATAAAGTATTGTTTAAGTGACAATTTGGATTCAGAAAAAACTACTCTGCCTCCCAAACTCTACTAAATACTTCTCAAGAAATAATGGATGCTCTTGATCAGGGTAAATTTGCATGTGGAGATGTTATTGATCTCCAGAAGGCTTTCGACACAGTTGACCACGAAATTCTTCTGAACAAACTTTATCATTATGGAATCCATGGTAATGCTCTATCTTTATTTAGATCATACTTAACTAATCGACAGCAGTTTGTATCAATTGCTGGCACTAAATCCGCAAGTAAACTTATTAGACATGGTGTTCCACAAGGTTCAGTTTTAGGACCTCTTTTATTTTTATTATATATAAACGACTTACATGATGCTATTTATTTTTCTAATGTAAATCGTTTTGCAGATGACACTAACTTATTGCATTTCAGTGGCTCTATAAAGCAACTAGACAAACACCTAAACTTGGACTTAAAATCTTTGTGTCATTGGATTAATGCTAATAAAATATTTTTGAACGCTAGCAAAACTGAATACATAATCTTTAAAAGTGCCCAGAAGAGACTTAATTTTGGCTTTAGGTTATTCATCAATGGAAAAAGACTTCCACCCAGTAAGTGTATTAAATATCTTGGTGTACTATTAGATAGTGATCTGAAATGAAAATCTCAGATTGATGCCACTGCAGTCAAGCTCAAGAGAACCAATGGAGCCTTGGCTAAATTACGTCATTTTGTTCCCACTCATGTCCTGAAACTAGCTTATTATGCTATTTTTCAATCCCAATTACAATATTGCTGTCAAATATGGGGCTACCCCAACACTTTGTATGTTAAGCGAATTTCTGTCCTCCAAAATTGTGCCATGAGACTTATGTCTTTCAAATCTCCCAGAGAATCTGCTAGCAGCTTATATGTAGATCAGAAAATAATAAAATTTTCTGACCTTGTCCACATACAGAACATCATCCTTTTAAAACATCTATCACTTGACAAAATGCCTGACTCGATTCAGAATACTTATTCAGTTGATCTTACTCGTGACATGAACTTTACGGATTTTTATGAGATTCCTAATGTAAGAACAGTAGGATTTGGCGAACAGTCTATTAAATATAACTGTCTGTTGTCTTGGAATGAAATTCAGTCTCTACTTCTACCTACCAAACTTGACGATTTTCTGGACTTGAAAACGGGCCTTGGAGACTGTTTTCTTGCTACTTATTAATCCTATAATTAAATGTTTTATTTCCACTTATACCACTGTTTTCTTTTTGGTTTATTATGGATATGCACAAACTTGTATCGTCCTGTGCGTACAGTCCTGTTCTCCCGTCTTTGTTAGATTAGTATTGTCCTTTTTCTTACATGCGGGTGGCCATTACCTTTGTCTCAGCTTTCGTAAAAATGATATCCACTAAACACCGCATAAATCGACAAAATTCGCTGTAAACGCTCATTCTTCATTTTGAAAAAAGGCTGAGTAGCAGTTTTGGAGTACTAATGAACGTTTCATATTTATATGCAATTTGCATTTCTTCCAATTTCTTTGATTTTCTGCAAAGCGTGAACCATAAACAGTCGTCTAAACCCGCCCATCTAAACAAAAATCCAGTGAAACGCGATTTTAACATAGGTTTAAAAAGCTTTAGAAAATAATGGTTTTATATACGTCTCTTTTTATACGTCTCCTTTTATACGTCTACGATATATTCAATGATACATAATGATATGTTATAAATGTAAGGTTTGACTTTTTAGTATATTGTTTTGTATCTTTGTCCTTCAAGCTTTAAATAAATCCGAAACATGAAAGAAGAACAGTTTGAGAGATGGAAAGTTAAAAGGGAATCTACCACCGTCTTGTTTGCTATACAATCCTGTTTACTGGGGTTAGAATACAGCGTCACCATTTTAACACTTTGGGTATACCTAATTCATCTTGTAAAAACCGATCAACCGAAGTTGTTCTACGGAGTGGTATCTGTGTCTTATCTTGTTGGTTCCATCCTCACTACCGCCTTTGTTGGTAGATTAACGGATCGTTTCAAATGCGTCCGGTTTTTATTTTTGTGTTGCAATATATTGACCGTTATTGGAAATTTGATTTATGCCCTTCCTTTTTCAGTGTGGTTCCTCGTAGCAGGGCGATTTATTGCTGGTAGTGGTGATGCTCTTCGATCAGTTATATCTGGAGAGTTAGCTAGATGTTATCCACCAGAACACCTCTCATCAAAACTGTCCATCATGGGCATGGCCTTTATGCTTGGCTTTATATTCGGACCTATTGTAAACATTCTGTTTATCAAAGTGAATTTCAAGATATCACACTTACACATAGCCTATGGAAACATACCTGGAATTTATATGTCAATCCTGTATGTGATTTTTATCGTGTTAACCTATCATTTTGTGCATGATTTGTCCAAGGAATATGATCTCAAAGCACAAATTTATCGTAATATGATACAACATGCAGATGACGACACTGTTTTTGAAATATCTTCCCACGAGAAGTTACTTGTGGATTCCAAACCTGATCGAGATGTGTACGAGGTTCTTCGAGCCATGCTAACAAACTTCGACTGTTGTTTTGTTTTATTTTTATCGTTTTTCACTAGATTTATTATAGTAACATGTGATATGTGGCTACCATTATTAGTAATTGATAGAATGAGATGGAGTGTATCCCGAATGAATCTCATTATATCGGGGACAGCCGTCTGGCTAACAATCTTCTTGGCTACGTTTACACCGAAATCAATTTCATCAGAAAAGATTTATAATTTGGCAATTGTTTCCACCTTCTTCCACGCAGGAGCCGTCGTTGTGTTCATGGTTCTATCCGAATACACTCATACATTCTGGTTAAGCGTCCTTATGTGGATTTTGTATGCGTTCTCCTTCGGCTTGATTGTGGTCAACATAGCTGTATTTACAATTATCACTTTAGCTAAAATGTTGGATTCTCGAATCCAATCATTTAGTGAAGGTATAAGACTCTCGTTTACAAATCTCGGTTCTGTGTTTGCTGCTTCGACAGCAGGATTGCTGTTTGATTATGTTTTTATCGTTGGGTGTATATATATTCTAATTGCTCTGCTCGCAGTGACTATTTTATTGCTACGAAGAAAAACTTTAAGATATCCTAGAATAGTTCTATATGGCTAAAAACTGTCAAATTTCATCGAGATCTATGTATTATAAAATCAGCTTCAATATAATCGTGTAACACAATTATGCATGTTTATTTTATACACCCACTCCTTATTTAACTCCTAAAAACATGAACTCACTCCTCTGCTCCGTCATATATTTTCAATTGCAAAATATGTCAGTAAATAAGAAATCCTACTTCAACACATGGAAATGATGGCTTCCAATCACACAGTCAAGTTCAAATATGTTCACTTTATATTCTACCACTACAGCTCTATAAGTATACCCTGGGAAGTCTCTATTCACAGCGACAGATTCGATCCAAAATTTTATAATCATTGGACAAGAAATTGGCAGAGATTTAAAGAAATTTGAATCAGGAGATTTGTAATAAACAAAACGTATCTTCAAGATATTCTAGTTTTCCCAACAGAGAGTTTTTCCTGCAAGAATAGACCTTTTCATAAATTACATCATTGCATCCATCGCCTCGTTTTCGCCCTGAATATTAATTACGCTTGGGTGGTTTGCAAAGAGAAACGATACCTCAGCGAAAAATGTTTAACAATGTTCTTTTATTCCGCTTAATTATGTAGTAATTAAGATTAGAAACGAGGCGATGGTTGTTACGATGTAATTTATGGAAATGGTTATTAGTGGCCTCAGTTATTGTAAGGAAGATATTATTTTCATTTTGTTATCATCACTATGGTCTAACAGTTCATTAAGTAAGTTTTGCAAATGTTGCACAGTTTTAACTGAAGAACTGATTGTGGAACAGCAAGGTTGTTGGTCACTCACATTCTCTTCAGTTGGAGCTTGATTCGGCAATTCTTGAGCACCAACTGTGTTTAAAGCAATTGGAGAATTATCAAATCTTGAATTAACAGGAACAGGTGGCAAATCATCTTCAGATGTTTTTTCATTTTTAGTTTTCACCATATTAACACACAATCTTTTGAAACGGCAATAAAGCTTCAATCGGTCACACAAATCTCTAGTGTTTTGAAAATCCCTGTGCTGGTGACTGGAACCGTCATGCTACTTCTATCTCATTTCATTCTCATAATCACAGGCTGCAATGGAAGAAATTTGAATTTGAAAGAGTTCTTTTAACTATAGTTTTATATTCACGGCTGAATCCTCAGAAATCACAGTAACATGTCCTGTTAACAGAACCATTGAATCTTCCATTGGATAATGAATCAACATATTTTATAATAACCGGTATGGAAGCCGATTGTCACATATTTTTGATATTCTTAGTATAGCAAAGGATTTTGTTGATATACTAAGTATATCATTTGATTAATTATTATCATTTAACTGTTGTAATAAATCAAGCTCTTATTCCTTTTCCCAAGTAAAAAGTTTGAAGTTATCCGAATAAAGTAGCTGAAGAGGCATGCTATAAAGGGAAAATGGTTCGAGAAAACGATTGTTCAAGGGAAGGTTTGAGTTAACGAGTGATTTCTAAAAAGAAGTATTATGGAAGGTTCACAGAAAATAGTTCGAAAGTTTGATTTCTCCAGTGTTTTACCAGAAGTCAACTACCTTATTATAGGAAATTAAGTCGCTATCCAATTAACGCGGTTTTTAAAAATCCGTGTTAATTTCATCTACCTTAATTTCCCTCAACCTTGATTTAATATGGGCAAATATCATAGTGGCGTTAAATTTATATGCGGACTTTTTAATATTTTTCAAATAAAAAACGTTTTAAAGCTAATATTCTTGTGTTGTTTGTGTTTTTTTCCAAAGATTCACCAATGCCTTAAATTCGCGTTAATTTCATACAATTTGAAATTTATTGTAACCGCGTTAATTTCATTCAAAAACTAATGGCAAAGTTCGTCAACCGCCTTTATTTCCTTCGCGTTAAATTCATGGTGGGTTAATTTCCTAGAATAAGGTAAATGTCAAAATAAGTAACAAAAATAGGTTGGAAAGATTTTACAATAAATTCTATAAAACATACATAGTTAAAAATAGTTTTCATTCGGATTATCAATGTGTCAATAGCGAGTTTATTATCCGACGACGAGAACGGCAACGTCGTTGTAAATTGCAATGAGCACATGCGTAAGGTGATTCCCCTCACATGTTTGAAGCTCTCGCAGCTCGGTCCGAACGTGAAAAGCAATGTTTCCACGTTTTCTGGAAACGATAGAAATTTGTTTAAAAAAGATGGCTGCAGAAACGACAGAGAATGCAAAACGGTAAGTTTTCATTTATTTAAATGCACTTAATGTTGAAACAATATCACAAAAATGTGAAGGATATGTTATTTGGACTTTTTAAACGCTGTGGCGAGGTCCAGTGGTATGGGAAAAAGCTCTGAACAGCTTTTTAGGTAGGAAGAAGCTTCTAGCTAAGACGTCAGATGTTGTTTTTTATGTTCAATCTGAAAGATTCATACACATTTTGATATATGGGAAAGTAGGTAGTAAACAGTTGGACAGAAAAAAAATACTAATTTTTTTATTTTTTTTATTTTGTAGACGACAAATGCTGTGGTCAGAGCAACATGATATTTACTTACTTCGAGAATTTTGCACTTACAGCCTTGGACTCAACGTTACGGAAGTATCGAGCGGGGGCAGTGTTGGGATGAAATTGCAGCTATTTTAAACTCCTTAGAAGAACCAATGTTCAAGGTAACACCTCCATCAGTTAGAGACCGTTACAGTCTTTTAGTTAAAAAGTACAAAAATAAGTGGAGTGATGAGGAAAAAGCATCTAGAATTTCACCAGAGCACAGTGAAATTGATGAAGCATTGCTGGATGTCATATAGAGATTTGATGAGGCTGACAAGGAAAGAAAAACGGAAACAGCTGAAAAAAAAATTGAAAAACGAAGAAGAACTTATTAAAGCATAAGAAATTAGAAAATTGTCACAGGAAACATTTGGCGAGTCTCGGAATCGTAAAGAAGCTGATGCAGAAGCACGAAGTAAACGAGTACGTAGATCGTTATTTGATGCGTTCACATTTTTGGCAGAAAAATCAGAGCGAGAATTTAAACTTCGACAGGAAGAATTAAAATTGAAACAGCAGCAGATTCAAACTAAACAACTCCATAATACAGAGCAGGCACAGCAGGCTCAATTTGCTATGCTTCAGCAGTAAAATGCATTGATGTTAGAAAAGAGTGACAATATGACTTTTGAAATATCTTTCTTGCTTACTATGGTTTATTTTTGTTGAAAATTTTGTTATCATGCAGATTTGATTTTAAAATTTGTGTATAGTTTCTGATATCTATGGAATGCATATGAATCTTGCTATTTTTCACTGAAATAAATGACTTTTCTATCTTGTTCTATATATATATATATATATATATTGTTCAATTTTGTTCTATATTTTTGAATTGCCACAATTTATTGCCTGCTCACAAGTTCATTTTACATGTTCTTTTTTATTACTCTTAAAGTTCCTTCTGATACAATATTCATTGTTTCTTAACAATTTCCTATAACATTTTCGAATAGGTTCCTGTACATGCTGTATATTTTTTTGTTCATATATCAGAGCAGTTATTTAAATATTTTATGATTTAGGCAATTTTCAGTCAGTATATTTAAGTAAATAAGTAAATTCCAAGATTATTGCTGGAATAACTGAAAAATGTCGGGGCTGTTTTTACAATATATGTTACTTATTATGTGTATGTCTGTTAAAGGTGCCTGTATGTACAGTCCATTCTAAGTAATATATGTTTTCATAAATTTCCGAAAGCCTTTACTGAAAATATTCGTCAATTGATACAGGTTGCAAGTCAAAATATTTTGAAGTGGTATTTCCATAAAAACAAGTACGAGTATTTTGCATTAATTCACAAACAAGAAACATTTTACTAACAGCACTTAGTTGAAGTTTGAGTCCATCTTTGAAGTCCAGAAATTTGAAATAGTTTATGACGTCACCAAAGATCCACTCGACAGAGATTCTTACTTCACTCATTGATTTATTCCATGCCTGCTGCAAAGGAGTCATGGCAGCACCTTTAAAAGGGCCCATCAGTTGTGGTCTGAGTGGATATGCTGGATCAACATATATGCATAAAATGTTCACGAAACAAACCTGAGTCACCAAGTATGCCACTGTCGTGTTTTCTTCCCTCTAAAGGGCCATTGAGATTGGCAGTTAGGCCATTTGGTGTGACAACAGATTAAAATTTAAGGGTATGAACTTTTTGTATCCATTGTACAGTATTTGTTGGTTTTCCCCAAGTCTACATATGGGTCTCACAGTTCCATCAACAAATATCCAACAGTTTTCTAGAGGAGCACCCTTATCATGCACTGGATCAGTAAAAACTTGAAGATCAGCTGGAGAAAGTCAATTTTGATTCATGGTACTCAATAAATGAACCCATCTCCCGTATATAAACTTCATGTTGTGATTGTTGATCAAGCATATTTCCGGTACAGGCCTGCCAAACCGACTGATCATATCCATGTATCTGCAGGGGTAAGCAAACCTCTTCAGAAATATGCAAAGTGCTTCAACAGCAGCTGCTTTAATTCCATTAGGAATTTCCAAAACTTCACACAGTAAATAAATATCATTTTTTTTCGAATCTAAACTCTGAAATACGTTCGTCATTTTCCAAGTTATCCAAAACAAACCTAGGGTAATTCCAATACGGCAAACTTAATTCATTTCTCCTACTTAAATCGTAGAGCAATATAAATTTTTCATCATTCAAGTCTCCAATATCATAAGCAACAAATAACAGCTCTTCATCCACCTTCATTTTTGATTTCGAAAGCGATTGAAACTGTGCAATGCGCGGGAATGTTTGTGCAAATTATGCGCCATGTTTAAAGTTTTCGAATTTCTTAACCTCATTGTTTTCGATGACGGGAACGAAAACCTCAATCAGAGAACCTCGTCGCCGTTGTCATTCTCGTCGTCGGATCCTAAACTCGCTAATATCTTTGTAAACAACACGATTCCGGAGATAATGCAGCCATTATGGATTCTATTGTGATAACGTGAATTTCAAAACATGCAAAGATTTGTCTTTATTGAGTCTTTTTATTGATTTTCGAAACCGTTTCTAACGATAATATGACAGACATCCAATTCTACCCTTATGGTGTCTGTTTCTTCTTCTCTTCAATGATATATATTTTATGGTTGGTTCTGTGTTACAGCAACCTTCTCTTGTGCGCTTGTGGTGAAGAAGCAGATAGATTGTAATCGTAATTTACACTGATGACATTAAAGTGACTATCTTTGAACACAATTAATACTTCGTTTGGCAACTAATGAATAATATGGTCTTCTCAAATTAATGAAACTTTTATCATTTTGTTGGCCAACAAATAATCAACACAAAACTTTCTCTTTCTGTCCTTCGACAATTTCATAGGAAATACTTGAACATATCCACAAATATGGTAGCTAAACATGATGATGAGCGTGTTTTAATGAAGTATTTATATCAACTGGATTCATTTCATGGAGACGAGCTTTAAAAAAGAACATTCCAATTTCTATCCATGTGGCCCTCTGGCGCTCTGCCATTTTTCTTCGATGTGAATACCTAGCCTCGATTCCAAAACTCCATATTGATCGCCTTTAGTACCTGGCCAGTACAACGTCCCCGTCTGCTTTCACACGAAATATGTGGATGATCAATTCAGTGCACTCAATTTACCAAATATTGCTGATAACATCTTCCCAACCCGGAGTTATCTTTGCTACTATAAATACGAGCTCCCAGATCGTTTATTCGCGTTACTATCTTGAATTTGCTTGAACCATCCCTGATCGGAAAGTTCTGGTAAGAAATCGGATTAATCGGAATTTAACTTTACCAAAAGATTTTGAGCCTCCTGTAAAAAATATTTTGGAACCACCCCTGCTATTGACACCTGTCCTATATATTAATACCCGATACTCTGTCTGTTTGTTTGTTTGTCTGTTTGTCTGTCACGCAAAATGGTGGATACGGTAGTACGGTGGCCTAATACGCTAAAACATTTTAAAAAAAATCAACCCTGGAAATGTTTCGAGGTAAGTTAGACCAAACAATAACAGAGAGCGCGCGAAGAGCGGAATTACTTTCAGGGGGTCGTATAGATATAAGATCCTGCAAATAGGAGTATGTAATCAAAAAGATAATGCAAGTTCATTTACAGAAATACATATATGTTTTCTATTTACAGTTGTTCATTTCATTTTATAATACATACAGCCATTTTGAACGTGAATTAGCGCTAGATGTTAAATTTATACGACCCCCGTTTTTATCGGTAACCAAAACAAAACAAAAAATGAAATTGATCTACTGACTTTCGTCGCTTCTTCACTTTTGACGAGATTCTTCGCATCAAACGAAATATCACGTAGAAAGAAAATAAAGTTGAGAAAAAGGAAAGTAGCTATACATTTTGTTTGTATACATTCTGCAGCCAAAAGTTGCTTTTCTGTTTTGTTGATATTAAAGTTAGCTACTAGCTAAATATAAAAAGGACTGTGCTGTGTACTCTGTTGTATCTTTTGTTATCATTATTGCATTGTTTATTTTATCTAATCACTGCACAGTTCCTTTACATTTTTCTCAACAACATTAATCATGAATTTTGACCATGACTATGCAATCCCTCAAAGATTTGTCTTTCCAAGATTAGAAAATGATGAAGACATTGCTGATGCAAGACAACATCATGATAGGCAACAACTCCCTAATGATGATGATGAGGCTGGACAACGCCGTAGAATAAGAAATGCTGAACGTCAAAGAGATACAGAGCTAATCAAACTGAAATGCATTGTCGTTTAAGAAGGGAGAGGGATGCTCAAAATCAAAGAGTGCGACGAGCTAATGAGCAACCAGAACAAGCTCATGCAAGACGTGTTGCTCAGGCTCAGCATCAACAATTATGTAGAGACAATGAGCAACCCGAAGAAGGTGATGCAAGACGTGAGGCTGATGTTCAACGTCACAAATTAAATCGAGAAAACGAGCAGCCCCAACAAGCTGCTGCTCGACTTGAAGCTCAAGCTCAAGCTCAGCGTCAACAATTACATAGAGGCAACGAGCAACCAGAAGAAGCAGCTACTCGACATGAATCTGATGTTCAATGACTTTTTAAACCAATTAAATCGAGACAATGAGCAGCCCGAACAAGCTGCTGCTCGATAGGAGGCTGGTGCACAACGTCACCAGAGAACATATGTCCGAAACAGACGGGTGAACTGGGCTCGGTTTTTAAATGTTGCTCGGATTAATGATAATAATAATTTACCTGACATTCATTCTTTAGGTGAATTCAACATTTTATGCGAACACTGTCGAGCAATAAAGTTCAACGGCGAAACTAATTTCAAATGTTGCACAAATGGAAAGGTAACGCTTCCAAATTTATTAGAGTATCCCCCTGAGTTACGAGATCTTTTAATAGACAACTCTGCTTTGGCAAAACATTTTCGTAAGTATATTAGAGTTTACAATAACGCATTTAGTTTCGCATCACTGTCTGCTAATCTTCGCCCACCACCGGGAAATGGGCCTCCATGTTTTAGGATTTGTGGACAACTGTTGCATAGGTATGGAGCACTACACGCTGACGAAAACCAAACACCTATGTTTAGCCAATTATATAGTATTGAAGCTGCTAATTCACTAGACATGCGTATGCAAAACCCTTCCAACACCAATTGCAACAGGGACTTACTTGAACAAATACAAACGGTTATGAATATAGTTTCACCTTATGCCGCAGCATATCGTAACTTGGCTCAGGTCGAAAGGAAAGAGCAAGAAAGAGCGTTATTAGAAAATAGACCACCCTCGGTAGTAGGTATGTATATGCGAGAGGGTGATGACAGAAGGAGCTACAACGCTCCACTTCACGAAGATGTTGCTGCAATTTTTGTAGGTAATGATGGCGCACCTCCAGCAGGTAGGAATATTGTAGTTTATCACAGAGATCAGTCGCTACGTAATATTCCTTACACCTCAAGAAATATTGATTCTATGATGTACCCTATGATCTTTTAAAAACAATTAAAAACTTTGAGAACTACTTCGAAATTTTGGAATCAAAAATAAACACACGAAACAATGGTCATATGATACGAGTTCCGAAGGTGAAATTAGAAGCTGCTCGGTCCTCTTTTTATTTTCAAGGAGCATTGACATTTAACAATTTACCAAGAGCGCTTCGAATTGAGAAAGATTTTTCAAAATTTAAGATTTTACTAAATAAACTTTAAATAGGGAAATCATATAAGCTTATGATCTTACGAGCTCGTGTGACTTCCTAAGTTTATAAGTTTATAACTTCTGTATATTTATAAATAAAACACTTAACTTATTTTGCATATAATTACATTTATCCTTTTATTTAACAGGACTTCTTTGAAAACAGTGTAAATATATTTATGTATTATACGACTGAATGAACCATCCTGTATAAACATTTGATAATAATAATAATAATAATAATAATAATAATAATAATAATAATAATAATAATAATAATAATAATAATAATAATAATAATAATAATCTTTCCTAGAGGAGATCCTGGATGGAGTCGAGACATTTGTCACGTGCCGGAGTTTGCAACTGAAAGACGTAATAATGTGACTTAGTTTCAATTTTATATTTATCGAATTGCTATTAAACGTGAATTTTCTGCTTTACATTTAGCTGGAACACTATTCCAACAGTTTGTCGTCGACAGCTACATCAAAGTGGAGGGAGCCACGCTTGAATTCATTCGGCTCAATCAAGACCAATTACGGGCTGAGAGCTACAGTGGCTTGATAGATTATTTAGAGCAAGCTGCTCAGGAACGAAACCTCCGTGCAGGCAATATTGTTGTTTCACCATCAACCTTTTCTGGTTCACCTAGAAATATGGATCAGTTGTACTTAGATGCTATGGCATTAGTTGCAAAAACGGTAAACCAGATTTGTTTTTAACTTTCACGTGTAATCCTAAATGGTCTGAAATTGTTGATAATCTGTTACTTGGTCCAACCACATCTGATAGGCCAGATCTGGTTGCACGTGTATTCACATTGAAGCTCTCAAAAAAGATATTATTAAAGATTTTGTTTTAGGCATTTCTGTAGCACAGGTGGACGTCATAGAGTTTCAGAAAAGGGGTTTGCCACATGTGCACATGTTGTTACATCTTGCCAATGAATTTAAGTTGCGCAATGCTGACGACATTGACTCATTGATATCTGCACAAATCCCAGATCGGAACCAAGAACCCGAACTTTACGAAATCATCAAATCCTGCATGGTCCATGGTCCATGTGGCCATTTGAATGAGTCCTCTCCGTGCATGCCAGATGGTAAATGCAGTAAAAAATTTCCAAAGAAATTTAATAATGGAACTATTTTAAGTGTAGATGGCTATCCTTTATATCACCGACCTGACAATGGAAGAACTGTTCGAATCCGAAATATGGATCTTGACAACAGATGGATCGTGCCATACAACCCTTTTCGGAGTAAAAAGTATAATGCACATATTAACCTCGAGGCCTGTGTTTCAATTAAAAGTGTTAAGTATTTGTACAAATACATTTATAAAGGACACGATACTGCTCGCATTGAAATTAATGAGCGTATTGATCATGACGAGATTAAAACCTTTTTAGATGCAAGGTATGTATCTGCTCCGGAAGCGGCTTGGCGTTTGTGTTCTTTTCCAATGCACAGCCAAAGTCATTCTATTTTTCGACTTCCTGTTCACCTTCCAAATGAACAGCAGATTTTTTTCAGGGAAGGACAGGAACAAGCAGCGCTTGAAAGAGGAGAACACCACACCACACAAGTAACTTTAACACCTAACTGAATGAACACCTAACTGAATGAATCTGTAATAGGGTTTGTTCATAGAAATATGAGATAACGCCTTCTATTTTCTCTGTCACGTCTTCTAATTGTATTTCTTTCGGCATGTTTTAGTACGTCCCAATCAATCGCAACATTACTACGTAAGTGACATTCGGAAAGGATTAGAATTTGGAAGTTACTTATCGGGTAACTTCGGCTTTAGTTTTTTTGAATCCCGAGTACCACTTCAAACAGTTATTCATTTCGATTTTCGTATATTTACGCCAGATCCAGAGGTGTTACTACGATACAAGGTTTTTCTGGAACGTAAAAGTGAAAAAATCGCATTCATATCTTGTGAAGAGGCTGGCATCACAATGAAACGATATTCCAAGCGTCTAGGACCTGGTTACTTTTATGCTTCGGAAGATCATGTAGCCAGGCTTGATGTTTTGGACCCTTTAACTAATATGAGTACACGGTTTGGATTTAAGATAATCAACTCTGATCAGAAGTTGATGCAGTTCTTAAATTTGCATATTAAGGCACTGGAATATCCTTTGGAGAATATGAATATAATCAATAAAGAGCCGGTAGAACTGAAAGTGGAGGGACTGCCTGAAGGTTATCTAATAGCTTTTGCACGGAGATCTGAAAGAACGTCATATAGACTTGGTACTCAAACTACTGCTCAAACATCACGTAAATATATATTTGTCGACCATGGTTTAATATGTGATTCCGTTCATGACGATATATATTTGAGCTGTGACGCTGTTAGTGATAGGGAATGGAAAATTGATGATATGTTGACTGGATTCAAAGAGACATTGTCTTTTAGTAACACCATTTTTATGGGATATTGAAAACTGGTACCACGCTTATATCTTTAATAATAATATTTTTATACTTTATAAAATTTTCTTCTTTGATCGAGTCCTTTTACATAGAAGGATAGTTTAAATAAACTCTATTAATAAATACTCCCCCTTTTTAAGGTTTGAAAAACATTCGCAGGAATAAATTGTGAGAATTAAAAGTCAATACGTTGTCAAAATGTTGCATCATCCTGGCTCAGTGTTGTCCATACGGACCTCGTTTTGACGCGTTACATATTTAGTTCTATATCTTCCTCATTAGCGAATTGCAGTGGGACAATTTTCGTTAATTTTCAACACAGAAACGAGGTCAACTGTGTCCGAAAGGTTTTCGCTAAAGTAGTAATAATATGTAAGCACTTATCCAATCCATACATTGCGGCATCAAATTTGATGAAAACGGGAGTTATTTCAATTTAAGAAACCGTGGCTTAGATTTCCAGGCACCCTGATCCGCAAATGTTCTCTCCAGGACCTATGAACTCTCACCAACAACAAACTCTAGAAGCTGGCTCTGTAAAAAGTTAAAAAAAGTCGGATATTTTGTGTGCATATGTTCGCATCAATCAGCTGAGCACTTTGTACATGTCGTATACGAATGTCTAACATGTAACGGACAACAAACAAGACCGAAAAAGGGTGAGACATTCGCAAAAATCATATACGTTTACATTTTACCAAGAAACAATACAAACAGGGAGATTTCTGAAGGAAACGGAAGTACGGGATGTATGCCTTAACCATGAAACGGAAGCCTTTCATTGTTTATCATAACGGGTGGGAGATATCATTGCATGAGGATTCCTTTCGTTTATTTTTCCTTTTGGCATATATGCGCTTAAATCAAACTTAGAAGACTACATTTCATCTTTAGAATAGATAAAAAAATTCGCTTCTGATTCTGGTTGTATCTAGTCTTGGCTTGTTACAGGATCTGATAACACTTTTGGCCAATCATTCGTAATTATCAACTCGTTTGTATGGTTCCCAATCTCTTTTTGATAGCACGGTCATATGAAAAAATCGACTAAAGTGTATAGACCATAGCGAGTTAGCGACGGTCTATATTTATAGGCTAGGTTATCCCGTGCTTTGATATTATTGAATAGCCTATTCGGCACAAAAAACAGACATGGTTATTTATTTTTGCTTTCTATGAAATGGTCCGATTTTGAGTCTGAATTTGCTGCTTCGATATCCCAAATATGCGGCACTTTCACTACTTCATTGCTTCGATCATCCCAGAAGTTTTATGTGGGTTTTGTACTGTTTTTGAGCTGTTTTAATGGAGTCACGAAAATTTTTCTTGTCTTCTTTAATCGTTCAAATTTTAGTGAGAGAATTAAAATGTAAACATTGTTTAAAAAACTTTCTTTTAATAGTTCGATACAATTTCGAATTGATATTTTCTACACGAATGATAACAAGTAATGCCAGGGGGCCAGTCACATATCGATTTGGTACACATTTCGTGTCATATTCTGACGTAAAAAATCGTTCCCGCCCACCCGGTGTCCTTCACGTCATAAGTTAAATTTCATTCAAAATCGATATATAAACAAGAAATTTGTTGGCATTTAGAGAAAAAGCCAAATCTCCACTTATATATATGCAAACCAGAGGGCGAAAATCCAGTGAAATGAGAAATTGCCCTTCCGTTTTGAGTGTATGACGGCCTAACTCCCAAATGGTCTATTGTATCCTCGTGCATCACACCTTGAATCAATCTTAAGCGGAAGACGTGTAAGGCTTTTAGCTACCTATCTTCCGTTTGAAACGAAGCTCTTGTTTGCTGTATTCTTGTTGTATTTTTACATATTGTTTTACAAAAACAACGATAGTTTGTAAATTAAAAAAAGAAGAAAATCCTAACACAACATATTTTTATGGTGGCTTAATCCAATTCGCGAATTCGGAAGCAAGAATAAAACACAAAAAAATCATACGTAAAATAATTTTTACAATTTTTACTTCCCCGGTATATATACGATTTAGCAGGTACGATTTCCTGCCATATTCCAATCAAACGCCGTTTACTTAAGTGGCACTCTTCCCTAAGTCGGTTCCAAGTTTCTATTCCCCTCCTTGGATTTTCTTACCATAGCGTACACCTGAACTCAAGCCGAAAAGCTTAGGTTAAGTCAGACCCTGTAAGTCTGACTTTCCACTAATTCTGAGAACTTTTTTGTGTCTCCTCAGTGAAATAAGTCCTCATATATCAGACTAGAAACTCGAGCTTCAAATATTTGAGTGTTAATTTCAATATCGCATAATTTTAAGTTCAAATGTTTTTAGTTACAAAATGTCATCCAAGGGAGTGAAACGAAAGCTCCAAGCTCGCACACTAAACAATAAACCCCTTTTACAGCTTTTCATCACGAAAAGCGTACTTCGGACTTTTAAAGAAATTTTGACTTAATACCACATATGTATGTTGGACTCCCGTTAACTCGGACCATACATAAAGTAAGTTAGTCCCTTAAAAAGAAAAAAAGATTAACATTTCGCAGGTACCTTACAAGATACAAAACATTAAAGGCACACCCATGGTATCACTTATTTTGAGTTCGAAGACTCGGGGCAAGCCACCGGTGTTACATGCTTTCCAATTATGCGGACCAGACATTTTTTATTATTATTATTTTGAACTTATAATAATTTATTATTCGCACCTTCATTAATTTACTGACCGTGGAAAGTTAGCTGGTCTGTATATTCTTCTGACAATTCTTCATCGTTTTCAAAGCAAAACAACATGGAGAGAATAAGAAGAATCACGATCAACTTTTTTTGGCAATATTTGATGCTCAGACACAGTTTAGTGCAACGAAGATAATAAAAACGTATTCTTTAATACTTCTAGTTATGTTATATTTAATTCTTCAAAACTTTTCTTGGTTCTATCTATCTTTTTTTGAGAAATCCTCATAGACACTCTAAAATTTTACCAGAAGTTTCTCTTGAAAACATATTTTTTCTGCTTAACGGTTAGACATAACAGCCTTTTTTTGCATAGTATAAACATTATTGTAATGTTTTAGAAGAAAATTTACACTAAATTTATGGTGAAAACAGCTTAGTATTTTCTGTTTGTATATTCTCCCGCTTAAATTTTAATTTCGTGGGACCCACGAAATTAAAAATAGACCCTGGGTAGTTCGGTATGCCTTTAATGTAATTTATGATGGTATGCACGGCTGTTTCAAATCCCGTACATCGAAAACTAAGCGTAGTATCAGGAGACTGGTGCGAGGTCACAAAAATGTACACAAATATGCTCATCAAAATTACCTAAGATTTAGCACCTCACAAAAATGGAACTGTTATGGGTTTATCCTGTTAATAATTAAAATTTAGTAGAGTTAGGACAGTACCTTATGTAGACAAATCATGCTCATTCTCATCCAACAAGTGGCTGATAGAGATACTTCAAAAAGAGGGTCAACAAAAATTGCTGCTGGCTGTCTAAGGTAGACACAAATCCCACAAAACTTCCCCACCCCAGATAACACTATACCGTGTCCCAGCAGCGGGTCAAGGGTATGTCGAAAATTGTGGAGGAACACAGTAAAATAAATTTTGTTTTCAATCTGTATCACCAATAGTGGGATTATTTGCACGTTTTTCTTTTATGCTTTAATAGCTAACATTAGCATCCACAAACTCGGCATACCTTCTAGATCTGCTGCGGTTGTGTATCAGCCTCTGCATCCAATGTTCACTATTCGAAAAGTTTGGAAACCTGTTGTGAATATTCGCAAATAAAGTTATGAAATAGATAACATTCTGAGTGAATGTCAACCAATGATTTCAAGCAACTTGAAGGAAAGCACTGTTGATAAACGATATGTTTCAGCATCACAGAAAAGCACTTAATAAGACCTGAATGCGATGTAAAAATACCCATTCCTTCGTGTGGAAAACAAGAAACTACTGTGTTAGGATGCACGAAAGAATATCGAAAATAACCGGAGGAATTTATTGAGCTTATGAAATGAAAAAACTAATCATAAATATTGATAGACCTCAAAGAAGCTGATCAATTTTCCGTTGCAGTAGAAACACTGAGAGTGGCGTGGGTTCTAGAATATTAAAATACTCTGCACTGTAAAATAGAACGTAATACAAACAAAAAAGTATTGGGAGGAAACCAAGAAAGGAAATAATCCAGATGACGCTGAATATCAACTTGGACTCCAATATCTCGAGATGAAGTCTTCGTTTATATTTTTCTCTTCTAAGAACTTAGGTCTTATTGGCTCTGTCCTTGTAATCGTTGATACTAAAACAGATGGCCCGGTCGCGTTCTCGTTCTGAATACTGTATCGCATTTGTCCGGTATCTGTAAAAGTGAAAAGTGATGATGGTTTTAAAGACGTTTGTTCCGCGCGAGGGTCATATTTAGTTGGCACGACTTTCGATTTTATATATCCTACAGCGGCTTTTATATTTCCTATGGGTGATTTAGGATCGTACACGGTTGATGCAACGGATTCATCCAGAGACAATTCCTCGTCATGTTCGTTGATGAACTCAGGCGAATGTTTACCTCTCTGAACTGTCGCTGTTGCTTTTGGCACTCCATTCTGTATAAAACATTGATTTTCTCGTTTACTATCCAAAAATATCATTGGGACTGCATTAATTTTAATTCCATTCTGGTTGGACGAGACAATCGGTTGACTATTAATGTCTGTCATGCAATTTGATTTCGAAGAATAGGTCATTCTGTTTAGCTTCAAAAACTCACTCCGAGAAAGATTCTCACCCAACGTGCCGTTTATTTTCACTTTAACATCAGCTATTTCCGAGTTCACCCTACGACGTTTAGATCCTCTGCGATTGCTAATGGGTCTTTTTCTGGCATTTGTAACGCACCGTGCCTAAAGTTACATATAAAATTAAAATTGACATTTCGATAAATAGTACAATACATTAAGAGCAGCGAGAAATATGAAGTGTCATTAAATTGAACTTGACGTAAAAAAGATTTAATAGTAGTGCCGGTGACACAAAAAACTAGGGAAGTTTTTTCTTTCAACCAAGCTGACACTTTTAAGCAAGTACTTGGTTCCTTAAAATCGCTTCTTAATTCATTATGTGTAAGAAATTAAACGATTAAGGAAGGTAAACTTCATCATTGGTGTAAAGTTTTAAGATTTTATACATCCACAGTTTTAGTATGGTAAGAAAGAGCTTCCGCTTACCGGATTCTTGTTACCTTTTTCGACTCGATCTTGCAAGCACATTGAATTTATAGGGTTCTCCGTTAAAAACAACATCTCCTTGTAGTTACAATCTGGATTACCAAGCTTTTCCAACAACTGTTTTTTAAGAAATTCACTCATATCAACGGAATACGCATTTGGCGCAATTGTGTTGTCATCGCCATGTTCGACCAGCGGGTAATTAGACTCTGATAATGCAAGTGCTTGATGACCAACCAGTGGAGGCCACCTCACCAAATAATTATTATTAAAACATTGCTGAGTGGAAGTTGCCAGATTTTGCGCCGGTACCATACCCTTGGTAACTTCTATCTGTTTACTATTAGTAGGATTTTCTACTGCTCCTGCAGACAAGTGCTCTGAAGGTAATACAAAGGATTCTGCAATCGGTGATACCTTGTGTGTAGAACTTTGTGAGATTCCATCAACTACCGATGTATCTGAAACAGAGCATGGAGACCCGGTATGTAAAGGTTTACTCATTACGCTAACATCGTTCATCCGTTCTACAGATACAGATTCGTTTAGTATTTTTGCCTTGTTTGGTGTGTTATTTTGATTGTTCTGAAAATTATCAAGGCTTGTAGTCATTGTGCCCGAGCAATAGTTTTTATTGTTCACGCAAAACTGTATATCACATTGTGTTCCTGTTTCTATAAGCAGCGGCGACATGTTTTTATCATATTGAGTAGCAGTCGACATCAACGACTTAACTGTTTCTTGTATGTGCTCATGAACATTCGCTTGAGACTGACAACACCTTCGGACTTGTGCTCCGCGGCTTCGTGTTTGTGGATACCATTGTAAACCAATTCCTTTCACTTCAGGGTTGTGTTGAAGAGCATAATCCTTAGATTCCTGTTCACTTTGACATTCAACATCACAAAATGAAATCTCTCCATCTAAACTACACGAACTTTCTCTCGTACCTTGCTGAGATGCTTCACTTTGGACAACGGCATCGACCATGATTGGTTGGGTTTGAATAGAACATTGCACAGCAGAGTCCTTGAAGTCTTGATATCTACCAATAATTGGTGGTTCCATCTTTAAGGTTTTATTAGGACTTTCCCTAACTTCACTGGTAGATTCAAAGTTTACAGAGGTTGTATTCACCAGACTACATTGAATAGTATGTGACGCCATTGAGCCGATGCAGTTACTATCAGGTACAATATGTTCAGACTCCTCTTTCCCTTCCGTTTGACATGCAAAATCATTTGTTTTCTAAAGAAAATGGAAACTAAGTTATTAGAAACAAAAAACTATAAAATCAAATATTCGATAAGGTCTAAAGCATGGAAGAGAAAGTATTTATTGAAGCATGAGTGGAAGTGAAATTGTTTAATACACAGCTCAACTGTAGTAATTTATAGTAATTTATTTTAATATTTCTATGGATAGTGATACATAGTAACATCAATGAGAACTCAGAAATATCAATGTAAAGCCGGTTTTCCACTAGAAGGAATATTCCGCTTGAAGTCTAGCAGCTTTTGTTTTTTAATAAATTCCAACATGAGTGTCCGAGGAAATGTCAGATCAAGTTCCACTTTTCCCCTGCAGAATATTCCGCAAGCCAATCAAATGGTTTAATTAGTGATCACATGGAGAAAACAATAGCCGTGCAAAGCATAAAACTTGGTGCAGTAATCACGAACAAAACTATAAGGTTACACTAACGGAAGGTTACGATCACATTTTCAGAATGAAATTCAAATTACAATATTACTTTACAAACAACCCTGCAGAGTGTTATAAAAGGTTATTATATTTTAACAAATGCATCTAGTTTTACCTCGAGTTCAACTGAAACATCAGATTGTCTTATACGATGTTTCCAGAATTCATCTAGTGCATCTTGGCAGCTGATTAAATGTAATTCCGGTTCCCAAGTGTCCTTCCAAACAATGCGGAAATATCTTGTTCCATCCTAAGAACACATAATAAAAAATGCATATTTTTCTATTAAAGACATGACACGTTATTACACAATATTGATAGTCTCCACCCACCTAAAGGAATTTAACTCGCAACATAATACCAAAAATGGAGCTGATTTTAAAAAATGACCAAGAATCATGTCCTTCTTAAATAACAAGTGTCAAGTCAGTTAACCAAAGACCCCTAATAAGGACTTACTTGATCAGTAAAAACATCAATGACTTTCTTGATAGCTGCAACAGTTCCATACATTTCTAATTAAAAAAAACAGTAAAACATGTCACACATTCACAAAATACATTTCAAGATAACTTGATTACTCGATCGATCATCATCAAGCACTTACGTAGAGCTCACATGCAGACATATGTGCATTACAGCATACTTATGTTATTCATATTATTCATTTTTATTCTTATTTTAAAAATCTGTATAAGAAATAAATTTATATTTTCCTTCAAAGACATCTTACCAAAACAAAAGCTGAAACAATCTTTAATGTGAGCCAATAGCAACAATGCTTTGTGGCATGTCGCCATGTCACAATGACTTGCTTTTTAGTGTCAGGCTTGGAATACTTCATCGAAGACAACTCTTTTGAAACAATATTTAATGTTACAATAAATGAATTACACTGTTGATACAAACCTTTTGCATTTCCATAAAAACTTGCAAAAACCTAAAAAAAATTTACAATTTTTTATGAATTATTTTGAACTTGTTATTTATCCTTATTTACCCTTTTTTTTTTTTAATTAATGCAAATTTTGTGGGACAATTTCCCATGACAGGAGTGAACTGCAATTAAGGTTACTGTAAAAGGAAAAACGGTATTTTTCTATCACTCAATAATTAAGTCTGTGAGAGAAATATTTGAAATTATATATTTTTGGAAAGGTCAGGTGTGTTATTTACCCGTACTCTTGAAATATTGTTTTATTTTGAAAAGGTGCAAAATGGAATATTTAGAAACAATGTTCATTATATTGAGTTTTGAAGACGAGCTCTTTGCAAAAATGTTGTCTTTATCCTCTTTTTTCCACTAATAGAGGCTTTTTTCAAGATTAAGAAATTGTTGCATGTCAAAATTTATAGGAAGATGCATATATACCATGTGCAAAAACCAGAAATTTAGATTTTTTCTATTTTTCCTTTAAAGTAACTTAAAGCCTTTATTGGGATAAGTAAGAAATATGCTTAGATATTTCTAAACAGCAGTACATCCCCCAAAAAAACTATTTACACTTGTGACGGCATTAGTTTTTGCATAAAAAAACACGAAGTCATTTAAATCTATTTAATTGCATTCAAGGCAATCTGCTCAAACTACTGTAACACT
The DNA here is from genome assembly GCA_039566895.2 of Turritopsis rubra. Taxonomy (NCBI): domain Eukaryota; kingdom Metazoa; phylum Cnidaria; class Hydrozoa; order Anthoathecata; family Oceaniidae; genus Turritopsis; species Turritopsis rubra. The sequence goes on from CM077623.1 coordinate 6,172,540, forward strand.
TGAAACAAAATTTGCTGTTTTTTTTTAAAATATTTGTTCATAACTTTTTATCTAAGAAAGTAATTGTAATCAAATTTACATAATTTGTTAACACCAGTTTCATTTTTATCAAATTAAGGAGTGTTGGTTAAATATAATAACTGTCAATTTAAGAATGGGAATAGGTTGTAAAAATTATATTATCTAAAGTCATTAAACGTGATAACTAAATGGTATTAGAAATCAACAAGAGCATTAAAACCGGTTGCACAGACCCGCTTGTGAGTATACTACAAAAGATATAAAAGTTATATTTTTATTATGAAGTTGTACTGGATTTTTGCAATAGCCAAATGAGGCAAGTAGGCCTGGTCTTCACTGTAGATCATAAATTTGCCTATCGATCATATCACGAAAAAGGTGCATAGTGTAGACGGATCTTCAGGTCTCATAGAACATAGGACGGTTTTAAATATCAAACAATATCGTAAGCATGCAAGAGGAAATTGAATTTACGGCTAGTTTTACACATTTCCTGAGAAATTGAATATATGAAATTGCGTAAAGTTCCCACTTTGTTTATTTTGTTTATTTTTTAAGTAGCCCAGTTTTCTCTCTCCATACAAACTTGTAATTCACAGGTTGAAAAGATATAATTTTATAAAAGATTGAACCAACTGGCATTGTTTTTTCCATGTACCGTTATTACCCTCTTCCCTAACCAGTCTTGTTTGTCCTTCATTAATTTGTTCATCACTGGCAGTGCCATAAGGATGCCCATTTCTCTTTTTAGAGTATGTTCTCGGCATTTCAGCGTCACAAAAGAACTTATTTCCACACTTCCTTTGATGCACTTTTTCCATGTGTGTGCCATGATGGTGTATTTATACCAATGTGAAATTGGAACTTTATTTGTGGAGGGATACCCTTTAGCTTCATTCAATCCTCTTTCGTTCATTACAAAAGCATTTCTATTTTAAGTCACGTCTATTGGAAATTCTTTTATAGGTATGGTGTGTCAATAGCCTTAAACAGGGGATAATACTGAACAAAATACTATAGGGCTTTTGTTTAGAATTAGTCGGTAGTTATAGCACTCTATCGTCTATCGTGGCAAGTTATTGACGCATTCTGATAATTAAAATTATGATAATTAACCTAAATGACTTTACTACCTTCTACACTCCATTGATTGGTTGAATGTTATCACACACCAAAGATATGATTTTGTCATAATTAGCACTCATATTTATGTGTTAATCGAAAAGACAGAATAGATCGAGTGAAAAAAATGAAACATTTTAATTACATATATTTCTTTCAATTTGAAATATTTTTGAATAAAATCTGGAATTACTTCCGTTGGACTTTCTATTTTACAAAGGTAAAAATATTGGCGCTATTGCACTTTCGTACCCCCTAATATTATTGATGATTATGATACAAAATTTCATGCTGATTAATAATCACATAAGAACTTGGGTCTCAAAATCAACAGAACAGAAGTTATTGGCCTTTAAAGATCTCTAAAATGTACGATCAACATCACCACTCGCACCCACCATGTTGGAAGATAACTCGCAATGCGAAGAACTGGTTCTCATTAACCAGTTTATTACTGAGACAACTTTTTGTCTCTTTGTCCTCATATCAAAAGGAGAAAAAGGCCTGGGTATGAGGTTGATGCTGCAAGAGAGACAGCTTATTAAACATATTTTTTTTATAAAGAAACCAGTGAAAGGCTCTAGTACTGGCAGTTTCTTAATTTTTTGGCAATTTTAGTACTGAAAGTTTCTTATTTGTTTTCTTAAACTCAGATTACATTCAGATAACCTAAAAGCTGTTCTGACATGTATTTACTATTATTCTATTGGATAGAAACAAGGATCGGGAAACATGCGATTATACAGTTTGAAAACGTAATGTCTTTTCATATATAACTTTGTTGAAATTACATAACTATCAAGTGAAAATAACTTTATGTTGAATCTTCTTTTTAAAATTGTATTTAAAAAGGGTTGTTTGTTTGCGCTTACCATCTTCACAAAGTTAAGAAAAGAACGTCCATTCTATGTGTCACGTCTAAAAGTTAAAACAAACTCAACATTCCATTGAAATTGACAATCGAACATTATATCGTATGAAATTGACATGGTCTTGTCTCTGTACGTTATTCCATCACACAAGCATATGTACAAAAAGTTCATGAAAAGATATTTCATGGAAAATTACTTTTATTAGTTTCTTAATTTTCTTAATTTTCTTAAGCCTAAAAAATCCAGTACTGAAAATTTCTTAATTTTTGAAATCTCCAGCCTCTAGTTTCTTATAAACGGGTTTCTTTAAAAAAAATACATGTAATAAGGGGAGGAGAAAGACAATGAATAGAATGGGAAAATAATAAGTCTTCCAAAACATGTTTTTTTAATGTTTGTGGCTTTAAAAAAAGCCGTTATTGATCAATCACGTGTCTTCATCACACGGGGTACAGCTGAGCTTCTTGAGACCAAAAGTGAAAGTAGGAATGATCTTTAAACCGTTGGTCCCGCATGAATTCAGCCAGGTAATCGGAAATCATGTTGTTGGGCCAAACATAGATTTAAATGTTGCTTTAGCAGGTTGCCACATTGCCTCCACATGGTTCGTCGTCACTCCAGTGTTAGGATCAACGAAGTTATACTGATTTATTTTATTTATTTAATCTTTATTTAAAGTTGGAAAGACATATACATAGCTTGTGTGACAAACTAATTAAATCCAAGTACATAATTCGTAAAAATATAAAATACCAAAATGTAAAATAAAAAAGAAATGCTAAAATAGAATGAATAAGAATTGCACGCGATCTGGGCTTGAGAATTAAATTAAAGGAAAATCTACGCACTAATTCATATCCAATTTAGATAGAGCAACTGTGACACTGGCAGTAGCAATTGTTGAGTGTTTGGATTCGAGACTTGAATAGACTTAATTTTGGGCAATGCTTTAGATCAGCTGGGAAGGTTATTCCAGAGAAGCACTGCTCTAAAGACGAAAGAGTTTTTGGTGCACTCTGAGCGCTTAGGTAGCTGCAAGAAAGTTCCATGACGCATGTTATAAACAACAGACTTTAAAACAAAAAAATCCCACATAAAACTTGGATTTAATCGGAAAATCGACTTATACACTTCAGTGGCAAGCAACCTCAAATTTGATTTGTGTATTGACACAGCGTTATATGTCTCCAGGACCTTCTCCTTGGGTATGACAAAATCTAGATTTACTGTTCTCAAAGCTTGGATGTGCGTGGATTCAATTTTTGCCGAATCCCTTTTTTAGCAGAACATCCAAAGAGGACAGTATCTAAAGCAGGATAGAACATATGCATTGCATAGCATTGTTGCCTTTGGCAAATTTAAGTAAGAGCGAATTCGCAATAAGGCATTTATTTTACAATTCGCTTTTGTGCATACATCTAATATGTGAGGTGAAACGGTGGTTAACAACACGATGTTGAAAGCCTTGCGCAGCGATGCCATTGTAAGCTGCCTACATGTCTCTCCATATTTCCATAGCTGGTCTAATCCATTGTACAATAATAGGCATCAATATAGCGGCATTCCGACGTGGAACCGGGACCAAAAAGCCCACCTTGGTTTGAGGGTCATATCCACCAAAAATCCACTGCTCTGGCATGATCCTCCCGCGATTATATGTTCTTCGTGAAAATAATGACTGGTTGATTTCTACAACATGACCGGGACCACCTATTTGCACAGGATTATTCAGGAAATAAGTAACAGCTATATCCCTGCAAAACTGATTCCAGTCAACTACACTATTTTTGCTCCCAATTTGAAGCTCTTGCTGAACATCTGCCACGGACATTTCTCTTGATTTTCCAGCACTCCGACACCACCAGTACGTTAAACCAAGAATTTGCCAAAGCTGCAAATGGGACTTTTCAAAAAAGCTCCCATGCCTTATACTTATTCTTTTCTTGCATGCCTTAACTGGACAACGCCAAGTAACCCCATCAACAGCACGATCTAAATTTCGCTCTCTGAACTGACGATTACATGTAGGACATCTGAATAGTGAGCAATCCATACTGTCGACACCACTTAATACACACCTGACGATCGTTCATCAAACGGGAACAAATTCATAACAAAGATATACCATCAAACACAATTTGATCAGGAATGCGTGCAGTAGCCATAGTGAATGAAAGTAAAAATGAATGAAATGAAAAATTACCAAATGAAACATCATTTCTTTTTCTTCCAAAATAGAAACACGCGTAAGAAATGAAAAGGTCTATAGAAAGCAATTTGAATAGAAATTGACGCACCTTAGTAATGCGCAGACTAGAAATGTATTCTGCCTCTAAAGAAAAACTCGACACAGAGCTCCGTAGCAGACCATAAATATTAAGAGTACATGAAAAATTACCGAAAAACATTTCTTTTATATATATATATAATTTTCAGTTTCATAATGGACAGGACTCGTGTTGATAACAGTTTTTATATGAACTGAAATGATTATCTTCAAAGATTAAAAATGATACAAATAAATTAAGCACCAGTGACCCGTAAAGTATCTACGCTGAAGAGAAGGATTGAAAAGATCCAGATGCAATAAACAGTATTGAGAAACCAAGTCTTCAGACACAGCGGAGATGAGCTGCGAAGTGATCGAGTGGTAGCAATTTATCTTTTAACATGTTGGGCGCCAGTGGTGATGTTGATCGTACATTTTAGAGATCTTTAAGGCCAATAACTTCTGTTCTGTTGATTTTGAGACCCAAGTTCTTATGTGATTATTAATCAGCATGGAATTCTGTATCAGAATCATCAATAATATTAGGGAGGTATGAAAGTGCAATAGCATCCGCTTAATAATCATCAAACTTAATCTGAAAAACACCCAGAATTTCATTCATTATTCCATGAGAAATTGCATTTTTCAATGCTGTTTCAAGTCACCCTGGGCCCAGGGTGACTTGACCCAGTTATGATTTTTTAAAAATCAGGAAAATTCGAAATTTTTCGATTTTTTTCTGATAAACGTCAATGTTCATGAAATAACATTACAGTGTCGAAACAGCCGTGTGGGTGTTTCAAGTCACACCCCGTCCGTGTTACGGTACCTATGATTGATTAAAAACGCTTGTGGCCCTTTCTTGATATGCCAGGATGGGTGTTGTATCTAATACATGAAATATTAATCATCAAGTCGAATTTCTGTAAGGATGTGCATGTATGCTCATGATATTTTAATTCTCCTCTTATTCTTAATACACTAAACAAAATTTTCCGATTATTTTGCTCTTTGAGCCTGAGGGGGAGGAGACAATTTAATAAGTACGGCATTTCCACCGATAATACACGTGTATAATTGGAGGAAATGCCATACTAATTAAAATTATTAAATTAAATTAAATTTAAATTAAGTTAATATTTAAAAAAACAAAAAACACAAGCAATGTGGTCCGGACCTTATTTTATTTATAGTGGGACCTTATTTTATACTACACCACATACCCTGCCTGGATCCGCCGCTAAAACCAAACAAACCTTTCACACCAACAATGTACTTGATTTGATTTGTTAACAACGTTGACTACAGCGATATGTTTGATAAATGTTGTTCAACAGAAATCCATTTCAGAAATCGTTTTCAAAACGATTCTTGCTTTCGCGCGTGTTTTTCTGCTGGTTTGTTTTTGTCTTAGGTTACCATATTGATTTCATGTAGAAATTTCATGTTATATCTCGTGATAAAAGATCTGACGATCAAATAATGACCTAATGACCTATTCCGATGGAATCGGGGTAAAAACGTGTTAAATACAGATTAGATTTCTGCGTAGTGTTTTTAAGCTGGAATTAGTTACCTTCTACAATTTTTTGAAATTCTGCCGCACATGGATGGTCATTTTATGTAATATCGAATTAAATGCATACAACTACGGGCCATAAAATCACACAAGCAAAGAATTGTGTATTGTGTCCATCGCATCAGGGGATTTCCAATTTTGTCTTTTTAATGTGCTTTAAGTCACAATCGATTTTCTCACGGTTAGCGTAAAATTGAAGTCAAGAATTGATTTTACACCTGGAAATACACCTTGAAAGATGATTTCTTGCTAATATTTTATATTCACCACCACAACAGTTTATTCAAACAGTTTTCACCAAAATGTTTCTACATTTTCTTTGCTTTTGCTTTCTTTTTTTATAAATTACAGCAACAACTATTGTCGCAGTAGCAGCCGTCTTCTTGTTCAGAACTCATTTTTAAACACATGATTTTAATTGTTGGGTTCCCAGTGAGAAACATAACGCAGATGAACAGTGAACAGTCACAGTTGCATAAACATTTATTGACTACAACAAAATTTGGGGAAATTTGGGTTGTTGAGCAAACAACATGAGAAGTATCCCTAACCAAGCTGGTATATTCCCTATGTAATCCAGCATGAATGATGCAAAAGTACAGCTTGAAGTACCACCATGTGTTGTCCACTATCAGGCACAGCTTGAAGTGCCAATAAACAACATTAAGGTACAGCTAATAATAAACACAGCTAATAAACACAATACATTGTAAGGGAACACAATTAACCTAAGCTAAAAACCTGATGTTTTAGATTTGATTTCTCCTAGTTGTACAACTTTAGTTGAAAGAGTAAACAACTGAGGTTTGACAAAATAAACTGAACTTGGATTGTCTAAAGTAGACTTTAAGCATCTCTTAGATGAGAGCTTTTGCTGTCAATGAGTAAACTTTTGTTTTAGTACTTTTATGCAAACAGTTATTTGTTTTAATTGATATTTCACAGATAAGGTTAAAATGTTTCTGCCTCTTTGTCTCTGTAAAGTATAACATCATTGATTTGATTTGTTATTGTTCTTCTTTGGGTATGTATACAGACTGTATAAATATCCAATGATTTCTTTTAATCTACTTTATTGGGGAAGTCTTGCACCTAGGAAAAAACATGGAAATACCTGGAATTTGTTCAACCCAAAATAGTGGCCAGTCGGATTGAGAATGATGATGATGATTTTTGTGATTCTTTAAAGCAAGAAATTGTTGCAGCATCTTAATTTTGCATGGTTTTTCTTTAAGTTTTGAAGTTTGCTACATTTTAATTTAAAGGTTAAACTGAAATTTGATGAATTTCAACATTCTGAGTAACAGTAAAATAGTGTTAAGTTGATTTTTTGTTTTCTTTTTCCTGCAGACAAATTATATAGGGTTTGCAAACATAGCTCAGTGCAATTGAGGATATGACTGTCTTAACAGATGGACAACTGCAGCGTTTAAAGCAGCACCAATATTCATCAGAGGGAAGATCAATAACAGAATTCATTTTCCAACCTTTTTGGAATTGGGTGGTGACATTGATGCCATTATGGCTTGCACCAAACCTTATTACAATTCTTGGTTTGATTGTTAATGTATCAACTGCTTCATGGGTGTTACTATATTCCCCTCAAATTGTTGGAGATAAGGTAAAAATTCAGTTTCTATTTGATATTAGTGCAATATTCATTGTGTTTGAAATTTGTTTATGGTTTAGGTTGATGGACAGTGTTTGCATTTTCCAAGGAGGCCATTATTATAAAAACATTATACAAAAACACAATGTCTGTGATAATGCTATATTTTCATGTGAAAGTGCAAGGGAACATTTTATTCACAAAATGGAAAAAGAAGTACCAAGGGAACGTCGCACGTCAGTTTTCATTCGTGTTTTCATTTATTCTAAGCTAACGATAGCATTGTGCAACAATAATAAGGATTTACACATGCCTGTTTATGTTCACATTAAAGGAATCCCAAGGTCTGCTGAAGTATTTAAGTAATATTGTTAAAAAATGAAGTTACAACTCTTTTTTTAGTTTTTTGAAATGTTTCCTAGATCTCAAGATAATCACGTTACAGATGTTTTTTCTCCATGCTCTCAAACTTTTTTAAAAACCTTATTCGTATCTTTTAATCTCTAGCGCCCAGACTTTTCTCATGAAATTTTATGACGTATCATTTGAGTAGCATTGAAATGTGTCTTTTACACTAAAAACAACACTTGCTCTCACTGAGAAAATATCACAATAAAAGTGAGAGCTAATAGCCACCAGTTTTAACGTAAAATCCCTGAGTTTCGTTACGTGATAAAAATAAAAGATAATAATAAAAAAAATGAAATAAAAGAGCTCTAGAAAGTAAATAAATATTCCGTCTAATTAATTGAACATCAGTTGTGAAGAAAGCATAATCGAAAATATGCCTCACTGCGCTGCTCATAACTGTACTAATCAATCAAGTAATAATAGTAACATATCTTTTCATGCTCTTCCTACGTCTGAAAATCTTAAGAAAATATGGCTTCCAAAAAATATGTTGCGACAAAGGAAATTTACTGAAGGAAAAGAATATATTTCTTTGCTCAAACCATTTCGAAGAACGCTGTTTCGATAAAAGTCACAACATGCGGATGAAATATGCTCAGCTAACAAAGCAACGAATTAGCAGAAAGTTAATTAAGGGGGCTGTGCCCACAATATTTGCATATCAGAACAGTGGTGAATCCGAGAAGATGTCGGTTGATCAATCGCAGAAAGCGCAATAATCCGAAGTAAGTAATTGTTATTATTCTCACTGTGAGGATAGTGATAAGTGCTCCCTCCTCCCTGCATAAATGTTTGCTTGTGGTATCTTTATATCCACTCTATTGTTGTTTCTATCTCTTTTTTAGGTTGTAAAAACATTGATGCGAACTAATGATGTACCCGATGACGTGCATATTGTTAAAGCAGGGAACTGCTCCATAGAAACGAGTACGGAATTCCACAAAACCGTAACTGTTGACGCGGAAACCCAAACAGATGATTTGAGGATTTTGAATAAACATACATCTACATCAACTTACATGTTCAAAAGCACTACAAAATCAGTCACTACACAAACAAAAGAACTTCCAAAGCAAAGATGCAAAAATTCAAAAAGGTCGGTGTTCAGAGCAAAAGTTGCATTATATGGCAATGGTAGTTTGAGTGAAACTGGAGATGTAGACCAAGAGGAATCAGATGTAGAAGATGAAGACGCCGATTGCTCAAGTGACGATGTTGTTTCTTCTACCAAGAATATCATTGATGGCCTTGACTTCGATGTATGTAGATCTGATGACAGGTCACTCTATGGTAGTTTGTTGGAGACATTTGTTAATAAAAATCTACATCATATAAATATTGAATCAAATTTTTTAAATAATAATCACGTAAATAATTGTAAATTATGAATCTGACAGCAGTTTCGGTGATAGAGATGAAGGCAGTGGCGACAATAATTACGTACTATCTGACCATAGTGAATCCAGTGATGAATTTGAGAAAGTCGTTACAGAGAAAGAACAGCTGCGAACTGAAAGGATATTTTATTGTTTATGAAAAGCAATTATATGAGTTGCTAGCATACTGTCCGAAATGCGGTGCTCGAGTCGATCGCACGCTGATCAAAGAGGTACCACTTACTGGTTCACAGCTTCACCTGAAATTCAGTTGTTTTAACGATTGTCAAGTGGATTAGAGAAGTCAACCCACTGTAGGCGACTTAAAAGGCTTAGGGAATTTGTTTGTATCGTCCTCGATTGCTTTCACTAGAATCCCATTCACCAAAATGGATCGCTTCGCAAAACTCATCAATTAAAAGTTCATTTCTGATAGTGTCTATTATCAACTCAAACGTGACTTTATCGTTCCTGTTGTTAAACATAGATGGCAAAAAGAAAGAAAGGACATGTTTAAAGTATTGCAATCGCATGATGTAGTTGTTCTAGTTGGTAATGGCTGTTGCGATAGTCCTGGACATTCCGCTAAGTATTGCACATATACATTCATTGATCTCTTGGAGTGGGTGTAAGTACTTCAAGCAGTGCAAGGAACAACACAAGAGCAGAGAACAAAGGAGTGGTTAGAAGAAGGCTCTGACACACATCAGTATTTGGTATCGTTGGTCAAAGATAAAAATTTGAAAAACAATTTCAAATATCTTACTGATGTTATACACACAACTAATGTTGAAGTGTTTAACAATCTGCTGTTGAAATATATATTCCTAAGCAGTACCACTTCGAGTACGACCATATGGTTATGGGTGCTTATTTGGCTGCTCTGGATAATAATTTTAACACGTGGCGAAGACAAGAGACAGATTCCGAGGGAAACAGCGCTTCAAAATTGCTTGGCGAAAGCCAAAAAAAGATTTCAGTGCTCATTGCAAGTCTATCAAAAAAAAACTATGATTATTTGAAAATCATGCTCACAAGTGTGCATGAAAAAGCATCGCAACCAAATCGAGCTACTTCAAGAAAGCGACTAATGGCTCCATGTGAATGTGAAAATCAACAAACAATCATTGAAAAGGTGGAGAAACTGTCACAGTTTAAGCGAATATAATATTGTAAATTTTTTCAAGATATTTCTATATTCGTTTTTATTAAGTTTCTAAATTATCGTATTCTGCTTGTACATCCTACTGAATAATGATGAGTTGGTACTTCTTTCCTCTTTAATTAAGTTGAGAAATGAGGCAAAGGCTGCTTACACAATTTACAGAAAAATCTATTTAGTTGAAAACTGAAATAATAAAGATTAATGATATGAAAGATTTTAGAAAAATTGTAAATGCTGGCAAAAGACCTTTTCATTAGTTACCTCATCAAGAAGTAATATAATAGTGTATTGTGAATAACGTATCACGATATAATAGTTACGTTAAAAACTCTTCTACATCCATGTGTTAATATTTTTCCTCAAATCCTCCTAAATATTCCCATGCCTCAGTAATCTCAGTGTCAATGGCACCTGCTCCTTCATCATCATCTACAAATTGCCCATAGTTGCCATCAGCTTCAGGGAATGTTTCTTGTATTTTAACAATGGCACATGAAGGAATAATACGCCTGATGTGGCTCATATTGGTATGGTGTCACAGACATTTCCTTCTTTTTTCTGAGCCGTTACTCAAATGATACGTCACAACTACGAACGTAGCTAAAGGGACTGATGCATAGAGTTGAAAATACAATTCAAGGTGAAAATAATGGTGGACGAAGAGATCTTAAAAAAATATGTTTTGAATCAAGCGATACTCAACTTCAGATGAATTACAAGAACAAAAATCTTAACTAACGTTATTTTTGCCTTGTTTATAATAGTATTAATTTATATTTTGACCTCAAGATCCCTTTAATGACTAACTAATGATTGTAATGCTCATCATATGCACAATGGTTATCTTGTAATTGTTATTTTAAACTCAGGGTGAACCAAGCTTACAACTCTGGTCGTATTATCATTATTATCAAAATAAATAAATAAGGAACTTCAGCCTTGAACATTAATTTGATCTACCTAAAACAAAGACTTTTATAATATTATGATGAGGTTCAGGTTTTTGTGGTTTAAAGCAAGATAACAATTCAGGTTTCAGTGAAGCATTAGTACCTATTGATGTTTGTTTTTGTGAATTTTTTCTCATGTTTGAATTTTGTTGTATTTAGGTACCAAGTTATGTGTTCTTCTGTTGTGCTGTTGGTTTATTTATCTACCAAACACTGGATGCCATAGATGGAAAGCAAGCACGTCGAACAGGCTCATCTTCACCAATGGGAGAACTGTTCGATCATGGTTGTGATGCTGTGTCAACTATTTTAGTGACAGTGTCGATTGCATGTGCCATGTCACTTGGGTCATATCCAAATTTTCTCTTCTTTTTCTTTATCAACAACGTGTCCATCTTCTACTTAGCCCATTGGCAAACTTATTGTACTGGGAAACTAAGCTTTGGAGCGTAAGTACTTCCCAAAACAGACCTTGTGTTTCAGCAATTGTTTTGAATCTTTTTCCTGCTAATATTTAATTTGTTTTGATATAGTTTAGATGTAACCGAGGCCCAAATTGAAGCATGTATAGGTTATATCATTGCTGGTGCCATGGGAGCAAGTGTATTTCGAAAGAAGGTATTATTCATGAGTACACTGATGCAATTAATTATTCTAAGGTTTAAAACTGAAAGTTGAAAATCAGAACCTGTTTTTTTATATATATTTCTTTTATTTCTCATTACACAGGTGGAATTTTTACCATTCAATCTTTCAATTGCGAAATTAATGGTATGTCTCATTGCATTGGGGACAATTTGGTACTGCACACAAGCTTTCAAAAAGATTTTTAAGCGTGGTTGTGGAAAGAATGGTACAACGGTGGCTGTAAGTTAACAGTATTTTATTAAAAACTTAAGAAGTTATTATAGTATTCTTAATACAAGGTCAGGTCTTGGTAATTGAAGGGGTCAGTTTTAAAAACTTAATAATTGCTGGTGGTGGCTGTGGCGAGGGCCATCTACGCAGGACCCTCATTGAAAACAGTACTTCGAAAAACAAAGTAAGGAACACAAATAAGTAAGGACATCAATTTTTCCAGATTTTCCTGTAGTACTATCAGCTACAGCCTTTGGTGTACGAGTGTAGTCATATGTCGTATGTTGTCATAATATGATGAACACTTACCTTAAACATTTTTTTCATTAGCATACAAGTGTGTTATCTCCTGTTGTACCCATTGGCATTGTTGTGGCAAGTGCGTTTTATGTTTATAAACACAGTGCAGATAATATTTTCGTCGAATCTCCAGGGGTTTTTATGATGATGTTTGGAACATGTACTGCAAAGCTCACGTGCAATCTTGTGGTAAGAGTTTTGTTGTGAAATGCTGTTCCGACATTTTGTTTTTCATTTATTTGCTGTTCAAACATAATAGAAAATAAGGCAGGATACATTCGGTAAATTGTTCATCTTGTGTAACACACAGAACATAGGTTTAATTAATAAATTCCTCTTTACCCAGAGATAAATATAGTTTTGCCCAAAATATTGCCTTCACTTTCATTTTCTTATGTATGCATTGACATGAACAGCACTTTGGATCTCTTTCTGATACAATTTACAATCAAAATAACATTTGTTTATAATTATATACACTTTGTTTTTCAAAGTGATCATGGAGTACTTGTAATAGAATTCAGAGGCAACTCTTACTTTCTATTTTTGGCATAATTTGACCTTGTTAAACATTGGTTTGTTATAATGGAACTTTTTTATGTTTGTTAGGTTGCAGCTATGTCAAAAAGTCACCTGGATATGTTGGATCTTTGCATGTTGGGACCAATTTTATTAGCATCTTTCATTTACTTTGGTATACAAAACTGGCTTGCATTAATTAATATCTTCATAACGGAATATCATCTTCTTCTTACTGCATTGGTAAGTTGTTTCAAATTTGTTATTGTTATTTGCAAAATTCAAACAGGGCATGGGCTTAAAGTTAGAGAGCATTAATGAACAGGCTACTTAGTATTACTCAAGAAAATTACATTTTCCTGCTTTGCTACGTAGGATTCTACGTAGGTTTATGGCCTTTACCCAGCGTTCTTTGCTCCAATATATTATTTAATTAAAAAAGGAAAGTTAGCAATTTTGTTCTTTTCTTTTAGATATTCAGTGCTCTTCACTTCTGCCACTACAGTATAAATGTATGCTTGGAAATTAGTCATAGTTTTGAGTTAAACATATTTACAATCCCTTATAAAGAAAACAAGTCCAAATAACCGTTGCAATGCCTTACAAACAATGATATTATTACGAACAATGATATTATCAAGATGGTTGTCTTTGTATACTATATTTAATGTTTTTTTCAAATTTGTAGTTCTTTGAGAAAGAGTCTATTTTCCGAAATCTGGAATGTGCAACTTATTATTAATTTAAATTTCTTGTCAGGTATTCTACTAGAATTAGAACCGTCTGATTTGGAATGTCCTTGGCTTGTGTTGACTACCTCAATAATACCATTTCATCATTTCTAGCATCATTACTTTTTGTTTCTCTTTTTGTTTTTAATTAATATTGACATGTTATTATCCTTACCGAATTTTATTATGACTTTACACATGGTAATAACTTTTTTAACCTGCAGTTATAGTTTGGTTTTATGATTAATAATTTTATTGCAGTAGTTAGAATCATCTTCTGTACTATTTTCGTGAATACAGTGTGTACCTTTTTATATAAAGTTGTACATAACTATCCAGAAACAAGAGTGTCATCTTTTTTTACATTTTTTTTTTTAATTTGTTGATCTTTGGTAATCTTTTAGCTTTAATCCTATCTAATATCTGGATAATTCTGTAGATTTACGAAGATATCTGAACTAGATTCCTGTTAATAAATTGAAATCAGTTCAAGTAACTGGTGCTAGTTTTAATTTATTTGTTAGAGTTTTCAATTGTATTAACGATAAAGTATATTACATTAGTGAAATATAATCGTGTTTACACATTTTGTTTGTTTTTAAACAACTTTATAATTATTTTGAACTTGTAAGGCTTTTCACGTTTACTTTAATAACAATCATTACAACATGAATTGGTTTTTTTATTGTAAAACTTGAAAGTTGTATTTCAAGCAAGTGATTGATAAAGTTTTAAATGCATTCTAATTTTGTGGTATTCAACAAGTGCACTATGAGTGCCAGCCTCCTAACATTAGGCTTACATATTTTAGAACTATGGTCATTTTAACACCAGGCCAGATACAACGTCTTAAAGAACATAATTATGCTGCTCAAGGAATGTCTGTCACCATGGTGTATTTACATCCATTTTGGAATTGGGTTGTCACTTTGACACCAATGTGGATGGCGCCAAATCTTATAACAATTCTTGGTCTGATAACTAATGCATTTACTGCATTTTGGGTTTTGTGGTACTCACCTGATTATAAAGGTGATAATGTAAGTCATTCTTTAACATTCTCAAACTCTAGTGTTAATTTTTAGAAGGAAAAAAAAATGATATTTTTATTGAGAATCTCAAATTCCCAGTATTTGAAATTCCTTGTAAGTTTTCTGAAATATAATAATCCATAATAATTGAAATTATTTTAAACAGTGTCATGCTCTATTATAGTTGCCTATCAAATTCTTATATTATTTCCCTATTCATCTCTTAGCTGGCTTTTTTATGTAAAAAAAATCCACTTTGTTATATTAGGTCCCTAGTTATGTCTTCTATGCTTGCACCATTGGTTTACTTATATACCAAACACTGGATGCCATCGATGGAAAGCAAGCACGTCGAACAGGCTCGTCTTCACCAATGGGAGAACTGTTCGATCATGGTTGTGATGCTGTGTCAACTATTTTAGTGACAGTGTCAGTTGCCTGTGCTCTGTCACTCGGATCATATCCCGATTTTCTCTTCTTTTTCTTTATCCATAATGTGGCGTTATTTTATTTAGCTCATTGGCAAACATATTGCACAGGATACATGATATGTGAGACGTATGTTTATTTTTTGTTTTTTGTTTTTCAATTTTTCTACAGATTCATCTTGCTGTTAAAAGAGATGGGTTTGTCAAACTCTTGCAATATTTCTTAAGAAGCAAATATTATTTGTTTGAGTAAAGAAAACATTTGTCTTGCATACTTCGCAATACAATACAACAAAAGCTCAGATTACTTCAATATGCTTAATTGCTACATGTAAAGAATACAAGAGTTTTATCAAAAAATATATTTTCAAAAGAATTGTACATGTAGCATGAAAACTTGCTAAGCCACATTCATAGGTGACACATCTCAACCTTCAGATAGTGACGTGGCATACAATAACACAAAAGCAAATATGCAGTTACTTGTCATTTTTACAAGGTATAACAAAAGTTAGTCTTTATTTTAGGATTGATGTCATCGAAGGGCAAGTACTTTCGTGCATTGCTTACATAATTGCTGGGTATTTCGGTTCTGAAATCTTTCTAAATAGAGTGTTAAATTTCAATTTTACTTACGCAAAGTTATTGATGGGATTGCTTGGAACTGGAACACTTTTGTATGTTAAGAGAGCATTTCATCGAATATTTCATGGTGGATGTGGCAAAAATGGAACAACAGTGGCTGTATGTATTGTGATCTCCTTATAGTTCCTGAATTTGTTTACCGTAAAAATGGATTTTATTGATAAAACTTCTCAAGCTGGTTTTACATTGAAGTATTGCACTCTGTTTTCAGTCTTTTTATCTGTGTAAGTAACAACTAATTTTTCTTTCTTTTCATTTATAGCACACAAGTGTCTTATCACCAATTGTCCCCATGGGAATTGTGTTGGCTAGTGCACTTTATGTTTACAAGCACAGCATAGAAAATGTATTTGAAGTATCGCCAGCTCTCTTTATACTGATGTTTGGAACCTCTACTTCGAAACTAACATGCAACCTCGTGGTAAGATTACTCTCTGGCTTGTATTAATTTCTTACTACTTGTCAGATGTAAGTTGTTACTTTTAAAAATAATACTCGTAGCATACTGGGATCTGTACCCTACATTGTAATACTAGCATTGGCTAAAACTTTAAAGACTAAGTTTAAACAGCTCGCAACTAGATTTTTTAATGTATTTGATTTGATTTTCTGGTGTTGGTTTTTTTCTTCTGTAATGGTATAGTTTGTGTTTTCCATTTAGTGAGTCGTAGGAATGGGAACTTCTTTCATACTACTGATGAATATAAAGGAAGTCAGTCAGTCATGGTGGAAGATAAGGTTCAACATTCCCATGCTTATTCCAAAATTAATAATTGCACATACTTGGTTCCATTATTATCAGTGACTCTCGTTCTTATCAAGGGAAATTGTTTGTGTTATATTAACCCTATACTAACTGGTTATGAGGGCATTATCGGAGAATATTGAATGGCGTCAAAGTAAAGTATGTGACGGAAGTCGATATTCGAAGGTAATGCCCAAAATAAACAGTATATGGTATGTCTTACAATTTATTTTTATATAAAAGACAGCTCTTAGTTAATAGTTTGTTCGTCCTCAAACACACATATTTCCAAAGAGTGTTAATTTTACCTGTTAATTACAGCAATGCTTGTTTTATTATTTTCGAAAAACATGTTTAAATCGAGACTAAACTGAAATACGCAACCCGAATTATACTAAAAACCGGAAGTTGTTCAATAATAAATAACAAGAAATGCTGCATATATAAAAATTGTGTGAAGGACGCGTTAGGGGTTTAAATAAATTATCTGTTGCAACTTAAACTTGGTTCAAACATATGACTCGAACCCAACAGCAGGAAGCATGCACAGAATTTCCATATTTATGTTTTAATGATATTACTTTATCACCAAAGAAAAATTTAATTCACATAGTCACAAATATACACAACTCTTGCGTACACAGCTCTTGCGTATCAAAACAAAGAAATAAGTAAAAATAGAAATAAAATCAGAAGTACAATCAATTATCGGTTACTGACACCTGGAAGAGACTTATGGAAGGTTCAAGAGACACAAGAAAATAGTTTGAGATATATAATACAGCCAGAAAGAAAATCTTCACAGAGGGATGAATTTTAAACATGTTACTTTAAAATCATTAAATTTAGCGAACATTTATTTTCGGGAATTGATTAATGACTGAAATTTTGTGGCATTGTGCATAATTTTCACGAAACAAGAAAGTTTTGTGAGTCGTTCCTTTAGAAAAAATTTGCAAACATTTATTTTCACAAAAAGGAATAAAATTGATGCAAAATTAATGATCGCAAAAATTAATAGTCATGAGAAAGCTAATTATCTTACAACAACATGTGCCATTTGCCTATTAAGAGATTTCAGAAGTTGTACAGTTAAATGAAATGCAAGACAGAACATTTTTTACCACCTGGCTACTAATAAAAGAGATTTAGAAAAGAGATTGTGGACAATGTATTCTCTTATCTAACCACAATTTAACTTCTGAAGTATACCTTCAAATTCCCCTACTTTACCAAAGCAAACAAAAACAATTATACCTTCTGACGTTTCTATCTTTCAAACTGATTTTTATTCTGCTATGAATTGTGGAAATGTTCAGAACCGAAAACTCCATTTGTGCATCATGATATAAAAACAATGTAAACATGTATTTAACCATGATTTTCACTCTCTTCTTGCATTACATTCATCTATACTATTCATTTTTCTAATCTACAATATTTTTTCTACGAAATATTTGCATTTCAAACACTTGTGTATAACACAATTTGAATAAAAATAAAGGCCATGCAGCACCATTATTATTTCCTTCATGTTTGAGAATGAATGAACTATTAACTAACAGTGGCCTAAGTGTTTTTTGTCCTAAATGTCCTTGTAAATGTCCTTTTTGTCCTAAATGTTGTATTTTTTTCCCAAATAATTTTTATTTTAAGTGGGAATGTATTGTTGCTAGCTTCCCTTCTTTCAATGCAAGCAAAATAAAGCTTCTTGAATTTTACATAGACAATAGATAATTTCTTTCTGGGATGTATTCCAATTATAAATTGTTAACAAATAGATTTTGTTCTTGAACGGAGATTTTTTAGAATGTATTTTGAATGTGTGTAATAAATTTCAATCAAACAATGTTCCTGATAAAGTTTAGAAAAAGGAAAGATTAAAAGTGCACCAATTCACACAATACCATTACCTACCTTTCACCCTTGAAGGTATGCAAGTAATCTTTATATTTTAGGTTGCAGGAATGTCAAAGAGTCATCTTGGCATGTTGGATTTGTGTATGCTGGGACCACTACTTTTGGTTTCTTATATATACTTTGGATTATACAGTTGGCTTTTGTGGATTGGAATAGATTTTAGTGAATATAAGATGCTGCTTGCATCGTTTGTAAGTGTTTAATTCTAATGCATATTGGTTACTATGTCATAGTTGTTGCAGTTGTATCTTGCAACATCTTTTCAATGTCATGGACTCTGTTTCAAGATAAGGCTTAATTTGGGTGTCTGAAAAATCCATGTAAATAATAGATTCTTTTTATTCCATGAAACTCAAAAGCTTAGAAATTCATGCTAAATGTTTTTTTGACCAATCTTTTTCTCCAAGAAAATTTTCAACCCTTATGTATGTTGATGAGTCAGACGTTTTTTCAAGTGCTACTTGTGTTATGTTAAGAACGGACCATTAGATTATGGTATTGAGTAGTTCAATACCTCACAAAAACAACTACTATCTATTTTTAGATATTTGGCATAGCACATTTCTGTCACTACAGCGTGAACATCTGTTTGGAAATTAGTGAGAATTTTGGCATCAATATTTTTACAATTCCATATGAAGGGAAGAAAGATGAACTTAAGAGGAAGAAGTAACTCAATTGCTAAAGAGTTGTTTACAATTTTAAATTATATTGCAAACACTTTGTCTTTGATATTCAGTAATGCAGTTTTTGATACTCTCAATGTTTTATTGGCTTGGATTGCTTTCACAAATATTTTTTATGGTTAATTGGTAGATTAGATTTATTTACTGATGTTATTGAAGAGTTATGATTATAATAGTATGAACTGCCTTAAGGTAATTTCGATTTCGAAGTCAAATCAAAAGAAGATCTAATACTGAGTTCTTTCAACATAATCGACTGACCAACATGCTTGCAGTTTTTAGGGATGCACCTTTGAAAAGGTTGTTTCCTTTCAGGAGCAGTAAGGGTCTTTCTATGGACATATCTGCAGAAGTACATACCATGGTGGCCTCTTGAGACTTATTCATTTGGCCCTTTCTTTTGTTTTTTTAAACTGTGTTGCTGTAACTTTGAATATTATTTGGTACCATTTTATAATATTTCACAATTTGTTTTGATCTTTTGTTAACTTTTACCATGACTTCCTGTCGGGAATTTTTACTTCATGAAAAATATTTGTTACTATTGGATGTGCATTTTTTATATATGTGCTACTAGGACTGTTAATCCACATCGTGAAACTTTCTGTTTTGTAAACAACTTACCAGTATCCTTTGTTATCCTAATCTCAATAGTAATCTTATATACAGTGAAGCCCAAACCTTATGACTAGGTGATACTTTAATGTACGTGATAATTTTAAGAAGAAAAGTAATTATTGCTCAACATGGGAAATAAGTTAAGGTGGACTTGTGACTTTTTTGTATGTGCTGTGTTGCCATTTACCCTGAAAATGTATCTGCGAACATTTAAAAAAAGAAATACCAAGACATCTGCTAATAGGAAAAAAGAATGTTTTTTAAAAAAAAAAGATTTTTGTTGGTTTCTCTTTTCTATGAATTGTACTTTCATGTTTGTAATAATATTCATATTTATTTTATTCAAGTTTTCATATACATCATTTTGTTACGTTTTCTATTGAAATAATGATTCCTTTTAAAAATTGATACTGTTTTTATATAACCATGGTTTCATTGGGTGCATTCCCAGACACAACATTCAATACATGGCACTCATTCATTTCTCAGGGTAACTTTAAACGTCCTGCATCCTGTTGTGTCTAATTTAGTTTCAATTAAAATAAACAGAAGTTCAACGCTGTCCAAAACAAAGTAATTCTTTCACACTAAACGCTGCTTTTAATTACTTTGCAGTTGGATTATTTTATTCTCTTCATGTCTGTTTTCAAGTACAATCTATCCTGATATAATTCCATGCTTACTTTACATGAAAATACTTGTTTTAAATTAGACAAGGAACAAAATAGATGTTTTAAGTGAATGTAAGATGAATTTTGAATTAAATTAGACAAGGTTTCCTGAACTTAATTTGAGTTCCTGCAAATAAATATTTGTGGCAATAAATGCCTTGTTTTAGCTTGTCTTATTTAATCTTTTTCGAAATTTACTGAATTAGGCAAGGCAGAAAGTAGGCATTTAAAGTTGCCCTTTTTTTATAACGTCTCAAAAAGCTGAAAGTATTTGCAGATTACCAGTGTCATTGCACAACTTCTATTTTCAATATTTTATATTTTATCTATTGATTCCTATACTTTATTTAACCATTTTGTATTTTTTTCTCATAGAATTTAATAAGTACTACTTAAATTTATTTCCATGGCAACTTCAAGATCATTTCGAAAAATAATTGCAACCGCATTGTCTACTGATTTTCGAAAAGTTTGTCAGATAGTTCCTGGTAAAATTGATAGCCTGGGCAATGACGAAGTGTTAGTTAAAGCGAGGTATACAAGAGTTACTGGACTCTTATCTCAGTTCAATGAGAAACATGATGAAAAACCTGCATATATTTCAAAAACAAGTCTTATTTTCAGAGACATATAGAAACACCAATATTAATCTGATTTAGGACATTGCTTACAGAAAGACTATAATATTCCTTAGACCTTCTCATGAATCCAATTTAAATGTTTTAGAGTTTTACGATTTTGCAGTTTTCAGCACAACTAGCTTCTGCTGCTAGATTTGATAAATGATGACCTATTGACAATATTGTTAATTCTGGCAAAACACCTTTGATGATATATACCTTCTTTAGATACGCTGGTATTAATGCAACAGACATTAATGTAACTGCCGGTCGATATGGTTCCAGTGGTGTCCCATTTGATGTTGGTTTAGAGGTAAAAATTACTTATATTCTCTTTTGAAAACACAAATGCTCATTATAAACATTGGTAACATTAAATCAACTTTTGGACCTTTTGTATTACACTCTTCACCTCTAGAGTAAAAAACTAGTTCAAAATTTACTGGTGATGGTTGTTATAAAAATACGTTTTTCTCAATATTTCAATACATTCCATAGAAAAATGATTTTTGCTTTGATGTAACCTTGCAATTTAGTTCGATGTTCAAACTACAACTTTGGGAAATGTCACCTAACTCTATTTCTACATATAAATTAAATTAGGGTATTGGACAAGTTGAAGATGTTGGCGGGAACCTACCAAAGAGTATGATAGGTCAACCTGTTGCATACATATACACTGGAAGTTTTGCTGAATACATAGTATGAATGAATTATTCACAGTCGCATTGTCATTATTGTTTAGCATTTAAAACCTTTTTTGTCTCACACACTGGTGAATTAAATGACTACACCCCATTCTTCTCCATATTTTCAAGCATCTTGTACCGTGTTAATGCTTTGTGTTCCAATTCATTTTAGAAAATCCCATCACGATTTTGTTTACCGATTCCGGATTTGAAACCCGAATATGTTTCGCTCTTGATCAGTGGTTTAACAGCATCCATCAGCTTGGAGAAGGTTAAATTTCTAAATACATTTAACCGTCTAAATGCCTCTGTTTATAGATGTTTTTCTTAGTACATTTGAAATTTCGCTGCAAATCATGTACTAAGTGGGATCATGGAGACCCAATACCATAAATATGTGTTAAAATGATATCTGGTAATGTACATATTGTTTTACATGCAAAGTAGATATTACTCAGGATAGTTTAACGTTGGCAGGACTTCAGTCAAAGAACCTAAGCCATCTTGCAAACAATTATTTTATTTTTTGCACCAAGACATTTTTTACGTGAATTAAATGCTTAATGCAATTTTTTTCCCTTGGTTTACTCAGATTGGTCACATTTCTGCTGGTGAAAAAGTTTTAGTAACAGGTTTGCTATATTTAGCCTCTATTCTTTTCCAGTGTTGCCATGTCTCCTCGAATTTCCTCAGATTTCCTCAATTTTTGTTAATTTTCTTCTCCAATCTCCTCAAATAATTATTTTGAAAAAACTAAGGTGGCTATTAAAAAAGTTACTTTTAAGTTCAACTTTAGCTGAATAAGCTTTGTTGTTGGTCAATAGCCAGAATGTATTTTGGTTCTTATTTGCTTTGGTATTATGAATACACGTTAGTAATTTTCAAGATGAAGTTTCTAGGGTATAATCTCACCAAATCTCCACAAATTTCCTCAATTTATAATTTGGAAAAAGTGTCAACCCTGTTTATGTTTGGTGTCATCGCGATTGTCAAATAATATTCAATTTAGTGAAGAGATTAGCAGTTACATAGTATTCTGTCTTCTTGCTTACAGAAGGATCAAGGTTTAGAAGTGTAGGAACCTGTGTTAGGGTTTTGGATATTATGTTTCCCATGTTACAAAAGTTGTTAGTTTTAACTATGTCATTTTCATTACATTTTGTTCTTCTTTAGCGGCTGCTGGTGGCACTGGTCATATTGCGGTACTGTTATTCCTTATACAATTTTTGGAATTTACACCTCCAATTGAGTTAACTTTAGAAATTTCGAAATGTTTCCGTTGTCAGTTTGTTAATTACTCTTTCATTTAATTGTTCTTTTACGTAATTGTTTTGCATCCAGGTGCAAGTTGCTAAAGCAAAGGGATGTCATGTTATTGGAACTTGTTCAAGTAAAGAGAAAGAGGATCTTCTGAAGGTACAAAACTTCAATTCAGGGCGGACTTTTTCCATTGAAAGTTGAATTTAGCCGTTTTAGATCTTAATGAAGAAAAATCCTGCGAAATATATCTCATCAAGTTGGTGACCATTCCAAAACCAAACTACAGTTAGTAATAGTTCCAAAATGTTAAAGTTTTAATTTTTATGAGTTATACGTATTCATGAGTTTTCGTTTTTTCGATATTTATTTCATATTTGTTGTTTTTCCTGCGTGTTATATACTTCTGTAATCTGTTTTTAGACACTTGGTTGTGACCATGTGATTAACTACAAAGAACAAAATCTTGGAGATGTACTTAAAGAATCATATCCAGTAAGTCTTTCTCTGTATAATGTGCCCACTTAAATTTATTTTCTGGTTATGAAATCAATAAACTTGTGACTCAAATCATCTGATGAAAATAGAGGATAGAGAGCTACACATTTGTAATGGAATTTCCTGTCAATGATATCACAATTTGTTTGTTAGCACGCTATATGAATTAGCAATGCTATATAAGATTTTCATATGCTGCCTCGTTCTATGCTAAGGTGTATTCTGGTTCATCTTTTGTGATGATTGATTTAAGTCCCATTTTTTGGTACATTGTGTCATTTTCAGAAAGGTGTTGACGTTGTATACGAATCTATTGGTGGAGAAGTATTTGAATCTTGTCTTAACAGGTGTGTGTCAATATTATCATTTACTTCCCATTGAATTTCTACAGCACATTCTATGCTAAGTATAAAGACCGCTGTAAGACTGTAGGGAACTTTCTTAGAGGTTTTGCTAACAACTCTGCACTGGTGTATTATTGTGAAAAGATACTTCCTGGTGTTCTCACATGTTTGTTGGTTATAGGTTAGCTGTTCATGGCCGTATGGTTGTTATAGGATACATAGGAAGTTATACTTCGCCTGCTGGTATCGATCGTAGTCACCGTAATTCTACCCTGGTAACGAAGGTATACAAAGTATTTGCTTTTGGGCTTGATAATGCATCGAAAACTAACAACAGTTAATGTCTCATTTTCAATCCACCAAAGTTCGTCGTGTAAACCCTGGTTAAAACTTGGTTGGATCAGTAAGGGTTAGGGTTAGGCTATGTTTTGTTCTTTCAAACACTTTTATAGGAGTTCTCGCAGGAGTAGTTAGTTTTTCTGAAAAAGATACAAAAACGTAATTAGAAATTCTTAACTTTTAATTTCAGTCGGAATTGTTCCATTTTCTTGATTAGATTTCTGGGAAGATGAAATAGTCTATTCATCCTCTCAAGGCTTTGTTGCTCATTATTCATTTTAGTTGCTGTTAAAATCTGCCAGCGTTGGAGGTTTCTTCTTAATGAACCATGGGTCTGACTACAAATCGCATCTACAAAAACTCGTCCAATTGGTGGAGAACAGACAGTTGACATTACTGACTGATTTCCACGATTCAACTGGTCAACCTTTCCGTGGTTTGGAATCAGTCTATGATGCTATTGATGTAAGTTAGCATGGGATTTCAATCGACAAACAAGCCCGCTTCGAATCAGAATATATTATTGTTATTATAGTGAATGAAGGCATCAATTATAGTGGTATGGAATTGTTATTTAGCTTACTGTAAATCCTCTATTAAACGCCCGGGGCGTTAACCTTACTACATAAAATTAAGCAATTCGGAAATCATTGTATTACTAAATTAATTCAAGGAAACTTATTACGCAGAAAATTAACAGGAGGTCAGAAAGAAAGGAGAATTTTGAACAATTTGGGGGGCTTTAAAAAGAAGAGGGCGTTAATTAGAGGATTTACGGTAACCGTTGGAGAAATAATAAAAATATTGTGCTTTTTTTATTTTCAGCATCTGTATTCCCGAAAAAGTAAAGGCAAGGTCATAGTCGATCTGGAGAGCCGTACAAGCAAGCTGTAAAATTCCTTTAGTGCTTAGTGTGCTTGAGTTTCTTTTTGAGTTTCTTTTTAAGTCAACTCAAGATAACAGAACGCCAAGCAGATTTCATAATAAAAATTTGATTGTTAAAATAATTCCTGGAGTTTCTCTTATGCCAGGCTAGAAAAACTGAAACAAATGTTCTGGTAGAGATAGATGTCCAGTAAAAGCTCGAAATCGATTAACCATCTCAATATTACCGATAGTTGATTTTCGCTTCTTTTTTTTATTTTATTTTTATTTTTATCAAATGTACAAGCAGATTAGTATTATTTCTTGGGTTAAAAGTTTTCTTTACTTTGGTTTTCCCGATGAAAGACCACTTTATTTTTGCGACCTTAGGCTCTGTTAATCTTTTTCGTTGAATTTATTTCCTGACGGTGGAAAACTTTTGTCTCTAAAACGTTCAGGTAATCATTGTTATTTCATCATTGATCTTTTACTGCAAAATTTTATGTCACACGTTTATACATAATCTACTTAATTTTCAATTTTAACACTGGTGAAGACGAGTCGACGTATTTTTCAGAATGTAAGCCTTTACAGAAGCTGTAGCCCAGCTCATTTGAAAATAGATAAAATTTTACACAAAATCAATCAGTTGGCACAGCAATTTTCATGAAAGACGACATCAACTTAGATTTTGAAATTTCCGTCAACAGTCAATGTGTTAAATTCATTAACACTTTTTTTTAATAAGGAACTGAGGTTCTGCTAGTCAAAAACCTACGAAACTCAAGGGCTGGGAAATAGCTGACTAAGAAACTATCCTACTTTCTTTGTCTCTTCAGGCCCAAAATATGAACGTATAAAATATGAAAGATTGTAACGGATTTAGCACGTTTTTCAACGGTAATTAAGAAACTTTTCAGGGCAGAAAAATTGGCTTTTTTACAAAATTTTCAGGGCTTTCCCTTCTGGTAGTTTCTTATAAAAAAGAGTGTATGATTGCTTCTCAATAGTAGAAATATTGGATAATGAGATGAGATGTGATTTTGTTTATCTAAGATATCGCTTGCTACAGATAATTCCCATTAATAGTTTGTTTTTTCTAATATTATTTGTTATTTTCTTTTATGAATAAACTTTCGCCTGAAAAGTAGATTTGAAGGAAAGTATTATGAAAGTTTCTCCTGTTAGTAGAATCAATTTTGTAAAAAAAAAAACATTTGAAAAGAAATGAACTGAACAAAAATTTTCGATCGATGTATGTTGATTTTCCTTTTCTGTTTCCCGAACGATTTAAGGAAAGTGGCCCTAATAAAGTAACATGTTGAAAAGAACCCGTCGGTGCTCATCTTAGTGTATAGAACACAATAAAATATATTACGTTTTCAAGAAGATCCATGATTATGAAAACTGCTTCAAAATTGGAGAACTTGTATTTATTGTTTGATTGGAATGACATTTTACCATTTCAAATATCTTATTTTCTCATTAAAAAAAACCCAGCGTCACACTGACTTCACAGTGTTCAGAATATTTCATAAGCTCCAAATACATATCGATTGGCTTGAAACATTTCCGTGTGAGAATAAGTAAAGACGGCTGCCCTCGAAAAGAATTTGCAACGAACTATGAAGTTAATTCGTTGCCAATATTTCCGTTTTACAGGTCGTCGAATGGTTTCAGAATTATACGCGTGCGATTGTCGTCGAGTGATTTTACAAGTCGTTGAGGAGCTTCAGAAGTGTGTGTGTGTGCGATTAATACTTGTTACTGTGTACTTTTATTATTACTATTACTCAGTGTCTTCTTTAAATGAGGTTCGAGTTTTCTTTTCATGTTACACGAAATTCCTATTTCCTGGCACCGGAAAATTGACGAACTCCAATGCAAGCGAAAAAAGATTACTACATTTATTTACATATACTCATTTATATGAATAGTGAATGATGATGATGATGCGAAAGAAAAACAATTTATGATTTATTTATTTTTCGGTAATAATTTTTGCCCAAAGCTGGAAACAGTTGTTAATTTTGTCCAAAAACAAAAATTATACTGACCAAAAGGTAAAAAAAAAATTACAAAAAATATTTGTCCTCAGTACACGCGCGGTCAAGCAACCAAAACATTCATGTAAAGTTCACTTGTATTCATAAAACATACACGCGAAGTACAGTCCATTCGACGATTTGTGAAACCATTCCAAAATGGTAACTTTCTTGAGATCGTCTGCTTTCTTGGGATCGTCTGCGTACGACTTACCGTTACAGATATATCGCCGATCAAAGATTTTGATGACGTCACACCCGTCCCCAAAAAGCTTTAGACCCAAATCTTTCGTCACTCCATCGCCAATATCGCATGCCCAAAGTGACGTCAATTATTCCCATTGGTTCTCGAGATATTTGCCCTTATAAATCGCGTTCTATTTTGGGTACAATGCAATGTGCCCACTGACGTCGCGCTACTCCTATAATACTAATCGCCATTAAAGTCACAACTCAGTTACGCACGGCCTAAAATGTCACTATATCACAGTCCATACGAACATTTCGTTCCCAGTCTTTTTATTTACACTGACCGAACTAAATTTGTTATGCACAACTCGCTATTAGTATATAGACTAGTGTAGCGTGTAAAAACATTTTACAGTTTTCCATAAATTGATTTTTACACGCAATACTGCCATCATAAGTCTGTGTATATACAAAAGTTTCTCCATGTTGGAATTATATCATATTTAACACAAATATTTTGGATCGATCATTCAAAGAATGCTATTATCCCTATTTTTCAGTGCTATTATTTGGGCTATTTAGAGATTTCTAAAGTTGTACAGTTGAACTAAAAGATTTAGAAAAGAGACAATACAACGTATACTACCTAAGCAATGGATACTCCTACCTAACCACGATAAAACGTCTGATATATAAGAAAATACCTTCAAATTTCCCTATTAACTAAAGCTAACAAAAACAATACCTTCTCAGAGGTTTTTATCTTTCAATTCTTTATTCTGCTATGAACTGTGGAAATGTCAAAACCCAAAACTCCATTTGTGCATCATGATACAAAAACCATGTAAATATGTATGTAATCACTCTCTTCTTGCATTACAATCATTTATACTATTCAATTTTATAATCTAAAAAAGGTATCATTCAAATACTATCAAAACAATATGATAATGATCTTGCTACCTTCGTTTACCCTAATAATAACAATCCACATACTACAATGAAATACCAAATAAACTGCTAGCTACACATTTCGGTATAGTAGTCAAAACTAACTGATACGAAAAAGCTACGTTCAAATACATTAAAAAAATAGACATCGGTAGAAAATGAAAAACTGATAACACATAACAGGTCTACATCGACTATCTCGTCGGATAGAATAGTTACTGATACTTATCAATGTGGTTATTCCTTATTACTGAACTTAAAGCGTTGAATTAAAAAATTAAAACAAAAAATTATACACACAGCGTCTTCATTCTCATTAAGAAATGAACGTTGAGAAAATTTGATGAACTTTCGAACGCAAAAAAACATTGCATTGCGTTCTCCTCTGGGTGGCTTTATGATGTCTTTCTTTAGGCACAACAATCCACGAAGTCATAAAAACCCGTAAGATGGAGCTAGGGATTCTCCTAATGGTGTGTGTGTGTGTGTGTGTGTGTGTGTGTGTGTGTGTGTGTGTGTGTGTGTGTGTGTGTGTGTGTGTGTGTGTGTGTGTGTGTGTGTGTGTGTGTGTGTGTTTGTGTGTGTGTGTGTGTGTGTTATACTCCACGTAGGAATGAATAATAAATCACTATATTAAGGTTTGCGTAAGCAAATAGCTAGTTCTTAAGTTGACAAGCCAAAATATCAAAAGTCTAGAGAGGAAGCAGGAGAAAGAATGAGGATGAAACGGAACTGGAAAAATAACGAGTTCGAAATGTTGTTCAAAAATTAAACAAGAGGCCCTGGGTCCTGAAGGTCAGCACGAAGGAGCCTATACCTAAAACAGTTCAGTTCCGCGTGTATTTTCTAAATTTCACACCCTTTCTCCTGCGGCAGCAAGAAATACATTTTAGAAAGAAAATTTGGGCCAAACGAAGAATTCTATTCCGAATCTGATATCCTGTATAATTATCGTTTCCATTATAAAATCAGCGGTTTCTGGTTTGCGATTAACGATTTTCAAGCTGAAATCTTTATATTGAAGTATTGAATACAATTTTTATTCATGTATATTATGAACTCAATCTATTATAAAACAATGTTTATAATAGTACAATGTAACAAAATCTGTGTCAAATTAAAAACTGAAGAATATATGAGGAAAACTGAAGAAAATATACTTCTCACGCAACAAAGATAGCTATGCAAAATTGGGAAATCATTTTTTGGAAATATCTGAAAGTAAAAAATCTGGTCAAGTTTAGATAAGGCCGACAAGTTCAAAGGCTTCGGACAAGTCCAGATAAGTCTGCCAAGGTTAGGTTTTGGGGTCTGATGAAACGGAGGAGTTCTGGCAGCAAATACAAGATAATACCAGAGATGCCACCAACAAAGGACCTAAAAAATAAATTATACAATCTCAGGTCCACTAGTAATGAATTTCAAAGCAATTTTCACAAGTATCTTCAGAAATTTTAGTGGGAAGAACTAATGTGATGTTTTTTTCAATTTAACCTGAAACATGATTTATAAAAACAAATTCTGCAATATTTGATCTTTAATCTCCCAAAAGTTATTATTATTATTATTATTTGATAATGTTTATACAGGTATGCATTATATCAGTTACATAACTGTTTTTCATACATAAGTCTTGTAAAAATAAATATAAAATTGTAAAAATAAATATAAAATTGTAAAATAAAATACATGCATATACAATGTGTCCCCGATGAAAGTTAACAGAATTAATGGGCAAAAAATCACAAATTTGAGGTCAAAAGGAAGCGTCATAGAAATATTCGGCTTAGTTGCAGTTCACTCCTCCATTCTTTGGAACCTTAACAGGTTTATGAAACAGGTTGATAGTCCCGGGAGTGAACTGCAACTAAGCCAAATATTCTCTAACTGCTATTTAAGGATTACAAAGTGCATACCATAAGGTCATTTTCAAAAAACCTTATGGTTAACTTTATATTCAAGTAGAAACTTTGGATTATTATCCTAATTTTTGAGGTCTCGTGTCTGTTTTGTTATGTGATGAAGACAAAACCAAAGAAAGTGTTAGGTACATGGTTGTTAAGTTCCATAAATTGCTATAAATTTATTCATGAAAGTTCGATTCCCAAAAGTTTCTGATCCATAGTAACAGTTTTCGTGCAAATTTAATTTTGCGAATCGAGATAAAATAAACTTTTCCCAGGAATTTAATTTCGTGAATTTCGCAAATAATTAGTCTTCACATTTTTTAAAAATTAAATATTACCATGCATACGTGACAGACAGTGAGGCAAAAAGTATTCTTTCTTTTCACAAGTATTAAATTTTGAAAATACGTGAAATTATTTTCCAGTGAAATGTTCTTACCACTTTAAGGTATATATTAGTTATATATATAGTACAACCTGAAAGAAGTTTACGCACCTGCGAAGGAATGAATTTTTACATGAAAATGCAAAAGATTTTTGTGTAAAGTTTTATCTGTTACATGAAGTCATTGTCTTCAACAGGATTTGATAGTGACAGCTAATAACCTTATGTGGAAATGTAAATGCAGCTCAAGGAATGTCGGTCACCATGGTGTATTAACATCCATTTTAGAATTGGGTTGCCACTTTGACACTAATGTGCGTGGCGCCAAATCTTATAACAACTCTTGGTCTGATAACTAATGCGATAACTGCTATCTGCGTTTTGTGGTACTCGGCTGTTTATAAACATTGGATGCCTTTGACGAAAAGCAAGCATGTCGATCAGGTTTATCTTCACTAATGTAAGAACTGTTCGATCAATGGTTGTGTCAGTTGTTTGTGCTCTATCACTAGGATCATATCCCGATTTTCTCTTTTTTTTCTTTATCCATAATGTGGCGTTATTTTATTTAGCTCATTGGCAAACATATTGCACAGGATACATGATATGTGAGACGTATGTTTATTTTCTTTGTTAGTTTTTCAATTTTTGTACAGATTCATCTTGCCGTTAAAAGAGATGGGTTTGTATATTTTATATATTATTGTATATATTATATTATTTGTTTCAGCAAAGAAAACATTTGTTTTCCATACTTTGCAATACAAGACAATTAAACCTCGGATAACATCAACCATAGATATGCTAAATATTCTCAGTAATGCAGTTTTTGATGCTCTCAAGGTTTTATTGGTTTGGATTGCTATTGCATTTTCTTTGGGTTTTTAAATGAAATCACTGGCTTTTGATGCTTTCACAAATATTTTTCATGGTTAATTGATGAATTATGTTTATTTACTGATGTAATTGAAGAGTTATGTGATAGCGTAAAGCGCCTGTGAGGTACTTTAGATTTTATGAGTCAAATCTAATATTGAGCTTTTCAACATAACTGACTGACCAACTGGATTGCGATTTTTAGGATTGAAACTTTCCAAAAGGAACTTTGCGAAGATTGTTTACTTTCGGGAGCAGTAAGGGTCTTTCTATGGACAGAAGTAGATACCATGGTGGCCTCTTGAGATTTATTTACTTGGTCCTTTTTGGTTTTTGTTAACTGTGTTTGTTTGAATATTATTTGGTACCCTTTACAATAGAGCGCAATTTGTTTTGATATGTTGTTAACTTTTCCCATGACTTCCTGCTATGAGAATTTTTATATTTTTATAAATAATATTTGCTACAAGTGCATGTTCATTTTTAACTTTTGTATGTGCTACTAGGACAAGTAATCCCAATTGGTTGAGGACAGGTTTGTTTTTGTCTACAATGACCTTTGTTTGAGACACACCACTTTGCCGTTTCCTTCACTGTTAGACAAACATTAAGCTGTGGCCCCACAGCCGTTATAGTGTTGCTTTTGTGAGGGGCCTGATCAAAAGGGTATGTAGTTTTTGTTTTAATTTTATGATTAGCTTGGTTTGCATCGGATCGGATCGGATCGGATCTATCTTTTCTGTCATTATGTATTCTCAAAACTGCTTCCAGAGGAAATAGCACGCCTTTTTCCCCTGGAACGTTAGCTTTCTCCTTGATTGCAATCTTTGCCTTTGACTGGGAAATTAATACAGATAATGCATTAAACCTGTGGTATGATGCTGTATTGAAGGCTTGTCCCAGAACTTTAACAAATTGTTTTGAATAAAGTTACTCCGCATCTACCATTGTATGTTTGTAATAATCTTGTTTTCATTTTTCTTCTAACAAACTCGTCTACACACTAAAGTTACTAAGGATAGGATGCTCCTTGCTTTTAATTCGTTATCATGTCCATGTAGTATCTCTTTTGTGCTTTCTTCATTCGTTGTAATTAATACCGGACGCTTCCAATCTTGAATTAGATTTTTCATTACCTTATAGAATTACCTTCATGATTTGTGTTATATGTAATGGCTCTACCACACTAATTATATCTATATAACTTAGTTCTCGCTATGTGAAATTATATCCCGGACAATTTTGAACAGTTGAGCGGAAATAAAAAACAATCAAATCAAAATGTGAAAATAAGAACTTGAAATGGCAAACCTAAAAATTAAACTGACAAACACTCTTAGCTGTATTGGCATTGGTTCAAAACAATTTTTAAAATTGAAAGCATCGATTTTATATTTACAAAAAGCCAATTTCAATTTGAAATGGCCAGTTGGTGCTTGCTGCTTTCAGTCTGCAAAATGGAATGATACTTATTTTCCGTAACATGTCTGTTGATTATGTTCAACAAATGGTTTATGCAATTATAGCAGCACTAGCGTTGGATGATTGTTCTATGGTTGTTGTTTGCAACCTTTTCTCATGGAAAACTTCGAAGTATTACGAAGTATTAGTTACAAAGTATTAGTTAAAGCAAGGTGTACAAGAGTTAATGGACTCTAATTTTTTTTTTATCTCAGTTCAATGACAAACGTGATGAAATAACCTGCATATATTCCAAAAACAAGTCTTATTTTCAGAGGCATATAGAAACACCAATATTAATCTGATGTAGAACATTGCTTACAGAAAGACTAGAATATTTTAGACCATCTCATGAATCCAATTCACGAGTTTCACGAGTTCGCAATTTTTACCAGAACTAGCCTCTGCTCCAAGACTTGATAAGTGATAACCTATTGACAATATTGTTAATTCTGGCAAAACACCTTTGATGATATATACCTTCTTTAGATACGCTGGTATTAATGCAACAGACATTAATGTAACTGCAGGTCGATATGGTTCCAGTGGTGTCCCATTTGATGTTGGTTTAGAGGTAAAAATTACTTATATTCTCTTTTGAAAACACAAATGCTCATTATACACATTGGTAACATTAAATCAACTTTTGGACCTTTTGTATTACACTCTTCACCTCTAGAGTAAAAAACTAGTTCATAATTTAGTGGTAGTGTTGTTTTTATTTCAATATGTTTTATTTCCATGTGTAGAAAAATGGTTTTTGCTTTGATTCGAAGTAGAGAGAAAACGAGCATATACAAAAGATTCTTTCTAATTTCAACAACCAACGGACCGCACAAAACTGTTCGATTGATAGAGTGTTTGAAATATTTAGGTAAATTTACATAGAAATCATAGGTGAATGGACCTTTCCATTTTGTTCAACGTTCGAACTACAACTTTGAGAACTGTCACCTCTATTTTATTAAATCAATTTCTCGTTAATAAATTGAAATAGGGTATTGGACAAGTTGAAGAAGTTGGTGGGAACGTACCAAAGAGCATGATTGTTCGACCTGTTGCGTACATATACACTGGAAGCTTTTCTGAATACATAGTATGAATAATTTCTTGACAGTTGCGTAGTCATTATGGTTTGCCATTTAAAACCTTACGCAAGTCTGGTTAAAATTCGTCAGTTTTTATCACACTTAAACATTTTTTACTTAAATTAAGTGCTTAATACAATACTTATTCCTTGGTTTACTCAGATTGGTTACATTTCTGCTGATGAAAAAATTTTAGTAACAGATTTGCTATTTTTAGCTTCCTTTCTATTCCAGAGTTGCCACATCTCCTCGAATTTCTTCGAGTTTCCTCAGATTTCCTCAATTTTTAAATTTTCATCTCGAATCTCCTCAAATAATTATTTTGAAAAAACTAAGGTGGCCATTAAAAAAATTACTTCTAAGTTTTGCGGAATAAGCTTTGTTGTTGGTCAATAACCAGAACGTATTTTGGTTCTTGTTTGCTGATGTATTATGAAGGCATGTTAATAATTTTCAAAATGAAACTACTATAATTTCAAAAATCTCCTCAAATCCTCGCAAATATCTTCAATTTTTTTAAGTTGGAAAAAGTGGGTCAATCCTGTTTCTGCTTGGTGTCATTGTGGTTGTCGAATAACATGCAATTTGGTGAAGAATTAACAGTTACATAGTTTTCTGTCTCTGTATGGTAGTCCTTGCTTTTGGCATAACCCTTTTTTGTTCTTAATTTGTGGAGAGATCAAGGTTTAGAAGGGTGTGAACCTGTGTTACGGTTTCGGATAATATGTTTATGAATTTAAACCTCCAATTGAGTTGACTTTAGAAATTTCGAAATGTTTCCGTTTTTAGTTTGTTAATTACTCTTATATTTAATTGTTCTTTTATTTAATTGTTTTCCATCCAGGTGCAACTTCCTAAAGCAAACGGGTTTCATGTTATTGGAATTTGTTCAAGTAAAGAGAAAAAGGATCTTCTGAAGGTACAAAACTTCAATTCAGTTCATCGGACTTTTTCCATCCATGAATTTAGATCTTAATGAAGAAACATCCTGCGAAATTTACCTCACCAATTTGGCGACCATTCCAAAACCAAACTACAATTAGTAATAGTTCCAAAATGTTAAAGTTCAAATTGTTATGAGTAATACGTATGATGAGTTTTCGTTTTTCACTATTAATTTCATATTTGTTATTTTTCTTGCGTGTTGTACAGTTATATAATCTTTTTTATAGACACTTGGTTGTGACCATGGGATTAACAACAACAAAAATAATCTTGGAGATGTGCTTAAAGAATCCTGTCCAGTAAGTCTTTCTCTGTATAATGTGCCCACTGAAATTTCATTTCTGGTTATGAAATCAATTAGCTTGTGACTCAAATTATGTCATATGATAAAATTGTAGGATAAGAGCTACATATTTGTAAAATTTCCTGTGAACGATATCACAAATTTATCCAATGGTAAATTTGAAGTTAGCCGATAATTTGTTTGTCAGCAAGCTATATCAATTTTTAATCGAGTCTATCTCGTAGTGGCACAATATTAAATTTTGATATGGTGCCTCGTTCTATGCTGATGTGTATTCCGATTCTTCTTGTGTGATGATTGATTTTAGTCCCAGTTTTTGTACATTCTCTCATTTTCTGGAAAGTGTTGACGTTGTATACGAATCTATTGGTGGAAAGAGTTTGAATGTTATCTAAACAGGTGTGTATCAATATTATCATTCACTTCAGGTTAAATTTTTTACAGCACATTGTACGCTAAGTGTAAAGACGGTTGTTAGGGTTGTAAGCTGATCAGGTGAATGTAGGAAACTCTCTTAGAGGTTTTGCTAACAACTCTGCACTGGTGTATTCTTTTGAAAAGATGATTCGTGGAGTTCTTACATATTTGTTGGTTATAGGTTAGCTGTTCATGGCCGTTTGGTTGTCATAGGATACATAGGAAGTTATACTTCGCCTGCTGGTATCGATCGTAGTCACCGTAATGCTACTCTGGTAACGAAGGTATACAAAGTATTTGCTTTTGGGCTTGATAATGCATTGAAAACTAACAACAGTTAATGTCTCATTTTCAATCCACCAAAGTTCGTGGTGTAAACCTTGGTTAAAATTTTGCTGGATCAGTAAGGGTTAGGGTTAGGCTATGTTTAATTCTTTCAGACACTTTTATAAGAGTTTTCACATGAGAAGTTAGTGTTTCTGAAAATTATACGAAAACGACCTCGTAATTCTTAACTTTTAATTTCAATTAGAAGTGTTCCATTTTCTGGATTAGATTTCTGGGAAGATGAAATAGTCTATTCATCCTCTCAAGGCTTTGTTCCTCATTATTCATTTTAGTTGCTGTTAAAATCTGCCAGCGTTGGAGGTCTCTTCGGATTCAGTCTATGATGCTATTGATGTAAGTTAGCATGAGATTACAATCGATAAACAAGCCCGCTTCGAATCAGAATATATTATCGTTATTATAGTGAATGAAGGCGTCAATTATAGTGGTATGGGATTGTTATTTAGTATACCGTAAATCCTCTTATAAAACGCGCGAGGCGTTTAC
This sequence comes from Turritopsis rubra, assembly GCA_039566895.2. NCBI lineage: Eukaryota > Metazoa > Cnidaria > Hydrozoa > Anthoathecata > Oceaniidae > Turritopsis > Turritopsis rubra. Next base: position 6,209,079 of record CM077623.1, read on the forward strand.
CTTATTACGTAAAATTAAGGAATACGGAAATCATTGTATTACTAAGTTAATTTTTTTTTCAATTAATTAATCCTCCTTTTGGCGAAGCTGCCAGATCAAGATAAATGCAAACAATTACTTCCCAATGACATCATACAAAATTTTCTTTTCGTTTTAACATTTTAACCAACAATCAGTGGTGATCAAATTGATGTCGTCCTGCTCAGTGAATAATTTCTTCGATGACCTTGATCCACAAAGACATAGCAGCTGGCTTCTCAACAAACTGAAATTCATCCGACAACGGATCCAGTTTTTAAATTTCGAGAGGTTTTCATTTTTTTTTCTGCAACTCTTTCAGCCAGGCGGTTGAAGAAGGTGGAGCATTCACGTGACATACCTCCGAAGCAAGTGAATACTAAGGGAGTGAACGTGCCTTGGTCGACCTGATTGACTCGTCTGTTGTATGCTCTCTTTTTTTGCTGCTCGTTATTTCTGTGTGCAACACTAAGTGATTGGGATAAGTGGACTTTAGCCGTTGGGTTAAACACCTTTACGTCAAAGTACGCTACTTGTCCGCGTACCCAAAAACCTCGTGCTGCTACATCTACTCGAGTTCTCATTTGATCAAACTGTCGATAATGGCATAGTTTCACCTGTCAACTCTTGCAGAATTGGTTTTGTTGCGACATCTTTGCAGCATTCTGAAAGCATGTCAGCTGTGAAATGTCTGACTTCATTGTGGCGAATGGAGATCAATCCAACTTTTGGACAGGAAAGAGCATGATCAAGCTTGAATAGAGCTCCATAAACGCATAATGAGGGAAGACGCTTCAGCGGATATTATAACGAATATAGTGGCTGTCTCAAAATGATTGTTTGTCAAGAAGAAAACCGTATTTGTTTATTGGCAGAGTGGTGAGCCAGCTTGATGCTCCTTGTTCAATGCTTGCTTTCATTGTTCGTAACGTGACTTTATCTGTAAATGCAGATTGTATTTTATTTTGTTTTTTCCTCATGGCGTTTCATTTTCTCGATTTTTAAATCCTTTTTTCGTTTATTTTGCTCCACTTCAACTGTTTCATCATAACTCTGTTGTTGCTCTTTCACTTTCTTTACCATTGACTCAGTCACTGCTCTTGAGTTGGTATATTCTTGTTGACTTTGTTCACTGGGGTTGAAAATACCTAAGTCACCATATTTTATAGGGATAGCGAATAATTTTCGTTCTTGGTCGTTACATTTGGGGATCATCTGGGATGTCAGGAAAAGTTCGCATAAGATAAGTAAATTTATGTTGATATCCAAAGACAAAAGCTGCATATGCAGGATGGGAATAAGATTCAGCTATCTTTGATAGTAAGTCAATTTCTTTCACCCATTCCTTTACGATCTTAATTACATACTGCTTCTTGAAGTTTTCATTACCTACTATGGCTCCAAGATGTCGGTTACCTTCTGTTGTTATTTGGACTCCTGTACCAATAAATAGCTTTATTGCTTTATCATTATATTTTCCTTTCACTATCAACAAGCTTTTAGACGCTTTTGGGTAATAGTCAATGTGTGGACCATGTTCAACTATACTCTTCCACCAGGCACGTAATTCTAGTAGTTTTCCTATGCCTGTAAAGTCGTAAGCATAACATACGCGTTTAGGTAGACTGATTTCCTGTGGCATTTTATTTAACTGAAGCAATGGTAATATTCCGATCGCATACATGCCCATCGCAACAGGATCACCTTGAGTGGTGCTTTCCATCGACTGAATTTCTTTGCTTCCTGTTATAAATAGACGAGCTGGTGTTTGGTAACAATTCTGAATATACGTAGCAAACTCCGGACACAATATATACATGTTGTGTAGCGTGACAGCTCTTTTGATGGAATTAAATGTATTTGAAGCATCGATTTGTAACATTCCTTTCATCGGCAAACGATCTACTGATGCATGAGCTGCAATTTCACACCCAGCACTTATTCCAGCAAAGAGTTGAAGGTTTCTATTTGCATGGACGATATCTTTGCGTAAACACATCATTACTGCTTTTTCGATAATTCGTCAAAGTACTTCTCCTATTCTAATAGGTCGCAATCCTGGATTTTTATCCAATGGGATAAGCCTACATACTAGTAGAGACTCCAAACTGACAGGTACTACTGATCATATACTATTTTCGAGCATAGCGTTCTTGTAAATATCGCAACTGCTTAGATCCGTTGCTGCGAGCCTATATTCATCCGCATTCCATCCAGATACTTTAGCAGCACCTTGGATTTTGAGCATGCCTTAAATATAATCATATCATCAATATCTTCATATATGACTTCATTTATGGTTGCTATTAGCCCTTGCAACAAAAGATCTTCATTGATGGTGCTTGCTTCAGGATGTTTTAAAGTGAGTTCTTATATGGTGACGTCATGTAATGGTAGGATTCCATTCTATTGCTTTGCTGAGAGAAGACGTTATCATCGTTATTATCCGTTATTATTCCATATTTCTATTGCTTTTGTCAGCTCCTTAACAAAGTTTTTCTCAATACTACCTTTCGGTAGCTGGAAGATATTCTTCCTCCTTACGCTCATGTTGGTGTACACATCATATATTTTTACATTTTTTGTTTGCGTACAATTTTCTTTGCCCCAAAGAGATCGGTAACGGCATAATGCAGAGCACCGGCGTTTTCAAAAATTTCCGCACATCCTGCCGCTTTTCATTAATTTTGTATGATCTGAACACCATCTTCACTTTTATGAAAGTCACTGTTATTAGTCACTCAAAGTCAAAATGATTGGTAACTTCCCTTAAGTAGCCCACATAGAAATGAACAGGAACATAAAAACAGTGTATATTTAACGCCCTATTGAAAGTAAGGTCCATAAAGTTATCGCAAAATTTTCAAAATCGCGTGAGGTGTTAAAAAGAAGAGGGCATCAATTGGAGGATTTACGGTAACCGATGAAGAATTGATAACAATATTGTGCTTTTTGTCATTTTTATCATCTGTATTTCCGAAAAAGTAAAACAAGTCCATCTGGCTGTAAAACGCCTTCAGTGTTGGTGATAATTGCATGACTGTATACTTGAGTTACTTTTACGTCAGCAAGTCAACTCAAGATAACAGAACACCAAGAAGATTTAATAAAAAAATTTTGATTGTTCAAATAATTCCTGGAGTTTCTCTTATGCCAGGCTAGAAAAACTGAAACAAATGTTCTGGTAGAGATATATGTCCAGGAAAAGCTCGAAATCGATTAACCATCTCAATATTAACGATAGTTGATTTTCGCTTCTTTTTTTTTATTTTTTTTTATTTTTATCAAATGTACAAGCAGATTAGTATTACTTCTTGGGTTAAAAGTTTTCTTTACTTTGGTTTTCCCTACGAAAGACCACTTTACCTTTGTGACACAGGTTCTGTTTATCTTTTTATGCCCATTTGGTTGAAATAAGGCTGGAATTAACATACAGTTTTAATGTCTAGGTTTGAAAGGTGCATTCGTTGAATTTATTTGCTGATTGTGCAAACGTTTGTCTCAAGGACGTTTAGGTAATCATTGTTACTAACTTCGTCAATGAAATAGATCTTTTACAACAACAAAAAGGCAAATTTTATGTTAGAAGTTTATACATGATCTAATTGATTTTAAACATTAACACGTTAACTGCTTAGGACAAGTATACTCGTCATGAGTCGACACTTTCGATGTGTTTACTTTGTCGAATTATTTCTCAGAATGTAAGCCTTTACAGAAGCTGTTGCCCAGCTCGTTTGAAAATAGATAAAATTCTGCACAAAATCAGTCAGTTGCCATGCAAGAAAACATCAACTTTGTGGATTTTAAAATTTCCGTCAACAATCAATGTGTTAAATTCATTTACACTCTTTTGTTATAAGAACCTGAGACTGGGCTAGTAAAAAACTTAAAAAACTCAAGGGCTGGGAGACTGGGAGACTGGGCTGGGAAATAACTGGCTGATAAACTTCTCTATATTCTCTATTTTCTTCAGGCCCCAATTATGAACGATCATAAAGGATGAAGCACTTTTTTCAACGGTTGTAATTAAGAAAAATGAATTCATCAAAAAAGAGTGTACGATTGCTTCTCAATAGTGTTAGACGAGATAAGATATGAATTGATTTTGTTTATCTAAGATATCGCTTGCTACAGATAATTCCCATTAATAGTATTATCAATTCAGGTTTTTTTCACAAAGAATAACAACATCCACAATAAATAATCCAAACTTTAAAACTCTGGTATTCAGGAGAAGACAGCAAAACCGGTTGTATTTCTTTCTCGTTCTAAAGTGAAAAAAGGAAAAGTTTTTGGTTAGTTTTTTAGTTTGTTTTTTCTAATAATATATTTTATTTTCGTTTATGGATAAATTTTTGTCTGAAAAGTAGATTTGAGGGAAAGCTTTATGAAAGTTTCTCCTGTTAGTAAAATCTATTTTGTACAAAAACGACTTTTGAAAAGAAATGAATTGAACAAAAATCTTCGATCAATGTATGTTGATTTCCTTTTTCTGTTTTCGGAACGATTTAAGGAAAGTGGCCTTAAAAAGTAACATGTTGAAAAGAACACGTCAGTGTTCATCTGCATGTATAGAATGACACAAAATCTATGACGTAATCTTATATCCATGATTATGAAACTGATGAATTATATGATACATTTTTCATGCTTTTTTTTTTCATAAAAAAGCCATGCTAAAATCAGTGTCACACTGACTTCACAGTGTTCAAAATGTTTCAAAATGCCCCAAATACATATCAATTGGCTTGAAAACATATTTCCGTGTAAGAACAAGTGAAGGTGTCCGCCCTGAAATTGAAGTCGCACCGTTATTAAAAAAATTTTACTGGGACCTTACTCAATGTTCTAAATGTCAAACACAACTTACAGTAGCCAGATTTCAACATTGACAGGAGGGGAAGTCTGGAGAATTTTTGTCCATCATCGTACAAAGATAATGAACTGTTATAAGTAGAACTGAGGGTTGCAGTTGGAATCCCTCATTTGAACAATAAGAAATGGGTCTAAGGAGCAGCTGACCCATTTCTTGTATTAAGGATGCATGCATTTAAGGCGAAATAATAAGTGCGAATTTTTGAAAAATCCGAAGTGAAGAAGATAACATATAATAGCCCAGTAATCCTTTGTAATTCCAGCTACATGGAAGCCTTCGAGAGAAAGAATTGACACGTGATTTTTCGGAAGTTATCAAATCTAAAAACAGTCATACCGTATTTCCTCGAATAAGCGCCTCTTCTGGAAGTCCTATGAAGATTTATTTTTCCTGTTATATCATATTTTTTTCTTCCTGTTTATAGATTTTCTATATAAGCGCCTCTTGAATAAGCGCCTCTTGAATTAGCACCCCTCCTGGCACTCTGATATTTAAATAATCATATTAAATAGGATATTGGTGTCATAATTTTCAAACACAGATGAAAATTAAAATTTTTCTTTCTTTTTTTCTTTCTTAAAAACAAGATATGTTACAAGATATGACGTCATTAACGTAAATATAATATTCCTTTCTGTAAAAAAATAACTGGATAAATGAATTATTATCATAAATATGATTTTCAAAGAATATTCATAGGATTTTAAGAATAAATCCTGCTGAAGGTAGCACCGATGTAAAGAAAACCAACACTTTGGGTATCTTCATTTCAGGGAAATAAAAAGTCGTTAAAATCGAAATCGCGGACCTCGTGTGTCTGAAACACGATAAAAGTTTAGAAAATGTTAGTCGAAGATGTTTTAGTAAAACAAGAAAAACGCGTATAATCTGTTCCTTAACCAGCGGAACTTAGTGGAGGAGTGTAAATAATACAAAGAAACCAGAACTACAACTTATTTTGGCACCCCTCCACGCCTTTTTGCGCACCCTCAATCTGCCTTTTTTTAACCACCTTTAAGTTCAGATAATATAAATAGCAAAAATAAGATAAGTAAAGTTTATATTAAACAATAAACAGCACGAGGTTTGATGAAAAAACAACAACAACAAAGCATTTGGTCAGTCTCTAATATCAAAGTATCGTGACAAGTGGCCAGAACAAATGCAACAAAGTTTATTTCAAATATGTCAAACTTTTTCTATCATTAGTTTTAAAACATAAATTATATTAATATGGGAATAAAAATTCCTATGAAATAAGAAATCAAAGTAGCAACTTTTCATTGTGTCATGAAATCAATGACTTTTCTTACGAACGCCAAGTCGTTTTCCAGTTGACATACCACATAGTTTTTAGGTGGACTTATAAAACGCTCATCCATATGCCGTGTGAGAAATTGATCTAGTCCTTTGTAACGTTCTAGCACAGTGAATTTCAGTGCCAACTGCAGTTTCCTCAAACAAACTGGACATAAGAACAGTGATTGTGTGTCTACTTGTAAGATTGAAACACTAGCATTCAGTGTGCAGTTGAAGTACTGACAATGCATCATACCCATAACATGACAGATCTCGTGTGAAATAACCTGTAAATATAGGAAAAAGGTTCAACAAACTTCATAAATCGAGGAAAGCTTCTTGCAAACCCAGCAACTTGCATGTTTTCTTCTAAAAAGACAACGACAGGCAGAAAAGTGGGATAAAGTAACCAGATAGAAAGGTAAAAGAGGAACTGGTTGGATCTGTGGCTGAAACATCACACTTAACAATGTCTCTTTATTTTGATCGTCATACAAATAAAACAGATAACTTTGAATATACATAACAAATCTATTATTCAATATAATGTTGAAATAGATAATTTCTTTTTCGCATCATACCAAAGATTAAAGTAAACCCTGCTTACCCTATAGATTCTTCTCAAGACTGTACAGTTTAGATCAAATTCTATTCCTGGTGGCAACGCCGAGTTTGTAAGCTGATCGTGTAAAGAATCTTCACTTCTTTCAAAGTGGTTTACAGCATTTCTATGTGACATTTGGTAAATCTCCTCATCGTTGCAGGTATCCCAATCAGTTTCTTCCATCGCATCTATCACATTATCGTGATAGCAGCCACTGCACAGGTTCCTAATATCGTCCATAGGTAAGTCTGCGGTCATGATGCTAAATACCGAATCATTGTCAGTGAGATAATTCTCATAACCACTCCCATTGCTAGGAGATGTGTCAGAATGTAGAGACCAGGAATCATGAGGTGAATTTCTGTGAACAAGTGAATGGAATTTTCGACCCAAAGTTTTCACTTGAGTCCATTTTGCATGATTGCACGTTTTCAAACATTTTCCAGTTTTCGGTGAGGAAAGGCAACTGTGTTCATGATTTTGAATGCGTTTTTGTGCCTCTTCTTTTTCACTTTGCGTAACATAGATATATGATGCTGAACTATCTGTAGCATTATCAAGTTTGTTCAAACTGTTGTTTATTTCAATAGAAGGCTCAACGACAAAATCACCTTCCCATTCCTTCTGCCTGGCTTCCTTTTTCTTGAAACTCGAGTAGTGTCCAAAACTAAAGGCCACTGTACCATTATGAAATGAACCTTCTCCTAAGATGTGGTTTAAATCTTCTGATGGATAGAAATCAAACCAACTGAAACCACATATACAATATGCATCTTTTGGCCTTCTGCCCATCAGAAACAAGTTAATGTCTAAAATAGATAAAAAAAATGATAGACTAAAACAATGATATCAAACAAAGCCTTCATTTTACCATTAGGGCAAGGTTCATAAAATTGCATGACTAGTTTGGAAAGTAATTAAAATCAACTGTAAACGTTGAAAAAAGACTGTTACAACAAACATAGAGTGGATACATCTACGCAATCATAACCGATTTCTAAGCAGCTAACTTCTCGGTTCAAAGCTTCTTAAAAATGTTTGGAAGAATGAGACAGACCCACAAATTTTACTCCACAGAGGTTTACACAATTTTAGTTAGCTAGAAGTCGGTAGATGAACACAGCTTCGTTGTTGTTGCTACCAGTTTAATCTACAATCTTTGAGGGAAGCACTTAGTAATTATAATAACCGCTACTAAAACAGCTGAAAGAAATATATACCTAATTCACAATTCTTGTGCACATCTAATTTTTTCACAGAGCTACTGCACAAACAAATGGTTGCATGAATATATTGCTTAAAACATTGTAGAATGAAAATCTGATAAAATATTGTATAGTGTCAACTACATTAAGAATGTGCGAAAATTGAATATGCAAAAAAAAAAATGCACAAAATGTAAAGTTGTGTAAAAATTTAGTGAGATTTAAGGTAGATACTTTTATTGTATAATATATGATATGCAATATTGTCTCACCTGGTAAGAATAGCTGTGTTTGTTTGGATTTTTCATGACTTCTAGTCCTACATTTTATATTTCTGTGATCAGTTACTGGAGAAAATTCAACCATAAAACCAGGAAAGAACCTTTCTATGAATTCTTGAATATTCATGCAAAACTTTCTCCAAATGTCACCATCAGGGTTCAAATAATTCGGAAACGGTCCAATCGGACAAACAAATATTTTTCGATTCTTACTCCTTTTGTATTTAGCAAGTGATAGCAATTTGTTCTTGTTCACATACTGTTGCCAACTAGTAACCGTTTGTGATTGTTCCTTGTGAATCATATTGGTATGTGCAGCAGGTGGAGGAGAATATGCATCAAATAAATTAGCAGCTTGGTGATACACTTTCAATTCTTCACGAGAAAGATTTTTACTCTTTTTATCCATTTTTTTTTTTAACTAATAGATATTGAAAATTAAAACAATCCATCAATAGAACATTAATGGCTTATTAAACTTAGCCAGTTAGGAAACGTTGTCGATAATACACTTAGCCTCAGTTCCAACTTCGATCGGGCATATAAACGAGCATGCAACCGCCTTAGGCTACTTCAAAACGTTAGAGAATATCTTAACGCTGACGCAGCGACAAAAATTTACAATATGATGATCCTGCCAATTCTATTACACCCTGGTCCAGTCAAGTTAATGTATACTCGCACTCAAAAAAACCAGCTGACATCTTTAACAAATAGAGGGCAGCGTATTACACGAAACATGGGAATACACAACATAAATGACATCATCCAAAGGCAGAACTGCATGCTTGTGAAAAAATGTATCGACAAACAAACTAACAGCACGGTGTATGACGAATATTTCACGATATTGTCTCATGCTAAGAACACCAGAAACAATAAGTATTTATTAAAACTGCCAGCAGTGAAATTGGAGACTGGAAAACAAAGTTTTTATTTTGGAGGAGCTAAATTATTTAATAGCCTCCCATTAGAAATTAGATCGACAAATGATTTTACTAAGTTTCGATTTCTTCTCTCTGATTTTAAATTTTAATTTTGATTGTAAGATTTTGTTATATTTTTACACTTATTTATTTTATTAGCCTTGAAACAGGACAAACAAGGATAGCAGTTTTGCTTTTATATATGTATATAATTGTAAATACTGACGTTTTTAACCTGTATAAAGATTGATTAATAATAATAATAATAATACGGGGAAATATTGACAAAGGTTGTGATGTCATGGACCGAGCGCAGTGAGTATTGACAGGCTAATAAGGTTAATAAGCAACATTTTTTTAGAGTTTGAAAAACTTTGAAAACTTTTTTAGAGTTTGAAAAACTCTCTCTTCTATAAAGCTGGCAGATCCACTTTTTTATCTTCATAAAAAGTGTCTTTGTAATTTGGATTTACCATTTGCTTTTCAAAGCTTGTTTTGGTTGTTAAATGTTATTCCTACGCACGGAAAATTAACATTTCCTGGTCGCGATGTTTGGTTTTTGCTGGGGCTCACATTAGAGATGATGCACGTTTCATTTTCAATGTTTAACTCACATTAACTTAATATATCAGTGCACATGTAATTATTGAAAAAATTCCTATCTATGCTTCCAATCTTATATATTGACACACATAGTTATACAAACGTAAAGTAAAACCATTGATAAAATAAAAACTTCTTCGCTCTTTCATAAAGAAAACAATATATTTTTTTACCATTATGATGATGTAATGTTTCCGATTATAAACGTGTTTCTGGTGTAATAGACGCCACAAATCTTTTCTGCGCGAAAATAAAAGACCCGAAAATCTGGACGGGGGCGGAACGATAAAAAAACACCTCTCGGCAGTTAGATTATAGCCCACTCACAAAACATCGCAGTTTTTCAAACTCTAAAAAATTTAAAGGGGCAGCTCAATTTAAGGACGCCAAATTATGTAATGCATAATTGTGATGTCATAGATAATATCAACTGATATATATTGATATAACATGTAGTTTAGAGTAGAATTTCTCATTAACTAATAAATTACAAGGTTAATTATGTCAAAAAGTGATAAAGATGTCACTATCGTATTGCATCATAATTATGCATTGCATAATTTAAATCTAAGATTTTAAAACCGGAAATAAATCAAAAACTACACAAAAAAGAACTATAAATCAGACATCGGACACAGGGAACCCCTTTAACATAATGATGCCTTTTCTTTATCATAATGATGTTTTATTTCATTTTCTTTTAAGCGCGGCGACACCCAAATACTCATATATTTCGGCGACCCCCGAGTAGTTATTCTTTCGGATTTCTTTGTCCGGAAATTTTAGTTTCTTCTTGTGAAACTTATGAAAACATTAGCGTTATTGTCAACAGAAAACAATGTATAGAGGTTTTTAAAACTTCTTTATATGTTTATATAATAATCCTTACAGCAAAGACGTTTATCCTCTGCGAATCTTCTGTTTTAACTCCGCACTGTTAACAAATATAAACCTAAGTGAAAAAAACAACTTATTTCCATTTAGTTTTCGAAATTGATGCAATTCTGGTCTGCAAAATATACAGAGGGCACGAGGGCACGAGCGCTTAGGACACGTGAGACACGCAATTTAGCGACTTAGCAGACGATTATCACATGGTGAGGGCATGCGATTTTAACAGACTCATTTTTTCGTAAATTTAATTGACATCATTTGTCAATTTGAGAAAAAGCTAATTAAATACAAGATTCGAAATCAAAATAGTAGCAATCACGGTAATCATGGTAACATTCCTTTGACCACATCCTACTACATTTCTATTCTATTTTGTTATCTTTTGTTGAGAGATGGCAGAAGCAGCATTTATAGGATTGATACTTCTAGAAGAAGAAGACGATAAGAGTTGCTCTGAAGTCCCCACCGGAGTAAAACCCCACAATGGACAAAAGAAGGCATAAAAGAGAACTTTTTGTAACCTTGATCCTCCATGATGAAGAAAAAATTAAATTTCTCGAAACAAACACATTAAAACAATTTCTTTAAAATGAACGCATTGAAGGTTTTTCTTAATTTGTTTGCGTTTTTCCTGAATGATTTTTCTTTTTTGGTGAAAAAGGTATGAACTTGTGGAGAAGGTATTGATTCAGGCACCGAACTTGAATATTATGAAGATATTTTATTTCTACTTTTGTTGAACAAGAAAAAGAAGGATAGACGAAAAAATAGAAAATGAAGGAGATTCTGGATTAGGGAAATATACAAACAAAGGAAAAATTATGGTGCCTTTCAAACGCATTTTGATGATTTGGTGAACGATAGGGAACTATTTTTTCGTTACTATCGAATGTCTCCGAACCGATTTAATCACCTATTATCACTCATAGAGGATTCAATAACTTGCTATCCGGAAAGAGTCAGCAATCACTGTCGTTTTCTTTTCGAATTGGAAGAACAACGGTTTCAAACATCATCTCAGAAACATGTAAAGCTATTTACAATGAGCTCAGAAGGATATTTGAAGGCAACTCAGTCATCAGTTGAATGCAGTATGCGATGCAAATTATTGGCAGCAACAATGACAGCGGTATTTTAATCAATTCAAAAATGGGAGGTAACTTTGAAAACGAACGTTTCCGATTGCCACCTAGTTCTGAATGGTTGCAGATTTAATTCACTACCTTACTACCTGTAAGGAGATGAAATTTTCTCTTTAAAGTCATGGTTATAAAGACCATACCCTGGTAAAAAACAATCAGAGGATTCAAAAATTTACAATTACCGAAACTCAAGAGCAAGACATAGAATAAAATACGTTTAGAATCTTTGCAGGAAGGTGGCGTTCATTCTTAACTCCAATAAAAGCTTCCGCGTTAAACGTGGAAAAGTAACGTGTCTGCATGTTTAGTGCTTCATAACTGCTTAAGACAAACTAAAAACCCAACAGGTTTTATAGATTCAGAATCCTCAGACGGAACAATCAAGCCCGGTGAATGGAGATTAACGATACCAACCAGTTGCACTTTAAGACCTAGAAAAGATTCTTTAAAATTACCATAACAAACAGACAATATAAACCGAACAAATAGGTTATGAGTTTTCCGCTAAAAATGCACATGTGTTAGTTCTTACATAAGTAGCTATATCCGCCAAAACAAAAACAAACAATCTTTCATTTATTTGTCTTTGAGTGCTTGAGGACATGGGATTAGTTATTCCTTCATTGAAATTATTTGTTGAAAGCTGAAAACTTGAGGAAAATGACGTATGAGACCCTTGAAGCGAAGGCGTAGGTGTTGAATGATTGTTCATAGGCATTTGGTAACTGAATAAAATGTGCCCAAATTCTTGCTTCACCATGCATTGGATTTCGTGGGGGAAACCAGAGATTTTCAGGATCTTTCTTGTTATCGCTCCTTCGCCTTCTCATTATACTTTCAGTAACTTATTTTATCCTGACCCATATTCTTTGCAAGGCTTGTGCGTTGGCCTTGAACTGCGTTGCGTTTATTTTTGTTCTGTTTATCCTTATTATTTTAATGGAAGCTTTAACTTTGCGAAACATCTTCATGATAGCTGTCATCATCAATGTCTCCATTACCATCACTATTGCCATCATCGTCGTCATTATCAGTACCGTCATCATTCTCAACATTAGCATTTTTGGTTTTGGAAGAGAGTGACTTTGATGCGGTGTCGATATTATCCCTAGTTAACCGATACCTTGTGTGTTCATCGTACCAACAGAAGAATTTATATTGTTCGAAATCTATTTCCGCTTTTTCTTTCATCGCAGCACCCCAGATTGGTTAGCTTTTTTTAGTTTTTAAGTTATTTTCTTCTTTTGGTAACAATTTTTAAAGTTCTCAAACAAATGCTTGGCTTCCAAACCTGAAAAGAGTAATTTAATATAACTCAACTCTTTGAAATCTTAGACGTCAAGTAAGTTTATGATATACGAAAATAACACAAGAACTGTATATGTGAATTCAAGTTTACCATTTTCAAGAAATTCAACTTCATTTACAACAGCATTCCAAGCATTATTGATATTATCCCGTTATTTATATCCTTTGTGTGTCTTGTCATAAAGAACTGGGTACAATTTAACTTTTTCGCAACGTATTTCTTCATCAACAAGTGAAATGTTTTTTTCGCACTGCCATCATGATAAAAAATATTTATTATAAAAAAAATACATTCGTTAGCAATTCGAAGATGTTTTTTTTTAGCATAATTTTTTGTTTAGTAGTCGGAATCCTTTCATCTTGTTCATGTAGTAGGATCAAAATCTTTTGGTACTAGCTGTGAATTTGCGTTTATACGCAATAAAAGCACGTTCGTGACCCAAACTCATTAAGCTTTTATGTACGTACGTAATATTCACAATAGGATAAACGCACTAAAACGCCCGGTCTATGTTCAGTTTTCATTTTCCACACCTGGGTCCAAAAAATTTTGGTCCTGGTTGTGACGTGATAATGGCGTAACAGATTTACGGTCAACTAAAATAAATATTCTTCAAAATCAACAAACCATTGATACCTTTCGAAAGAACACCCATCATATATGAAAATCAATATTTTACGAATTATCAGCTATGGAATATTTGCGATGACGTCATAATTTCCACAACAAAATATGCTAAAAACGAACTTACGTCCGCTATTTTTATGCAAATATAGATGAAATACCATGGTTTTTGCTGTACTTGGAAATTTTGTGCGCAAAAAAAATATTGAGATTTGATAGAAGTAATTTTAATTTCAGATTTTAACGTTTTAAAACCAGATATAAATATAAACATAAACTAATTTATAGTATAATTCTTCAAGCTTCGTCCTCTTATGATTGCACCCAAGACCATCAATGTCGTGTTCCCCTTCTGAAGATTCAAAAATGCTTGATAATTCATCTTTTTCTTGTTGTTTATTTTCTTTCCAAAAGATATTATTAAAGCATGAAAAAGTTGAAAAATTACAAGCGTTTGCGGACTCAGGCTCAATTTGTTTGTTTACGCAAGGTTTTCATTAAACAGATTTACAATTATTCAAACAAAAAGTGTATTTAGCCTTTACGGTGACCTTAATGTTGTGTTTCGAAAGTTTTCAAAACAATAGAAATCACTTGCGGACGCTCAGTAATCACTCCGAAAACTACGATGAAGTCAGTGGTGAAATCTTTCAATGGAAATGTGGCCATATTTACGGCAAGCGATTTCCTGCGCTTTCAATCTTTCCTTCGTATTTGTAGACATGTAATTTCGATTCCGGTTGATATCAAGGTAAACAACTTCTTTCGTACAGATCGATTAGTATTGAAATAAGATACCGAGTACGTAGAGGTTGTTATTTAACCTTGGATATACCCATGTTTTAAGAAATCATGACTTCCCAAACTGATCAAATATCAAATAACTAAACATGGAAAATTACAAGGTACGTTTTTTAATTATAGGTAGAAAATAAGGAAATTCGTACACCTTTTTTATAATTCAGGATTAAGGAAGCGATAGTTTATAGGAGAGGAACACTCAAAAAACATCCCACAAGCAGCTAGCTAAACATTTTATAGATGATAATTGGGGCTTTCAAGCGTGCTTTTTATTTGTGTTTTTTTTGCTCCATAATAGCTACATAAATACCGAATGTTTCAAAATATATACATTGTGAAATTAATGCAGACATTATTTTAACACGCCTCTATATTACACGGATGGCAATCAATGTATAAAGTTTTTAAAGCGTATACGTACCCAGCAGATCGACAATAAATTCTAGCTAAAATATATAAGTCATTAAGTTAACATGGTTACGTAATTTAAAAAGAAAGTTCTTTATATTTGATTTAAAGGCCAAAGGAAATAAAAACTAATTGCTACTAAATTCTTGTATTATGGTAATATGGTTAACTAGCTGCTCAGGTAAAACGTTTTTACCGCTGCAATTCCCATTAAGATGCGATCTACAGTACAACCCGAAAGAAACTTTATGTGTCCGCATAAGTTTTCACGAAGGGTTCGTGTTATTTTCATGTACAGTTCTATTGTCTGTCTAGAACAAACTGCACAGAATACAAAAGATTTTTAATAATGAATTCATATAACATAAATCTGTACACGAAAATCTTTTGTGTTTCCATGTAAAAATTCAATCCTTCGCAGACGGATTTCTGTATCATAAATACAATGTTTAATTATAAAACTTAAGAAAAAAATAATCATACCTCCTTGTCTATTTGTATGACTCTTAACACTCTTATACAACTTTTAACTAACATACGTTCTTGACTATCTTTCTTTTTCTTTTCATTGTTTTTTCTTCTTCAAATGGAAATGTAAACATTTGACGCAATGCAATGGTTTCCCTCGGATTCGGAAACCATTGCCGCATTTGTCTTTTAAACAAATTTGACGATTTTTGTTTTTTTCGCTTAGGACTCGCAAGCAGGGCTTAAAACACTTATAGTATTATATATAAGATAAATATATAAATACAAGGCCTTTCCGGGATGGCAGCATTAACAGTATTAAAATGAAGGAGTCCTATAATATACTAAGTATTTGTAAATAAACATTAAATAACGCGTTAATCAATGTGAATGACAAATTAATGTACTATTAATTAACATAGATTTTTGCAATCAAGATCGCTTCTTATACGTTATATGGGCCTACAAAGTATGAGTCAGAATGCATTTATAGAATGGGTTAATAGTTTCAGGAGTGAACTGCAACTTAGTCATTTGTGTAAGTGAGGTTACAGTCAAGTTATGCCTCAGATTTTACATGTAAAAGACTTTTCATTGGACCTTTGTTAAGTAGGAGAAATTGTCAGAAGAAACTAGTTCGTGAAATAAAGTTTTATCCTTTCAAAAAAAAAAAATCTACATTGGTACCAATGGATTGAGATTTTTTAAAATGTTGAATCAAGTATATATATCCTTTCAAGGATTTCTCCAATTTCATTGTCTGGTTCATGAATTATTGAAATTTTTGTGACCTATGAAAGAAAATTTTTCAAATTTGGGAAATTTTACTCCTCATGAATATATTCTTCCCCAAAAGTTTCTTCCCTTAAAATGCTGATTTTTTTTAGATTTTTTACTTTTGTTTATGTATTTCTGTGAATTAGGTAAATAGAAAATTATTAGTTTCGTGGAGAGTGGTGATAGGCACTTTTGTTTTTGTTTACAATGCTTTTTGATAATCTATATTTTGCCTGAACCGACTGAAGTTTTCTGGGTTTTTTTATTTATTTTCAATTCATAAAAGGTGTTTGTTGTTAATATGCCCATGACAGTACAAAATTTATTTCTTATTTATCAATTGTTTCTGGTTTATCTTTCATGTAGTTATGGTTCTTGAAAATTTGCTAATTGATGTGATAAATATTTTGATTTTGTGGTAAAAGGAAACAGTTATTTTTAATACAAAATATTTAATTACTGTGATTCTATAAAGTACTGTTGGGACGCACAATAATCTAACCTATAAATAGCAACAATCAAACTACCATTATAAAGGTGGAACTTTGTTTTCCTATTTTCAATTAAAATCTCCTATACTTAAAAACCTGGAAGGTGCTATGAAAGGAGCTATTGATAAGGGAAATGGGCGAATTTGATTGGCTCAGTAACCAACTCAGTAACTCAGTAACTCAGTTATTACTGATTGATGCTGCCTGGTAAAAATGAGAGCTTCAAATGCAAGCGAAAACAAATAAACTTCCCAAGGTAAAAAGACGGGACACTTTACCTCTACTATCAACCTTATTTATTTAGATTTATCTCTGTACAGATGAACAAAACAGTTTAGTATTGAGTCCTTATAAAGGGCTTTTTGGAACCTTTTCAGAATTCTTCATGAAGCTTTTTTGCTTGTTACTTGATGAAACTGAAATTTAGGCGGAAAAAATATCTAGTTTATAAAAAGAGAATTAAGTGGGATTTCTGCATACATGTAGATTATTACATTCAAACTATTCATGTTCTCAGGTAAAAAATGGGATACTCACAGAAAGCCAAAAATACTTCAATCATATTATGATTATGCTGTGTGTCTGGTACTGTTGCAGCATTAGCAAAAGCAAAACTCTTGCATACCTATCCACTTTCAAATATTTATATAGAATTAATAAAGATGAGGTGAGCCATTATTGATTATCCCATAAAAAAGCAATTATACATTTTTTAAATCCTGGAAAAGTCTTGGAAAAGTCCTGGAATTAGAGCAAATAACCTGAAAAATTAGAAAAGTAGTCCTGGAAAGTCCTGGATTATCAATTAAATTTTTCTGTGGCATCCCTGGGATGGCATCGACAGTGATCATGTTTGATGTTTGAACACCTGAAGTTGTCCTATCTATTCAGGATTATATATGTATTAGTAGTGAAAACTAAGCTTTATGTTACAAAATATTCTCACTGGAAGATCAGAAGAAAAGAGAAATGTCTGCTTCACAGGTTTTTTTTTTTTTTAAGAAACAAGTCAAGGAGGCTCGATGTTCCTTAATTTTTAGGCCATTTGAACCTCAAATGTTTCTTGTTGTTTCTTAAGTAAACTTACGTTTTAACATATATTTCCATTGTGAACATTGAAAAAGCCTTGGACTTGCTTTTTACATTGTTAAATTTTGTTTTATTGCTTTAAGTTTGTTCCAATTTCTTTCTATTATGATATTTTGTGTTTCTTACCTATTTCACTGTCACAGCCTGGCAATGTTTCTTAAAACTTTACAGGAATTGGAGCCAAATGTTTCAAACAAGCATATTACCGTGTATTTTTTTGAAGTGTTTAGTAAGACATACAATAATCAAAACTCTTAAACTGTAATAACATTAAATCAACACCACTGGAAGTTTAAATTTTGTTGGAATTATCATTTTTTTTTTTCTCGTTATTCGTTTATACACTTTTTTTAGGACACCCAGTTTGTATGGTTGAAGGCCTGAAATTGTGTAAAAATTGTGTTGCAAATTAAGCAACTTGCTTTGCAACCCTGAAGCCTCAAATTGATCTTGTGGAGGATTTTCATATTTGTAACTCTACTATCACTGCCCCTTTGTGACAAAATGGACTCGTTTTATTATTATGAAACTATTTTTCTTATGGTCAATACTTTTTGTTCGAATGAAAACCATGTTTCGTCACAAACACATCGTTAGCATAATAATACTTTTTATTCAAAGTTTAAGTTATTTTGTTGTGCAAAGCAACTGACTAGCATCTTGAAGTCTGAAAAGGTCCTCCAAATTCGGCAAGCAAAGGTCTTATCCTAAACTTGGGTTTGCTTATAAAAATCTATAAGAAACAAAGAAAAAAGGAATTGTTTAAAGTCAATATAAGAAGAACATCCAAAAACAAAAAGTCTAGACAGCTATGTTTGCTTCAAATAAAGAAACACAATCTTTTTCCCAGAATATTCTTCTTATCAACAGCACAGGAGAAAAGACTCTGGCAAATACCTTTTTAACATTTAACCTTATATGTGGTACACTGAAGAATGATTGCTAATTTCACTGATGCATCACTTTGTTGATCAGAGAGCTTTCTGTGAATGCTCAGTTATAAAAGCAAATTATCAGTTCTTAATTATCAAGATTCCATTTAATTTTCGGGTTTTTTTTAGCTCAGTCAGAGGTTAGGAAAAGGAGCACAAGGTGCTGTATTTCTGGTTGAGCATAAAGCAGATGGCTGTAAATATGTATTGAAGAAGGTATTTTGTATGGAATGACAATGATTTTCGGATTCTCTCATCTTTATTTTTTATGTTATTGGAGTTGTCTGTTATTTTTACAGGTTGAGTGCAGTGATGAAACAGAGGCTAACAAAGCCTTTAAAGAAGTATGCAAATTGAATCTTGTTAGAGTTCAAAGATAATGAGTTTAGATTAATACAGTCAACTCGAACTCGGATCACTCGAATATCCAAGGGGCCGATGAACCTTATGTTCAAATTACCGAATGTTGTTGTTGCCAAAAGATTTTGATGTCATTTTTAACAAAACACTTCAAGTTACTGGGATATATATTTTCAATCATGATGCTTGAGATGGAAGTTCTGTTGTCTTGAATTTTGAAGTAATCCCTATATCAAATAATGTTTTTATTATTGTTTTTGTAGGCTATGGCTTTGCAAGAGTTGCAGCACCGATATATATGTGGTTATAAAGAATTTTTTGTCACGTGGGACAAAGAGGTACAATTTTCTTGTGTTAAGACAGTATTGATGTTTCTAGGTCACAGAATATGATCATAAACTGAGCAAAATGTTCATTAATGTTTTAGCCATGAACAATATTCTATTCAGAATCAAATATACTTTCTTAATCTTTTGTATTTAGGAATCTGCCATGTTTGTATGTATTGTAATGGAATATTATAAAATGGGTATTCATTATTTTTCACCACAATCTTGAGAAGTTATTTAAGGAGAGACTTCCATCATTTTTATCTCTTCACTTTTTTTACTAGGTGATTTAGACAAAGCATTGAAGCAAAAAAGAGCAAAACAAACTCCTATTGAAGAAATGGTAAGTATTAATTTTAAAGTGTTATTGTACCTTCGTTGTTTCAATAGGATCTTGAACATACTGTGTTTTTTTGTTTTGTAGTATATACTGTTTTTACGACTGAGATATGTCTTTTAGATAGTAAAAAAATGGTTTGGTCAAATGTTGGAAGCGCTTGTATTTGTTCACGAGAAGCAAGTTATACACCGGTATGTAGAAATGTTTGTATGTAAACACAATGGTATTATCTACTCTTTGTATACCTATTCCAAAAAAGAAAAACAATCACTGTTCAATTGATGTTTTTCTATGTATTTTCATAGAGATTTGAAACCAAGCAATATCTTTATGACTGAAGATTTAAACATATCTATAGGTAAATTCCAGTTAATGTTTCTCACATGATTTTGTTGGGAAGACTATCTTCCATTCATGAGGAACCTATCTATGACCCGGTGGGCAAAATCTTCAAAAAGTCTCTGTGGAGGAGTGTTTTTTTATTGAATCTGCAGGTGAGATTGCTTGCCATTCCTAAAGAAAACACTCCTGATAGAAAGACTTTTTGAAGATCTTAATGACATCTAATTATTAAGAATTGGCTTTTGTCTTTGTAAATGTTAATAAAAGCACATTGGTTAGGCTGAGGAAGGGAGGTAGGCATCATCATTTTCATCGGATTGGTAGGTTGTTTTATATATAATAGTTCTTGTGTTGTTATGGTAGGTGATTTTGGTGTGTCGACTATCATGGGCGATTCCAGAACTAAAACACGAACAACAGTTGGTCAGTCTATCTTTTGTCTTTTAAGATACTAATGCAGGTGTTGACCCAACTATCAGTTCAAAGTTTAACATCCAGATTTCATTTCAAAGGCAAATCGTTCTTTTGTGATTTTAATCAAGCAACATTCATTTTGTTTTTGTTTTCATAGCTAGCATTAATGTGTAAATTTGTATGATTTTTCCTTTATGTTAAATCACAGGGAGTATGAATTGGATGGCACCCGAGGTGTTAGAAAGACCGTATCTTTTTGAGCATTTTTTATTTTTTTGGGTGTTCTCCTTTCATTAACCAATCAGATAGCATTATTGAATTATCCATGTATTAACTTTTGTTTTTTGTTTTGATATTTTTACAAGACAATACTGTGAGAAAGCATTGTGTGTCTCTCAAGAGTGGGGAGGTCAAGTAATGTCCCTCTTTTAACTATAAAATGAGATCTGTTGCAAGATGAATACGTGTGTTTTCATAGTATTGAAACTTGAAATTTGAAACCAGGCTGGTTAATATTTTTTTCTCCAAACATTTTCTTAATAAAGATAATGAAGATATGATGAAAGATCTGATGTATGGAGTTTAGGTTGTATTTTGTTAGAAATGGCGACGTGCGGATTTTTAGATGTAAATATAATTCAAGTTTCATTGAATTTTTATTTCCATGCTTCTGTATGGGGAAGTTACCCTTGATTCCGTGATTCCTTGTGTCAGTGAAATTCTTACATTCTCGACTATCATTCCATTAAAGGCATCCCAAATTGCATGCCTGTTGTTCCAAGTGAAAACATCGCCACAAGAATTGGAAAACGTTTTGGAACAAGTTGGAACTGTAAGATGTTTATTGTACAATCCTTGAGTAAACATTTAGTCATTTATTTACAGTTGCACAGACCTTGAGTAGTCGTATGCCAAGGGACTTTGTCTGTTAAGATTGTTCCCAAGAAGGATTGCACATGTCATTGCTATCATCCCCAATGAAATGTTTCTTCCAGCAAGTGGTAGACATGGGATAGCTATGTACTCTTTGTACAAAACCATTATTAACATTCTGAGCAAAATTTTTCCTTAACCCTAAATTTGTATTGATGATAGCTTCCTTATTTCATTGCAGAGATATTCTAAAGATTTATGTCAACTTGTAAGGACAATGCTTCGACGCAATTTCCAACAACGTCCAACTGCTAAGTATGTTGATTGCAGAACTTGAAATTCTTCAAACTTCTGCCTTGTTTGCTATTTTGTTTAAATTTTTGTTTTTATCGTTCCTCAGTGAAATAGTTCTTTTCTGTTTTTAAAGGGAACTAATAGAAGTACCCTACGTGAAGGAATGCTTAGTTTTAAGTGGTTCAACTCTTGTTGAAAATGACACCAACACAAACAAAGGGAAGCAGGCCAAAAAAGCTACGAAGCCTGTCCCTAAAACGAAAGGTGTTGCAGCTGTTCTGTCCTACATGAAAGAAAATGAATCTAATTCAACCTGTCAAAATGATGCTTTAAAAGTGTTACGAGATTTATTCAAAAATGGTAAAAAAATCAGTGCTGCTGGTAAAGAACAGATTGCTACTTTAATGAGGAAGCACATTGCACGAGAGGATGTCCAAATAAATGCTTGTCGTTTATTCGCTGCTTTAGCTGCTAATGGTTAGTTAGTATCCTACTATTCTCTGGTATGGCCTGCTTAAATGGCATGGCAATATAATTATTATAAAAATACTAGACATAAATGAAAACGAAATTTATTTGAACAATATTAAATGTCAAATATTGGCATAAAAGATCTCGCAAGGTTGAGCTTTTTTTTCATGGCAGTCATTTCTCCTCCTGTAATTTCTGGAGTAAATAGTAGAATAATCTCTTGGGTAAGTTCCTGAGCAAAACACGGTCAGTTAGAGCTGTGCTAATGCACTAGTGATGTATTTTCCTTTATTTCACGATGTTCTCATTGTTGTTGTTTTTAATTTCAGCGGATGAAGGGGATGTGCTATATTCAAAAGAATCAATATCACCAGTTGCATTGGCAATGAAAGTAAGTTATTTTCATTATGTGTATAATGGTTCTTTCATTTGTTGATGAAAAGCATGAAGTATTATCACATAGAGCATTAAGAAGATTCAAATAGCCTTTACTTTTGTAACAACTTCAGTCTTCTGTTATTCATATTGTCATTCTCATAAAGCTTTCATTTGTTTAGATGACTTTTTTTTCTTTTATAAACCGTTTCCTATCTAGTTTCAACTCTTTTATTAGCAAAACTACTTGGTTAAACATTATTTATACCCAAAACTTTTATGAAGATTATTCCTGTTGTCCTTGGCAAGAAAACACCTAGTCTTGAATTCACTTTGAATTTTGTTTATTTTGATCCTTGTGTTAAACCATTAGTTTTGATTTAGTCGCATTCTGGTTCAGTGAAGCTTCAAGCTGCTGCCACGCAATTGCTAATGGCTCTTTCAGCTGATGGTAACGAGGCAATTCTGTTTTATTCCTGATATTGTAGATCAATTAATGATGTATGTTTAAAAATGTATTTGTCAGCATCAAATTGCTTTTTTTAGAATCAGCTGCGAAAGAGATTGGAAAATTGGGTGGTGTCCAAGATGTGTTAGCAGCTTTGAGGGCGTTTCCGAACAATGTTGAAATAGCAACTAATTGTTGTGGTGCTTTGTGGAGTTTAGCAATCGATGGTTCGCTTATTTATTTCTTTATTTGACATAAAAATTGAGATTTATTGATCATTGAACGAGCTAACACATAGTTGATAGAGGCATGGAGTGGTCGTGCTCTTTCATTGATGTATTTTCCTGAAATAAAACTTCATTATGTTATTACTTCAATGTTTCCATTAAAAATCCTCGAATTTTTATTTTAAGAGGCGAATGCAAAAATTGTTTGTGAAGAGCGGGGTTTGCATGACATATGCAGTGCTATGGACACCCATGAGAATGTGGCTGATCTTATCGAAGCTGCTTGCTCTGCTCTGTGGTCGTTATCCATGGAAGGTATTTAATCGACAAAATTTTACTTACGTATTTGGCATTCATAGTTTTTTGATCGATCAGACGAAATGTATGCATTTATCTTATCTACTCGATCTTTAGATGATAACATAGAAATGATGTCATCTGTGGCGGCAATAAGATTGATTCTACAAGCACTAAAGACACATAAAAAGGTATCTTTTAGATGGATTGTCCAGTTTTAATATGTTTGGTTGGATAGGTTATATTTGTTGATATTTTATTGTGATTTTGATCAGTTTTATTCAGTTTCATGATTCCATATGTCTGTTTCACAGTGGTGAGAATCAGAAACTAAGCATTCAAAACCAGGGACTGGCTTTGCTCCCCAAAATTATTAATTGTTTCTCAGTCTGACTCTTGCACTGTCATAAAGCAAACTTAGATGCTGAACAAAAACAATGAAACATTTATATACAGGGTCGAAATTAACGTCATTAAAATCCCCGAAGTTGAGGTACATGAAATTTGAAACCTTTTTCTAAAAGAAGCATTTTAGTAGATCAATTGATTCGAGGAAAATTTTTTCTATGGTTATCCGAAAGTTTGAAATGAAGTCTTTAGATTTGGAAGGACTGCCGTATTTCCTGTAATAAGCGCCCCTGCCGGTACTTATTGGAGTGCAACGCTTGTTTCAAAAGTTCGAACTTAGATATAATAAAAACAACAACAACAACAATTGAAGTCAACTTTTTCCTATCTTACATAGCTCACGATGATATGGTATTCTCAGTTATTCCTAGTGACGATCTATAAAACTCAAAACTGTATTTGATATCCCCCACTACGTTAAATGTTCTAATAAGTATTTCTAATAACCTCCACTTCATTGCTGCGTCGTTTATTAGAAGACGGTGCTTAACCAACTATTTACCTCTGACGAGCGTCGCTTATTGGAAGGCGGCGTTTATTAGAGGAAATACCATCTTTATAAAAGTTACGCCATCACACCCCATAAGCAAAGTAGACAGAAATTTCGATCAGGTTGCAGCGCATAACTTTTTATCTCTCTGTCAAAGAAGATGTTTGTTTCAACTGAACATTATCACTGTTGCAGGAAGCCAAGGTTGTTAAGAACGCATGCATGGCACTTGCCAGTATCGTCGAAGCAGACGGTATGTCTTACATTTTTAATTTTTTCCTGGGTATTGTAATTGTGATCTGATATCTACTAAGACATACGCAATGTTTGATCTGTACAAAATAAAAATTGTTCATGAACTCTGACCGTATACCGCCTTGCAACAAGTTAGCTTCTCAAATCTATAAGTAATTCGTTCACAATGCAATGTGGTCTAACAGTTGTTTTTGTTCTTAGAATCTAGTGCATACGAAGTGCTGGATGGAAACGGTGAAACACCAGGTGTTTCAATTCTAATCAATGCTTACAAGTATGTTTTTTGGTTGTGTTTCTTCAACCCCATGCCACTTCCTACATGTAACCCCATTCCACGCCCTCAACCACATGTCACGCCCTCCATGTATCTCTACGGTTTTTTTTATCTTTGACTCTGTTTCAGACAACATAAGGATAACGAAGATGTGATCGAAAATTTTGCGTGTTGCATTGCTGAATTAGCTGAGTATGGTAAGGATAAGAAAGTTGGAAATGTACTGAATAATTCACGATCAAATTTATCGAATCAAGTTTGTGGAATTCGTCAAAGTTTGATCGTGTATCAGCAGATTTCGAGTTCAAATTATTGGATTCGACGTTTCAACATTTTAAAAGTTGGACATGTTCAACTTTTTCAATTTGTCGAAGTAAGGCAACCATCAGCTTCTTCGAAATAGTAGCGAAATGATGCTGACTTTTTGATAAATATGAGCGAATTATTAACAATTTTATTTCGACGAATCATCAGAACCGTGTAAAACTTTCAAATTCGACAAATTTTATTCGCCCGCTTAAGATTCCTTATGTATCATGTGATACCAGTTCGTCGCTTTAATTCAAGAAAGCCGTAACTCCATTTTTTTGAAAAAATAAGCTGATGCCAGACTCATTATGTAGAACATCGTTAGGTCTAAAAATCCGTCAAAATGTGTATTTATACAATAAAAAAATTCAAAAACTTAAGGATGACAGTTTTGCTCAGATATAAGGCAAGAAAACCATAAGTCCAATATCTTTGACTTTTTTGCATCAAGACAGAAATTTTTATCGTTTTTTATTTTTATATATATATCATAACAAAACTTTTAATTTCATTTTTCTTGAAACAAAGAAAATGGATTTCTTGTTTTAAAGTTATTTAGGTCAACATCCTGGAAAGCTTGGGAAGAATTGTTTCTAGTTTGAAAGCCAACAATGTGTAACCTCGGTGCTGGCGAATTTCTAATGTTGTTCCCGTCTTTACTTCTTGACTTGAAGTCTGACAGTTGAAAATGTTTTTATTAATATCTTTACAGAGGATGTTCGAATAGAACTGAAAGCAAAACTCGTCCACGAAATGTTGGCTGACATCAAATTAAAATTTGCAAGAAACGGCGTAAGTAGATTAATTACGCTATTTACGTGGTATTTTAAAATTTACCGCAAATAAAAGATCATTCTAGTTTCATTTATTTTCATAATACGATAATTTTCTATCGCCTCCCCCAAATTAACGACAATTTCAAGAAAAACACGACGCATTTTGGTTTAACCAAGCTTTAAGAATTTAAATACTTCGAAGAGACGAAGGTTCTGAACAGATGACCACCAGACGTTAAATAGTTTTATTGCAACATTTTCTTTGTTGTAGGATGTGATCTTACAAATCGATAATGCGTTAGTTTCTCTTGGTGAAGCCAAAAAAGGAATGTCTAGAAATGGATCAGCTCGATCGAGACCAAGAAGCGCTGCAAAAAAGTAATAAACAATCATGGGGCCATTTTAAAAAAAAAAGGATCCAACCGACCCTCACCCTTAACATATGACTTACATTTCACGCAACCCTGTTTCTCCACGCAAGATAATGGAAAATAATGTTTTTGAATATCTGCCGCAAATTTTTATTTTCTCAAAAGAAGTGTCCGAAGTTAGATTGTCTTGCTACTGGCTACCAGTGTAAAAGACGCACTCGTGGCAGTGCAGTAACAACAGAGGGCCAGAGTGAGCGTGGAGTCCCCTATTATTTTTTCAAAGTTTATTTCTATAATAATTGTCTAGGGAGTGAGGAAAGAGTTTGGGTCCGTAAAAATGCTTTTAGGGGCGTTTCTTCCCTTTCGATCACTAATCATGAAAACCGCCCTTATCCAAAATACGTTGCTATGCACTGCATAGTGACTATTTTGTTGCCAAGCAATTTATTGACGATAATGGATTATTCTTTTTTGCTAAAAGGAGCCACGACATGAATCACGTGATTGGTAAAGTGTGTTAAAATTGTATTTGGTGCTGCGCCATAAATCTTAAGATCACGTGATTCGTGTCGTAGCCCCTTTAAGCATTGGTTGAAAAAAAATTTATGATGATTTTGGAAAATGTTTTTATCGTCACGTTTATATGTAGAGTTTCGATGAACTAATGTTTTTAATCTAAATTTCTACGGACGACCTTATTGGGGGGAAAACAGGTAATGAATAAAACCTAAAACAGTAAAATATAAGCCCAGGGAAGTTAACAAGCCTAGATTAGTCACTTTTCCCCTGCAACGTTCTTGTATTTAAAAACTACTCAGCAATTAATAGTGGCTGGGTTTATTCTGAAAAAGTCAATATTTTAGTAAAAACAGTTATAATTGTCACCAGAGGAAAACATATGCCTGAACTATTTCATGGATTAAACTTCTCAATTTCACGTAAGTTCGGTCAAGCTTTTTAATAGGGTTAAATTAAAACTCCGCGGAATTTCTATGTGGGCATTTAAAAGAATGGGTTGATATCAGTCCCGGCAAAACTGAAGACAGCAAGCCCTAGCATTTGTCAATTTCGCCTGTTTTTCTCCCCAATTTGGTACAAATTAATGTTTTTGATTGAAAATTGTTAATATATATATTTGTATATTTAGCTGAAAAGTGTTTGATAATAATAATATATTTTAATTCTGCCATTTTGATCTTTTTGATATTTTGAGCTTCAGCATAATTCGTAATGATTGAAAATCCTGGAAAACGAATTTTTATTATATATAAATATATATTTATATATTTTATGATTTTAAATTGTTGTGTGGAAAAATACTTTTTTTAGAAAAAAAATAATTCACTAGATAATGCTTCATCTAGATATGTTACGTAATATCTGATACCTTAGGAAGCGTTTTTATTTCGCCGATTTGTCCACACGTCTTGGTCTCCCAATATCAAACTTGCTAAACTACTCTACAAGTCCCGGTCTACAGAGAATACGAATAGAATTCAGCGCAGTTAACCACAAGTAACTTGCAAGTGCTTTCATAATAAGCATGAGTGGCGCGAGGGGTGGTCAAATTGGTCGGGGTTGTGGAGGGTAGCAGAACGTTTTCTGTAGTGAGACTGGAGAAGGAATAGGGAAATGAAGAAATGGTTGAGTGCAGTTCGATGAAAAGAAACAAACATTCTTTTCTGTTAAATAGGAAAGCTGATATATACTATTCATATGATTTGATTATGTACAAGTTTATAAACAAACTTTCTTT
This sequence comes from Turritopsis rubra, assembly GCA_039566895.2. NCBI lineage: Eukaryota > Metazoa > Cnidaria > Hydrozoa > Anthoathecata > Oceaniidae > Turritopsis > Turritopsis rubra. The sequence continues at coordinate 6,237,238 of CM077623.1, forward strand.
TAAATTTTCATGAAAAAAAAAATTATCTACAAAAAATAGCAACAACGACGGAGTGCAACATGTTCTCTATCATATGCTTACGTTCCTATATAAATTAACAACATCTAAATTTCGTTATCCAGGAATAAAAAAATTGAACTTTAGGAAGTTGGGAAGTATTTTTTTCAATATGGGAAAATGAAAAAGACGTGATACACGAATTACAGAACTGTATTGAGCTTTCTGGTTTCAGATTTTTGCGAACCTTAAATTGAAAGCTAGAATTGCATATTGATCTACCGGAATCAAACCAACTGGGTGTGAATTTTTGGAGAAACACATAACAGTGTCGGCAGCCACTTCGTGTATCACTATTTTAAAGAACGACCCGACATCTCTAAGAAAAGTAACCCTCAGCAAAATCGACCACAGCCATGGTCTTTTTCATGGATAGTGGTACACGAAGTACCTAAAAGCAGTATCGTGTCAGTTTTTAACAGGTGTAAGTGTGTATTTGCACTTTGACCTCTAGGTAAACGAAACAACTTCATAGCACTCGTTCTTTAGTAGTAAACTCTCTAAATTTCGTTTGGTTACGGAAGGCAAATGTTCTTTCAAACTTTTTGACTGTGAAGGTGGAGCGATTTCAAATTGTCACTTTGACGCACTCTTTTCATCTGGAAATGATTGGCTCTACCAGTCTATCAAACAAATTCATTCAAATGTGATAATGTATAGTGAACCTCACCAATCAACCAATTTGAAACTTCAGTCACCTGACCGTGTCTGATAAAACATGTCTGTCAAATAAAACACACTTATTCCGTGGATCTACTTCAATAACAACACCTGATTGGTCCTTATTACGCCTGTCTTTATTTGGCTTTTTGACTGCCTTTTAACGCCAAATCATGAAAATTAACGCCAGTGAGGGCAGTGTAAAAAGGGCTAACAGGTAACATGATTCAAACAAAGATGAACAACTGAAGGAACTACAGGCAAAAACGCTAGAAAGAATTGACCCAAAAACATAGAACAAATATATTTGTGAACTGCATATATTAAGTCATTCGAATCCTTTTAATTCACTCGGGTGAAGTTTTCGACGTCGGTACAGCCATGGTACAGCCTTTCAAAAACATACAATTTTGAATGGATTTCATAAATAAAAAGAAGCTTTGTGAGCAACTAAGACCCAGTACTCCACCTTCTTCGTTTCTCCCTTTTTTTAAAACAACAACAACAACAACGCAACATATAAAAAGTGGGTTTTAACAAATAAAAAAACCTCACATTTTCACTTAAATGCTATAGTAGAAGTACGAAAGAACATCGGGTGTCATAGCCTTGAGTCTTCGCAGTCAGAATCGTCAAATGTTATTAGATTGGCAGGCTAAAATTAAAAAATATTGAATAATAATTTGCATAACGTTTTCATCACACGGTGCAAGAATAGTAGTCAAGGAAAGTGAATGTCTCCTTTTCAGTCCACCAATGTTCGTGGTGTAAACCTTGTAAAATTTGGTTGGATAAGCGAGGGTTAGGGTCAGGCTATGCCTGGTTCTTTCAAACACTTTTATAAGAGTTTTCTCCAGAGAAATTAGTTGGTCTGGAAATGCTACAAAATCTGCCAGCTCCAAACTACACGTACAGATTGTTTTTTTGATACTGAGATTTGGTGAAATTAATAGTGAACGTACCGGACGGATTTTGTTGCCATCTGCAGCTTCACTAATGTATTTACACCATAGATTAGCATTTGTTTGTGAACCGGCTCGAAATCGGTACATATTATCGCCGGTATCGTCCGTTAATTGAAAACTGTCCGGTTGCAGACCACAAGTAAACGCTGAACATCCATATAACGGCAAAACCTTATGTGGATCTAGCCGGAACTAGAGAAAAAAATACACTTAAAGTTTCAGAAAGAGAGAGTACCTGGCAGACCTTTTCTCCTCGATGAAAAGAATCAAAAAATAATTAACATAAATATAAACTTACGTTACTCCTATCATGGCCTCCAAATCCTCGATATTTCGGTAAGAAATAAATAAGACAAGAGCCAGTAACACCAACCCAATACCGTTGCCAAGCTGTCACCTAGTGAGAAATGGTTTTTCTGTAGTCGTACATTTAATTTGAGAGTCTTCTGTTCTCATAAGGACACAAACTTGGACTGACCACCCCCTTAATCCGTAATACCCCAAATAAATTCTTATTTCTCATGTTGAATTTCCGGATGCTGATTTGCTGAAAGATTTACCTTGGGCTTGTTCCCATTCTTTAAACACGTCTTTCTTTTCAAGAAACCTACATAAAAACGAGAACAAAAATATAGATGGTGTGTGGGACAGCAAGTCGACCGAAAACAAAACATTCAGATTTTGAAATTCACCCTGCTCACACTGTAACAATGGGAAATTACCTTGCAATTTAAAGTAAACTTCAGGTGTGTGTGGCAACAGCTCTTCACCAAGTGGTGGTTCAAACCTAAGTCGTAA